>JASFAT010001634.1:0-624671 GCA_031353405.1 Baronia brevicornis | reverse complement strand
TTATTAAGGTTTTGAATTTTAGTTATTGCCAAAAAAGGTATTTCTATTTCTAATAATAAATATCTATACATCTAAATACGTAATAATTCGAAACTGTAATCAAACTTACCTATCTTTGAGTTACGAATTGTGGTAAGATTTTGACTCTTATATTAGACCCAATAGTGCATATTTATATATGTATGATTTATACATATTTCTACTTTACTTTTTATTAAAATTTTATTATCATTATTGTATTTTTCAATCTTTTTTGATAATGACATTTTTAATATTTGTGTTCATACATTGTACTAATAATTAAGTGAAGAGACTAGTTTCCTACAACACGGGGAATTCTGGTATGGGAACAAGAATACTGTAACATATGTGATATTCTGGAAATAGTATAATAGTTATTATATTATATTAGGACGTTATTATTTTTCTGATATTTTGTAGGAGACTCTCATAGGTCATGTAGAAAATAGCGACTATCTATAGCGATAGAGCAAATATCTTGTAATTATAAATATATTAAACGAAGTGACACTAATATATACAAAAGTTAGGGAGACGGAACAAGATACCAAAGAAACTATCAATTGAACTTAAAAGTTAATCAAGCTTTCGTTCTCGTAGCAAAAAATGATAAAAGATGTTATTGCTCATTAATATATGCAAGTTTTTTTTTTTAGTTTTACTATTTTGTATATCTGACTGCCCAACTAGGGCGAACCCTGTAGTACGGCGGCCTTCTATGTTAAATAAATACTTCTTTTTCAAATTTATGGCCATATCTATATAAATATAAAAACTATATATATGTAAAAAAAGTAATAAAACGTCACACATGTCACAATTTCACAAACATGTGATGAACCGACAGGAATTTGTGTTTATAGTCACCGTAACAGCAGTTCTGAGCTGTATTGCGACAGTACTGGAAAAAGTCGGCGGCCGTCGACGATGGCCCTAATGGTAAGACATGTATAATTTTTTTTACATGAAAATATTTTTTAATCGTTTTTTCTATATAGATTCTTTTTTCAAATTTTTTAAGTGATAACCTTATGGATTAACAGTGTATCGGGAACTCTAAGTACATATCAACTCAAAAAAGCAAAAACGCTGTAAATGACATAGTAATGAGACGATGGTCTGGGTCTCAGAGCTCTAAGACCAATAGAAAATTTTGTACAACGTTGAAACTAACTGTTTTTATTGGATCAGATACAATTTTTTCAGAAATCTTAAAAGTTTTTTGGCTCTGGTAGTAACATTTCATTTTGCGATTTACAACGTTTTTGCTTTTTTGCTTCGATATATTATGAAAATTTTGTACTACAATTTGAAAATTAAAGTTAAATATAGTATCATTTTGTTTACATTGGGGTATAGCAATAAAGACATCATTCATCATTATTTATAGAATTCCAAGAGTAATCTAATTGATATTTTTCTACGGGACATTTTCTTCTCCCGAAAACGAGATGTATTGTAATAATCATCATTCTGAATTTGGGTTCGTAGACTGGTTTTTATTCATAGATTGACGATGCTGATAATCTAATTGGCTCAGTAGCGAAGGTGCCGATTGCGGAATCAATGATCTCGGATTCAACTCCCGCATCGGAATTAATGTATGTATGTCCTAAATGTATTTATTTCGAGTCTATTCCTCTAGAAATGGGGAGATTTGTAAGACCGAAGAAAAAAAATAACTTAACCAGTTTTGCTTGCAATGCTTGTTTGGAGAAACGGACATTATTCCACCACCTTTATCTAATGTGGTTTGAAGGGAAAGTCAGACCCGTAAAAAATATCTGAATGCCATACATATATTTATTTCGGTGCGAGGATCCAACTTGCGACCATTGACTCCGTAGGCTGCCCCCCCACCATTCAGCCAGTTTAAAGGCCGGCAACGCATCTGGCGTTGTAGATGGCTACCCGCATATCTGTTTGCCTAAATCTCTCTCTGCTATAAAAAAATAACTGTCCGGTTATAACGAATTTCAATAGTTTGCTTTTTTTCAGATTTGCACCCAACTTTTACACCAATTTTAAAAATGACAGCCAAAACCTCATTCACTCTACAAAACTACAAACAATATCATTATGATCCATGATGATATCATATGATCGTTGAATAAGTAACCACTTAACAACAGCTAAGAATATATATTACTGTAACATTTTAGTAAAGACGACAATATGTACAACGGTATAAAACCAACACGCCTTTGGCACTGGACCGGCAGAAAACACTTTAAGAAACTAATAGACGATCGACGGACTGTCGATCCTTCTTTAAACCAGCGCGACAGAAAAGACTTCTACCAATTATTTTTTTTATGGGTCGCCACATCCAATTGCTTCTTGTACTCGTACGGATGCTTCAGTCCAAAAGTCTGCCCACCACCCGTCGTTGAAATCAACGAAGAAAAAGTTAAATGTAAGAAAGGCGAATACCGACCATGTGGTGCGGACGAGAGTGATAGAAAATCAAAGGTGAAACCTTGTCAAGAGCCACAAAATCCAAATGCTAAGAAATGAATGCACAAATATAAAAAACTTAATGAAATAATTTCGTCTTTTATATCCGCGACTTTGTCCACAATTCCATATTATTAAGGATTTCAATTTAAAAGTATAAACATATTATTTTTCTCGATGTAAAAAATGATCCTTTGAACGAGCTTTATTTTATTCGAGAAGACAACAAGTCATAAAACATATACATTTAGGGTCGGTAACACTTCTGTAATACCTATGGTGTTGCGAATGTCTATGGGCGGCGTTCATTGCTTTGCATATATTAAAATCGATTTATCTTTATCTAATCTCAGTCTGAATAAAAAGTTTAAAAAATAAAGCATTAAGGAGTTTTTGCATCATATAAATTAATTGGCTAATTACAAAGGCCGGCAACGCATTTTTAATGTCTATGGTATTGCAAATATCTGTGGACGCCGTTGATTGTTTTTCATCAGGCGAGAAGTTTGCTCGTTTGCCTCTCTATCCCATAAAAAAACTAATAATAGATTTGATAATATTAGTAAATATAGACCCGCTAATATAATAATTCCCACAGATATGAATCTTATTAATGTGCCATCTCCATCCGGGGGTCCGTTTCTCTGTATCAGTCATGAGACAAATGTTTGTATAAAAAACATAGAACAAAAGTTCTACATAGATAATAAGGCTTAAAGTAATTTACTACCAAAATTGATTGTACCTGGTTCTAGAAAATGCTATTACTTTTATTTATATAAAAGATACGACATGGCCTATTAGATTTTAAAGTTATAATGAATGAAACATTCAGTGTGGCTTTTTGCAAATTCTCAAAGTGAATTACGGTGCTGTGAAAGTTTTGGAAATGGAGCAAATTGTGAAGGCTCTAGTGGTTTCGGTGAGCATTGTCGCTGCGTATCACTACTACGTGACTACACAGAAGTAATGTTTACAACGATCATAAGCAAACATTGTAACCTATAAGTTACAGTGACATAACAAAGAATTTAAAAGTATAAGAAATCAGTGTCAGAAGGACGTTTTAACGTTAGCGAAAAAAATTCAAAGTGATTTTTGTGTCTTTTATTGACGTTACAACGCTTCTAGAGATCAAGTTTTCATTAATTAACATTCCTCTGATACTTTTGATATGGATAGAATGGAACAATTGAAAATCACCCTGCTGGTTTTGTCCATGGTATCGGTTATGCAGTACTCATTTGGATTGTTCCCGCCTCCCAGTTCTTCTCCAGTCCATAAGGAAAGCGAAGGAAGAAAGAATGCCCAAGGTCAGAGCAGGAGTTTGATCGAATGAAGATAAAATGCAAAAATATTGAATACTTATGACATTTTAAAATGTGTACTTAATCTAAATTAAAATACTAATTGTTTATTATTAATTTTTATAGTTTTAGTTCTATTTATCAATTTTTTAACGCTTTACACCAACTGTGTTGAAGATAACTGAAAATCCAAATACTGTGTGTTTTTATTGTGTGGAATATGAAAGAGTAAAATGCCTTAGGAGTACACAACCGTACTCCAATAAAGAACATATTCTGTATTGGAGTACGGTTAACCTAGAAGCGAACTGCGCTCAATAAATATTTAAGTATTTTAAGGATTCCACATTGAACAAGCGTAATGCTCATTCCTCCAGAATGGGGAAGACCCGTGCCTATTGGTGGGACGTATATGGGCTATAACGCCAACGTAGATGACCAATTGGCTTAGTAGCGGAGTCCTCCGCCTGCGGAGTCAATGGTTGCGGGTTCGATCCCCGCATCGGAATAAATATATGTATATATTACAAATATTTATTGCGAGTCTGGTAACCCCGCCAATCCGCATTGGTCAAGCGTGGTGGGATAACGTCCGTTCCTCCAGAAATGGTGAGGCCCGTGCTCAGCAGTGGGACATATATGGGTTGTTAAAAAAAAATAATGGGCTATAAAAAGACATTATTTCAATCAAATTTTCTCTAATTCAATAAGTCGTTTTTGACACTATTTGAAAATAAATCAGATAGATATGCCAATAATATCCTCAAAGACAAAGTACAATACATCCAGTGACACGAAAACTAATTTTTGTTAAACAAATTTTAGTTCTGATCGGAGTTTGAACGCAGAAATATGGCCCTTAAATTCTTAACTGTAAACCTTAAGTATAACTGGTATACAAAATACAAAGGGCACTTAATGTTTAAATCTGATGGGATGGAAATCCTTCATGATTTGTGGGGGACTTAGGTGTGTCAAAGAAACAATGTACAATCACAGATAACATACACAAACTAGCAAACATTTCTTCACTACAGAATCATAAACAAACGTCATCAAAGGGGTTAACCCCTTTGATGACATTGAAAAACGGTTCAGTTATTATCCGAGACATTGAACCTTAATTTTTATATATTTTTTACACACGAATCCTAAATTTTGCAAAATAAAATATATCATAAAAATGTCACATGATATACGTTTCTACGCAATTTCTATGGGACTGTCAATTTTTATGGGATAAATAGGCAAACGAGCAAGCGTGTCGCCTGATGGAAAGCAATCAACGCCGCCCGTAGACAACCGCGACACGGCAGGAGTCACGGTCGCGTTGCCGGCCTTTTAGGTATACGAATATGTTGCGCACCGTAGTAGATGGCCACTCATTCAGATGAATGAGTGGCAATGGGGATGAAACTTTTAAACTATTATTTGAGATTTGTTTCAATATTTCTAAAACGTCGTATTTTTTTTTTGGGAATATTCAAAAAGAATCCTCAGAGGTCGGCAACGCTTTTGGAATGCCTCTGGTATTGCAGGTTTAATGGGAGGTTGGTTGATTTTCATCAGGCAACGAGCTTGATTCGTTTGCTTTCCTGTCTCATAGTAAATACTCAGTTCTCTAAATTTCCATGGAAGCCGCTTTCAAAATTTAAAAAATGCTCAGACTAAAATTTTAAAATAAGTATTTGAGTTTGCAACTTTTAACTTGCTCTATTTATGAGTCAAAGAAACTATGTATATACCTGTCTTCCACTCAGAAGAATTTGTTTACTGTCATCATATGATACAGACAGGTAAGTGATAATAAAATATCTCTTAATTTTATAAAATATCATCATCATCGTCAATAGCCTTTGGCTGTCCACTGCTGGATATAAGTCTCTCTTAAAACGCACCACCTAGTCCAATCTTTGAATCCATATATCAAGATTCTGCCAGCTGTCCTGCACAGATCGTCACACCTTTTGGCTAGATGACTTCTCATAATACAAGTAATTTCGCTATGACGGTGTCTCCACTCCAGCCTTCGTATATTTTAACTATTATGGAATTTAAAAATGCAAGTACTAGATGAAATGTCTAATAATACTTTTCTTACAGTTTACGAGTACTTATAAAAAAATATTGTCCTTCAACTTTCATAGCCGACATAATTGACATAAGTCATTCAATCTGTCAATTAATATAGTATCCGTGAAACGATACCACGTGAGGAATATAGGAAAAAATGTGAAAAAAATAATAATAAGAAAACATTCAAGATATAATAATTTTTCAAGAGTATCAGTTAAACAATGAAGGGACACAAACTTTTGTTCGATGTGTTGGTATTTTCGGGTTCCTTCTACATTTCATATAACTTAATGACTTATTTTATTCAGAGGAATCGGAAAAAAGCTGCAAGCAATGGCCATTGATAACTTTTATGCTGGTTTATTGTATTATTTACATATATATTAAATACTAAAAACATACAAAATATAACAATGAGATCCAGCATATTATAAAAGTACAGATAATATATTAAAAAATCATATAAAAACAGAAAATAAAATGACATACCCTCTTACGTCTTTTTCGTCCAGGAAAAGTATTCGGAGGCTGAGGCGGTGGTGGTATGTGGTAAAAGTATGGCGGCGTGAAGAAATCCTCAACTGAAGGGACATGAGAACCCCTCAATTGTGCCATAGACCGTACAGTGCCATATACACTACGATTGCGTCCCTGGCTGGCGTACATATTTATCATTGCAGTATTACACAGTTTATCACACGCACGATTAAAAATAAACTTTCACTGAAGAGACCGTGAATATTTATTAATGCACAGATAATAAATATCAAATACTCCAGTGTTAAAAGTGAAAGTAGATCATATTTTCAAATAAAAATAGTCTACCAATTTTTTTTAAAAAAATAAATATGAGTTTGCTAACAGATAAATATCTTTTTGTAATATTTTAATCTTTAGCAATCCTTGTAACAATATGTAATAACATCTGTGCGAACTTCAAGGGGCGTTGTTACAAAATGAAATGACTGCTGTAATGCAGATTCAGTGATGAACGTTACATATAATGATTAGGGTTGTTATTGACTTGACTATGCCATTCGGATAAATATATTAAGACGCTTCGGATAAATACAATACATATATTATTTCAATGGTTACCTATGGATACTAATACATTCATTCGATATAATTCGAGATATTTGCTTCTTTATGGATGTGAGTGCTGGTTCCTTTTTCCCCCACCCTACTATATCCGTCGTATTAATGGTACTGCAGATGTTCATGGGCGGCAGCAATTGCTTACCATCAAGAGACCAAGCGGCTCACAAGCTTGTTCGCCTATCACTTTCATTAAAACTAATGAAAAATAAAAGTACATTTACGTATCCGATATTTTACGGTCAGGGTGTTGACATCACTACTAATTATCATAGTTTATCTGCTTTTTCCAATGAGCTAGGTGGAGCGCGACGTATCGACAGAGCAATGTATTTGTAAATGAGAGAAACATGTAAAATGCAAGCGCGTTGGCACGCGCTGATGCACTTCAATGAGTTTAAAAAGTTTGTCATCATTCTATATACTAGTATTTTTTTAATTAAATATCGATGCAAAAAAGCGAAAACGTAACTTTACGCGCACAATGTAAATTTACCAGCAGAGCAAAAAAAAAACTTGTATTTGATCACTCAAAAAAAAATTTGATTCGGACCATTCGAGAGAATTCAGTATTTTTTTTAGATCCGAATATGCAATAATTATTTTTTGACATCTGTGTCATTAACAGCGTGTTCGCTTCTTTGCTTCGATTTGTTCATTACGCGACACATATATTAGTGAAATTTTATGGAAGACAGGAAAAGAAGCAGGCATCTTTAAGCAGGTGAAATGCTATCATTTGATGCCGATATTCTGTGAAGTTGAGATACTTCCTCAGTCGAGCTGGTTAGTTCGTGCTATCATGGCTTAATTATTGTTACTATTATTTTTTAATATTTATTGTTTCTAAAAACAACATATATATTATGTCTGATGCTGGCTGTCCAAACAGTTATGTGGCGGGAAAAAGTACTGTCTTAAGTCCTTTTCACATAATGCGTATCTATTCAGACACAATTATAAATTTTTGTTCCTAAAATATTTATTTTCATTTGCAAAATACGTAATATTTAGCCCCTTTCTCTGTTTTTATTTACTGAAAATAGGAACAGTCAAGTAAAAAGAAAAGCGGCAAACATATTTCTTACAAATTTTACAAATAAGATAATCAATTTTGATATAATTTTCCTGATTTATATCGTATTATCAAAAAAAAGTTTGTTGCTAGTAAATATTATTTTAGTTTTCATTATTGTATCAATATCACTATTAAAATCGAAAATATAAGTAGCGCCATCTATTGCACAGTTAATGTTACTATTTAGTATCATTGAAACTGAGCTAACACCAACATAGGTAGCTATTTCAATTAGCTAGTTTAGATGGCGCTGCCCGGGTCAAAATCCAATAAAAGGAATATTTGTATGGTTCTTGATTAGTATTTTAGATTATTGATGGCATATGAATCAATCAATATAGACCATTATGTCCTTTCTTTTCTCTAAATAATTTATTAACCCTTGTATGTTTGTTTGTTTTCTGTGTCGGTGTAAGTTAGTAACAATATTACTTTGTACTTAGAAATTATTTTTTAAATAATCGTATTTTGGTTACCATGGTTACGATGACACCATACTTGAAAAATTGAATTGAAGTGAGATACTAGTTTTGATGCTGTCAATGATAACATGGCTTTGACAATTTCCAATTAAAGTGTTGTTTTGATAAAATGGCTGAGAAATAAATTAATATCCAATACCTAAAATGCAAGGAGCATTTCTGCTTTCTTTAGAATTTCCTACATAATATACTACATAAAACTATGGTAGCAGGTAGTTTTGCGAAGTTATTTTTTGGTTTAATCTGCGATAAGGTGTATTGCTCCGAACTAGCAGGGAGGGATAATGGATTCGGCAATAATTATGTGTGGGCAGGGTCCCTTGAATCCGGCATACAGATTGCAACTAACCACAAAAAACCGGTGATGGTTATAATTCACAAATCCTGGTGCTCGGCCTGCAAGAATCTAAAGCCGAAATTTGCAAATTCCAACGAGATCCAGTCGTTGAGCAGACACTTCGTTATGGTCAACTTAATCGACGAGGAAGAGCCAAAAAATAACTCTTATGCTCCTGATGGAACATATATACCAAGGTATGGTAAATTTATACATTATTTAATAGCAGTAGTGTCATGCAACGTGACGAATAGGCTGTCTCGACGGGGAAGTACAATTCAATACCATCCGAAAAATTTACTCGAAATTCTGTGAAGGTGTGGGTCATTGAAAATATGAAATTTAATTCGTTGATTAATTATTTCGTTATGAATATTTTTTTTAGAATAGATGGACCAACAACTAAGCGAGTCACCTGATGATGAACAACCTTCGCCGCCTATGGATAATGGATATCCATAATACTTATTGCACATTCATTGGTTACTTTAGGATAAGGATATAAATAAGAAGGATTGAATGGGAGAGGATGAAGGAAATAAAGGAAGGGAAATGAATTGTTCCTACTCACTATATGAAACATGGCAACACAAGAAATTACTACCACTGAACGTCGATATACTGTAAGGGTCTGTATTTCTACGGTACAGTACGGTAATATGGTAGTTATTCTTTTAACCATAGCTCTACCACTAAAAGATTCAAAGTGCTTTTAATGCCTACTGCTTAAACAGTAGAGAGACTTTATATATGTAATTTAAAAAAATAAAATTTTCAATATATGTATTCTAAATATAAAATATATATCAACATACATACATATTATCACGCTTATTTCCCGTAGAGGTAGGGAGAGACCACAAGTCTTCATTTGCCTAGATCCCGGCACACTTTCTTTACAACATTCACACTCATCACTCTCTTCAAGGTCAACTTTGAAGGTACTTTTGACCTGGCTTTCCTTAATATATACCTATTTAAAAGACCCAAATCACCGAAAACGCTAAGTTGTTTATATAATATATCCTTTTTTCCAGAATACTATTCGTATCGCCAAAAGGTCTAGTGGATCAAGATATTTACAACGAGGATGGTAGCAGTCAACACAAATTTTTCTACAGCCGACCAGAACAGATCGCCAAGTCAATGCGTAAAGTACTCCGGAAATATGAAAAGGACAAAACTGATATATAACCACATATTTGTATAGATAGTAAAGACTTAGACGCAGTTAATTTCTGATTAATGACTTCAAAGTCCAATTGTCTTAGAAAAGATCACCTATAAAGAACACGAACATTTCCTTAAATTAATGAAGTATCCTTGAATGCAGAGAACCGTGGAAACGGGTATAATTTGATCAGCCCATATCCGATTATATTTTACGGTTGAGGCAAAACAATTTTCATATTAAGAGATAAAAATCGTTGATGAACATTTCTTTTCCTTTTCCTGTTTTTTCTTCGATAACTTTATTTTTTGTAATTTTTCGATTACCCGTGTAATCATTCGATTAACTATAAAAGAAATTCAAAACAAAAAGTTTGGAATTTCTTTTATGGTTATAATTTGAAACGAAGAAATCCGCTAGAAAATTAGTGTCATTGGCGTAGATTTTAGTTGTCGTAGAACTGATAACCTTTATAGACGAGTGCTGGAGTGGACCGCGTCTCGGCAAACAGTGTGAGATCCCCCCCGGCTAGATGAAGCATTAACTTGCGTAGGGCAAAGGTGTAGCCAAAGGTTGGGCTAGTTGACGCTTTATAAGACACCTATGTCCAGCAGTGGACTACCGCAGGCTGATGATGATGATGATATAAAATATATTTTAAAACATGCCAACATGCTCCAGAACTCAACCGCTCACCGAACGAAGCGCAGTAGCTGAGTTACCACTCAGAGGCCGGTTTTCTGCGGGAGTGTGGTACTACCCCAGGCGAGCCGGCCCATTCATGCAACAGACAAATAATATGCCATTTTTGACAAAGTATTCGTCTGTAGCGTAACTCTACCACTTCAATTCCAGAGCAGGCGACTACCTGCGGCTTTAGTGTTTTTGATAATGATAATTTTCGCGTACTTTTTGGTGCTGCGCGTATAGTTTATTTCTTCGTCTTTGATGGTAATTAGATATAACTATTATGCCAATGTCAAATAAAATACAATAACATCAAGTATATTGAAATGTACTTACGTGTCAGCTTGTAAAGTTACGCCTTGATAAAATGGTAGCTATTTTATAATACCAAAAACTTGTGTGGATTTTTGCGGTCATCTTAAAATGTCACTGTTCACGTATTTATTTCATAACACTCCACTTGTACGCCTTGATTGAACTATATTATATAATACGCCATCACAATTAAATAATATAAGAAAAATGAAACAAAAACAACTTCATTGATGTAAGTTGACGGGGAAAAGTCAATTCATTGTCTTGATGTTATTATTGTTTGAGATTGGTCAGGCAGGTGAACATACTTTGACCAAATTACCGAATTTATTAAAAAAGACCGACCTGGTCTTTTTTAAGAAATTACACTTAACCGGCAAGTTTGTGTGAAGAGATTGATGAGTGTGGATGAAGCGAAGAAAGTATGCCGAGATTGTAGCAGAAGGAGATCTGTGGTCTCAGCCTTCCCCTACAGGGAACTTCACTCTCCCTATATATATCTTGTTCAAATTTTCAATCGTTAATAAAATATTTCTCTATTCGTCCACTCCGATTCCAATATATTTTTTAAACTTTTACTGGATGACACTTGGTTGATGTTAATAAAGTTTTTTCAATTATCAATACATTAAGTTTAATTAATTAATTTTAGTTTTATATAGGAGAAAATTTTCTCTTATATAAAATATAAATTGGTTCTGTTATATAAGTAGGATATTAAAGTCGGAATTGAATTTTTTTTTATATTATTAGTTTCTATTAATTTCTCTGATGGAAAAATTCGGAATGAAGTAATACGCCAGAGCACTGAAGTCACTGACATATTTGGTTGCGTTTTGTGATATGTTGGTCAGACAGGCAAAAAGAAAGGCTAGCTTAATCTATTAAAATTGTGTGCGAACTTACATCTTCGACGACGGGCTCGACGTACATCTCCATGGTGTTGTTGAGGGTAGGTAGCGGCATGGGTGATGCGGCCGCCGAGGACCGCCGCGAGATGCTGTTGCACGAGCATTGTGATACGGAGCGACGCGACCGGGGAGATTCTCTGGTAACAAACGTGATCATCAGCAACTTTTCTTGTTAATTAAGATATTGATTGAGGAAAACAGAATTAATTCTGAATAAGGTGAATACGAATGACAAGTCTTTTTGTCGGTCATACCTCAGAGCCTGAAAACAAAAGACTTTAATTAGTGTGTCCTGCCTGTACTCACTTACAGAGCTGAACAGTGGACACTGATCCGTCTGTTTCACAAGCTCAGAGCCGCTCAGAAAGCTATGGAGAGAGTTATGTTCGGAGTTTCCCTAGTGGATATGATTTGGAATGAAGAAATCCGTCAGAGAACCAAAGTCACCGACATAGTCTTCCGAATTAGCAAACTCACGTGGCAATGGGCTGGTGTCACGTTTGTCAAAGATCCGACAACAGCTGGAGTGGAGATGGCGTCTTCTTAAACGTAGTGTGGGACGCCCCCCAGATAAATAGTACGGATGCGTGAAGCTGAAGTTTCGATTAGGTGGCAATTTTTAGGTGAAGCCTATGTCCAGCAGTAGACTGCCACGGATTGATTGAAAGTGAATAAGATTAGTAAATTAGTAAGTTCACATATGTCTGAAATCTGACAACGACTGCAATGAAAATCTGCGCAGGGTGACTGGGAACCAGTGGAGACACTGTACCCAAGTAAGATAATGCCTGGTTTGTCAAGTGGTCCGGCGCATAATCTTCTTTATATTAAAATCGTACTTTACAGTAATATCGATAACATGAGATGAGGTGAAAGAAACCGATTTCATTTTTTTGCCTATCTAGTATCTTAGAGAAAGTTGGCATACTGATAACTTTAACTATTTGCTTAAAATGAATATGGATATGGTCTCGTGAAATAAGGGATATCCGGTCTTTTGACAGACATAAAAAGTTATGAGAGTAAGTTAAAAACATACAATGGATTTAATCAAAGTACTTTAAAGTTTCTTTTTCACTTGTATATTTGTTAACAAATTACAATTAACAATTAGGGTAAGATCGTGATTCTGCCACACAGTCTATCTTAACAGGGCCTCCTTAATGATGGATGATAAAATGAAGACCAGCTATTCTGATATGGTTATAAGAATTTATGTCAATCATTCATACTAAGCGGTTTATGTCAGTAGATAATAGAACAATTTAGACTATTATGCTTTATATCGTATGGGGTCAATGCACTTAATTAGTAGATATTTACCGTCTGTTTCTCCTGCACACGTGATGCGTCACTCGATCACACCGACACCGCACAGGAACGAAGTATCCTAATTGCGGCAATGGGCCCGGCTCCGTGGATTCACTCGAGTCACTCCATTCGGGCTGGCTGAATGGCCCAATGTCTAATGCCGATGGCATATTTTTTTGTTTCACTTTTTATTTTTTTATTTTTCGTTTTTTAGTGACAATTATTATTAAAATATAATGCCAAAGCTACATTAAATAGTCAATAATCTAGTTACGTTGATGTAGTCGAAATTATTTAAAAATTAGCTTGTTTGCTTTTTAAAGGCAATCGGAACCAATATAATAAACTTTCAAAACTCACATCTAATGTCACTTCACTTGTGCGTCTAAAAGTATATTGGATAAAATAGCATCAAAATTACATTTCATTTAAAAATAGCATCGGTTATTACGACTTTATCGTAAATTGCCGCCAAATTACCTTTTTACTGTTACTTATTTTTTGTTTTTGTTTTTTATAATTTATAGATTATCATAGGCCTTATTGTGGCCGAAAATATTTAATCAGTAATTTTACTTTGTTCACAACCATTTTCTTGTTAAATTATGTAAACAGATTTTTTCTACGTAACACACCGAGTACTGAATCCACGTGTAGATTTCAGCGTCGTCGCAAATCTATTAACCGCGTTTAACTAACACGTTGTGTAAATAAAACTAATATATGATAGATATAATTCGGGTGCGTTTGTGATAATTAGATACAAAAATTGTAACGATAAAACTGTATGATTAGATAAGACAACAATTTGAAAAATACTTTGACTGATAATGTTATAGGCTTGACATACACAGTATCTTTACTCAATGAAATGTTTAATAAAAATTGAGGTATAAACTAGTACGACCTAAACGATGACGTGGAAAAGTTTTAGAATTAACATACACACGTTTGTGATTTTATGGATTTATAAATATTAAAAAAAAGAAAAAAAATGCAGGCGAAGTGGCGAAAATGACAAAACAAATTTTGCCAGACTAAATAGAAGCCTATTTATTTAGTTGAGGTTACCATGCGAAAATCGATAAAATATTATATCAATGTGTGTTCGTATTGACGAACAAAAACCAATGAATATTGTATGTTTTTTCTTTATATACTTCAACGTAAGATCCGTTAACTGAAATTACTATCAACCGCGAAATGGTTTATTTCCCTAGAGCGTGACCCGCAAATACATTTGTTTGAATGTTACTTTTTATATTAAAAAAAAACTTTTGCTAGGTAAGAAACAGGAAAATATGAAATAGTTTCATATGGCATCGCCACATTATATTAATTAACAGATGTTACATAATATAGGCATTGGCTGGTAATATTTTTTTTATGGGAGGGCAAACGAGCAAGCGTGTCGCCTGATGGAAAGCAATCAATGCCACCCATAGACAACCGCAGGAGTCGCGGAAGCGTTGCCGGCCTTTTAGGTATATGTAGGATTGTTTTTTGAAGGTTCCAATGTCGTATCGGTTCGTATTCTTCTGTGTTACGACGTTTCGTAGTGATGCAAGAATCCGGTGTCCCAACACTTTTCCCTTCCTTTGATTTCTCCCTCTTTCAATTCTTTTTCCGGTTCTATTAAATCCTTCTTCCCCTCCCGTTAGGATCCTTACCGTAAGGCGGTTGCTCTATTTGCGCTATACGCCTTTGAATAATTACAAGTCTCGTTGGTGAATGCAATCGATTTATTTTACTCAATCTCTCTATACTACGATCTAATTAATTCAATTGTAAAGCTACCGCTTCCAAAGATTATAGTCGTGGTTTAAATTCACGTATCGGGATAAATAATAGATCTATTCCGAATCTGGGTGTATCGCTTATCTATATACAAACGTGGTGAGTTAATATCCAAACTTCCAGTAATGGAGAAAACGCATGCTGAACAGTTCAACATATATTGGTAGAAAATAAATAAATAATAGAATGTCAATATCGAATAAATACAAGCAGCGAGGAAGCTATGTATCTAATATCAATGCAACAGCGCCACCCATCGAATTTGCATACTCAGTATAATTTATTAACTTTATACTCGCATGAGAGCATCGCTCAAATAGATAGTATTATACATTAAACAACATCGTTCCCTTTGTTCATAGCAATTTGTATACACAGCCGCCCTTAGAACATGGGGCCACTACAAATAAGTGTAATTATAATTAATATATACTCGCTCTAGGGTTTTCGTATACATCGCGATCAATATGCAAAAATATCGGCACATCCTCATGGAACTTGCGGGATTAAACACCAATAGAATCAGTAGGTAAGTATAGGACGTACGATCTGACGTCGCGAGATTATATATTGAATGGGCCTATTGATGTGAACCATTGCCTAGCACAAGCATTATCAGCTTAGTTGATTTTCAACAATTTTTGTTAAACATTTAATAGATTTCTTTAAAAATGAAAAATATCTACTATTTTTTTTTACAAAGTAAAAAATGTCACCATGGCTTTTTGGTTGCAAATTTTTGAATCATCGACCTACTTTTTATGTGAGAAAATGAATACCTACTCCTACTCCATTTTCATCGTCTAAGATGCCACAGCGTTACTCTACACGCACGAGGACCCTTAACGAATACATCACTCATTAAACTTCGATTCTAACGTTAAATATTTGCGTGAACAAATTTCTAATATTAAATATATATTTATTAAATAAATGTACATACATTTAATATTAGATTTATTAAATAAATTATCATTTAATCCTCTTAGTTTAAATGAATTCTACTAATAATAACACAGCCATGCTAATTTAAAAAAGAATTTCATTTAATCAAGGTACGCTAAAAAAAAATTCTCCTCCTTTTGGAGGCTGTTGTCCTGCAAGGGTATGAACAGTCTCATCATAATCTAATATTGGTACTTAATTATACAGCTATATTAATCATTAGATTTAAATAAAATTATGTCAATTTAAAGTTATTGATATTTCCGCAGCATGTTGTAAATCGCGTTAGCAGCATCAAAAGTTGGTTCTGCAAGAATGTGAAGTAAGGTTCCAATACCTCTTATGTTTGGCTATAAATAACTTTCTCTCCCTTCCGTTCTTAAGATATTTTGTAATTTGGACGGAATAGTCTTTGAAACGCTGTTCGCGCTTGAAGTTTTTAGCGTTAAATTTCATCCAAAAAAGGACCGTATCCCGACATTCATCCGGGCACGTGAGGGCACGCGCATTCCTCACGTTTGGAAAGCTTTTTGTTCCTTTTTCCGTCTCCCTTGTGACTCATAAAGCGCCGGCGTTGATGTAATTATGTATTTGTTATAAAAACATAATGCGTGGGAAGTTAAGGAAGACGTAGTTATTAACGAATTCTCACCTTAAGCGGCTGTGTATGAGTGTTTTCAAGTACTACTTTGTGTTATTGTGTATATAAGGTGTTGTTGGTAGTCCAGCCTTCAATATAGTCATATTTATAATCATATCAAGGAGAACCGTTTTGTATTTATTTATAAAAGGAATTATATATTCTGCATATAAGCCTATCTTTGTTATATTTTTAGAAAATATATCGGTGTAAATAAAATACACGAGATTGACTTGTAAAAATAGGGTGTTAACTTAAAACTATATAAATTATGACAATTTCCCTGTATAAATTATGATAATTGATGACGTGCGACAGTAATTTGCTATTCAAGTTTAGAAGGCGCTGATTTGCGATTAAACTGTCCCAAAATTGTAAGAAGATCTATTCGCTATTGATATTTGGATAATCAACTGCAGAGTTAAGGATTACTAACGTCAATAAAAGGACATTAATAACGTCGCTATCCGTATATAGCCATTTATGACTAACCTATATATTTTACATTGTGTTCATTTAATATTTTGAAGTTTATTACATTTAAAACTGGCCACATTATCATCATGACGCCTGATATTTTAAAATCGCACTTATTTGTGAGCCCGAATGTCCTATCTAAGGAACAAATTGATTGATATACAATAACGTCCTGAACCTTAAAGGTTTCACACAATGCTTTTATTGCATTTCATACATTTGGCCCGTAACACGTAACAGTCTAAGTATAAAATTTAATTTGTTAGAGGGAGACAGATATACATCCATTTTACACACATAACCAAAGTATTAAACTGAAATATATTAAAACTAAGGTAAACAAATATTATGTTCTTTTTTAAAGTTCGGTTTCGACGACATATTTTCTTTTGTAATAATTACATGAAGACTAAGAATGAAATTTGATTTGTTAGAGGGAGACATATATATTACGATTCACTTTACACAGATAACCAAAGTGTTTAACTGAAATATTTTAAAGCTTATGTAAACAAATATTGTGTTTTAAAGTTCTTTTTCGACAACATGTTTTCTTTTGTTCTAAAAAATGGACGTCAGGACACAGGAGGTGATAGATCGTTTTAAAACAAAACTTTCTGACGGCACAAACAACAAAGGGAAATGGGCGTCGTATTCAACTTAACATGCTTACAATGTGACAGTTATTCGAAACGAAAGAGACGAGCGAGCGCGGACAACGAAACGAACGGGAACCGCATACAAATGAGCCCCGGTGACTAGACAGCGCTAGGTCTTAGCTATTCCAGAACTGTTCACACGTTCATCACTGATTCTTGAGATTTATCGATGGTGACATTTTGCTAGATAATATGTGATTCCATCGCCATTTGTACTTGTATTTACATCTTAGAATGTTAAATTCAATTATTTTTTTATTATGTTCAAATTTTTTAGCGTGGTCCATGGAAACTTGCCATACAAAGAACACTGCGGATACGTTGTTTGCCCCTAAGGGTAGAAATTTGTACCTACTCCATGTCTCATCATAATCATAATATGTGATTCCATCGCCATTTGTACTTGTATTTACATCTTAGAATGTTAAATTCAATTATTTTTTTATTATGTTCAAATTTTTTAGCGTGGTCCATGGAAACTTGCCATACAAAGAACACTGCGGATACGTTGTTTGCCCCTAAGGGTAGAAATTTGTACCTACTCCATGTCTCATCATAATCATAATATGTGATTCCATCGCCATTTGTACTTGTATTTACATCTTAGAATGTTAAATTCAATTATTTTTTTATAATGTTAACAATTTTTAGCGTGGTCCATGGAAACTTGCCATACAAAGAACACTGCGGATACGTTGTTTGCCCCTAAGGGTAGAAATTTGTACCTACTCCATGTCTCATCATAATCATAATATGTGATTCCATCGCCATTTGTACTTGTATTTACATCTTAGAATGTTAAATTCAATTATTTTTTTATAATGTTAACAATTTTTAGCGTGGTCCATGGAAACTTGCCATACAAAGAACACTGCGGATACGTTGTTTGCCCCTAAGGGTAGAAATTTGTACCTACTCCATGTCTCATCATAATCATAATATGTGATTCCATCGCCATTTGTACTTGTATTTACATCTTAGAATATTAAATTCAATTATTTTTTTATTATGTTAAAAATTTTTAGCGTGGGCCATGGAAACTTGCCATACAAAGAACACTGCGGATACGTTGTTTGCCCCTAAGAGTAGCAATTTGTACCTACTCCACGTCTTATCATAATATGTGATTCCATCACCATTTGTACTTGTATTTACATCTTAGGATGTTAAATTCAATTATTTTTTTATTATGCTAAAAAAATATAGCGTGGTCTATGAAGGAATGGAAACTTGAAAAGTAGAAGCCGTTGCCCGTGAAACAGTATATAAACCACCACGCTCGTCAGTCAGTATATGCTTCCATAATCAACTCGTACCACCACATTATATTATATTAAATTTGTAACTGTTTTTCTAACGTTCTCACTATTACCAAGTGCGTGGGGATAAGAATACAAATAGGCATTTATTTAGGAATGTTAGATTTTAAATAAAAATAAATAAATGAAATATATATGTACTAAAATTGTAATATATAAACTTTAGTTAATTAAAATGTACATATTTACTGTTGTAAAATACGTTTTGTAGTCTACAGAAACATAAACAAAACATAAAACACCTGGATGATTATAATTCACCATAAAATTAATTATAATTAATCTTATTTGCCAAGAAACTTAAGAAATCGCAACCCTATTGTAACTCGTGTAAAGCTCCTAATGGCAGAGTTGAATGCAGTTTCCGAGTTCCAGGAGCGTTTATTGCTACTTGGCTTACGTGATAAATCAGTCGTTTATTACTTCAGGCGAGATTCAAAAATGACTACGTTAAAACTAAAAAAATGCGATCAATTAGATGAAATTTATTTTAATTACTTATTTTATTTTTGTCAATTTACAGTGAATTTAGATGGAGCATAGTAGGTTTCACTAGGCAAGCCCGTGCTGAGACCTTCCAATTCGGTCATTATTCAATTTTGGAGTACATATAAAAATACACATAAATAAGGCTATACATATGTGCCAGCAAATGGTGCTACTGCCCTGTAAAGAACATGTCGATTTGGTTCTTACTAAGTAATTTTATCCATTTTTTTTACTTTTCCTTTTTTATTATCATGTCTTGCCCAGAGATGATCTCAGGAATTCGTTATATACTTTTGGACCAATGTAATAAAAAAAAACATTAAAACTTATTTAATAATATCTTTAACAGTTTTTTATTGTGCTTCCGGAGTAGGATAATAACTTACAAATGTATCGTGTATTAACCGTTTGTGTGCCGACGAGCGCTTATCGGCACTTTAACTAAATTTGACACGAACGCGATAGCGCCGCACAGTTTTTGCGCGATCATCCAAATTTGAAACCTCAATCTCATGCAAAATTGTGGAAGCCAGTCACCATCCCAGTAATGAGAGGATTTATTGCCGTTATACCGGAAATGGGCATCACAAGGAGGCCAACTATTTGTGACAAGGGTAAATTACATCAAAAACAAAAGATTTCTTTGGCAATTCTAAGTACATATGAGTAATAAAACAATGGCACTAAAAGGGTTAAATATCATTTTCTTGAAAAGATTCATTGTTTAACATCAAGTGGGTCCAAGTTATCCGATTAAATAAATAAAATTGGGCACAGGGCTGTCGCCTACGGAATCAATGGTCGCGGGTTCGATCTCTGCATCGAAATAAATATGTGTATGACCTACAGATATTTATTTCACTAATCCAATCCACATTTGACGAGCGTGGTGGTTTATGTCTATTCCTCCAGAAATGGGGAAGCCTGTGCCCACCAGTGGGACATATATAGGCTGTGATATATGATATATATTTTAAATAATAATTTTCTGGGCGTGTGACATATATGAACTACAACTATATGAAACACTATATTAAATCAATCGATCGGGAACGTCCACACCCTGCGCAGAGGTGTGGGATCGAGCCTCAGGGATGAACCCCACTGCTTGTGCAGCAACTCAATGAGGCAACCGCCCCCCGGTCCTTTTGGGCGTCCAAACTATATTAAATCAAATCAACAGGAGTCAACAACAATAAGAACAACGCCATCTATTGTCTACTAGTTCAATCAATTATTATTTTAGACACATTGATGTCATCATCATCATCATCTTTTCAGCCGTAATATCCCACTGTTGGGCATTATCCTCCTTAAAATTAAGGGATGATACCATAATCCTCAAGCCTAGGGTATATTGGGGATCGATAATTGGTTTTTATTACTTACGTAGACACTGTTGCCAATTTATTGGTATTTCTTCCCAAAGTTACCTTATACGGTATCCAGGAAAAAATAGGAATGGCTATATTCTATGTCGAAAACAGCAAACAGTGTTGCATGAGGGAAAAAATAAAGGAAATTTTATGTTTATCGAAAACTGTTTATATATTCGTAATTTATTCAACTCAGCGATGAATAACATGTTTAGAAAGCAAGGAAATATACTCCATTTATACACAAAGAACGAATAAAAGCATATGATGAAAAGGGGAGACAGGGTTGGCCTTGAAAGTGAAGGAATAACTAATTCACCACGCGGCACAGCACCCGTAAGTATTGCGAAGGTAAAATTGTCTGTGTAGTGAAAAATGAACCTTATATTATTAGTGTTTACATTTTAAATTTTCATAAACACATTTTGATTGCTTTACATTTAAACTGAATCTATTATCAAGGTATTGTTCTTTGATTTTTAGAGCTTATATCAATTAGTAGGAGCTTAAAGCTACATTAATTATATTTTATATACCCAATTACATATAACGTTAACAGAGGATTAAGTAAATAAAATTTACATGACTCTCCAATTCAATAAGTGATATATTTCAATAAAATAAAATTTCAGCGGAGTTAAATAAAACAATTTTTTTTTACTTTTAATCTTGGCAATGTGAATGCCGGCATAAAATAGCGTCACCGCATTTCTAACTATGGATGTCACGAAGCGATTATGAGAGCAAATACTAAACTAGGTACCAGCGTCTAAAAATACAATCAGCGACCCCCAATCCACCCGCTTAACTTGGGGATTACGACAATTACCCTCAATTTCGATAGAAAGATATATAGAAGTTATTTCAATTGTTTTGACTCTATAAGCTTAATTCCATAGCTACAATGTATGACTTTCAAAAAAGTTTTCTCATCATAACGGTTTGCTGTGATTCCTGCATCATCATCGTGCATTTCTGGTAAATGATAAACTGTTATCACAGAAAAAGAAACAGTTTTAGTCTCCGCATAAGCGTCTTTTATAAACACCTGGGGTCATTTACACAGTTTTTTGCCCCTACACGTGACTCATTTTTCTTGTCAACTTACGACAAGCGCCAGTTTTAGATGACCCACCCCTCCACACTCTTTAAGGTAAACTGGATGTCAAATGGAGCTCTGATACTGGGTTACTTTTTAGTTCGGTGTAGTTTGTTGTCAGATTCGATTATGCTAAAAAAGCACTTTAAAGATATGATTCTATAGATTTCAAAATGTGACATTTTAAAAGAAGTTTATAGAGCGCTGATACTATGTTACTCTTTAGTTTGGTGTAGTGTATTTTCAGATTCGATTATGCTAAAAAAGCGCTTTCAAGATATGATTCTTTAGATTTCAGAATGTGACATTTTAAAAGAAGTTTATAAAGCTCTGTTAGTAGGTTACTCTCTAGTTTGGTGTAGTTTACTCTCAGATTCGATTGTGCTAAAAAAGCGCTTTCAAGATATGATTCTATAGATTTCAGAATGTGACATTTTAAAAGAAGTTTATAGAGCTCTGATAGTAGGTTACTCTCTAGTTTGGTGTAGTTTACTCTCAGATTCGATTATGCTAAAAAAGCGCTTTGAAGATATGATTCTATAGATTTCAGAATGTGACATTTTAAAAGAAGTTTATAGAGCTCTGATAGTAGGTTACTCTCTAGTTTGGTATAGTTTACACTCAGATTCGATTATGCTAAAAAAGCGCTTTCAAGATATGATTCTATAGATTTCAGAATGTGACATTTTAAAAGAAGTTTATAGAACTCTGATACTAAGGTTACTCTTTAGTTTGGTGTAGTTTATTTTCAGATTCGATTATGCTAAAAAAGCGCTTTCAAGATATGATTCTATAGATTTCAGGGTATAACATTTTAAAAGTAGTCTACGGAGTTCTAATACTAGGTTACTCTTTAATTCGTCGTAATTTGTCGTCAGATTTGATTAAACTAACCCTTTAGTTCAAGATATCACTATAAATTTTAATTTTAAAACTCTTTAATTTTACCTTTAAGGTATAATAAGTTTTGCTCAGAGCTTTTCTTATGTCAGGGGGAAGCATGTTTTAAAGTGTAATTAGTGATACCGCGAAGGCATTTGAAATAAAAACGATGCGATGAAAAGGAACGTTGAGAAGTTTTTATAAACAGATCCACACTAAATGGAAAGCTTAATAAGGTCAGTGTATATTACTGAGTGCGGGATTAAATCATTTGTATGATCAATTTAATCTCGTAAGTGTTGTCATTGTCTTGAAGGCCATTTATCATCGTCATTTGTCTCTGACAACTTTCTGTTTGGCCGTTAAGATATAAAGCATGCAAACAACAAGCGAAGTATATGAAAGGAACAACACTAAATCTTTATTGATGTCCTGATCTCAATAGATTAGTGTCGAGGTTCACATCGCTGAAAACGTTCGTATGGTCTTCTTATTTATTCCGAGTTTAAATATCTCTTCATATTATTTGCATGTTTTATTGTTTAGCTTAAAATATAAATTATTTTATTTTACACCGAACAACTGAACACAACAAAAGAACCGATTTTGAAAAAACTTTCACAATATAGTAGAATAGACGATGTTCTAAGGGATGATTTGATCCACTTTTCACCATGGAAATATAAATGTAAAACGACACCACGGAACACGGAAAGAAATAGGGTTGTCCTATTCTATACCGGGAACCACAAAGCAACAAATTATATTTTAAATATCACTATACACAACTCTGGCATTGTAATATATCTGTCTCTTTATTTTTTATTTTTATATATATCATCAATGTTAATCACGTATTTAAGACTGAAAAACATTTTTATCCATACCAGAATCAAACCCGAATATCTTTTTTGAAATACATCTATGAATCTATGTTATTATATTTAATTATTTAATAAGTATGTTCAAGGCACAAAGAAATATGTTTGATAGATAGTTGACCCAAATAAAATAGAGCGTCGGCCATAGACAAGCGCCAAGTCTCGCTAGACGTTTACTGACCTTGTTGGCGCGAAGTAATAAAAATTGGAGCTTTTGTTTTCACTTTACAATATGTGCCCATATACAATACTAAGATAGATCAGTTTATAATAAAGTCCTTTGCAAAAAAACGGGCACCTTACAGTCATTTGCTTTTCTATGAACAATATTAATATTTTTAGTAGGTATGTTATTAGCTTAGATGACTAGAAATTTCTTTTAAGTCCAATAGTAGTGTGGAATTCACGATATATGTAGATCCTAAGCGCAACCATAACGAATACTCGCTACTTCAAACGTTTTGAAAAGATTTACCATTGATTTTAAATGATGATACATTGATTAATGGAGTCAGGCGTTACTATGTGGACAGTCAAAACTTTTACTTAGCTAAGATCCGCGACAAGCAACCATTAACACAAAACTAATAATGTGTGTTTTCCTGCTGGATTTAGTGCATTTAATATATATATTAAATTTACTTCATCTACTACTACTACGTCTTCTATTAATATAAACTATATATAGATTTAATATAATTTATATTAATAGTAGATTCTACGGAAGACAACTGAAAAGTGACTGAGTAAGTGACTTTTCGGTTGTCCGACGGCCGTTTTATTAGTATATATTTGATAAGTTATTGGTTTAAGTGCTAAATAAATCCACTTCATCCAGCAGGAAAACACACATTATTAATTTTCTGTTATTTGTTTGCTTGTCACGGATCTTAGCTATGTAAATGTTTTGACTGTCCACATGATTTGTTCATCATAAAAATGACGATTCGGCGTTAGCGAGTATCTACTAGAGAAACAAATTTTGATTTGTATTTATTTAATAATTTAATTTTTTGCTTACGTCCGTTCCTCAAGTAATGGGGAGGCTCGTGCTCAACAATGGGGCGTACCTATATGGGCTGTGAAAAAAAAATATTGCGAAGAAGTTAAAGTCGACATACAACGTTGAAATCTTCAAATATAAGACCACATAACATATATTTGTCAAAGGCACCGGCAAAGCTTCTGCAATGTTTATGTTGTTGCAGATGTCTCTAGACGGCTTTGATTGCTTTCCATCAGGACGCGCTCGCTCGGTTACCTCCTAACCCCTTTAAAAAAACAAAAAAAGTCAAACATTGAAATATAGACTTCTCAGCAAACTGCCCGTTTATTTCCGTATTGTAAGTCGTGGTGTTTGTTATGGCTGTCCAAGCTGTGTTTATGAGAACCAATAAGCATTAATTTCTTTTAGTTCGTCGGAGCCCGTTATAAATTTTCGTGGAACTTCGTCGGCTCTCTAAAATAAATCGGCGGCAGACATATCACTAATGATGCCGGCTTTGAATTGTTTTTATAAATTATAGTAGGTCGCGTCTTTTTTTTCATTGTCTTTACACATTTCCACTATTGGTGCAATCGGAACTCCTAATTTTTTGCCGCAAACGTCTTGCTTCAGGGTTATTGGGTCAGCTAGATAGGAGGTAGCAGTAATCACGAAAACGCAATAATAAATATATATATATATATATATATATATATATATATATAAATAATAATAAATATATATATATATATATATATATATATATATATATATATATATATATGTGTGTGTGTGTGTGTGTGTGTGTGTGTGTGTACGTGTGTGTGCGTGCGTGCATGTGTGCGTGTGTGTATGTATGTATAAAATATTACAAATAAAAATCTGCGAAATATTATCGATATTGTGAACAATTTTACACCTTTATATTTCGATCCAATGGTTATGGCAATATCAGTGAATTCTGCCAAAAACTTTAAAACAAAAAATAGAATTATAGGTAAAAAATCGCACCGTGGTAACTTTCACGAAAGTATTTACTAGAGAGTTAAAAAACAACAAACAATTAAATTATATATAAACGAAAATAAAAAAATGTTTTAAAAGCCTTTATAATTAAAAGAACAAAATGAAAACAAATATTAATAATTATTTTATGACCTCTATGTTTATGTCATGATGAAATAATATTTAGTGGTCGTTCGGTAGTAGTTTATACAATGCGTACTGCCGATAGTAACAATAAAATATTGCCGTTTGAGTGACAGGCCGGCGGAGAATTGCGTCACCCGATTGGCTTCAACGGGCGTTATACACGAGCATTTTAATTAGAGTGGCGTCATGCGGGCTCTCTGTATTATTGCTCATAGTAATTTATGAATCTTGTATCGCGGCTTCACACACGTACGCTATAGATAAATAACATTATAATATTACGAGTGTATTTTTTTTTATGTAAGCAAAGCGTAAGAGGGTGTCGACCAAGACTTTAAAACACTCGGCGTGACAAATTGGAGGGAGATAGTGAAGAATAGATTGGACTGCAAGGATATTCTTAACCAGGCCAAGGCTCACCCGCGGCTGTCACGTCTTTAATGATGATGATGTAAGTAAAGCAAACGCAAGGACATCCCCACAAAGTTTGCACGGTTTAATCAAGAGTCATCCCATCACACAAAAGAAGCTTGACTAATCACCGACTCTTACTGTGAAGTGGGACGTCGCTAGCACATTCACGCTACTGATTATGTAATTGGCAGCTCACTCAAAGTCTAGTTAGTAAACAGTAGGTCTTTGAACTTATCAAGTTTACCACTTCTGGTATAGGCTAATCTTCAAAAATGATTTTGAGCAAACTTTTTAAGAAAATAGAAAATTTAATAAAACATAATTTACCAAGAAAAGATGTGTTGCATTCCTATGTGAAAATTGAATAATTTGAGTTAAGAGACATTGTGGAAAACGGCGCGTATAATAAGAAAAACATAACTGAAACGCATCCTATAACAGCTCTAGCAAATAATCATTATAGCTTACAGACAATCAACTTCACCTTACATCGAAAGTAAACATTCCTAAAAGCAAGTAACCTAAAGGAAAATCAACAATGTCCGTCTATTTGACGTCACTTAGCACCTTCGCAATGTGTTTACCCTATAAGGCAGCGATCGCAAACCTTTTAAAGTAATATGTTAATATTTTTTTGTTCAAAAAATTTTGGTTTGACCTGATGTTGACATAGTTCACTAGTTATTAGTAAAAATAGTAAATAGTAAGTAAATAAATTTATTTCTGAATCCCTAATTATCTTTAATATATATTTCATTAATAAATTACATTATGTAAATTGTTTACTTAATATTACTTTCTAATTTAATAAATTTAAATAAATTAAAATTCCTTTTTGTAAAGTTGTATAATAAAGATTAATTAGTAATCGTCAAACTAAGCGTTGTATTATTATTACTAAGAATTCTATGAGAATTCTGCCAGGGGGTTAGGTTTTCCTAGCTCATTGCCGGTCCCAATCCCGGAAAAACGAAGAGGGTTCGACGCAGGGCCAACTAGCCTGCACGAGAAAAAATGTTGAGAAGTCTGACAAAGAAAGAAACGGCCAGATCTCACGACGACCTAGGAACGGAATAATCTATTTGATTTGCTATTTGGAACGTGGAATATCCAAACCAGTTTGGAAGCTGGTAAGATAGAAAAGATAGCCAGTGAAAACCTGGCTACGCTTAAGAAAAAAAAAACGGATTGGAAGCACATTGCCGTAAACAGAGATGGCTGGAGACAAATTGTGGAGAAGGCCAAGACCCACAACGAGTTGTAGCGCCAAAGGAAGAATAAGAAGGATTATATGGAGGAAATCCAACCACACTTGACATACCGATTTTAAACCTTACCCTGTAACGACTAAGTAATGGCGATATTATTATCTAAAAATCCAAATTAGTTACAAGTTGTCACAGAGTCGTTTTAGCGGCAGGTGTGAGAACTGACTCCAGCTGGCTTCCAGTTTCGGTGAGACCTATGCCTATCAATGACTTGTTATGGACTGTCAAAAATGATGAAATAAGAAAATATTAGTATAGTTTTCATCCTGTTAAAAATAATCATTTTTAAATCATACCTGTACCTACCTACATAAAATAAAAACCTACAAATTTATATTATGAACCATTGGTTGGTTAGCCCTGCCGTAGGGCATCCGAAGCAATTTTCTCACGGTTTATATACCATGTATAGTGTTACAGTAATTTGAATGATGGAGACCTTCTAATCCAATGTAAATATGTCATTACTAGACGGTGTAAATTTGACACTATGTAAAGGTGGAAATGCTTATACAAAGTGCTACTTTGTTACGTAATTTAGGTTGCACCTAGGTGAGAAAGCAAATATATGAACTAGAAATAAGATATAGCAGAGTAGTCAGTGGACGGGGAAGTGTGGAAGAAGCTTGGCAAAACGGTGATACCTACGGCTATCAACAAAACATCTTCATAGAATGAAGAACTTCCTTGAAAAAGTCTGGCCAAGCATGCCATAGACTTAAATTCTTTTAGAGCAGCACTCTTATTACCATTGTAATCAAAAGTTGCAATGTTTAACTATGATACTAATAATGTCAATTTTATTGATAGTTTTTTTTTTTACAAAAAAAATATACTATATGCATTTAATACCTTTAATGTAACATACGTATTCTATATATGTATAAATAATCCTACAAGTTATTAATGTTTCTGTTGTAAAAGCTAGTGTCGCCCTACATTATTTCACTGAATTTCTGTCCGACAAAAAACACGTAATGCTTACCTACTTATAGTTACCTTGACCTTGTAATGACCTTTTTCGGTGAGTATAACTTTTTAATTGAAGACATGTATTATATAAATAGTCCGATTTTGTCCTCTTCCTGTCATCAATTAAATATCGTATTAACGAAAAGTATTTTACTCTATGTGAGTATATTTCGTATTTAAGAATGTACCGGTAAAGGTCAAGTTTCATTGTCACTATCTGAATAAATGGCGATCCAGTGCGATTCGTTTTTCCACGCACTACTACTATGTTGAACCAGCTACCTCGAGCGGTGTTTTCGAACCGATGCGATATTGGAATCTACAAAAAACAATATTAAACATTTCTCAAACGTCGATAAAGATTTTGCTGCTGTTGCCTGCTGTCCATCTAGTGACATGCTTGCTCATTTGCCATCCCATCCCATAAAAAGAAGCGAGAAATAGATTACAAAAAATATTTACTCTACTGTGTTAGGTTACAATGTTTTTGTTCTTAATTGTTTGACGTTGTTTGACTTATGGTGAATACAACTTTATCTGAGAAACTCGCAAGTAAGCGGGCTACAAGTTGCGGACTAGAGTAAGAGAGGGATAAAGACAACTCAGCGACTAAGGGTATTCTCCAGTCCTAAAATGATTGAAGACATGATGACAACAGTAGGAAGGAAAGTTAACTAGCGATCTTAGGATCCCTTTAGTGACGTCAAAAGCTCAGGTTAAAACGCTATCGGAAACCGGGTCTGAGATTTGTTTAGTATATGGTTTTTTAACCGTAATATGGCTCATATAACTAACCACATATTATATAGCTCACCGCACATTTAGTACTGTAGTGATTGTATATTCATAAATGTATCACTAATGCATTAAAACCTTTTATATTATATTACTTTTTTTACATTCTTAATATTAAAATGAAAATGAAAAAGAAATAAATTATAATAAAACAAAAGGAATTAGTTCGACTGGCGTCTTTAAGATAGACATGTCACCCGTCCGGCACGAAACATTGAAATTATAAAATATATATTGATATATAGAATGTAAATTGAATAAGTGTGATTAAATTTTTTTGTATGGCATAGGAACCATATGTGTCACCTGATGGAAAGCAACCAACGCCGCCCATAGACATCCGCAACGCCATAGGCAGTGCGGAAGTGTTGCCAACCTTAAAGGAAAGTGAAATTATGGGAGTGGGAGTGGGACTCGGAGGGGGAGTAGGAAGGGGAGGGTGTTGGGCCTCTGGAACTCAGTCCGCTTACAGTACGAAACGCGGTAACTAAGCTACCAACTCAGACGCCTGTTTTCTGCGGGAGTGTGGTACTTCCCCAGGCGAGCCGGCCCATTCATGCTACAGACAAATAATATGCCATTCTTGACAAAGTATTCGTCTGCAGCGTGGCTCTAATATCGTTTTGAATAATTTTATTTGAAGAAATCCCCTAAAGATCTCGTGTGTCGCCATAAGCAGCAGTATGGCAGGCACACTAAAGTACTTAACTATTAAAGAGGTAAATGATACGTTGCATTAATTTCTGCCACTAACAGCAACAAATCCCGAGCTAAGTCTGCATGAATTAGCGCCAGGGGGAGAGATCCGCTTAGAGGGGATCATACAAGAGCAATTAATCCCCTCGTAGACATACACTGAAGGGGCTGCTTAAGCGCATAATGTCAATTTATAACGCATTAGCCGCAACGACTTAATAGAGGCTGGTTTTATTACAGAACCGTATTCTGTTAAGTCAAATAGCAAACAATGTACCAGTGCTGGACGCAAGTTCTTTTGAGAGAAATATTATAATATAAATAAAATTATAATAAAAGAAGATCGTCAATTATATATAATAACTTATAGGTAAAAGATAAAGCTGTATTTTCAATTTATTAAAAGTAATGGCGGGAAAAGTAACGCGGCCGATTTCTTCCTTCTGGGTGCTAAGGGATAGCACATGGTAATCATACAGTCGCGAATGTCAAAGTCTAGGCACTCTTCAAGTCCTTAGCGCACAAATTTCATTTCTTTTTCGTTTAATCAGAATTAAGTATGATTTAAGCAGTAATATCTCCCCTGGTAAGTTCGCGATAACTATCTGATGTCGTGAGTTCGTATCCTCCATTGGACTATTAATGTGAATCATATCTTATCTAGCACAAACAATAAGCTCAAGGGATAGCAGAAATTTTATTATATCAAAAAAGTCGCTAATTTTCTTTAAAAAAAAGAAAAAATAATAAACTATAGAACTAGTTTCCAAGGTTCAGTGGCTTTTGAAAACCTGGAATCACTGCCAATATCACCGGATGGATGGAAAAATCCATTTCATACTTGAATATTTATTATTATATATAATAAACTAGTTGTAAAACCAAAAGGCTTTTATTTTGTTTAATATTTTGTATACTTGTGATTTATATTAATAATATAAAATAAACCAAAAGTTTTCTTTGAATTTTAAAAATACTCGTGTGTTTTCTTAAAACAATTTATTTCTTACAATCTACTTTGTCATAATATAATTAAATTTTTAAGGAAGTAACACATTTTTTTTTTGTAAATCTTTGATTGCAATTTGTCCTAATTCATCGTAAATCCTTTCATTAGATTTATTTTTATAATTCGATTTTTGATCGTAATGATGAATTCAATAGGTCACCCAAAAAACACAAACCGTGAAACCAGACTCGGAATAAATATTTGTAGGCCATACATATATTTATCCCGATGCGGGGATCGAACCGTCGTGGGTTCGATCCCCGCATTAACTATGTCGGCGGTAGTCCCGCTACCGAGCCTGATCACCAATAAATCTGATTCTTCAATTTATTTAAAGTAGTAGGCGAGAAAAGTCACAGGTAACAACTAAAAGTAAGAATGTTATTTATAAAAAATTATAGACACATTATAAGACAGTTTTAGTACCACTGCTACTGTATTTTTTAAATTACACCATAAAGATATAATAATAAAACATAAAGCAAAAACATGTGCCACTTGACTATGAACGTCTTTTCGTGAACGTTAGAAAACTCAGCAAAGCATTTTGAAAATAATGAACTTTATCAAAAACATTGAAGGTGTAATATCGCGTAACGGATAAAAAGTTTTATCAATAAATATTTCTAAAAAAGATTTATATGAATTAGACCTTATGTGATGTGTACAAAGTTTATATTCTAAGTTTTAGTTCAAAAGCACTTCTAGTTCCACGTCTATCAATTTCTAGGACAGAGAAGCGCCGGAGTTGCGCACACGCATCGGATCTATCTATATCCGTACTAAGAAGTTGACATATTGCATATGGTTACAAAATACAAATGGGTGCACTATACCGGACAAATTCCACGTTTGGCAGAATTATGACATAAACAGGAATATATTATATAACTAGCTGACCCAGCAAACTTCTTACCGCCTCGGAATCAATAAATAAAAAAGCTGAACAATAATTGCAGAATGTTTCAACATTAGTAAAAATGTGGTCAAAACTTAACAGGAACAAAAAGAAATCATAATCAATAAAAAAATTAAAAAAAAAACTTCACTTTTGTATTTAATTTGATTTCTGAACGACGAGACTAATATCAAATATTTCTAGGTAGGGATAGTTTCTAAGGGAAAACGAAATTGTTGCTTTTACTATATTCCTAATATTTTTATCATATTTAGTCACAAGTCTTCCAAAAATAATTAAAAACCAAAATTAGCCAAATCGGTCTAGCTGTTCTCGAGTTTTAGCGAGACTCACGAAAAGCAATTGATTTTTATATATATAGATATACCAAACAAATAAACAAACAGACAGGATGCAAAGCGAGTTAGTAAAAACGTTAATTTATAGGCAAGTAAGTAAAAGTAAGTCCACGAAATTCAATTTTAAGAGCACTGTAAATGCATCACCTATCGTAGGGTAAGGGGGAACAAATTGGATCTTCGGATCCCTGCACACAATATACGAAACATGGTAACGCAATAAAATGATACCACTTGATGCGGATATTCAGTGGTGATGTGGTAGGCACACCACATCCACACAGAAAATGGGAAAATCGCCAGGGAACGGTAAAACTAGCCCATTCGTGCTACCATGACTACCACTATAATGGTCATAAAATAATATAACACAAGTAATATAAAAAAAAAATAAAGTCAATACATACTGAAATCAACGAATAAAATTTTTATTTCAAATTTTTTTAAATTTTTTTTAATTATTAACATCAAATGTTATCCATTACAAATTTTAACAAATGTATTTTAACGTGAGCCTTATACTTTTTTAAACGTAAAGCCTTATACTATTTTAAGAAACCTTAGTGATAAATTCTGATAATTAGGCCAATGAAGTAATAGAAATCCGTTAGCGAGATCTTTTCATTTGAGAGTTTGGATACGTCTTCCATTGTTTCAGCAGGGTTAGAAGACTGAGGTACAGCCTTCGTCGTCGAGTTATCATTGTTGTTGTTCTTGTTAATCCTTATCCACAACTTGCGGGACTCCTTGTAACAAGTTCTTCTCGCGAGGTTATTAATGCTTTTCCACACAACAAAAAAAAAACAAAGATGTTAATATAATAAAAAAATATTTTAGTGTGGTATCGATCAAATAAGAATATGGGAATACAAATCAGTTTTATTCATCTCGATGATTATTTTATTTCACGAATAAAAGATTAACGATAGACAGACAAACATTCACCTCTCTAAAACTTGTTAATGCATATTTAATTCTATCATAAAAACTCAGAACGAGTTCATCAGTGTGATGCATTCACTTTCTATCCGTGCACTTTGTTATCACCTTTTTGACAAGGGTCAATGGCCTTTGATGGCCATTCCTCCAGGTCTGTCTATGTCTATGCCATTTATATATAATAACATTACTAACTACCTGCCCCGGCTTAGCACGGATAGTGTACCTAGTGAAAAAATGAGACAATCTTCCGTTTTCTTATCACGATAAACCTCGGCGACGAAAACGAAAACACACGAAACCGCAGAGAAAAGAACAACATGAAACACTGAAAAAAAGTTTTGCTTTTGTAATATAAAAGAAACGGTAATTGAATATGAATGAATTTTAATCTATCAATACTGAGATTTATTTTGTTAATCATAGTAATAGCGCCATCTATTAGTTATTTTTTAAATTGGGACTTAAAATGACGGAAGGGATTGTGTTTTTTTACGTGTTTTCGTACAATTTTTTGTAAATTATCTTTTATACAAACCATAACAAACGTAACAAAAAATAATTATCTAATGTGGTGTAGTTTTTCTGAATTTATGCGCGTAACATACATTTCGGCGATTCATTTTTATTTATATTATCACTTAAAGCATATATCAACCGTAATTTAATGGACGCGTTAAAGCGCGAGAAGAAGGTCAGATCACAAATTGTCCGGATGAAATAGAAAGTGTTGCAAGCAATCCAATTTCCAATTGGCGAGTCCGGGCGGCTAGTTCAATTTATTGACAGATTTATTGTTATTGTTACGTCTGTGTGGCTTTTACTCTACAAATTAATAAATTTGCTGTGTGGGAACACCACCGCTTCGGACTAGCGCGTCTTGGCATCATGTTTTGTACAATGTTTGGTTTTCTACAGCTCCACTCTCACAACTCCCACTGCCGGGCACATCTTCACGCCTCTCCATTTCTTCACGAATTACCATTAACCCTCACCCTTGTTTAAAGCGGATTAGCAAGAAACCCAGACTCAGAATAAAACTGCGAGACAGTTAAATTCGCCATTGAACCAGTTAGGACGTATTGTATAATTCCATTATATGTATGTATATCATTTAATTTTAGTTTGTTGACAAAGGGATTTTTAGATGGATTGGTAACATAGAGAGGATGAATGAAAGACGACCGATACAGGAAATTTACGTTGCGGATGTGGACAGAAGGGTCGGTTGGGGAAGACCAAGAAGACACACTTTGATCAAATTGCTGAAGTTCTCAAGAAAGGTCAGGTCAAAAGTACCCTGAACCGGCAAAGAAGCAAAGAAAGTATTCCGAGATTGTAGCAAAAGGAGGTCTATGGTGTCTGATTGCCCATACAGAAAACAGGCGTAATCATATGTATATGTATATGTTAGTAAATCGTAGCATATGTATATGTATATATTAAATTTTAATCCATGAGGTCATATATCCTTACTTCTTTGAGCATGTCCTTTTTTGGTTGAAGCAATTTTGTACACTGCCCACATTGCATTATTGTTCATGTCTTAAGTCGAAATAAAATAATAAAAATAAAGACCCCGTTATCCATGTGTCATACGCAATTTCTAACACAATAAATTCTTTATTTAATTGAGGAACTTTGGGATTGTTTTTTCTCAATGTCTTTTTGTTTCTTTATATTATTTATTTCATCAAAGTACTACAGTCTATCCATTATAGTACATCCAATCTGCCAGCTGTCTTACGTTTATCTTCAGAGGTCAGACTACGTAAAACGTTTTAAAAATATTAGATGTTTGTTGATGGAAATGTTAGTGAAATTTGAAAATTATTTACATATTTTTTACGGTGGTAGAGCCATGGTATGAATAGACCGGTTCAGTTGGGGAAGTACCACACTCTCACAGAGAGACAGAATATCCGCGTTGAGTATTCTTATGTTACTGGGTTTCGTAAAGTGAGTCTAGGGATTCAGAGGTCCAGTTCTTTCCTTTATGTCCTTCTTGAACTCCAATATTTTCTTCTTCTCTTTCTATTATTCATACCATTACGGTGGCAACGAATCTGAAGTGCCTTAATTATTGCGGAATTATATAAGCGGCACTGGTTACTAACCATCACGTGAACCCGCTCACTTTTTTATCAATTTTATAAAAAAAACCGCCAATTTAATTCAGTGGGTATAAATTCGTTAAATTAAGAATTTAACATTGAAGTGCCCTACAAGACAGTAAGAATATTTTGTTTAAGCCAAAGAATTATTTTAAATCGTTGGGAACATTAAAAATGATATTTAGATATGATAATGATTACTTGTGTGAAGACAACCGATTGGCTCAGTGGCGGGGCCCTCCGCCCACGGAGTCAATGATCGCGGGTTCGATTCCCGCAGCGGAATAAATATATATGTGAATTTATTAATATTTATTCCGAGTCTGGTAACCGCCCCAATCCGCATTTCCGTTCCTGCCGTTTCCTTTCTTTTCTATCCTTTCCCTTCCTCTCCGCCAATCCACGGTCTGCCGTGCCAAAGGATGCGTGGCTAAGGGCGAGCTTAGTCGCAAGCGTGCCGACCGTCCCTGGCTCAGGCTCCCCCGTGTACTATGGTGCCTTACCTCAGTATGCAGGGCTCTGCTGGGGCTGAGGGAGGATAGAGCTCCCTTGCGGCTCGTGGGATTCACTAACACGAATTAATATACCTAATTTGTTGAAAAATGACGGCGACGTGGTTTGCCACCCATCACGTCCTGATACTCACGAGGGCGAGAAGCGACCAATGGAGAGCCGTTTCGTTGCGATGAATGGTAGCGGATGGAACTCTGTGGTCTCTGCCAACCCCTGCAGGGGATAGGCGTGAATATAAAAAAAATACTTATGTGAAAACTATTAATATATGACTTTTATCCAATCTCTGTGATATTTATACACGACTATTGTAAGGTAGAACAGAGACGTTAGCAGTTAACCTAGTTTACAAAGTTATAGCGTCGTCAATAGACCCGTCGTCTGCTGTCATGTTTCATGAAATATATTTCTTTCTTCATGTCACATTAAAACAGATGTTAATTATGTCTTATGATTATAAGTTCGCGCGGAGATACATTTTAGAGAAAGTTTTTTGAAAGTTTTGTCGGAGTTTTTGATATATCCTTTGAGACTGTAAAAAGTATATTTAACTCAAATATCGTAGTGAATATTTCAAAATTGTATTTAGTACTGCGGAGATGATAGAATTAATATTAAATATATTTGTTTATGGAAGAGGGAGACAAATAAACAAGCGAGTTGTTGAAATATTTGTATGGCCTGCAAGTATTTATTCTAAATCCAGGTGGTTCATATCATTTGTGTATTATAATGCCTTTCAATATACAGGGGAACCATAGGGTTACGAAGGTAAAGGTTTCATTTTTGTTAATTAACCCTTAATCGGTCCCTAGCTTTTTATACGTGATTCTCGCTAGGTTGTAGCTGCAGATACAGTTTTCATTGACTTTATTCATTTTTGGGCTCAATATATTAAAAAATAACTCGAAAAAGCAATGATATATAACTGGAGATGTCAATTACTCTGTTACGGATATTTAATAAGTAGTGCCTACATTTCACTCAGAGCGAGTTTCAACATGTCTCGTCTTGTCACCTCCCACGTGACTTACGACCGCAGCGACAAAGTACTGTTGTCACGTGAGAGATGACTTACGACTGATAAGGGTTAAAAAAATAGATTTCTACGATCAGCTGATAGTAAGGTAGGTAGGTTTTCAAAATAGATTACTAATGATTTTAATATAACTGCATTTTTTAACCTTTCCAAATAAGCTAACAATACTTGTGCTAGGAAATGGTTCACATCAATAGTCCAATAAAAGTCTTGGCTACGTAATATCAGGGAGTGGACCGGGATAGCGAGTGATCCAGAACTGCTGCACCTCGCGAAGGTGGAGAAGAGTTGTGCTGAATTGGCTGCCAAACTTCGCAAGACGGAGAAGCACTCTTAGAAGAAGAACAGTCTAATAGGAGATTTGATGTTGTAAGACGAACTCATAACCTTAGATCGTAAGCGCAATCCCTCTACCAAATGAGGTATTGCTGGTTCTAAACTACTGCAATGTTGAAAAAGAATATAACTTTACTCTTATGTATTAAGATACATAAAAATGTTTTCAGATGTTAATAGGGAATAAATATCCAACGACATCAAATAACAAGTTCAATGACTTCACGTTACAAAATATTGATTCGTTTTTTATTTTTATTAAAGTCTTAAACATTTGATGCGGAACTGATATTTAGTTATTATTATAATGATATTTAGTAAAATGTCTTACTTATGAAATGTTGCTCTTTCATTTAAATAATTGCTAAAATTTGCATATTATTTGTATACTTTCATAGAATGAATTATCATAAAATCGCCTATTAAATCTTACTTTTGCATGTAATATTATATATGGTTTGATATATTTTCTAATATCAAAAGAATACAGCTTATCTAAGTGATTAGAATATCTAGGTTCGGAATCGAGGCTCCTGGTTTTAAATCCTGATCGAAATTGAAAAATTAAAGGACAGAAATTATAAGTTTCTGCATCTAGGAGGTTAATTTTGTGATCATTGCATCTTTCACATTTGAAATTAATCAAAAAAGATTTTTACATAGTAAGTACAAAAAAAAAACAAAAAAAAATTAAATATAAACATACATACATACAGGCATACATAAACATATTTATTGATATATATTTGTGCTATTATGACAGAGGAGGATTAATCAGGGAGGCAGAGATTATAAATAAAACTTTAGCAAGTTAAAGCAAGTTTTGCTACGGGCTTTTCTTATATCAAAGGGAAGCGCGTTCTTAAGTTTAATTAATAATACCGCGAAAGAATTGAATTGAATATATAAAAACTTTTTTATTATCTTACTTTTTAACATTCGTCATTTGGTAAGAAGGTGTCGTCTTAAATCTGTAAACATTTACACCCAAGACATTAAAACATATATTTTACGTTGTTCATATTTCTCGGATTTCTAAGAAGAGGTCACTGCAGCCGAACGAGATAAGAGACTTCGCTACCGTATTGTATTCGACTTTGCTGATGCATTTGGCTGCATTGCGGTAGGCATATTAGGGTTCATTGGGTCAATATTTGCTTGTCGCGGATCTTAGCTAAGTAAAACTTTTGACTGTCCATATTTTTCAATTAAATATAATAAAACATTTTTACTTTATTTAATATTGGGTATTAAATGTAAAATGATTCATTAATATAAAATATAAAGTGATTCATTAATAAATTAACTTCACTTGGATGTGTTTCACTATATCGGAGATAGGAGTAGTAGAAGTAAGTAGTACTGCTTACGGCGATACACGGGATCTCTAGAAGGTTTTTATCTTCGATGTAATTAATCTCTTCCAAATGAAATTGATTTATAATATTAATGTATCACTGTACATTTTATATTAATTACATATTTTAATAATATTCTAATATTACATTTTATATTCAATCTCAATTTCTTATGCCGGACAGGTGACATGTCTATCGAAAGACGTCAGTCGAACTAATCTTTTTGTTTTTATATAAAACAATTTATTTCTTTAAAATTACTATTATATTTTAAAATTACGAGTTTAAAAAGAAGTAATAAAATATAAATGGTTTTATTAAATATTCAAATAAAAAGTTTTAATACATTAGTGATACATTTATCAATGTATCACATAAGGGGTAGTAGGTGCTTATCAGATTAACCACATGCTCGTAAGCCTATCTATTCCATATTTTTATATATAAACGATTTTTTAAAAGACGGCATCTTAGTCGAATCATCTAGGAAAATAAGTTTATCGGTATTGAATAAGTTCTCTTTTTTCTCATGACTAGATAGATGTATTTTAAGGTCGGCGAGGCACAACAATCGACATGATTCGCTCAATTGAACATCTCGAGGTGTCATTCAGCGGATAAATTGGCGTGCGTGCAAACAGAATTGCCGTTTACTGCGTAAGCGCGGCTTTCTGTGTGCGTTTTTAACGAAGTCACTGACTTGACGTGTAGTGTAAAATAAAATAAGTCAAGCGCAAATGATTGGCACGTTTCGGGTTCTACACTATCTACTATTTTTTTTCCGATCCATAAATACCTATATAATAATATAATAATAAGTTGGGATAGAAGTGATAATATTTTGGACCGTAATTTAATTTTTAGAAAAATATGTTTTTATGGGATAGTAAGGCAAACGAGCATCGTGTCGTCTGATAGAAAGAAAATCAACAATCTTCCCTCATGGGAAGAAATGGGGTGGACCTAGATTTTATCTTAATATATGCTTCTGTCAAATCAAATCTTAATATTGTATTGATAATTTTTATTAAAGTTAAAAAATCTATACAGTGTAAAGTATAATGGTTTGCTTATTTTAAATATAAAAATAGTCTCGTTTACTTGAGTGAATCAAAAAAAGAATTGAAATATTTCGATTTTAAAAGTAATAAAACTATCTTTAAAAAAATAAAATCATTTGTTATTAAAAATGCCTATTATAGTTCTTAGCTGCAATTGTCGACAAACGTTTGTATAGATTAGCTTTAGAGTTATTCTTGTTTTAATCCATTATTATGTTATAAATTGTCTTTAGAGCCACGAATTATGAAGACATTCGGAGGCGTGACGTCAAATGAGCGTCGTTTGGATTCATTTTGCGATTTTTTCAATCTATTTATATGAAACGACTGTGAAATAAGTCCAAGCAATCGTACTAATATTACTTTTTCCGCCTTTTTTAAAGTAACATGTCTGAGATATCGTAACTGTTAATTTGTTGTATATATAGGTACAATAGCCATGTTAAGTAATGAATACGTTTAAAATAAATAAAACTTAAAGTGTTCTCTTTCTAAATTTTCATCATTATAGTTAACAGAGACAGGGTCATGCGTGAATTTTTCTGGTGAATACTACAGAATATAGGTATGATTTATTCTTTAGTTTCTAGTTTTTATTTCTTTGAATATTTATAATAAACGAATTAACTTCTTGTAAAACTGATAGAAAATGTTTCACAGTTAATTAAAATCCTATATTAATCATCAATTAATAACTCAAATCATATATAAACAGATTTAACTGTTTGTTTGTTCGCAGTCTACTTCCTAAGTAATCCGCATCATTCGAACAAAGGTTTCTAAAAACAAACATAATAAAGCATTCACAGGCGTATACACGATTGTAGGTTATAAACGTTTCAATTAGGGTGTAAATTCGTCTAATGACAGCCCTTAGCGCCGTATAAAGGACCACAATTATTTTGTGCGTACTTGTCATTAACAGATCCGCCCGCGAAATATTTTAACATCCGATCTTATTCACTCAGGTCAATGAATTATGCGTCTAAAAATATCATTAGTGTACGATTTATATTTATATAGTCTAGCCTACTGTAATTTTGAGCTTTTTATCGAGAGTTAAAAGGTAATCAAGATAAATGAAAAAGTAAATTTACCAAATTACAACTTATTGACAAAAGTTAAAAGTATACTGTGTGCCTTTGCCGTATTTTGTAAAATTTAAAAAACCTACAAGTTTCGCTTCTTATTTACACTCACTTATTCCACTTTCATTTTTGATAAAAATAAAAGGATTAAACTTCTTTCTCCATGGCTTTTATCACTGTCTGGCAATAAAAAAAGAAACATTTGAATTTAGGAAACATTAATTTCGTATTTTCGAGTCGAATGCGTCAGTCCGCGCGGGTAGACGCGTCGCTACGCCCGCGTCGATGTCGACTGGACGCCGCTTCGGCCGCCTGCCAAAGAATCCACGTCTGAAAAGTTATATTTATGTATGTGGATATGACTGTTTATTCACCGGTGTGTCAAAAGCTACTGAAATTACAACCTATATATACTTTCAAAGGTTATGAACTGTATCCCATTTCTATGGATATATCTAAAAATATAAAAAAAAACTCCCTATATTAAGTTTCCTTTTATATGACCCCATTTATGTGTATTATTTTAAATGCAACCTCCTACCTACATTATTAAATCGATGACCTTTCGTGGACAATGTAAACAAAAATTAAAAACTTGTCTATTTGAAACGCACGATTTGAGACGAAGAAATTGTTAGGTATAATTTGTACTCATGTTTTATATACAACAAGAGAAATAAAAGATACAGTTACAAATAAAGAATTCATATACAACACACACAAGCATATAAAATATATATATACCAAAATTATATTATTACAATATTTTGTTTTAAAATAACTTAAAAAATTATTTTTATTTTTGTGTATAAATCCTTAATTTTAAATTCCCTACGTCCGTCTGAAGAGATCGATTGCATTCCGTTGCAGAGTGATGCGTCTAAAATATAAGTCCGCATGGTACAGCTAAGGGCGCCTCCCAACTCCGAGTAATAAAGATAATTTAAGCTCATAACAAACAATGAAAATGGCGCATTAAACTCTCCATACGGATAACAGAGCTAACCAATAAAAACTTTGGTGCATGCTGCAACTTGATACATACGTATATGTACATTGGGCTTATATTGAACTTGCAAGCGATTCACGACTTTGTGCTATTGAGAGATGTATCTATTACATAAGCGGTTTTCCCTGCGCTTCAATATACGTGAGATTGAGGCAGATATAGGACAACAATTTGACCTCGCTTACCTATGTTACCTGCATACACATTTTTTAATGATAACTAGCGGATTCTATACATAAATAATCGGACTGGAATTCGTAACAGTAAGTGATGAAGATGATGATGATAAGTATACACAATTTTCAGGAAAATTCACACCCTGAACGCCATCAGTCAGTGAATGTCATCAGTATTATTCTCAGCTTGAGGCGATCATCTATTGGATGTATTGTAGGTATTCTTCACGAATCAAGTTTCTGCCTGCACCCTGTGCATATAATTCATTCGATTTGGGTGGAAGGTGTGCCAAACTACGTTTGCCAAGACGTGGTCTCCAGTGGTTGTTGTTTCTACCACTAACGTGATCAGCGCATTGCCACTTCAATTTACTAACTCGGAGAGCAATGTTGGTAACTTTGATTTTCCGGTGGATTTGTTCGTCTCGAATCATTTTCCTCTAGTATAGTCTTGAAACTGAGTAAGGCTATACTTGGGGTTTCAAAACTATACTAGAGGAAGATGTATACTATACTATAAGCAAATATGAGCTATTCAAGCAGACTATCTGAGATATCCACATTTCGATACCGCAAGGGAGTAAAGTCATTGATACTTTCTAGGATATTGCCCTTCCGTATACAACAGGAAGTATCGTGGTTACATTTAATATCCTGGTAACAAGATTATATAACGTAGGGCTGTTCTTATTTATCGATAAACTCAGCGCTTGATTAAATTGATTTCGCCCCCTAAATCAATATTTGTTCACGAAAGATTCATTGAGGAAATTGGTTCAGTCACTTATCCCGAAATATTGAAATAAATGGTTTTTAAATCACTTGTCCTTTGTGCTTTATAATGGCACTCACAATACAAGGAACGTAACTAGGGCTATGAGTGCTAACAGAAAATGAAAAACATCACTTTTATATTTTACTTCTAACGAACGTTTCATCTCGTTTTGTCGTCTATGGTTTAAAAGTTTTTTTTTAATTCATTCGCTTTAAACAACTTCAAAAGAAACATAGTATAAGTAAACTCCTTTTACTGACGCCCCCCATCGCCCGAGGGCTAAGACTACGAGTGACCCTAATGAGTGCTCTGACTCACAGTTGGCGCCATTTTCCTGTTCACGGCTTTGTACGTGCGCTTGCATTTAGTGCATAGACGCTCAGCTTCAACTGTTAATCTTTTATGTCTTAAAATACACACAGTTATTTATTCTTTTTAAGAGTTTGTAATGTTTTTACATAGATAAATACAAGATATATAACATAATATTAAAGTTGTATGCCTAAGTAACGTGACCTGTGATTTGTCAAGTACTCTTCTTCTAAGAGTGCCTCTCCAACTTGCAAAGATTGGCAGCCAATTCAGCACAACTTTCCTCCTCTTTCGCGAGGTGCAGCAGTTCTGGAGTACTCGCTATCCCGGTCCACTCCCTGATATTACGTAGCCAAGACTTTCTTTTTCGACCAACTTGTCTTTTGCCCGCGATTTTTCCCATGATAATCAGTAGCAGCAATTTGTATCTTTAATGTCTCATATGTGATATGACCGAGGTAAGCAACTTTTCTACCTTTGACGGTCTGCAAAAGTTCATGTTTTTGCTTGACTTTTCGGAGAACTCGTCATTGGCCACCCTTTGAGTTAAGTATTAAAAACACATAATTTGTCAGTCGTTGTAACATTCAAAATAATTGTTTAAAGTAGTAACGTAGATAATTAAATAATTGTTTAAAATAAACGTAACGTTATAATTGTTTAAAGTAGCGCCTATTCGCGTGGTGTTGCACCGCACAATATGACATGTCATTCGGCGGCGTGCTGCTCAGTGAAGTAACTAAATGAGTGACATAACTTGTCATATAGTGGCTTCTTGTGACATGCTACTTTAATGCGTGGTGACACATCAAAGTAGCATGTCACAAGAAGCCACCGATAAAATGTATTTTCCGGATAATTTAAAATTCTAGGTTAAAAAAAATCAGATTTTTTCAAGTTAAATCAAAAGCGAAATTATCAACCTTAGATATGTACCATATTTTTTCTGTCATTGGTCTCAGCGCCTTCCGATTTCTGAAGAATGAACCGGATAGCTCGTCCAAACTGGAATATCCAGACTCAGAATTAAAACTTGTTTTGATAATTGACTTGTTGCAACAATCGTGATGGAAAAAATCACGGACAAAAGACGAACTGATCGGAGAAGTCTTGGCTATAATATCAAGGAGTGGACAAGGATAGCAAGTGCTTTCAAACTGTTCCGCCTCGCTAAAGACAGACATAATTGTGTTATATTTCTTGTAATTCTTAGCTAGTCCGAGAGGTACTAAGAGAAGAGAAGAAGTCATATATACATACATTTCCCTCGATGAAAGGAATCAAACACGCGATATTGCATCCGAAATCAACCGCTGAGTCATGTAGGTACATAGGTCGACATATGAACATTTAAAATTGTTAAATAAGCAAGGAAAGTATAATCTTTACCGAAACCGAAATTGTCTCGAGTGGTTTTGTACCTCTGGTTATTATTATTTATATTCCAATCGACAAAGAGTAATTGATGCATCACTACCGTTAGTCATATCAAACTCTAGTTGCATTAGTATATTTATTTAAAGCGCAGGTCACACCAAGAACGAAGCTCGGTCGCCCAGCTATGAAAATTAAGCGAAGCTAAGTGTGCTAAACAAAGTGGATTTACATCGGAAACTAACGCCAAGCAAGGACACTAGATAGATTGTAGTTTTTTCTTACTCTACTTTTATCAACTCAAAGAATGACTGGTAGGCAATGCCTTCCGAAATTAATGCCGCCTTTGTACCAAAAATATATATAAAGTATAAAAAAAATCTCACGCGGAGGCGACACTTAATTCTTCAGGGCCAAACCAACTTGCGTATATAGTTCGCATACATAGTTCAGCTTTATACTTCGTGGTGTAAACCGAAGTACAGCAAAGACGCATTACCTACACGAACAAAGCTAAATGAACTTAAGTTCTTTCTATGTCGGCTTCGTTCTCGGTGTGGCCTGGGCTTTATAGTGTAGTACAGACAGAACACATGCGGTTTGAAAGATTTCTTGAAGAGCTGCGTTCGCTAGGTACGCGGGTACTTGACTTAAAAATGTAGCAGGGTGTGTTCTCATTATATGCTTGCCTTCTTTTACACCGTCATCTGGTGAAGTTGTTCACCTTCATATAAACTTCAATCCTTTAGTACAATGAGCTATATTTGTATATTTTTTTCAGCCCTTATAATTCCCATTAGTGGGAACAGAGCCTTCCCAATTCTGGGTTGGCAATTTTTTTGTTCATTCGTCTTAGAAGAAAAAAGTTTGAAGAGAAAAAGCTAGGTGTTGGAAAAAGACTCGGAATAAAAAATATCCATAGACCACAGAAACATACAAATATTTGTCCCGAAGTGGGAATCAAAACCATTGATTCCGAAGGCGGAAGGCTACTTACAACAAATACGTTTTCTGTCGTCGATATATTCTTTAAGGTTTCGATAATATAAAAAGATATTGCTGAAGCCGAATATTATAAGATATCATCATCAAATCACTACAATTAGTCACAGACAAAATGATCTCAATCATCTTTTGTTTTAATATTTCTATTGTCTATAGAAAAAGTATTTCAAACTAAGGAAAATACAAACCAAGAGACCATAAATAATTTAAGTATGATATAAAACTTAAAAGGCAAACAATTTAATAACGAATAGTCTATAAAGTTTATGGTTTATGGCGTAGCATTGCTAAGTAACGGGCGAATGTTGATTTGTTTTAAGATTGATTGACTGTTGAGTTGAGGTTTGCGTACTGCCGCGGACCGAGAGTCGGATCTTCAGACGATTGCACGATTTTTCAGCCCATGGCAATACTTTTTGATAAATATGTCTGCGGATTTCTAGGCTTTTTATCTGCAGTCTGCGTTTATGCCTATATTTTAAGCTCTTCATAGTATTTTAACTCGCGGATCGATTTGACTGTCGGCTTAGAGAGACTTGTTTTTATTGCTGTTATATAAAATAATGTTCAAGACTGGTAATGTTTTGAATTTACTAGAATTTTTATTAACCGCTATGCTAATGATGCTTGTGCTAGGAAAATATAGTTTACATCAATCTAAGATCGTAAGGTCTCATTTGACCTTTTAATAAATCAAGTGACACGCCAGGTCGTTTGCTTTCCTATTAAATAAAAAAAAATGGGCGATTCTTGCTTCTAATATTGTTGTGTATTGTGCATAATAAAATGTTAAATAAAATATAAATAGAAAGTACCAATACACCCGAAGTCATGTGAGAAGTAGTGTTGACAAAAAATTTTGAATACAACGATATCTTTAAAATACCTATTAAAAATAATGACTGAAATTCAATATGCCTAAAACAATAATTTTTCACAAATTTTATATGAATTTTTCATGATTCTGTACGTAGTCTAGAGATGAACAGAGACACCTTTCCAAATGAGGAAAGTTTATCTAAATATATAGATTTATTAAACTCCAGCTAAAGTATATCTATTGTATTCGTGTTAAGAATTTAGAATATACAGAATCGAACCTATGACGTTAGATGGTAAGGTCTTTTAACCGATGAGGCTGTTGTTTCTTAAGAGGAAATTAAAATATATAAACGTATTGAATCAAAGTAATGTAGTATGCTTAACATGAATAACCGCGTCTGTCCCCAGAGGAATTAGTATAACATAGTCGCTGTCGCAAGCAACTTGCATTTGATACTAACTCATGAGGACTTAGCTCGAGTTTAGCCGATCCCAAAGCAGGCAATTAATATTAGGTTTCATTTCCCACAGCGATATCCTAGAAATACGCTCTAAAGCACGACTTCAGCGAGACAGCTCATTTTACATGAAATTCTATTTAACTAACCGAACCATTGTCCCGTCTAATAGCGGTCCAAGTCGAGGTCTAAATCTCATCTGATTTACTACGAACTCTTCTCTTGCAATATCCTCGAAATACGGTCTAAAGAACATAACACTACAGCGACACAGCTCATTTTATATGATTTTTTGGGATAGAAGGGCAAGCGTGCCGCCTGATGGAAAGCAATCAACGCCGCTCATAGACAACCGCGACACCGCAGGAGTCGCGGAAGCGTTGCCGGCCTTTTAGGTATGTATAGGCTTGTTTTTTGAAGGTGTCAATATCGTGTCGGTTCCGAAAGACCGTCGAAGGTAGCTGGTTTCACAGAGTGGTGGTGTTAGGAAAGAAGTTTCGAGAGAAGCGCACCGTAGAATTTCTGCTTAACTATTGCCCCTCGCTAATAGTAATTCAAGTCGAGATCTCAATCTCATCTGAGGATCCTTAAATCACTACTGACTCCTCTGCTGTTGTGACGCAATAAGAGAGGAGTAGAGCAGTCTTCTGAGCCGAATTTTCGTCATTTTTGCCTCCAGGCCGCAACTCATCAAGCAAGGTAATTACTTCCATTCCGCAAAAAAAAACGAAATAAAAGCTTTAACTTTTTCTGTAAAATGTATTTTTTGTTTATAAGAATATCCCCAATGCTGGTTATATCACCTTAATATTATTATCATCAATACATCTTTAACACTCTACTGAGAGACCTTAGTCACCCTTAGAAATGAGGGGAGTTGCCGGAACCCTAAAGCTTACCAAGTGAATTTAGGTTCACTAAGGTAAGGTAAAGTAAATCAGTCTATTAGTATTTGATCCCATAGTCGCCATATACAACACCAATGGAAAGAAATGGAAATCCACGGCGAAAGAGTGGATTAGTGGTTTTTTCGATAGCTCGTTTTCGTTCTATGCTGATTATAATTTGATCATCTTGATAGGACTAAAAAGGCTTTCATTGGGTAAATTTTGAAAGACGCTATTAGAATCAGGTAGAATCATAAATAATCTGCTCCAAACCTTTCCAAACCTAATCTAGCACAATCCAAAAGCAAAAACATAAACATACAAACCTGTTCAAGTTGTGGTTCATCACCATGTTTTCTTTGGCACTATTGGTAACATTAAAACCTGAAACAAAAAGTTTTGGTGGTAAGTGGGAAAGCTTTGAAGGTTTTTGTGTCTTAAGCTTGTAGCATAAAATGAAAATCTATACAGAGACTATGCGTACAGTACTTGATAAGGAAAGCTTATCAAAAGCTCATTATAACTAAATTTGTATTTTGAAAAAGTAACCTTTGGTATTTTTATAGCAGAGCAGGCAATTGGGCATGCGGGTGATGACCCGCATGCCCGTTTGCTTGCCATCAGATGTGATGGTAAGCGATTACCTTGTCTCTTGAATACCCCTATGACGCATTTGTGAATAGTTCCACAGTCGCACTGTTCATGACGGAAAAGTGCAACCGAATCGCATGGCGGTGGACTACCAAGTGATAGGGATGGATCATATTTTTATGGTTCATATTCCAATGGTAGAATTGTGGGGATTTCAATTTTTTTTTGTAACCGTTTACGTTATATTTAGTAAGTTATATTTATTTACTTAAATTATATTTATCTACTTAAATTATATTTATTTAATTAAATTATATTTACTATATAATTAAAATTATAGATAAAGTTTCACAATAATTGTATGCGTGAACATCAGTTGTTTTCCCTAACACCTGAGAGTGGTTCGTGTTGAAACAAGCCGAAAGTCAAAAAGGAGGTAGATATTTGAGCTCCGACTCCGAGCGCTCACCAAACGCCGTATAGGATTACATAGAAATCGGTCTTCAGCCAGAATGTAGTATTTTTCTGTACGAGTCGGGCCAATCGTCCTGTACACAAACCCGTCATTATTTTGTTAAATATAACTCAAATGGCACTGTCGCATGGAATATGCGCTTACATTGGAAGAGACGACGTTCATTTTAGTCCTTTGTGACTTGTCTGCATAATATAATTTATCATTCTATGATGAATTTATTATGTGTAATATAAATAAAATTTTCACTAGAATAGAACCACGGTGCGACTTATTTTGAACTCCAAAATCCGGCTCATTTCGTCCGGAAATAGGAAGGGACGCACATTCTCACAAAAGATCGGTGTCTGAGAAGTAGCTTTTTTAATGGGACAAGAAAGCAAACAAGCAAGGGTAGCGCCTGACGAGTATTGCCGGCGATTAAGAAATATGTAGTGTTATTTTTTTTACACTTTTCATTGTCGTATTTGTTCAGAAAACCCGCTGAAGGTATAGGGGACTCGGTGGCAAAATTAAGTTTTCAACCTTAACTTCCATAACTTAAGATCTATAATTCTGCTACCGGACACCCTATAGCCCGTTCCACAAAGTGGTAGTGTGTGGAAAGAAGTTTCGGGAAAATGTACCGTCATCTTTATTGAAAACAGTAAACATTTAAATGTAGAATTATTCCATTTTTAATTTTATTAAAGACGGCTATTATAGGCCTTATTCCTTTATTTATCCTTCCCCAACTATTATGCACATTTTTAACGTGAGGTAAGCAACGTAAGCAGTGCCCTTAGTACGCAGATATTCATGGGCGGTGGTGGTTATTTACCAATATTTAACCGGCTTACTTGTTTGCCTATCGTTTCCATCAGAAATAAATTAGGAATATTCAACAGGATATGCAATAGTACTAGTGAGCGGCGAAGGCTGTGGAGAGGTTTTTTAACGGATGCGAATTTACATTAACCGCAGCAAAAACTTAGAGTATAAATTTTACTTTACGACGTTCGGATTTGTAAAATACTTGTACAGAATAATTTAGCATTTATTCAGTATTAATATCATTCATTCATTCACTCCATCACTCACTATCGTAGCGTATTTCGAAGCGGCGCGTCTTTGAAATGGGGAATGCAAACAATGTAACACTTGTAGACAAATAATAAAATCTATTTATAGAACTTAAGAATTGTACTGAAAACAATATATCGTTTTTAATAAATAATAAAATATAATTAAAATTACTTTCTATTATTTACCAATTAAATAAGTAAGTAGAATCGTGCCCAAAAATGTTGTTTCTTACGCGCAACTCCTAAACAATTAGGCTTTTGCCTATGATAATTATCACTAAAATATCATTGGAAACCTTTTTGGCTCAGTGGGAAGTTTTGTGTCAAGTTGTTTGGTTGTATGTATGACCGACAGGTACTATTAATTCCGAGTCTTAGTAGTGCCCCGCGAATCCACTGTGGGCAAGCGCGGTGGGTTTAATGACTATTTCTTTAGAAATGGGGACGCTCTATTCCCAGCTGTGGGACATATTCATCAATCAACATTTTTTTTAAGTTTAGTATTTACAATTAATATACAGACATATTGATGTGTAATAAATTAAATAAAACAATCAAGTTTACGTGACACATTCCCATTTCCAATAAATTCATAAACAATTTGACGTAAGAACATTCGATCTTAAACAATGCGTCGTAAAAAAATCTTTTGAAAATGTACGCAGGATATACAAGAGGCCAACAACATTTGGAAAGGAAACCAATGGGATCGAAAATAAAAATTATTATAAGTTATACACGCTTTCAGTAATTTGTTTTTATTAATATAATATGTTTATTCATTAATATGTTTTAAATGGCTCAGTAGCAAAGTTTTCATATAAATCAGCTTTAACTTAATATTTAATGCAATAATTGTCAAAATTACATTCAGGACCATTTGGCTTAGTGGAGTCAATGGTCGTAAGTTCGATCCCTGCTTCGGAATAGATATATGTATGGCCTACAGATATTTATTTCGAGTCTGGTTACACCGTCAATCCGCATGGGAGAAGAGTAGTGGGTTAACGTCCATTCCTCCAGAAATGGACCAGATCGCGAAAAAAAAAAAGAATTACATTAAGTAATGTTACTTTTAGAAAGACATTCAAATTTGCTATTTATAAGATATGTGTGACGACCTAAATGGCCCAGTGACAAAGTTACCATTTCAGGGTCAATGATCACGAGCTCGATTCCCGCAGCACTATATGTCTATATTGATGTCCAACAATCCACTTTGGATAAACGTAGTCGGTTCATATCGAGAAGCCGCGTGCCTAACATATAGGAGTTATGAAAAAATAGGCGGTAATGGTGTTGCTTCGATATAACAATATATAGAAAGAAATATAGTCTATATTTTTTTCTGAGTAGCAGCATTTTTCAGCAGTGGGTAATTTATCGTTTTCCAGTGGTTTCTTGGAGGAAACTACAGGCGAGTTACAAAAACAGAATGCAAATAAATAAATAATATATTATAAAATTTATTATACAATATTTTATGCGGCGTCAAGACCATAAAAATAGATTAACGTCTGTCTAGCCTACAAGATAAAATTGTCAACGATTTATGTTTTAGGCTAGACAGCATTGAAAGTATTGTCATAAAGGGTCTTATGGGCGTTTTTACAATGCTCACTCGGACATACACCAAACGCAACTCCATTGTACAATACAATAAGCGCAAACAATAATATTACTTCACTGAATGAACATGATTTTAGTTTCTGTTTTTAATGTTTAACAAAAGAACTATCTGTTCACTAGATTTATCATCATCAATACCTATCATCCATCCAAATGAATACCTATCATACAATCAATACCAAAATAAAGGATGATAGAAAAAACCAAAAAAGAGGACACCTGTGGAGTTTCTTTCGCCGTTTCTTCTCCGTTCAGAGGAAACTCATTGCAAAATGGTGTTTAAAGCTGAATTGTTAGCGGGCTGACATTTGAACAAATCAAATGTAATTTCTTATGTCGAAAATAAAGAATTTGAATTAGATTTCCTAGGGGTATACAGTTATAACAGACTTTTACTAGATATTGACTTTGAAAAACATTGATGGACGTTGCGGTTATCCTCGTTTGACGGGCGGATTGGGTTTTGCAGAATGATTTGGTGGACTTAAGTAGAATTCAGTTTTCGTTTGTTAAGTTTTTCAATTATTCAAGACTTTTCCCGCCAACTTACATCAGTTTTATGTTTATTTTATTTTCATAATCGTATATTATTGTCAGTTATATTGATTAATTGTGGTGGCGTATTATACAATATAGTTCGATTAAGGCGTATAAGTGAAGTGATGTGAAATAAATGCGTGTATCATGACTGTTTAAGTATCGTGTCTGTAAAGTCTATAGAAGTTTTGATAGAATAGCCACCATTTTATCAAGACGTAACATGAGAAGCTAACTAGTTTTTACATTTTAAGAGATTTGATATTGTTGCATTTAGTTATAATTAATTGCCATCTAAAAAAAGAAAAGAATTATAAAAAATAAATAGTTGAGTTCCATAGAAGATGAAAAAAAACAACAGTAATGCAAATAATTATGATAAGCTTCTTTTGAAAAAAAAAGCAATAAAATTTAATGAACATTTCAACCTACATTTGTCTTTTGCTGTATTACACGAAGCACATAATTGTTTAAAAACAAAACGTGTGACAGAATTTTTTACCTTTGACATTTAGCAGAGCAGGCAACACAGGTTTATATTTTATTTACTCTAATGAAACCCAGTGCACACAGATTGCGACCACATATGTACGGACGAATTTAATTTGAATGTACTATAAAAAGCGTGTTTGTACTGTTTGTTTGTTCGCGCGGCTTGTTAACGGGTAGCGTAAAGTTTGACGACCCCTTCCACGCTGTGTCTGGTTAATTATCTACCGGAATGATATTTGATTCGCTATTACGTTAGCATTTTGGTATCTATTACGTTTCAATATAAGCTACGATATGGGAATTATAGTTTTTTTTATGGGATGGGATAGGAGGGCAAACGAGCAAGCATGTCGCCTGATGAAAGCAATCAACGCCGCCCATGTACAACCGCGACACCGCAGGAGTCGCGGAAGCGTTGCCGGCCTTTTAGGTATGCATAGGCTTGTTTTTTGAGGGTTCCAATATCGTATCTGTTCGGAAAGACGCCGAGAGTAGCTGGTTCCACAAACTGGTGGTGCGTGGAAAGAAGTTACGAGAGAAACGCACCGTAGTAGATCGCCACTCATCCAGATGGTGGGGATGAAATTTTCCTTTACGGCGAATTATTATAGTATAGTATAATGTATTATTCAAATATAATAGTATTCAAATACTATACGGCCTATAGTATTTGAATATCGCAGTAACGAGTTTATTTTCTTTCATTACCGATGACAGCTGACAGCTCCGTATATTTTTTACTATAAAAAACTTGATCGATTGAGAATAGTAGAGATAAGATACTCAAAATTCAAAATTCGATAATTGCTTAGAAACTGTATTAGAAATTAGAAGGAAAGGTTCTTCCAATGAAGTTGTAAAGGCTTCGGGGCCATACCATATCCAATGAGTGATTTCGCCTTTCGAAGGCCATCTCATGTCTTCCCGTGGGTGTAATACGAGATAAGACTATATGAGCAAATACTAGTGTACTGGCAACGGTGTCTACTGGAATCCGCCCGTCAAATGTGAATATTAGAGGGTAATTCCCCTTTATTTTTGACAGAGGCCAATGTTCAACAATGGAACTATAAAGGCCCGAATTCGATTGAAACTTGGATGTTTGAGCTACGTGCTCAAGAAATATGAAAAATTCCAGAACTCGGACAAAGGCTCCGTGGCCGAAGGATGTTTGTCAAGGTTCATCGAAAAATTCAAGTTCAACTCCCGACCGAGTCAATATTCTTTTAAAGACTTCCTTAAATTAAGGGTTTGCTTATAGAACGCTCAATTTAGATTTCAAGAACTCTAACAAATAATCCAAAAGGAATCTGTCATGGAACTGAATGGGTATAAAAAGCATAAATTATTTCGTAAAATTTCTGAATTAATTTGTTCCAATTAGCGTTTCCTATTCTACAGCTACAGTGAGTGAGTGACAGGAGACATGTGCTACGAGTTCGGTACATAAAAGTCAATATTCCCGTACAGATATAAAGATATTGTCAAAGGAAACTGTGGTATCCGCTTCAGTCTCGCGTTTACATCAGAGACTTGATAGTACTGAGTCTAATGAACCCGTGACTTCAGTGAATGTAACACTCGTATATCACTCAATTGCAAGTACTTACTTGAGAAAGCGCTAGGTATTGAAAAGATCTAAATAATATTGTACAATGTATTTAATTGATATAAGATGTTAAATTTAATTTTTCAAATCGTCGGCCTCTTTATCGGAATTCGTAATTCTATTCTTTTATTTATTCTTCACTTACTGCTTAACTGCATTGTAATTTTCTGGTGGAAAAGTCTCTCAAATGTACCCTAACCGCATATTACAATTAATAATTAAATTTAAGTCTATTTATAGAACTGAAGAATTTTACTGAAAGCAATATAACGTTTTTAATAAATAAATGAATAATAAAATATAATAAAAATTACATTCTATTATTTACGAACCAAATATGTAACTAGAATCGAACCCAAAATGTTGGATCGTATAGAAATTATAGAATTGTATAGAAATAGAAAGTTTATTCGTGTCACTTTTTTACAAAAACTAAATGCTAAAATTGAAATTTAAATAATATTATATTATATAATACATATATAAAAGAGAGGAAACAAAAAAATAATTACAATATAAAAAGTGCCACAAAATCATTCTTGCTGTGTATACCAGGCGAGCATCTGGTGGCCCAACCCAATGTAATAGGAGAGACTAAGGTTCACCGACTTCGTTGGCTAGGCCGTGTTGAGAGGATGGGGGAGGGATCGCGCTGTCAAGAGAACGTATGTGGGTTGCCCGACTGGACGACGTCCTGTGGAGCGCTTCAGGTAACGCTGGAGAGACATGGTGGAGGATAACTTGCTTCAAATCTGCAACTAGCACGAGGTGACGCAGAACAGGGCACGGTGGCATAAGATCTATTCGGAGGTCAAGATCCATTTCGCTGCGCTAACAAAGTTAGTTAGTTAGTATACCAGGCGATCTATTAGAGCATTTGACGTTTGTTTTCAACAAGACAAGAACCAATGTGGTTTAAACGCGGACCACAAGGAATTATTGTTATTAAAAATATTGGAGTATTATAATTGTTTTACGGCAGGTTATGCTTAGTTACTGATATTGGACCATTCCAATATCATTAACTAAGCATAACCTGCCACATGAAGATGATCGATCTGCATCACATAAATTTTCTTCGAAGATATTATGGACCGTGGGATCAGGTGTGTGAGAAATGTAAGAGTTCGAATACAATGATAGTTTAACACTTGTTTTACGAGTGAATGTATTATCACACTTAAAACTCCATTTTAAGAGTAATGGGATCTAGAACCATAACCTCGCCTCGTGCCACAACGCCCTACTTCACATACACTTGATATATAAAGAACACATATTCGGACATAGGTATTTTTATGGGATAGGAAGGCAAACGAGTAGGCGTGTCACCTGATGGAAAACAATCAACGCCGCCGATAGACATACGCAGCGCCATAGGCAGTGCGGAAGCGTTGGCGATCTTGAGTCCCCCCCGTCAAGATCGCGTGACCCTTTTCCATCAGGTGACACGCCTGCTCGTTCGCCTTCTTATCCCATAAAAAAAGCTATGATATGTGTTCTTTATGATATATCAAGTGTATGTGAAGTAGGGCGTTGTGGCACGAGACGAGGTTATGGTTCTAGATCCCATTACTCTTAAAATGGAGTGTTAATTGTGTATACATTCACTCGTAAAACAAGCGCTGGGTGTTGAGCCTGCGGAACTCAGCCGCTCACCGTACGAGGCGCGGTAGCTAAGCTACCACTGAGACGCCAGTTTTCAGCGGGAGTGTGGTACTTCCCCGGGCTAGCCGGCCCATTCATGCTACAAACAAATATAACACCATTTTTGACAAAGTATTCTTCTGCAGCGTGGCTCTACCACTATAAAAAGGTCTTCTCCATGAGGCGCCAGCTAGCCCGATCTTCATGCATCTAGTTTCCGACAGTCGTCCTGTGCTGATCATCACTCCTTGTGAAGAAACGTCCCATGCCACATCTGCTAAGACGCGGTCTTTACACTAGCCACCTTTTATTCCCATGGTAGTCAGTTCTCTGGTTTATTGCGATTTTATTTTGTTTTATTTTCGAGACTTTTTGTTTTGTTAGATGACTATTTAAATATTTTTAAAAAACTAGCCATGTATTATCTGAGGTCAGCAACGGACAATGCATCACTTAAGATGTCTGGATCTGCGGACGCTCATCTGTCTGTCAAGTGGAGCTACATGACCAAATTCTCGGTAACTCGGTCCTCATAGGAGGTGTCGATGATCATGATAACAATTATGTAGGAAGTAGTAAATATTTGTTGTTCATTAATGGTAATTACAATTACCGTTTGTGAACAACAAAAATTCGTTCATCAATTGCGAGATAAAACGAAGCGCGTTTGGTTTCAATGTTCCATTTCGTTTGTTATGTGAATTGTACCACAAATAGATGAGAAATAATAATATTTAGATATTCATTACTGTAACCTACACACATACATAACGTCATGCCTGTCTCCCATAGGCGTAGGCAGACACCACAGATCTCCATCTGCTACGATTTCACTCATTATTCTGCTCATGCATTCATTACGATAATGTGGTATAAATCAGTAGTCTGGCTAAACTATATCTATATAAATGTTGTGTTCGTCTGTAATTAAGGTTACATTTTAGTATGTTGCAAGAATGAAACAGAATAATGTAATATTTATAATACCTGTGGACGGTCGATAAATAAATTAATTACAAAATATATGTATACTAAACACTATATCTATTTCAGGGGTTGAAATTCTTCTTCTTCTCATGTTAATGGTTCGACTTATATATGTTATTGGCCCAAGTTGATATAAAAAAAAAAAATCAGCAACCCAATTAAAAAGCCTACAAAATATACCTCAGCTGTGAATTCAGGTAGTATAGCCAGTGAGTTAAACAGTTGTAGTACATTATACTTATATTGACATTAATTATAACCGTTGAAGTGATTTCGAAACAAAACGCACAGAGCTACCAGCGTTTAACGCAAAGCTAACGTGAATTCGCTAATTCGATTAACGCGATTGTCTGGAGGTGACCTAATTGCCCTTGCGATCTCACTTGTCATAGGCCAATTTAATACAGCTCAATGTTTTATTATAAAGTCATCTTATTTTGTTTTCATTCCAAAATCGTGCTGTGCAGTTCCCGTTATAAAATCACTGCAACTGGTGCTATTGATGTTTTTTTAGACGGAATAGCGGGGCAAATGGGCAAGCATGTTTCCTGATAAAAGCATATGGATTACAGAAGCGTTGCCGCCCTTTGAGATGCATATGTGTAGACTTGTTTTTCGAAGGTTCCAATGATGTATTAAGCCAAACTGCGATCCCCATATGTCTACCAAGCGTTAATATTACGGTAAGTAGCTTTTTGGGTCCCGCTTGCGGCAGCCCCTCAAAGCGTGAGCGTTTCGAGGTGCTGCCAAATCAGCGAATTCGGTTCACAAATGACCATTTTAGCTTTATATGGCGGTCATCGTTTTCCGCCATTTTGGATTTTTTGTGCCCCCCCCCCCTCCCTTTATGTGTTCGCACTTGTCACCATTTTTTGGTTCGAAGGCGACTCCGGTAGGTATTACGGTTCGGGCAGGCCGTCGAGTAACATTTTACCGTGTTCATATTTTTAAGATTTGGATATAACTCCTCTGCCATGAGTCCTATCCGAACATTTCTCTAGAACATATTTACCCTCTATATTTTATAGGTTTCCAAATAACTTATCAGTGAGTGGTAATGCAGGTATATATAATTTTAATAAATAGCCGTGTAGTAAATAATTTGAAGTATCTGAGGTAGGTCAAAGCTAGATCAATGCTGCAGTGAACTGCCATAAAGCTATTGATAATGTCGATGACATTTGAGTATGCTAATTAGTATATTTCGAGTTATATGATAATATAAAGTAAATACATAGTAAGATAATTTGTAAAACGACTAATTATAGTCTTTATCAACGGATTATACAAACAATAGTTGTATAAGTTTGTGGGAACACGAGACCGTTGATAGCATGGTCCCGATAAGAGCGACCTGAGTCAGGAAACGTGATTGTGGACACAAAGACTTCTGTGCTTACTTTACAGATAGGATAAGTAATTCGATGAACTCACAACGGACAACGTTGATAGTATTCCAGTTAATTTATTCGTTTCATCCTCGTCTAAATTTCAAAGTTTTGAATTTTCACCTACGCACTTACATTTTATTGTGTTAAAAACTAATGTATAATATATATGTATTTGTTTAGTTATATATAGTATATTTTTCCTAAAAAAGTAAATATTTTTATTAATACACATTTTTACCTACACTTGAAAATTCTTTTCCATCAACCGAAAGGTTGACTAGTAGGTAATACCTTCCGGCATTAAGCCTGCCTTTGTACTGAAACTGAGACAAGAATAAATAACGAATAATATTAATTGAGATCGAAAATCAACAACTACCTGGTTTACATTTTTTTTCTCGTAATAAAATTCGAAAAATAAAACTGTGTTTATGCATACCAGTATACGCACAACCAATTGGCTCAGTGGCGGGGACCTCCACTCACGGAATCAATGGTCGGGAGTTCAATCCCCGCATCGGAATAAATATATGTATGGCCTACAGAAATTTATTCCGAGTCTGGTAACCCTGCAATCCGCGTTGGACAAGCGCGGTGGGTTAACGTCCGTTTCTCCAGAAATAGGGAGGCCCGTGCTCATTATTGAGACGTATATGGGCTTTGTAACAAAAAATATGCACAACACTACTTTTAATAATGTATACGACACGTGTTCCGCCTTAACACGAAGTATTCGCAGACATCACAGGAAGATAACCATTGAGTTGAGTTGTTGTTCGCGGATCTTAGGATAGTAGTTGTTGACTATCCCTTTGAATAATGGATTTCCGCGAAGTAACTCCTTCATAATCTCCTTCAAACTGACTACATAATAATCTCAATTGCTTTTTATTTGACGATTCAAATGGTGCAGTGGCGAAGTATTTACTTTTTAACGTATGGGTCGTGATCCCGATCAGGGTCTTTTAGCAGTAAAAAGTCATCAGATTTGTCTCTTTGGTTTAAATTCAAATACCTTAATGTGCGCTGTGAAGCGTTACGATTCGATACCAGTTGGTAATCGATTTTTTTTTAATTTCACACGGTGTGAGGGACAGCGATCCCGTGCGACTCTGGTGCACCGTCTATACCTTGTCTAACGATTAATTAATTTATTTAGCGTTATTCCACACTAACAATTATTTATGTTTTATTTAAAAAAGCTTACTAGCTATTAACTATAACAATATTTTGTACAAAACGATATTAAGGCAAGGTAAGGTGAAGTTTGCTTATCCCTTATAAAAAAATTGAAAGAAATAGGCAGACGAACAACCAAGACACCTGATAATCAGTATCCGCCGCCACTCATAAACATCTGCAGATCTCTCAGTAAGGGGAGTAGGAGTGGGAAGGGGAGGGGTTTGGGCCTCCGGAACTCAGACCGCCATATGTTAACACTTATGTAAATTTAGAAAACTTCTGAAGTCAAATAAGGATTTACAAATAATAAGAGGGGAAGAAGGAAATAGTAGTAAGGGAAAGAGGAACTAAAAGGGGAAAATAATTGGATCTCCGTAACCTTCCATCCGTACGAAAAGCGGTAACGCAGTAAAATACGACCACTTATAACACTATCAATATTTTGAAATTTTTGATTACTACAATTCTAACCGAGCTGATGCTTTTCAAATTGCAAAATTTTGTTTTGTTTTTTCATACATAAACAATATTTAATTGACTCTTAAGGCACAACCTTTTTTATTTATTGAATCGTACTCGCAACTCAACTTTCCTTATTTGGCACATATTGACGCAATGTGGCATAAAACGAGTACAAAATTATTTTCAGTGCAATGTGTCACTAATTGACGCGCAAATTGCGCAAGGTGCGTCACGACATTAAAAATTACCTGCACCACGATGATCCACATTACTCCTTCCATTGCAAATCGATTTAAGGAGTTTTACAAAAAAAAAACATACGCAATAGAGAGACATAATAAAATGATGTACAGGAATGTTGAGGGTAAAAACAAACTTTACAGCAAGTAATCGATTTTTATGGATATCATAAACACCGCTATCTATAGCTTCGCGAATGCTCTTGTTTTACTACAGGTGTTTGGTTAAAAAAAATCAAAACAACATCAGATAAAGAATGTAATAAAGAAACCTTAATTAAATGATTGAATGCACTGATATAAGCAAGACATATGTATGTCAGTGTTGGCTCAGTGGCGGCGCCCCTCGCCCACGGAGTCAACAGACAGGGTTTGACCCCCTCATCGGAATAAATAAATGTATGGGCTAGAAATATTTATTCCGAGTCTCGTGACCCAGCCAATCAGCAAATCAGCAATGGACAAGCGTAGTTGGTTAACGTCCGTTCCTCCAAACATGCCCGTGCTTAGCAATGGGATATATATTCCGAGATACCGAATTCTGAGATAGGAATATATATTCCATATCTTAACATAGAATGCTTCAAATTAAAAAATATTTGTTTTATTATAATTAAAATGAAATAAAAATACCCTCAGAAATTATTATGCTAACCAATCTACCAAATATTCAACTGTAAAGTAATAAGCACATTTATAAATTAGTTTATAAATAAGTATTTATATATAAATTAAACTCTAAAAGCCTCATAAATACCACGAATCGCACAGTGTAATAATAAATGTATCTGTTGTGTTCTTAGTATTGCTGATATCCATGGAGGTGATTATTAATCGACCTGTGATTCTTGTTTGCTTGTATTTCTCTTCAATAAAAAATTATTAACATATTTAAGCGCAGTAAAGGGCACGTCCCTTACGGCGCTTAAATATGCTAATTATAATAAATGGTATAGGACAATTAGTAATTTCAGTTGAAATAAGTATGAACGAGTCCATTCAGTGCAGTTCTATTTTTAAAGTTGATGCCTGCGAAACATTAATAGATTTCGAGTGACAAACACGCAAAAGCGTGTACGTGAGAGAGCGAGACAGAATAAAAAAATAGAAATATGCGTTCGTAAATCTCTATTCTAAACCTTGTGACACATTCGATGCGTGAAGTTTGAATGTTTTTATTTGAACGAACTAAAAATATGACGTATTTCAGAGGTATCGTGAGTTGAAACCGTATTTTACAAGGCTAATAATAATGTTTTTAAGTTTACATAGGATTTTCGTTAAGCTCGTGCCCAGCCGTGGGTTTTACAAGAAAAAAACTAAGAGAAAATATTAACACAACAGGTACATAGTTCATGGCAATCATATCAATTTTTAAGTAATTTTGTGCATCTGTCAGTTATTTTAAATTCGATAAATTTTTGAGATGACTTTTAAAAGAGCCCCGCACCCAATACATACATGGGTTCGCGCACGTGAACACCTGCTCTCCACTTCAAGATGCATTTATCGAATGCAGCTGCCCTTCGATCTTCATATTTTTTGTCCGCCGTCGTTTTGCAGGTATGAGTTAGCTTTAACAATAATCTACGTGTTTAACACATAAACTATTATAATACTAGCCTTTGCCCGCGGCTTCGCTCGCGTGGAATTTGGTTTGCCACATTGTTTCGTGACAGACCATTTTAAATTAATATATTAGGTGTACAAATAAGTTTCCGCGGTTTGTCAAAAGATGGCCCCACCAGAAGGTTATGGAGAAATTGTCAGATGTAAAACGTAATATCCCAAGTTTAGTCATCTGGCAACACCATAACCTTAAAGTACTAGTGATTCCGTATCAGCATCACGTAATTTTTTTCGTGCAAAAATGTCAAGTTTTATTCCGAATAAGCATCATTTGCGGGAACTTTTGATTTACTTCTTTAATGTGAAAAAATCTGCAGCTGAGGCGCATCGATTGCTTCTAGAAGCATATGGTGAAGCTGCTTTAAGTGAGAGAAGTTGTCAGGAATGGTTTCAAAAGTTTAAGAACGGTGAGTTTGACGTTAAAGACAAAGAACGCAGTGGAAGGCCGAAAGTGTACGAAGACATGGAATTAGAAGTACTATTGGAGGAAGATTCGTCCCAAACGCAAAAAGAACTTGCACTTACTCTACAAGTGACTCAACAAGCAATTTCACATCGTTTAAAATCGTTAGGAATGATTCAAAAACAAGGAAATTGGGTTCCATATGAACTAAAGCCGAGAGACGTTGAACGCCGATTATGCATGAGTGAAATGCTGCTTGCCAGGAATAAAAAAAGAGTTTTTTGCATCGTATAGTCACTGGTGACGAAAAATGGATTCACTACGATAATCCAAAGAAGAGAAAGTCATGGGTTAAGCCCGGCGAACCATCAACATCGACAGCTAAGCCGAATATTCATGGAAAAAAACTCATGCTGTGTATTTGGTGGGATCAGCTTGGTGTCGTGTATTATGAATTGCTGAAACCAAGCGAAACCATTACTGGAGCTCTCTACCGAACACAATTGATGAGATTGAGTCGGGCACTTAAGGAAAAACGCGCCCATTACTACTCCAGACACGACAAAATTATTCTTTTACACGATAATGCTCGTCCACATGTTGCGGCGCCGGTAAAAACATACTTGGAAACACTCAACTGGGAAGTTTTACCCCACCCGCCGTATTCACCAGACTTAGCCCCTTCTGATTATCACCTGTTCCGGTCGATGGCACATGGTCTGTCTGAGCAGCGCTTCACATCATATGAAGACACCAAAAATTGGGTAGATTTGTGGATAGCGTCAAAAGATGAAGAGTTTTTTCGACGGGGTATCCGAATGTTGCCAGAAAGATGGGGAAAAGTAGTGGCAAATGATGGAAAATACTTTGAATAAAACGTAATGTACTTTTCCTTTACAATAAATTCCTAATTTTTTATAAAAAACTGCGGAAACTTATTTGTACACCTAATATATATATTAATAATATTAATATATATATATATATATATATATATATATATATATATATAAATATATATATATATATATATATATATCTCTTAATTTATGGTTCACAATTTTGTTCGTAGTGGCTTCCATATAAAAAATATATGCCGACGCGGACTTTTATTTAGAACTATTCAAGACAAACAATCCTACGGTACATCATCTTTGTGTAACTACAATGGTTCAAGATAGCTCTCAGAGGCCAGATTTTTTTCCGACTTAATTGACATGTATCGTTATATTACGACCAAAAAAAATTACATAAAATCATTACAAATTGTAGACTATATGTTATTCCGATGTATAATCTATATTACTGTAAAGTTTCATCCAAATCCGTCCACTAGTTTTCGTGAAAGATTAACAAACATAAATACTCACAAACTTTCGCATTTATAATATTAGTATTAAATATTAAAAGTATTAATATTAAGTATTATAATATATATAGTAGAAAGTAGGAAAAGTAGGATTATATTATTACAATATGAGACTAATTTTCATACACTATTATTATCTTCATACACTATTATTCAATCTAGAATATACTTTAATATAATACATAAATATCTGGCAAAATAATAAAGCTAAAAGGCCAAGCATGGGGCCTCCCCTTTCCTGGAAAAGATGGACATTTAAATCGCAATGCTTTTCCGAGGCGGATTGCATTTATGAGAAAAGGATAAATATTACGGATAAGGAAGAATGAAAAAGAAAAAGATAGAATGAGAAGAAGAATTAAGAATGTAATATAAATGTTAAAATTGTTTTTATCTTAAATAACATTAAACGTTAACAATATTAAAGTCGCAGAAAGCATAAGTGTATTATTCAATGTACGAGTGTCGGGGTCAAAGGCCGTTAGCCACCAACCCTATGGTCTATTAAAGGAACAATTACTGTTCACAGGGTGTGACCGCGCGTGTGAACCAGCCATGGGAACGTCTTGAGTTAAAGGCAGACCTGTGACGTGTTCGACACTTAAGTCATACTGGAATTATGTTTTTGCTGTTAAGAAATTACTGTGATTATATATTTTTGGATTGTGAAAAAAAATATCGGAGTTTAAAAGTCGTGGTTCAAATCTCGATAGATACTAAAATTTGCTTAATATAATTTATTTTCACCATCACAGTCGATTCGGTTACGGCGACCTTTTTAGATAAATTCTAGGAATGAAGCTCCGAAAGATATATTAAAAGTGCCTAAAATGCCCCCGCCAATCCATCTTGAACAAGCGTAGTGGGTTAATATATATAAATTCCTCCAGAAACGGTGTGACACGTTCTTAGCAGTGTGACGTATGTATATGGGCTAAGAAAAAAATGCATGTGCTCAAACGAACTCACAGTGTAGGGGGCACTTTCGAATCTGAATATACATTTATCGCCTTGATTCGTATTTAAAAATAATTTAACAGATACAAAATTACCGTAAATGTGTTTATTTATTTTTTATTAATATATATATATATATATATATATATATATATATATATATATATATATATATATATATATATATTATATTTATATATATATTTATATATATATATATAAAGGTCATTATAACTTATAATTTAACACATACCATATTTACAAAACACTAAAGCCACTAAAAACAAAAACGTATGCGTTCTACAGAGTACGATAGGAGGATGGTACAGCCTTTGTTTTCAGCTATAATTTTGAAATTCTATGTAGATAGCCGCTCTATCTACCATAGAATCTTCACCCACTACTTTTGTCAAGACGCGATTTCCCTTTCTTTCCATTTTCCCCTTCTTTCCAGAATTTCTTTATTTCCATTTAAATTTATTCTCAGAAACTCCACGCATATCCCATTTCATAGCTCTCTGCGCCACTTTGAAACCGTGAAGCAGATGGACTGATAGTCACCACGAATGTTTTTAATTATATTAAACAATACAGACAATTTTAATGCACGAAATATACAAAAACTGGCCACGTGTTTCCAGGATTGTGATCTAATGGCACCCAACTGCGGTCGGTGCACGTAACAGGCTTGCAGATTATCTTTTTGTACGTACATTGTGTGTTTCACGTTTAATGACATCAACATAGGTGTGTAATACAATGACTTAACTTTAGTATTGTTGGTAACAATCAGAATAATCATTGTCAATCACAATAACCGTAACATGGGATATTTGCGAAACTTTTTTTAGCTGTACCTTTTACTATATTAGGGACAGGAAACCAAAAATCATTTACGTTGCGTTCACTTTAATTTTATTAAGTTTGCTGTTAATTTCCAAAGACATAAACAACAACTTGTTTTATATTGATTCTTAATTTAAGAATTTGGTAGATACTCCATCAGAGCAATCTTAGAAATGTTTCATAAGATTTACATATAATGTTGATCCACTCATGTCTTCAAATATTATATACTACAGATAAAGTGCCATATAGCAGTTTTCTATTTATATATATATATATATATATATATATATATATATATATATATATATATATATATATATATATATATATATATATATATATATATATATATATATATATATATATATAGTGTGTATATATATATATATATATATATATATATATATATATATATATATATATATATATATATATATATATATATATATATATATATCACTATCGTCACTGAGGCAGTTTTCGTGTTTATAAAAACAGTTTGTCCCTAACGTTATGATATTTCAATATTAATTGCTAAAGTAAAACCATTTGTTGTTACAAAACCTGTCTCATATATCACCCAACAACAATTACTCAATAAAATGACGTTATATCTTACCGTTTCCTTTTATGCGTGAATTGCAAAGTCTTTATAAGTTCACGTAATCAACCTTGATTCGCGTGCAGTCGACCTTTTGTTAACCTAGATATCAGACTTTGGACTGCAATTTTAGTATGATACATATAAAGGTAGTACATTATACATAAACAAACAAAACGCGCGTGTTTTTTTGTCGTTAATTGGAACTAAAGTGTCCGAACAGCTATTTCTTTAAAATCACCGTCGCCTATGGATATTTGCAACACCAAGGTTACTGCAGATGCGACCTTGGATTAAAATAAATAAATAAAATGCTTTACACTTAACCCTTTTTTGTATGATTTTTTTTATAAAATAATTCAGGGTGTTATAGTTCATGAACTCTAGATAAGGGGTCACCTAAACTTTTTTGATCATCGACCCCTGTATAATTTTTCGAAATCTCTCATATATTTAACCTGATTTCACCGAACCTATTTGAGTAGGAAGAGAAAAGTAAACGAGCAAGCGTTCTACCTGATGGTACGATGGGTCTACAAATGCATTGTCTACCTTAAAGATGTGAATAATCGGTGAGTAAAAGGATAGTAAAGGTAAGGGGACAATTATGCGTCCAGCTCTCAACGCACACCGAACAATTCAGAAGTCAGATTTCAGGATGAGTGCGGTACTTACCCAGACAAGGTACCTCACTCGTGCCACGGACAAACATTTTCCACAAAAATGATACTTTTAATAATTTTTGTGAAGATTTTTGACAAAAATTTGCCTGTAATGCGTATTTTTTAATTTATAATTTGTTAGAATAGATTTCAAGTAAAGAAAATCATCAGCCCCTATTCATTACCAACACGATACAAGGAAGACCATTAAAACTCTGGGCATGGACCGTATTATACTCCCACGGTTCTAATGCAGTGCGTTGTCCATTCATGAATCAGTAATGTCAGAGGTATGAGGTACATTGACCATTACAAGAATGTTAACCGCAAGTATTTAGGTCTATTGAATAATACAAAGCAAGTAGGTATTATAAAGTTGTATATGATCTATTTTGTTGAGTGTTTCCTCACATAGAATAAGGCCGACTCATTTCCTTCTGCGGGTATTGTTCGAGACGAATATGGGAACTAATACAAGTAGATGGGCAGCAGCGACTGCCTGAATGGTGAAAACCAAACTGTGATCCACAATCCATCCCCAGGCGTGGGGATTATAGCAAAACATCTTAATTTTGAGGTAGACCAACAATGCTGTAGCAAGCCTTTTATTTAAACTTTCTGTGTGTCCGCCCTTGAAAGATGTTCTAATCTTGGTAACTTGGTTCCGATCTGATCATTTGGGCGGTACCAGTAGTACCGCCCAAATTACGGCACTGGAGGTCATCTCCTGCATTGGATTGTTACGACTGTATTGATTGTACATAAACCTTTCATCTTCTTTATTTAATGCATCAGTATTACATAATTAGGTTGCTTGATAAAAATCACTTTTTATTTCTAAGACCTCCTAATATGCAAAATTTATGGTATATAAGCGTGTAAGTGTAAGTCCTTTTTTGTTTCTTTGTGTATTGTCTTTATTTCTTTCCATTAACGAGTTTATCTTTTGTATTGATGTGCAATAAATAATAAAACAAAAATAAATTAAATATAAAACCATACTTGAGTTTTTCCATGTATTCTCTGAATGAGAAGAAGCCACGAGACATTATCACATTACTAAAATTATAATTTAGTGTACTAGTAGCAGAAGTATCGAATCTGGCTGTCCAACTGTCAGTCATTCGATACTTCTACTACGACTCAAACTAGAATTAGTACTCTAATAAAACACAAAAAAATTGACACGTGTGGCTGGAATAATTTAGCTTTACGTAATCAACTACTGTTCAGAGTCGTATTCTTGACCTTGATATCGAAACTTGCCACATACTTGAACATACTCGTAGGTACTACGAAATACAAAAAAATATGCCACTATTTATTTGACTTTACTTCACACTATACACTTTAGACAAACGCAAAATTTCCTATGAACTATCGGATATGCCATAAAAATCACCTTGTGTGATGCTTCACGACTAAAAGTAGCAACGATCTGCATAGGGCGGGCGGTATAAACTGGATGGATATTTTTTTATAGTTAGATTGGAATTACCTTTTTTTTTCACTATTTACAATTAGCCATTCATTCTGTGTTATAATTGCACTGAGTTTGTCTCGCCTCTCAAAATCGTCTAATTTTCCCTTCAGTGGATAAAAGGAAAAATATGAAAAGGAAAAACACAGAATTAATGGCTAGAAATAAAATAAATTTTGTTTTACTTCAACATTTACTAATGATAGTGATTCCGTATCTTGATAAATGTATGTATGGCGTGTAGACATTTATTCCAAATTTGGGTGCCTCGCCAATCTGCCTTGGACAAGCGTGATGAATTAATATCCATTCTTCCAGAAATGGAGAGGACCCATTTCCAGACGTAGGAATAAAAAAAGCATGATAAAAGAAAATGCGTTTTTAATAAATCATCATTTAAATTGTTAAATAATAATATATATTTATCTAGGTAAATAAACTTTTTTGTTAGAAAGATTAAGAGATACATTTTTGAAAATTTAATTATTAATAGTTTTAATAACTTTTTAAATAAAATAAATAATAATTAAGTATAAAAAATATATGTAAGAATTATAAGATAGCTGTGTATATATCGGATATACTATTAGTAAATAAGTAGGTAGGTAGGTTCTTAGAGCTTATTGCATTCAATGATCCGTGATTATGATAGAAATAAGTCCGCACTACATTATAGGACGGTATGATAATTGATGCCCGTGACAATGCCGTAAGCGGGGTCAACTTCCGAACACACCCGCCCGCATAGATTTAACAACCTATATGTCGTTTTCACACCGCCAGAGCATTAGGATTTAAACCTAAAATTGTATATCATAAAGTCGAATTATCTTCGCTATACTGTTTTATGTTTATAAACTGTCCAGTTCTCCCCTTCATTCGGACGATCGACATGCAATTTTTCAATCAAATCTCATGTTACCGAAGTGGAAGTTTCGTGTCTTTCGCAATTAGTGTGGCACGTAAAAAATGGGTAACAACCACTTGTAGAGATTCGTTGCGGTCAAACCCAACAACTTTAGGTTAGCTTATCGGTAAAAACAAGACATAATAGTTATAAAAGATACATTAAATACATAGTAAACTAACCTATCTAGGTTTTCTAAATTTTACATGACGTTTTGTCACACAAAATTATATTTAATATAACTTTTCTTCACAGCCCATGTTCTACTACTGGGCACGGGAAGAAATGGGAAGGCCATTTGTGAAGGCGTGGACATTGGCCATTTCTTTGGAATAAAGATATTATTTGTATATAGTTTGTGTTTCAAAAATTTATATTTATTTATGTTAATTAATTAATATAGTTTTAATAAAATCATATTAACAAAAATAAATATGCTTAAGTTATAAAAAGATACCATTAACAAATATTAAAACAATCACAAACATACCGTTTACAATGTACCTCTGTCTGTCATTCATAAGCTCTTTTGACAACTTCGGGCATTCCTTATTTAAAACAGCGCACAACTCGTGCAACTTTCCACCACTTTGTTTACCAACAACTTCGATGAAATAATTACACTTATCTGCGTCCACCGCACTGGTTATCAACTCAAGGTCACTAACGCTAAATATACCTTTTTTCACGAGCACATCTAATAAGTTTGTATCGCACAACTCACGGAGCAGCGAGGCTTTGTGCTGCGCTAGGCCGACACAAACGTCTCCAACCGCCGCCATCCTTTAACTAACGAAATAAACGAACAGCCGGAAGAAAAAACGGTTGCCATTGACTACCCATTCAACAGATGCAGCGGCAAGCTCACGCGACAGTATCGGGTCGGCGAAGAAAAAAAGTTTATGTATAACAAAACGTATGTTACTTAATACCGTGAAAATTAAATAATTGAGAAACCTTAGTGACTGACAATTAATTACAAGTATGTACCGACACTTTTACATAAAAATACCTGTATTACTAGGAAAGTTAAACCGCTTTTAGTAAGATATTTTTTTGGAACTTTTTCAATCCCTCAGTTATAGCTGAGACTAACTTGATAGTCTGTATAAGGAATTAAGTATGTCTGTACCAGCTATTTCCTAAATGAACTTGGAAAAACAAATAATTTGTTTTTTATACTTACATAATATCATGGGAATAAGACTAGCCAAGGGAGCCCTTGCTCCCCGCGAATGGATATAACATCTTTCCGAACCCAATTGTCATACTAACCTGTATGCGCAGATTTAGTCGTTTAACTCTGCGGTCGTACTTCCTGGGCTACCGTGATCTTCCTTGCAAGTCTCTAGCGACTGAACAATGGCGGTATAAATCTAAACCTAGTTGGACAACCAGTTAGTAGAGGTTTCTACAAAAATTATTGATAACAAGGGGAATAATAAGACAGCAAGGGGAAACTACTGCAACTATATTCCTAAAAGAATCGTTTACATAAGTCACTTCTTTATGACGACCACGATCGCTCTGTCAAGAGTGAATCGACCTCGAAGAAATAATATTATTGGCTTAGGTAACGTCATTTACTTTCATTAGACAGTGGAAAACTGTTCACACTGTATAAAAATAAAAATAAGAATAAAGATAATATTAAATAGAACGTTTTACAAACGATTAGAATCTTAGAATTAATTATTTGTCGGCAATAAAAAAAAAACTAAACAAGATTAGACGTGAAACCTGTATCGTTTAAAGTATATCTATACATCTGATAACCGGTTGATACTTTAACTACTGTACATGACTTCTAAACCAAAGTACCTAGGTGCAAATATGATGGAAGCCGAAATGCATTATAAAGACACCAAAAAGTTCGGGTCTCTTACGAAGCTGTCGACTGTCTCTCGCAACAGCAAGTACCAAAAATAATAAATTAAAAGTTAATGTTTATTATTAGACCCAAGATCTAGTGTTAACTAACTACTCTCTGTGCGATCCACCAATTACCAGTACTTCATAAACTTAACACTATAAAATGTTAAATAAGTTAAATACGATTGAATGAATCGAACAATCGAATGAATAAAACACGTTCATTTATTTAACGTTTAAAATGTTATCTGAGTAAATAAAACAGTATTCAATTAATATTTCTCATTTTGTTACAAGAAGAAAACACAACAATCTTAAAGATTATTAAATTAGTATATTAAAATTATATTTTTCTATGCTTTGCCACGATCAACTGGGCTAATAGCCACGATCGACCGGTTGACTATCATCTCTGATCTATAACTTGACAATATAAGGCAAGTTCTTGTAATAAGAACATTACTAATATAGTATCTAATTTGGCTAGAATAAAATAATGTAGATGGTATTAATTAAAACAATCAGCTCCTAGTTCATTGTATATCTGTAGTGGTAGATCCATCGTTACATGAATAAACGACTGAGAAAGAACCACATCGTCACGGAGTATTTGTGTTAAGTTTAAGCATTTTATTATAATACCGTTTATCATACGGTAAATGAAGTGCGAAGTTAAGCAATGCATCTGTGGCATAATATTAGATCCACTTACTCGTTTCCTTATCTTCTTCGTGACAAAATGCTTCACAAATGTAGATTTATGACACTGCAAAAACCATTCTTTTTTTATACACCTACACATATTTGAAAGCTAATAACGAATTAGTAAACTTGTTTTTACACCATAAACATTATTTATTAAATTATATTTTAGTATATATTATAATGCGGCTCGTGGGATTCACTAAGACGAATTTAATATACCTAATTTGTCGAAAATGACGACGACGTGACATCACGTCCTGATTCTCACAAGGGCGAAAAACGAGCCGTTTCGCTGCGATGAATGGCAGCGGATGGAGGTCTGTGGTCTCTGTCAACCGCAGGGGTTAGGCATGAATATATATATATATATATATATATATATATATATATATATATATATATATATATATATATATATATATATATATATATATATATATATATATATATATATATATATATATATATATTATAATGTAAATAAAATATGTTATTATTAATTTTATTGAAAAATAATATATTATATTAAAATAATTGTGTAACTTAGTATACTATTAACCATGGAAGGATGAGAATATATCTTTAAATATAACTGTGATAAGGATATTTGTACAAATAAGCTACCACCACCTATGAATACCTCTACATCTGGTACAAATAACGGATTAAGGTATGCTTAACTCTGCGCCGTAAGAAGTGAATCCATTGTTTTACAGTCCATAGCCAATTTCGTCTATCAAATTTTCAGTTTCGAGTGCTATACTTAAATTTTAAACATAATTCGTCATAAATTTAATCATATAATTCTTAAGAATAAGGGGTTATATAGCAAAGTTTATTCATTTCAACGTATAGCTCAGATAGTAAGCATTGGGCTTACGATCTGACGTCGTAAATTTATAATGTAAAACATTTCCTAGCATAAGCTTAGATGGAAAGCTTAAAAAGAATTGTAATTATAATAAAATATTGGTAGTCATCGTTAAAAAATACAATTTTTAGTAACAAATAGGTGTTGTAGCCCGAAAACGACCGGGTTCAATTCACAAAGCACCTATTTTTGTTGAAAGTAGTTTTAGTTTAATGTTGACGGCAAGAATTCCACAAACAACTTTCTCTACCTTTAGTAGTTTTCGATTTGATCATGGAAAATAATACTTATAACTTTTTCTGCCAACTTACATCAGAGACGTTGTTTTTATTTCATTTTCTTAATCTTATAATATTATCAGTTATATTGTTTAATTGTGATGGTATATTATACAATATAGTTCGATTAAGGCGTATAAGTGAAGTGATATGAAATAAATGCGTGTATGGTAACTTTTTAAGTTGACTGAAACAGTCCAAAGAATAAGTTATAATTATTGTGCCAGTGTTATCTTGTTACGTTACGTCTTGATAAAATAGTGGCTATTCTACCAAAACCTTCTATGAACTTTTTCAGACAACTTAAAAAGTCAGGAAACACGCATTTATTTCATAACACTACACTAATGCGCCTTTATCGAACTATATATATGAATGGATAATACGCCTCCAGAATTAAACAATTTAACTGTTAATAATATAATATTATAGAAATGAAATAAAAACACGTCATGTGTTTATTATTGTATTTACTTAACACTGGCATAATAGTTATAACTAATTGCCATAAAAAATAATACTTAATTGGTATATATTGGTATATCTTTTGATATTGGCATTGATACATTTTCTGTCGGTATTTAATATAGATATTCAGTAGTTAAATTGATAATTTAATATCAAAATACCGTCAGCCGATGACCAATTTTTTAAATAATAGTTTCCACTGTAATTTTATACATTTTTTACTAAGCAAACAAAAATATCAACATTATATGTGTTTTCTGCTGGAAGACGTGGTTTTACGGGGAACTTAAACTAAATTTTACCGAAAAAACTTAACAACACCAAACACACACCACCACTTTTCCACATTGCACACGACAAGTGTAGACTCTATGGAAGACATTACTACGATCGATTACTATTCTTATATAACTTGATGTCGCATAATTATTTTGTACGTTCAGTTTTTTTTTGTTGCATTAACCTTGTATTAATATAACAAAGGCCTCTCACAACGACGATTTTGACTCGTGCATAAACTTATAAAATTCTACACCACGTGCAATTATCATTGGTTATCAATTTAAAAAAGTGAACATTAGATATATTAATTATAGCTTTCTTTTACAAATAAATGTGATAGACAATATATACAAATAATTTATATACATATTTACAATAAATAATAAAATTTAACCTAAATGTCGATCGATTTATTCTATTTCAAATCGATTTTCGATAGTCTGTGGTTCTTCTTTATGAGTAGCACTTCGCTAAGGGGGCAGTATTCATCCATAAAGTATGATATTATCGGAGGTACAATGTACTGGAAAAAAGTACGAAACTTCATACGCGTGAGCTGTCAAAATTATCATCCTAAATTTTACAAAGCATAGCAGATGCAACGCAAATGTTATAGTTATCTATGGATTTCAGTAGTTTATAATTGATGTTTGACACGCGGAAAAACATTTGTTTTTAATTTGTAATTTCTAACTTAATTGTATGAATTTGGTGAAATAAGTGTGTGCGTAAGTCTTGATTGAAGATTCTTAAATGGCTCTGACAGTAAGAAACGCTGGGGATGGTAAGATTAAATTTTGTAGTAATAATTTACATAGTTTTAAAAACACTACACTCTTTTAATAATGTAAGATTTTTATTTCAAATTTACTTCATAATGGTTTTTGTATCTAGAGCTAGTTTAACTTACATTCATCTTTAGTGCCCTTTAATGTTTGTTTGTATTGTATTGTTATAGTCTAGTAAAACGTTTATCGCCAGCTTCTTCAAAAATTACAAATTGACTGATAAAAAACATATTTGAAAGCTGCAACCATATTTTTAAGTACTATGCTTTTATGTGACAAGCAAAAGCAAATTCATACACATATTGAAAAAATGGAATCCAATTATCACTACTGGTATCCTAAGGATAGCAAAAGAAATGAAACATTGATGAAAAAGAAATTGAAACTGACAGTGAGACCAATTTGCTAAGATTAGCCAGCAACAGAGTCAAGTGGACTAAACTAAAGCTGGTGTTTTTTTAGAGATGTTCATCAGTAGTAAAAATGTTATGAGCGCTAAAGTAGAAAACCATTGAGCAGAATAATAAAGCTAGTTTTTTATTTTATTCTCTTATGCTTACATTATCACAAACTCAATAGACTACTTACAATTTAAAAGGTTCTTTTATTTTCCATAAAAACCATTTTAAATCCATAAGGAAGCATCTGTATCTTTTTTGTATTTGATAGAGCTTTCATTTATTAACTGCTTTTGTGGTGTCTCATTTTCAGATACTGACTCAGGTTCAGATTCAGATAGTGGTTCAAGTGCCAGTCGCAGTAAGAGCCCTAGTCCAGCTCCATCTGGAAAAGAAGGAAGCCATTCACGGTAACTACTTTCAAAATACTTTTTACAAATTTGTTTTATTAGGTTCATATTGTGATAGTCTAGACACATTTTGAACTTATTCTAGTTTTTCTAGGAAACTACATTATTCATAGGAAATTGACATTCAAGAGCTAATTAATACACTTATAAGCTGTGGTGTCAATCACAAAGCGTGATGCCAATTATAATGTAATTATGATTCTTATGATACTAAATGTTGCTAGACAAAACCTGTGTCTTTCATGGAGGATAATAAGTATGTTACTTCTTTATTATTATTAACAGAATAAAGAATAGATGATCTTAGTTTGTTTGTTACATTTGTCTGAGATCCAACTTTTCGGTTGTCTTCCGTAGAGTCTACTATACCTGAAGATGCCTCGTGTTGGGGCGAAACACGTGTCGTGTACAAGATGGAAAAGTGATAGTGTGTGTTTGGCGTTGTGTATAGTGGTTGGTGGGTGGAGAGTTGATGGCCGATTTTCGGTAAGTTTTTGGTTTAAAGTTCCAAATAATCCACTAAACCCAACGGAAAAACACACATTATTAATTTTCTGTTATTGTTTTGCTTGTCGCGGATCTTAGCTAAGTAAAACTTTTGACTGTCCATATGAGATCCAACAATCGTTTGAGCTGATGAGTGCTGGAGTAGAAACCGCATCTTGGCAAACATAGTGTGGGATGCCCCCAGCTAGATGGTATGATCATCTGTGCAGGGCGGCTGGCAGAAACTGAATGTGTGAAGCCAAAGATCGGACTAGGAAGGAAGATTGGCACTTCTTAGGGGAGGCCTATGTCCAGCAGATTTTTGTTCATAACAAGAAACATTATTTGGTAACTAATGATATTTGAGATGTTGATATATAATGTTTTTTATTTAAACTCAAAGCAATCAATAATAATTGCTATCACAGATCATATTTCCATTCTATTAACATTCAATATTCAATATCAATAATATAGTGATCATATTTCAATATTAATAATATAGTGCTTGAGTTGTTGCACCTTCCTAACATTTTAATTTTTTTTTCAGATCTGTATCCCGTAGTCCAGCACGATCAGGCAGTGAATCTCCAAAGTCGAACCAATCTGCTCGTTCAAGAAAATCATCAAATGCTTCAAATGTTTCACACAGTAAATCTAATTCCCCAGTAGGTTCTAATAGATCACGTTCGGGTTCACCACAAAGCAATAAATCTGGTTCATCCAGTCCTAAATCTCAAGCTTCAGGTAGCCCAAAAGAGAGAGCATCTAAGTCAAGATCAAGGAGTGGATCTCGTAGATCGCGCTCTGGCTCCGGCAGTGCAAGATCCAGATCTGGCAGTGGTAATTCAAGATCACCTAGCCCAAAATCTGGCGCTCAAAGCCCAAAATCTCGATCACAAAGTCCAAAATCAAGATCACAAAGCCCAAAATCCAGATCTCAGAGTCCAAAATCAAGATCATTAAGTCCAAAATCGAGGTCACAGAGTCCTAAATCTAGATCTCAAAGTCCAAAAACAAGATCACACTCTTCAAAATCTCGATCTAACAGCCCGAAATCGCAAGGGGCCAAGAGTCGTTCCAGGTCGGCAAGTGGAAGTCCGAAAAGTAGAAAATCTAGATCCAGATCAGGAAGTGCATCCTCAAGATCAAAAAGTCCAATACAAAGACAAGATGTTGCAGATAGCCGATCAAACTCTCCAAATCTTATGATTGATGATGACCAAGCCAAGGAAAAATCAAAAAGTAGGTCAAGGTGAGTTTTTTATTTATATCCTTCATATATTTTCATAACGACTTAAAGGCCACGTTACCATGTTATGGAAAGAAAACAAGTTTTCTCTCTATGTACATATGTGTATATGCCACAACAAACATCCTTGGACGTCCATTGCTTTAATAGAAAATAGAAAGGCTCCATACTCAGCACTGAGACATATATGGCTTTAAAAAAATTCATAAAATAATTAAATATTTTAACACAAATTAAGTTTCATGTCTTAGATTGATTTAATTTAATTCTCATACAGTCATTCAAAGAAGGTGAAAATAAAGAATTATTTTGATGGACAGTCAAGTTTTGACATTCCATCAAAATCATGAATGTCCGCAAAATAAAGTCTGACTTCTAATCAAAGAATAATTTATTGAATAACTGAAGCATATTCATAGATTTGATTTGTTTGACATCAGCCTAATTAAATTGTGTTTTTCACAGATCCGGTTCCAGGCAGTCAAGGTCAAAATCTAAATCCAAAAGTAGGTCAAGGTCTCGATCAAAGAGTTCCAATGCATCGGAGGCTGATGATGGTAAGTGTAAATTAAGGTGATTTAGGGCTTTTAAATAATGCTATAAAGATAATCTAATTTCATCTTATTTATGTAGTTTATTACTTATAAATAGCATATGTTAGAGCTATAAACGATAATTGTGCTTGAATATAAAGATAGCATTCTATGAATGGATCATTGAGGTGTTCACCTAATTCCCACCATGCATCTGCGGAGAGGTGGACAATTATTATGCTTCTGTTTACTGGATTCTTGAAAAGTTTTCTGTCAAAAGCGAGCAGGAAAAAGGATACATAGAGCTTTAATTTCATAAATGTCTAAAATTAAGTAGCCATAGCTCAATTGGTAAGAACTGCATTTTCAATGTGTGTTCAGATTTGATTCTTACAGTAGGCAATTGATTGATGTGAACCATATTTTTCTAGCACAAGCACTTAGGACTAGCAAGAATTCTAATAAAATTGAAACATTTCTAGCTTTCTATAATAAAATGTCTAAAATGTATTTACATAATGATTGTGATTGGGCCTTTCGATTTTTCAGCTTTCCAAGTATTCAGTTCTAAAAATTAAATTGTGTATATTTTGGTTCGAAATTACTGCAAAACAATTCTTAAAATACAGCTCAATATTCAAAATACATTATATGAATTTTACATAATTCTAAATAATTTATTTTACACAAATTATTTTATATAAACCAAAATTATTCTTACATAATTTGGCAACAGATGGCGCCATAATACATAGAAAATTAAGTTTTGTCTATTGCATAAAATAATTAAATAATAATATTAAATCTAATACGCTGGAAAATATATACATACATTTTAGTGGCTGAAAAAAAGAAGCGTGCTGTTCTATCGGATTCTGAAAGCGATGATGGGACTAAAGGCACTTCTAAGCGTAAGAAGGACTCGGATAGTGGATCAGACACCAGTGGCAAACCGAAGAAAAAGACGAAGAAGTTAATGGATTCCGATAATGAAGCACAAGAAAATGGAGACCACGGTAATAGTCTTCTAAATCTCTGATATTGCATCTATTGTTTAATTCTTTAATCAATACATATACATAACATTTTAATAATGTGTGTTTGTGTAATTCATTTAACCCTTAAATTTTTAATTGCTGCTCCAAAATATTTTAACTCACCCCAAAGTATCTCATGTAAAGTATAAAATAAAAGAATATATGGTGGGTATAAAAGAATATATAATGATATTCGTACCCGCGCGCCCACTTTTCCAGAGCGTGTATATATGCGCTCTTCGTATATGAATGGTCATTCTTCGAGGCCGTATATATACGTATATATCCCGTCGGAGCGAAAGGGTGCAATTTAAAGACGGTATTTTATTAATTCCTATTTTTTTTATTTCAAACAGTGACAGCTGACGCTTTGTTTGGTGACGCGTCTGATATAAGTACGGAGGATGAAGGGGAGGGAAAAAGATCTGAGAGATCCAGGTCCAGATCCCGATCTCGTTCTAGAAGTCGGAGCGCTGCACGATCCGATGATGAGCGGCAATCAGGGGACGAAGCGAGAGCTAGTGGAGACGAGGTAGACAAATAAATATAAAAGTTTCATCCCCACCATCTGGATGAATGGCGATCCAGTACAGTGTGTTTTTCTAGAAACTTGTTTTCAAGCACCACTACCCTGTGAAACCAACTACTTCTAGCCATATTTCCGAACCAATAGGACATTGGAACCTTCAAAAAACAATCTTACATTTTCCTTAATGACTGGTAACGCTTCTGCACTGCTTTTGGCACTGCGGATGTCTATCTTTGATTGCTTTGCGTTCACACCTACACCTTTTTATGGGATACGAAGGCAAACCTTCCTATACCATAAAAAAGTTTTGTTATGAAAGCCATAGGCAAACGAGCAACCTAATAATGAAAATAATCGACGGAGCCCCTAGAAATTTAGATGTCTAGGGGCTTAATCCATTATTTTTATATTAACAGCAAACAGTTAGCCGTTAAACCATTACACAAGCATAGCCGGCCTTAAATATATGTATTGGCTTGTTTTTTAAAGGTTCCAATATTATAACATTTCGGAACTATCGCTGAAGGAAATAATAAGTAGATACTACCATAAAAGGTCGCCCCTCATCTATATGATAAGGACGAAATTTACTTCGTACAATAACTATTATATATTTTATCTCGATCTTTACCGATTTTCTCCATTCTATTCCATTCTTACCTCGATCGCCCCGATCAATCTCCTACGTATCTTCTCCATTCTGTTCTTTTCTTACCTCGACCGCACCGATCAATCTCCTACGTGTTCTCTCCATTCTTACCTCGACCGCACTGATTAATCTCCTTCGTGTCTTCTCCATTTTACGTGACATCATCCATGCTATTCTGGCACTATTGAGGCAAGCATTCATTAAGAAAGCATTCAAATGAATGAACTATTATATACACTATGTTTTACAGGAAAACCGCGAAAAGCCCGAAGAAGAGGAAGAGCAGGAGATTCCAGAGACACGTATTGATGTTGATATGCCGAAGATTTGGACTGAACTGGGCAAGGATCTGCATTTCGTCAAGCTGCCTAACTTTTTGTCAGTGGAGACGCGGCCTTACGATCCGAACACATACGAAGATGAGATTGATGAAGAGGAAACCTTGGATGAGGAAGGTCGAGCGAGGTATGACATAGAATGAAGTATTAAATAAAGCAAAAATGTTTGTCTTTGCTACACGTATTGTATTAAATATTAAAAAAAATGTGCTAGTTTCTAAATTAATATTAAACACGTATGTATTTATATATACATATTTAATATGAAACTGCCAACAACTTGATGACCGAATCCTAAGATTGCTGGCTTGGAATAACTAAGCAGAAGGTGGTTTTTTGAAATATTATTTTGCAAATTTTTGAGTCTGAATAAGTGCAGGTGCCCTTAATACCCACTTGTAGTTTATCCCAAAAGCCAATATCTTTTAATTTAGAAAATATCATTTTTAAATATATGTTATTTTTTAATACAAAATTTATACAGTAATACCCAGAAGTTGCGCCATGGGTTGGTTGGGTGTGAGCTTCGACCTCCAAAGGGGTCTGATATATTGATGCCAAATAAATAAAAGTTTATTTGTTTGTTTAATATTATTAATTTCAGGTTGAAGCTAAAGGTAGAGAATACGATACGGTGGCGAACGGTGTTTGACAAGGAAGGTAACGCTGTGAAGGAGTCCAACGCGCGTATGGTCAAGTGGTCAGACGGTAGCATGTCCCTCCACCTTGGCTCTGAGATATTCGACGTTTACAAGCAGCCTCTACATGTAAGTGAAAAGTAATGTTATGGAATGGAGAAGCTGAAAGCTAGACTTATTTTACAATTGCTATCTATTATCGACGACCAATTGGTCCAGTGGCGGGGCCCTTCGCCCGCGGAGTCAATGGTCCGCGACCATTGACTCCGCGTTGACCTTCTTTTTTTACGTGGGGAAATCCGCTACGGATATCCTGCCGCCCTAGGGGGGACGGCGAGTTATGTCGGACTCCGCGTGCGCGTCTACCGAATAAAACCCCACGACGGCCGCCATCGGCACCAAGGAAGAGTCCCGGGATCTCTTAAAGAACTGCTTCTGCCGGGGCTCCTCCGGCGCCTGGCTCACTAAGCCCGTCTCGAGGGTTGCGTGAGTTCGCTACGCCCACCACCCTCGCGGTGCTTAACCGGTTATTCCTCATTCGGGCCGCCTGCCCTGGCCGTTTTACGGTCCTACTAGGAAACCGATGATACGCCCCGACTCTGCCAATTTTGGTCCGCGTCGTTACACGATACCACCCATATCTGGGTGGTTCTCCCCTATCCGCCACCTAGGGACGCACCCGATGGGAGTGTTGGCAACTCCACACGGAAATCCGTTGACCTTGTTCGATCCCCGCATCGGAATAAATATATGTATGGATTATAAATATTTATTCCGAGTCTGGTAACCCCGCCAATTCGCATTGGACAATCGTGGTGGGTTAACGTCCGTTCCTTCAGAAATAGAAAGGCCCATGCTTAGCAGTTGGACATATATGGACTGTTAAAAAAAATATTATTACGGCACCCCACCCACGGACTCAGTGGTCACGGGTTCGATCCCCGTATCGAAATAATTATATGTATGGCTTACATATGTTTATTTAGAGCTCGTAACCCCGCCAATCCGCATTGGATAAGCGTGGTGGGTTAACAAAAAAAATAAAAAAGTCTTGAAAGAAGGAAGGATTGTTCATCAAAACTTATCGTTGCATTTAAGTAAGTATTTTTTCCTAAACTACTTTTTTTGTTTTTGCAGAACGATCACAACCATCTGTTTGTACGTCAAGGAACGGGTCTGCAGGGTCAAGCGGTGTTCCGCACTAAACTGTCCTTCCGTCCACACTCCACGGAGTCATTCACTCACAGGAAGATGACGTTGTCTCTGGCAGACCGTTCTACGAAGACCTCGTCTATTAAGATCCTCTCGCAAGTTGGTGCAGATCCTGATGCTGATAGAAAATATCAGTTGAAAGTAAGTAGTCTCATTTTCGTTATTGTAGCATTTATACAAAACACTAGTTTGATTTTATATGAGAAACAGACACTAAGACCAGAACCAATTAATTTATTGGCCTATGTTAGGATAAGATGTAAATATTATAATGGAATTAATGGGAAGTGAAGAGAAGTAATAAGAAAGGAAGAGGGATATATGAGAAAAGAAGATATATGTACATACAACTACTAGAGAAATTCCACACATCTATATGGTAATTCCAGGCACAGGCTTTCCAAGGCTCTCCGAGGTCCTTATGTTTGTGAAGTAAACAGAATTTCAGTGTCCAAGTTTCGGAACCGTACCTAAATATGACGCATTGGTTGAGGACTGAAGTATCTGTGAAAAAAATACTAGAAAAAGCTACTTTAGTAACTTGTGTATAATGTTGATATTACTGTTTACATGACAATTGGGTTACCGACCCAAAATGGTTCAGCAATTCTCAACCCAGTCTTACATAGGCTCCAAATCTGTACTATATTTTGTTTTCACAGCCCATATACATACGTTCAACTGTTGGACATGGGCCTCCCTATTAATTTTTGAGATATGAACATTAATCCACCACTTTTACCCCGGATGGATTGGTCATCAATTATATTAGAGTGTATTATATTTTTACTGCAAGTTAAGATAATAAAATGTGAATCCATTATTGGCTCCATAAGTGTTCAATTATTTATATATGTTTCAGCAATAAGATATGCTGTGGATTTTATTTTTTATAAATACAGTGTGTACCTCCATGTAACGTCACTCGATTTAACGACAAATTCCCTAAAGCGTCGATATCACTCGGCTTTGGTTGGTGTAGCTTATTTCCCATACAATGATGCACTCTATATAGCATTACACCCACTCTTAATAACGACAGCATAATATAAAGTACTTTTTAAGTTGCCAAAATTAGTAAAAACTGACGAAGAAGATGAGATGGATGAGCCTGAGCCTCCGCCGAGCTTTAAAGAAGCTCTGGAAGCAGCTAAATTATTGGAAAAGTACTTTCCTTATCACCAAGATGCCTCAATATCGCAAGATATGAATAAAATAATTAAAAAAATACAACAAAATTACTGATGCAGCAAAAGACGTCAGACAAAAATAACAGACTATACTCATTAGCGGTCAAATAAGAATTGTTTTTATGTAATTACTAACACTAGTCTGAAAATAAACATTTTCTTTTTCTAATACAGATTTTTCTTCTCTCCATTTAACGACAACTCTCTATAACGTCAAAATATGCACAGTCCCTTGAGGGTCGTTATATAGAGTTTGCACTGTATATAAATAAAAAACCCCTCGCACAAATCCCTCCCAACTATTGTTCCTGAAAGTGTAGTCTCACCACTATTTCTCACAATTAGGTTGTGATGTATTTAACAAAAAACATGGTTTGTTTAGAAAGAGGAAATGGAGTTGCGAGCGGCGATGCGTTCCCGCGCGTCAACGCGGCGCGCGCGGCGATCGGGCGGCGGGGGTGGCGGGACGAGGGGGGCGGGGGCGGCGCGCGACGACTCCGAAGACGAGGGCGGAGTCTCGCTCGCCGCCATCAAGAACAAGTACAAACCTGGCCAGAAGGGTGAGTAAACACTACTAGTACAGTAACCCGGTTGCGTGGAGTGTTTGTTGGCGTTCATGGAGGAGAGGCGGATGCCCATCGCCGCACCTGCACCACAATCTCCCCTGGAGATTGTAGTGCAGGCGGCGATGGGCATCCGCCTGCATACCTATGCACTCTACCTTTTTTACGGTTTCGTGGAAGTCAGTTTTATGGTTTCATAATGATCGGGGAAGCTACAAAACTTATTACAGTAAACCCTCCTATAACGCGATAGATTGGTTCCGCGTTATATGAGGAACCACTATATGTATAATCAATGTTCCTAAAACTCAAAAACTAGTAACAAAAACTAAATAATTCAATTTTAGAATAATTAAATTTTATAAGAACAAGATGTACAAACGTAACAAAGTTGATTATGAACTGTCAAATCATCATTAATTTCACAGTACAGATATATGACTTGGGATATCCTCGCGTTATACGAGGGAAAACACGTGTTATAAGAAATACATAAAATTACGTTATAAGTGTATATAGGTCAGGGTTAAGTAATTGGACTGTATAGATTGAATTTAAATATATTTAGTAGGTTGCTATGGTACAATGTGCAAATCAAAGTAAACAATTCTTAGTAAAATAGAGAGAACACGTGTAAACACGAGCGCTGTTGTAACGGAATTGATTTCAAAATGGCTGCCCCGCGTCCGAGCGCTGAGATGCGCGGCGCGGGCGGCGCTGACCGTAGCGATGTCTCGAGTGTTGTAAACCAGGGGTGAGCAACCTTTTTAATCAACGGGCCAATTTAAATTTGAAAATTTTTTGGCGGGCCGCACATAAAGTAACACTTATTAATAATTTGTTTCGGTTTAGTATGTATTACCATTTTAATATAATTAATTTTATAACAATATATTGATGGGAGAAAGTCGATAAAATAAATTCAATTTTAGAAATGCTTGGTGGGCCGTATAAACATGTTTAACGGGCCGCAAGCGGCCCGCGGGCTGCGTGTTGCTCATCCCTATTGTAAACAATAAGAATACCGCGTTATAGGTGGATTTACTGTAAACAACTTGAAATATTGTAGCGACGGCCGGCGCGGCGATATACTCGTCCGAGTCGGACGGGTCGGATGTGGAGACCCGTCGGGCGCGGCGCTTGGATCGCGCTAAGGCGCTTAAAGACTCCGACGACGAGGGCAGCGACGCCAACGTGGGCTCCCCGGAGCCCGGCCACAGCGCCAGCGGCTCCGCTAGTGGCAGCGAGTAGACGGTAAATGCAGAAACTGGAGGAACGGGAGAGCGAAGTATGTCATTTTATTGTTTGTATAGAAAATATGTTAGATATACAAATCAGCAAGCAGGTTACCTGATGGTATGCAACCACAGTCTATTTTTTTCACAGCCCATGTCCCATTGCTGAGCACGGATCTCACTATTTCTTGAGGAACGGACATTAACCCACTTCGCTTGTCCAGTGCGGACTGGCGGGGTTACCAGACTCGAAATAAATATCTGTAGGCCATACATATATTTATTCCGATGTGGGAATCGAAGCCGCGACCATTATCTCCGTGGGCGAGGGGTTCGGCGACTCCGCCAATTGGTCGTCACGACTATCTATGGTTATCACATGCCGCAATACTGGAGCCTAGGCAGGTGTGTTTTTACCGTAGGATGTGGGTGTGCATAATGTTAACGAAAGGAGAATAAATTAGAGGAAAAGAATGACATAAAAGAAGAAGAAAGGAGTTAGATCTTTAGGTCCTCGTGTTAAATGCAAAAAATATTTTTCGGGTCTTTTAGTAGTTTAACAAAGAGCCACCACTTACATTCATTATATAATAGATAAGTCTACTTGTTACTATGTAATTAGTGAATTACCAATGGGGTAAGGGGGCGTGAACATGATGAGGCTTAACAACGAAAATTTATAGAACTCCTGTTCTAGAGGCTGTGGAAGTATAGGTGTAATGGTGGAAATTTTAAGAATTGAACTTTTTTAAACTTAATTCCTTCATTTTTTCTGTAAAAAGTGAAGTCAAAATATTTTCACAGATATACATGGAGCCTGACAACGAGGTAGAAAAGAAAGCAGATCTGTGTTTGACCTATGTTAAACTATCATTTCCCTCCTCACTATTTTTGAGAAATATATTTTGCACATCAATTTCTTTGATATCTCTGAAATGTTGACAACGTTAATAATTAACTATAATTTATGTAGTGTCGTTTATTTAACTGCCTATTGGTTGACAATTATAATAAAAGATAGAAATTAATTGTTCGATATTAAAATTTGTTTACAATGTATTTGTGACACAAGAGAATATTTTTTACCAGCCAAAACGCAAACTTTGGCTGGAGGGAGACACTTCTAATCGATTAAAAAGTCAAATGTAAAATGTGTTGTCCATGTGCCATCAGCCATGGCTTTTGAAATAAAAGCGTTATATCATTTGTAACCATTATATCTACGATGTAAGATGTACGTGCAGTGTTTGGGAGAAAGTAATCGATATGAGTATCGGTTATATGAACAGTCAAAAGTTTTACTTAGCTAAGATCCGCGACAAGCAAAACAATAACAGAAAATTAATAATTTGTGTTTTTCCGTTGGGTTAAGTGGATTTATTTGGAACTTAAACGACACGTGTTTTGGATTTGGATTGAATTTTGGAAAACACGTGTCGTTTACGAGATGGAAAAGTGATAATATGTCTATGTGTATGTGTTTGGTGTTGTGTATAGTGGTTGGTGGGTGGAGAATTGATGGCCGATTTTCGGTAAGTTTTTGATTTAAGTTCCAAATAAATCCACTTAACCCAACGGAAAAACACACATTATTAATTTTCTGTTATTGTTTTGCTTGTCGCGGATCTTAGCTAAGTAAAACTTTTGACTGTCCATATAGTGATGGATTTCCGCAAAGTAACGCCTGACTCCATTAATAAGTATCGGTTATACTTGTAGCAAACATTAATGGTCAGAATTGCTAATATGTAAATAGTATTATAAGTTCATGTGATTATGACTTAATATATCAATGAAATGACGTTAATAATAATAATGATTGTAATAAAGTGTATAAAATTTAACTTTGTTTTGATTTATTGCTTGCACCTTTACCCAAATACGTATACCATTTCGGCGTCGGACACTATAAAAGGTGTCAAATGTTACTTTTTATAGGATTGGAATAAAAACAAGCAAATTTGTTGCCTGATAGAAAGCAATCTACGCCGCCCATAGCATATCTGTCCCATATCTGAGTTACAGTTCTTTCGAACACATACAATATAGAAAACCTTCAAAAACAAGCCTACAAATTTCCTTTCTATGTCAAGCGACACAAAACTCGACATGTAAAAGGAATGTAAAAAAAAATCACTGTAGAAATAGCAAGAAAAAAATGTACATGATAAGCCCTAGACTGAGACAAATAGAGAAAGCTGAAGGAGGCTTATACCTATAAGCGGACTAGACAGTAGCTTACTCTCATGGCTTTCTATCTCTAAAAACCCTAGTATATAAATAAATCAACACAGTCATAACTATATCTATTGACGACATTACAGAATTGGTTGTTGCCATTATAAATTAAAATTTGCCCAAATACCACAAACATTTGATAATATCCTTTTATTTTTTATATATTCACGCTTACCCCCTGCAGGGGTTGGCAGAGACCACAAAGCTCAATCCGCTACCATTCATCGCAGCGAAACGGCTCTCTATTGGTCGCTTCTCGCCCTCGTGAGAATCAGGACGTGACGGGTGGCGAACCACGTCGCCGTCATTTTCAAAAAATTAGGTATATTAAATTCGTCTTAATGGATCCCACGAGTCGCAAGGCAAAATGGAGGTCAGCCCCAGCAGAGCCCTGCATGCTGAGGTAAGGCACCATAATACCCGGGGGGACCCGATCCCGGGACGGTCAGCACGCTTGCGACTAAGCTCGCCCTTAGCCACGCATCCTTTGGCACGGCAGACTGTGGATTGGCGGAGAGGAAGTGAAAAGATAGAGAAGAAAGGAAAGAGCAGGAACGGAAATGCAGATTGGAGGGGGGGGGAGTTACCAGACTCGGAATAAATATTTATAAATTAATACATCCTTTTATTGCTAGTACCTTTACTGAACTAATAAAAAATAACGTTATTTCTTTAGAAAAACTTGGATTATTTGTGGAACACGCACACTCCAACAGATATTGGTAGAATGACCAATGTTGTAGTTAACCAATTACAGCATTAAAGCTGAGCCAAGGCCTATTATTTGGCATATTAACGTTAAGTTATTCCTAAAATTTCTGTTATACTTTAAATTTCTTAGCTCAATTTTTATTTTGTTACTTTTGTTGTTGTTTGTATTGTGCCTTGAATAAACAAGCTATCTAGCTATCTATCTACAATATAATTTCCACACTTAGCAGATGGTTTGGAAATTGCAGTTTGACATTAATTACTCAAACCAGCGTTTGAAATAGCTCATTTGCTGGTATTTAGTCGCTTCGTATTATTATTATATATTCGCAAAAGGAAATGAGATCTATTCCGGCAATAACATATATAACAATACAAATATAAGTTTTGCTTGTAAAGGTATTCACATGTTTTGCTCGATGTAAAGGATAAATAATTATACTAAATCGATTTTAAACATTTATCATTTAAATAACCTTCAGATCAACTTTAGCAACATGTATTATCTTGCCAACTCCGATGATTGTCCAAGTTCCTTCGTCGTCCTTTGTCACGTTTTTCACAATATACCCGCAACGATTCAATTGAGTCCGCTGTCTTGTATAGCATCTGTCGAAGGTCGATTCCGGCGGTCGTAGTTCACAGCTCTCCAAATAGTTTATTGGATAAGCGAATCTTAACTTAAATATACTACCTGGACTTAATACGGAGTTGAGTGTCTGCACTGGTATGGATTCTGTGAATTATATAATGGAGTTTTATTTTTTACGTATAATATTCATCATCGTAGTGTCCTTACATATAGATATATTAATACATGACTTGGCTTCCAACCGCTTCCAAGAAAGACGTGTTACTCGGACGGCGGCCTCAATAAACTGAACATCGGCGTGCAGTCATGTGGCACTGCGCTCGAGACAAGGACAGCTATATATGTTTGCACTGAATACGCTGGTAAAAGTATAGAAAGCCTTTTCTATAGATCAATTTCAATAAAAGAAGCAGGTTCAAAAATTAAACTTATAATGTTCAAAATAACCTAACTTCAGTGAAGTATATACCTGTATCTACTCACTCGACTTTATACATAATTTAAATTTTATAAACTATACTATATACAAACCCTTTCCGTACATAGAAACCGTAAAGGGTGTTTAGTGTTCGTGTAATATCTGAGGGACTTAACCGATTGAACTAATATTTACATATTATATTTGTTTTATCGAGACAAATCTATCATGGGTTAGGGCTGTCCATAGCAGATACATTTACGGGTCTGTATTGACCCGCTATATAGATTGAAGGGCCTCACTAACAGAGAAAAACACGAAATCTGGACTCTATAGATCTCGCTGTGTTTTAGTTATTAAAAATTAAGAAATTATACTCTTGGACCAGCTTATCATTTGTGTTGATATTTCTTCTCTCAATTAAAACTTAAAATACTCTAAGAAAGGAAATTAAATCAGGAAAAGTAGCTGACTAAACAAATTTCAGTCTTCTACAAAAATATATCACTTCCCTGAAAAGACTTTATCAATATAGCCATGTGGGACATTGGCTTCAGAAAGGAGGAGCGTTGCCTTAAATTTCTTCTTTGGTAAGCAGATTGGGGATTGTAGATTAGTTTTATTTCTCAAGTCTCAAGATTTTTTTGCGCAATCATTAGGGGCCATCCATATATTACGTGACATGAATATCATCAATCCACCATTCTCTGACTTCGCCACACACGGTTACATATCGAGTTGAAGTTTAAAATTCTAGCATATTAAATGTAGATATGTGGTTCCACAAAAGATAAGACTCATCTATGTCTTGTCACTTGATATCACTCCTGTACGTTTCACGTAATTTATGGATGTCCCCATAATAGGTATTTTTTCACGTCGTACGATACCCACAGTTATAAGGCCTATTCTAACATAAAAACATACTCTTAAGTCACTACAACACGTTAAGAGGACATTTTTAACTGTATGACCCAATCTCCCTCTCCGGTAACGTTCCAAAACGTAAAGCACCTGAGGGTAATGATATACAAATTTATACAAGACATCTTGATCGAATCCTAAACAAGCCATTCAAAAATATGCTCAATATTATCTACTCAAGAATTAGTTTGGTGTTCGAGGTCCGATGTATACAAATAAGTAGTAGTCTGTTTCGGATATTTAGAGATTTTAAATTAAAATACTTATAGTACTTTCTTACGTCTATTCAGTTTTCTTTTAGTTCCAGGTTCACTTATAAGCACTTCTTATTTTTAATATTGTATTCGTATTTGTAATTTCCGTCATTGAAATGAGGAGTCCCTGAATGAATGGAGTGCAAATAATTCTTCCTGTACGCCTATATTCTATTTCGAATAAGTATACAACCTTTTTTTAATATCTAGTGAAAAATAAGTATTATATTCATATAACCAATTAGGTTAGAAAATGTCATCTTATAGTTTCCTAGTAAATAAATAGATAGATATATTCTTTATTGTACACCAAAACAAAGTTATACAATTATTGATAGTAATATTTATATACAAATGGCGATCTTATCGCTGATGGCGATTTCTTCCAGACAACCGTAGGATGGACTGCAATTCAATTAAAAAATATTTGCCTCTTTTTATTAATTCTTATATTTCACGAGTGCTTCTTATTTATAATGCAACGTGCACAATGCACTTTTTTTAGGTACCTACGTACTTCGTATCATGACAATTAATTTATTTCACTAATGATAAGGTGCATAAGTAATGCAAGAGCTGAATTGAAGGCGACTTTCACGACTGATAAAGAAAAAAAGGGAAGGAATTTAAAAATATGTTCTTTTAACCAATACATATGCTATTGTATTATTATATCAGCAAAATTTTTTGTTTCAAAGGAAAGAATTTTATCTGAGATTATTAAGAAGTTCAGTGAAATGCAAGCACGAAAACACATACATATATATGTAATATGTAGCTACATATGTACAGAAAATAAAAACTAATAAGTAGTTTTTATTTTCTCCTCTAATTTTTATTAACTTCAGTTTTACTTTATTACTAATTGTTTAAATTAAGCAAATCTAATCTCTATTTCTTTTTTGTAATTAGTATTTTATTGTCTTCATCCATATTCATATTTTATGTATGTTTAAGTAAGTCAAATATAAATTTCATGTTGCAAGACTTGAACTAAATAAACAAACACACTTGCACAAACAAATGTGAACTGAATAAATATCTTGTAAAATTAAATTATTTTCTCAGAATGGGGACCTTATTAAGACTTGCCGTCCGGGCGTCTGATGGCATTATTCTGCCACAGCCTGAGAGGCCTTTAAATCGCTACTAGCCCTTCCCTTGCTATCGTACTGCATCTTCCATCGTTTCAGTGGAACAACAACGCGTCAAAGTAACAGAACTCTTAATAACGAGACTGGCATACCTGTTATTTCAATACTGATAACTTGAAAAAATTCAATCTGTTCTCCATTCCGATCGTAAAAGATGCTTAGAACCCAATTTCCACGGTCTTCTTGATTTAGAGGGCCTATCATAAAATCGTTCTGTTTCATTTCCTTTTCATATTTAAGTAATAAATCTTCAGTTTTATTACTTCTTCGGTTGTTAACATTGAATATTTTGAAAGAGCTTTCGGTTTCCAATAAATCATCATATATTATGTTGTCACGAGAATCGTCTTTGTTCTTCGACTTATCCAGCTGCTTGTCATTACGAAACAGGTCCAGCTTGATGACTTCTCCGCTAGGTTTGTTCAAATAATAATGAAAATTTTTGTTGTTAATTACCGGAGCGGAAATTACTGCGATGTCGTTAAGGTCGACTCTGATAAGAATGGGCCTTAATTCTATTCTCAGTGTACCTGTTCACAAATTAAACACAATTAATATGTTTTTAATCAACCCAATTGCAACAAACGAATCTTGTGCCTAATACAATTTATTTATTTCATACTTATATCTATAAACGGAATACCGAAGCTTCCACTTCTTTCCGGGAATAGCTACAATTGTATTATACCAATAGACTATTGATCTGAATCATAACTTTTATTATTATATAATTTCTAAGCATAACCACTAGTTTGTGCTAAAAAATTATATAGTATCTATATAACTATACTCACAGATACGTTGTAGTGAAATTATATAAATTACGTGACACTTCACAACTGTAACATTTATTTTGTTCTTTATATCGACATTAAATATTTTTTACCACCGATTTATATATACATATATATATATATATATATATATATATATATATATATATATATATATATATATATATATATATATATATATATATATATATATATATATATATATTGTGCTAAAAAATTTTATAGTATCTATATAACTATACTCACAGATACGTTGTAGTGAAATTATATAAATTACGTGACACTTCACAACTGTAACATTTATTTTGTTCTTTATATCGACATTAAATATTTTTTACCACCGATTTATATATATATATATGTGTTGAGTATGGGGCCTATCGTTTCCTAAAGAAATGGATATTGACTCACCACACCCGTCCAAAGCAGATTAGTAGAACATGTTGACTTGAAATAAATACCTATAGGCTATAGGACTCGTGACCATACTTCAAAAGCGGTAACTTCGCCGTTGAGGCATTTGGGTCGCTTAACTTTTATGTAAAAAATATTTCATAAAAATATAATTCGATTAGCGAAATCATCCAACCACATCAATTCATAAAGTCGATAAATCAATTGTGATCGTATATTAAATAGCATTACAAGTGTATTTACAACAAATAATTTTGATTCTTAAATCCTTAATATAAGAACTAATTTATATAAGAGTAATATGGATCATATGCTTAATTTAGATAAATACTTACTGGTTGGCTGTATCACTTTTCTATCCACAGTCACACAATTCGATAATAATACGATTAAAGAAAAACTATATACAATCGAAATCAAACACGGGTACATGTTTTCGTAGTTATGATTATACTGATAAAAAAATAGTGTTCCTTCAAGACGCCCTATCTTTATTGACATTTTACAACATGGTTCGTTTTTCGCGCGGACATACACCTATTCCCATAGCAGTATTTGTAGTAATGTTTACGAACTCATTATACACGATCCAATTTTTAACTGCGTTTATTTTGCAATCGTGACAATTAGAAGCATTTAATAGACTATGCTTTAAAACTTGTTCCAATTAAATTATTTTATTTACGTGCCAATACATCATATTGTTTTTAAAAATTTAATTGTTAAATACAATTAGAGTTTTCTTATGGTCGCACTTAGACTTTGTTTTATGGTAACAATTTAACCTTTTGCGAACCACTATCGCTTTTTTCGTATTGAAAAAAAAAACCAGCGCATTTGACAGACAACTGTCGACACGTAATCATTGAAGCGTTATCGCGCTCGCGGCGTTTTCGAACATATTTTTTCACACTCTTTATAGGTCCCACTACTGGGCAAGTGACTCCCCATTTCGAAAGGACATTCATCCTCCACGTTTGTCCAAAGTGAATTAGCGAAGCCATTTAAGCTTGATAAAAATACCTGGAGCTCGTATGTTATTATTATATTAATCATATTTTTTAAAATAAATAACATAAAGAACGATTATATATGAGATTTACAATCCATATATTGTGTATCCATGTATAGTGGAACATATAATTATGAGCTGGAAAAAAGGAATACATTAATTGTGTATCAACTACATTTTTTATATCAATATAAAAAGAATTATTTAGTGATTTCTTACGTCTTTTTTCAAGTTTCTCTGCTTATTTGCTTAATATTACAATTTTTATCAGCCTGTCTGACTATCTATGTCACTAATCTTGTCTTTCTGACTATTAGAATTTTTCCTGGTTGCCTATGAAACTCTTTAATATAAATAATCTTTATATATCAATTACTGCACTGTATCTGAAAAAGGACACAAACAATGAACTGAACTAACACAGATTATAAAGAATTTAGGTGAAACGTAAAATTGTATTTAAATATACCACATGTTGAAGAAGTGAAAATTATTTCCCAGTAGGTAGGTATTCCTCGCGATAGCTGGAATAGATTTATGTACAATTTAAATTAACGCGAATTAAGGTTAATTTTAATTGCCCGTATCTTCGTAATTGTTATTTACAATGCTTAGACCTGGTAAAGCGTGTGTAATCAAGCGCGGATATAGCGGTTCCATTCATTAAAGGCAATTTGCGATATTTTATCTTTTTATTTTGGTAATTAAAAATAGTTGTGTATATTTAACACACATTTTGTATATATCGTATTTAGTTAACATACGTTTGATTTCGAAAACAAGAATTATCAGTATCAGTTTATCGGCCGATATGGTCCGGCTAATCAAATGTAAACGCAACATGAATCGGTCATGTCTCTAGACGTTTATTTATGTTAAAAAAACCACGTGGGACAAGAAATATCAAGGTTTCAGTGTTTTAAAGGTAAGTGTGAGGTGAGTATACAGTATTTTTCAAAGCTGAAAACTTGTTAGTTTTCAGCTTTGAAAAATACTGTATAATAAGTCTAAATCAGTACGGACCGAGACTAATTATACCTCTATACTTCGAAGTAATATATTTAGAAGTAGGTTTGACAGCAATTGGTAGTGGTACAATAAAAAGCAGTCTTTTTTACTATTATATAATAGCATACAGCAAGGAATCAGCTTTGTATGATGTTATTTTTGCCGAAATATCTTTCTATGCACCACCACCCTGTGGAACCAGCTTCCTTCAGCGGTACTTCCAAACCGATACAACATTGGCACCTTCAAGAAACAAGTCTACACATACTTTAAAGGTGGTAATACTTCCGTAATTCTGTAGTGTCGTGGACTTCTATGGGTGGCGTTGATTATTTCCGCCATCAGGCGATTCGCTTGCTCGTTTGCCATTCTATCCCATAAAAAAAATAACAAAGGTAAGTGATATTTCTGCCTACGTTTCGTACCTGCTATCTACCGCCTAGCTAAGCTAGGTAGTACACATACATTCTTAAGCACATATAAGTATCTATTTCTGAATTATTGTTACTTAAAAAATAAGTTACGTGTGAGGCCCTGGGATCTTAATCTAATAAGGTAGCTAGTTAAAACCGTTATTTTAAAACTTACCTAAATCGTAGGAACATCTCTATTAGGTTTATAATAAAACTATTATTATACATAGTTACTTTATTCAGGATAAGGAGCAGTTATCAGGCTATGGCTGCAGCTTCTATCCACCGAGCGTATAAAGGCACTCTGGTGTTGATACTGGGATAGCGGGGCTGCGCACACCCCTCCGTCCATGAGTACACGCCGATCACTACGCCGTTGTGTAGGAGAGGACTGCCGTTGTCGCCCTGGACAATAATAATACTTGTTTTTGGGATAGGAAGGCAAACGAGCAGGCGTGTCACCTGATGGAAAGCAATCAACGCAACTAGACATGCAAAATGCATGCCTATTGCATTTTGCATGTCTAGAAGAAGCGTTGCCAGCCGTTAAGAAATGTGTAAGTATCTAAAGCATTTTCAACCGGATTTCTGTTTACGTTGACTAAAACACCGATTCTAGGATTAAAGGTTAAAAAATATTTAAAGATCCATACCTAAAAGCCAATGACTGTAGGGTGCCCGTTTTTTTTGCAAAGAAGTTTATATAAAAAATAAACTAATCCATATCTATCGTTAATAACATATCAATTTTGCTAAGTTTATCAAAGTATATTTTTATGCACGTCAGTGAGAAGAACGCATGGCGTATTAGTTACACCTACTTTCATCTAATTCTGAATTAAAATCCTAGTCAAACGTAAAGTTTTTCAAAGGCCGAAGGACGCAGGAGCGTATTGGCATAAAATCATTTTTTTGCTCGCTGAGCAGAAATTTTACCTGAGCCATGCGCCATTTGAATTCTGCAATGTACAATTCAATGTGTTTTTATTTATTTAAATTGGTTACAATTTTGAATATAGCATATAGACCTAGTTATTTGTCTTTATTACGTAATAAAGACAAAAAACCATCCCATATGTAATAAATTTGATAAATGATATAACTGCCTAGAAAGAGATACAATAATGCACTAATTAAGAATGTTGACGAATTTATTCACTCATATAACTTTTAGGATGTCTTGCCGCTGATAAGATGCCTTAAGATGAATGTGCAGCGCATTACCTGACACTGTCCCCTTATGCCGACATCCAACCAGCCAGCGCATATCATGTTGTCAGTGACGTTGAAACCCACATCATTGTATCGGATGATACACGTCTGCTGCTCTATCAACCAGACTTGGACGTGGCGTAGCTCTGGCGATGATGTTACTTGCGCCTGACACCAAGGTACAATTTTATGTCAACATGGAAAATGAACCCAAAGTAAATGAAACCATTATCCACTGCTGGATATAGGCATCCTCAAAAAAGCGCTACCTAGTCCAGTCTTGGGCTTCACGCAAACGAAAGGATAACGAAGATCAGTTAAAGACAAAATTTAAGATATATCTGAAAATCTATTGACAAAATCACTTTTCAACTAACGATTTTCTAAGCCTTGACGAAAAATTGGAAAAAAATGGCGATGTGATACATTAAAATTACGACTCGTGCGCAGAGTGGATTAGAGGGGAGCGTAACTAGAATCGAGACGACGGCTCGATCTACGATTTCTCTCCTATAACCCCCGATAAGATGTTTTACATCAAAATGTTGAAGAAATTTCGGTGTCATTGATCGCAGGTTCGATTCGCATCGGAATGAATACATATGTATGGGCTGCAGATATTTGTTTCAAGTCAAGTTATCCTGTCAATCCGCATTAGACAATCGTGCTGAGTTAATGTCTATACCTCCAGAAATACCCCATAACTACCCCGTAACCCTCCAAAAACCCATGTCGAACAGAGGAACATATACTGTGAATAAAAAAGACAATGAACCGTTACCGAAGTGGCTCCCCATCCAATAGCCCAAACAACTTGGTTGGTGGACAAGTTGTAAGCGCCGCCCGCGATGAAAGCTTGTTCGACAACGTTAGGGATGAGAACCATGTTGAACGTGGTCCTCAGCACGGCAATGTCGTTGTCGCGTGTACTCATCTGGAAGTTTGGATGCCTGACGATGTTTCTGATGAAGTAGATCATGCCCCTTGAATCGCTGTTAGTGGAGCCAACTCTAGCACGCCACCAGCTGACTGGATGTTCTCTGGGAGTGAAAAAGATGACAAAATAAAGCAAAAAAAAAACATTATTATATTTTATATTTCTTTTAATATTATTAGAATTATTTATACCATTCCAAAAAAATTAACAATGCTTATTCTACGATATGGTTTTTAATGGGATAGAAAGGCAAACGAGCAGGCCTGTAACCTGATGGAAAGCAACGCCACCCATACCCTACATTTGTACCTATTGCCTACAGATATTTATTCAGAATCTGGTTACCTCGCCTATCCGTTAGATAAGCGTGATGGGTTCCGTTCTTCACGAAATTGGGGAACATATATGGGTCTATAAAAAGACCATTATGCCAGCCGCTCAATGCAGATATTCGCTCCATCTGGCCGGAGGCGTCCCATACTATGTTTGCCAAAACACGTTTACTCCAATGATTATTCTCCACAAAACGTAATCGATCCATTGTCACTTCAATTTTATAACTCACTGTCAATTATTTTGATTCACTGACAGTTTCCTACTTCGAATCTTATACACCAGAATAGCTCTGAAGATAGCTCTCTCCATAGCTCACAACGAATCAAAGCTTGCCGCTGGCTGTGGATGATTTTTATAGAATACACATATAAGCAAACCATCAAGCGGGTCACCAGATAATAGGTAACCATCACTGCACATGGTTATCCATAACATTAATGGCACTGCAGATACAAAGCATACATATATACATATAGTCACGCCTGCCTCCCTGTAGGGTTAGGAAGAGACCACAGATCTCCATCCGCTACGATCCCGACACACCTTCCTTGCTTCCTGCACACTCATCCATCGTTCCTCTCACATTCATCGTAGCGAAGTGGCTCTCCGTTCGTCGCTTCTCGCCCTCGTGGGAATCAGGACGTGACAGGTGGCGAACCACGTCGCCGTCATTTTTTAACGAATTAGGTATATATAAGATACAATGCGTTACAGATAATAATGACTTGCAATGATTACGAGATTAAAATAATTTTATTTATGTATAAAAACAATTTTGGCGAAGCAGGCAAACGAGCTTGCGGATCACCTGATGGTAAATGATCACCGCCGCCCATAGACTATAATAAAAAGAAACGAGAGACAAGCTTATTGTGTTCACAACAGACCGGAAACGCATCTGAAATGCGTGAGCTCGTTTGCCTGCTCTGTTATAAAAAAAAAAAGAAAATACTTACATATTGTTAGCATCGCTGAAACAAGAAGCTGCGGATAATATGGCGTTCGCCGACAGAATGGTACCACCACACACTTGGTTGTATGCACCATCGCCGTAGTTACACAGCAGGGCCGTTGCGAATGGATAGTCACTTATGGACACGACTGTGCCGCCGGATATTCTATTTCCTAGTACGAAGAAATTTAATTAAAAACATTTTTACACCGACCGTCATAATGCTTTAGCTATAATGATTATTGATACGTTAACAAATCGTCAAAAAAAAAATCATCAACAACGAATTATAAAATTTGGACATTGGACATGAAATGTCTGAAAACAAGCCTACTCTTATATTTTTGAATGTCGGCAACGCATTTGCAATGCCTAGGGTGTTGCATATATCTGTGGGTGGTGTTGATTGCTTTCCATCAGGCGACACGCTCGCTTGTTTGCCTACCTAACCCATTAGAAAAGAAAAAATATTTTCTTTTTAAATCAACCATTAAGAAAAAGTAATAATTAATAGACATACATATAATATATTGTATTAACATGATGTAATTGTTATGATTTTAAATAAAAGTAATGTTGCATCTTTAAAGAATTTAAATTTAAATTAAGTATTCTAGTGCCCAATTTTATGAGGAACGTATGTAATGCGTTCAAGTATTTTCTCTCAATATTTTCCTAGTTTTCTTATTTGTTTGTTCATTTTAAGCATTGACCTTTTTTCAAGCAGAGCAACCATCTAAAACGTCCACGCCTAAACTTAGTGGGGAGAGCATCAGAGAGTTAAGTTTCTCGAATACAACATCTAAAATATAAATAAATTGAAAGATCAAGTAATAAATATTTAGAACTAATAAATAACTTAGAATCCAATTTTTACTTACACCATTCTTAATTATGATTTGAATAAGAAGCAAATTAGACCCTTAAATAATGCCATAGCATTTGACAATTTACTTTCTTCGATACAATACTAAATCTATCAATTGCCTATCCAACTCTAAACTTGCTCTTTCTTTGAATTGATCTGTAAATTTTCTTCTTGGTCTACCGCTTTTTTTCCTTCTCCTGTCTTTAATTTTTCTTTCAACGATATTTAAAATAGAATTGACTGTATAATATTTTTAATGTGTTGTAAGCTTTGCCGTTTTAAAAAAAAATGCTAGTACTTTTTTGATCTGGTTATTAAATTATATAAATTCTAAATAAAAAGTAAATTGACTTAAATATAACTCACCGTTTATTATTGTGATGAAGTGGTAAACAATTAAAATAATAGAGTGCTTCATTTTCAAATCAACACTTGAAACACTCATCAATTGTAGTGGCTAATTGTAATACATATATGTGTGTATATCTTATCGTTCGTATCGGTGAATGGTGTAACATCTAAATTGTGTTTTAGTATGTTATCTGTTCACGCTATTATCAATTTGGCGTGCACTGACTTTTTTGATTGAAGCAATAATAATTTTATTAATCTAGAAGACATAACACACTTGCTGTATGGTTTCCGAGATGGGATAGAACTACAGTCAACTCCCGTTTATCCGAATCGCATTTATCCGAACAAATTTTTCCGCTTTTTTTCTTTGTTCACAACTTTAATATGTACCTTAAAAACATCATATTTTGCGATATCGTGTTCGGGCTGTTTCACGTTCGTTTATCCCAAATTTACTTTATCTGAACCAGCCGCCGTCCCGTTAATTTGGGATAAAGGGGATTAACTACTTCATTTCTTCCCGGTGGCTACTATAGAAGTAAATATATGCGCACGTGTTCACAAAAGGGGTTTCTCTGGGCAGCAATAATAATTGAATGAATCTATTATTATTGACAACAACTAAGTAAAATGCACAAAAGTAAAAATATAAAAGAAAGAAAAAGCATACTACGTAATATACCTGTGTAGTAATGTGTCTCTCACTCAACATGTGGTTAAATCATCAGGAACTGAGTTTCAGTGAATCACTTACGATCAGACGACCCGCATACTCCTTTTTCTGCTGTTATAACAAATACGAGTAGATTTTCGCAATATTTTTTTTTCTCAGCCCATATATATATATATATATATATATATATATATATATATATATATATATATATATATATATATATATATATATATATATATATATATATATATATATATATACGGCACGGCTGAGCACGGACCTCTCCATTTTTGGAGGAATGGACAGTACCACGCTTGTCCAATACCAATTGGCGGGTTAACCAGACACGGAATAAATATGATTAGACCATACATATATTTATTCCGTTAGCGGTTTCCATGATGCCTCATGTTGAGGCGAAACACGTGTCGTGTACATTGTGTAAGAGTGGTAGTGTGTGTTTGGTGTTGGTGATAGGGGTTGGAAGATAAAGAGTTGCTGACGACCGTTTTTCATTAAGATTTAGTTTCAGTTCCCTGCCTATAAAACGATTTTAGAAATCCATTCCTACCAGTAAAAAACATACATTATTATCTTTCTATCTGTCACGGATCTTAGTTTAGTAAAATTATGACTATTCACATTGCTTAATTATTTTTTATGGGACAGGAAGGCAAATGAGCAGGCGTATTTCCTGATGGAAAGCAATCAACGCCGACCATTGACATCTGCCACTAAGGAAAATAATAAAATAAACTTTTTCATTTATAACTTTAATACCAAATATTATACAAATAATAAAAATCTCTTAAATGTATTTGTACATAAAAATTTGTTTATTGTTTTATTATAAACCAATTACGCGGGCAGCGGTGTAGTCCTTTCAGGTATATTGGCTTCGGAAGCTGCCTTCTTGGTGAAACTGTTGCGGATAGCTGAAGCTCTAGTGGAAGCCCACTCTCTGTTCTTCTTGGGCGTCAACAAAATTCCGATCAACATAAGACAAATTCCCATCATTATCACCATAACCCAAATAGTGGGGAAGCGGTCTGGAAATAAGAATAAAGCAAATAAACATAATGATCTGTGCACTGTTGTAGTCATAATTTGAACATAGAAATATGTATTTTTAATTTAATTTTTGTATTATATTCTTTTTTGGATTCAAATTTAGTTTTATTTGAAGTAAGTAACCGCTTCACGCGTTTTTATCAACCATCCCTTTCTCAGCTTTGTGTAGACTTATATAAAAACCTCTTTCCAAATAAAAATATATTAATTTTTAATGGGAAGAAGGTTGTAAACGGGCGCTCCGTAATTGAAGTGAATGTAGGGTCTGTCTGGACAGATCTACAGTCTGACCCCTCAGTCTCACGGCTACAGTCCACGGGCCCGCGGTTGCTAACAATACATGTCTCGTTTTTTTCTCGATTTATATATTTTCTGACAATTTTAAATTATTAATGTAATAATAATAATGGATGGAAATTAGTTTAGATAAAAAGAGAAATTTTTGAGTTTAGTATGAAGCGCTTGAGCGGTTAAGAAAAAAATATTAAAATGCCAGCTATGCTAGATGTAAAATCCCACTGCCAAGCATGGGACTTTCCCATTTTCGAGGTAACGGACATTAACCTACTACGCTTGTCTAAAGCGGATTGGCGGAACATCTAGGCTCGAGATAAAGGTAGGTAAGCATATCTATATATTATATAAAAAAGTGAATACCTATTTCTCTTGATCACGCCGTAACTTGAGAACTACTTTACGGATTTCAATCATGTTTTTTAATAAGTTTTCTAATACGTTGTAGGTTCTTATGGAAAAAAATTAGAAAATTGTCTTCAACCAGTGCGTCCTGCCCGTACTCTCTTACGGTGCCGAGACGTGGACACTGACAGTCCGTCTCCTCGCCAAGCTCAAAGTCGCTCAGAGGGCTATGGAGAGAGCTATGCTCGGGGTTTCTCTGGTGGACAGAATTCGAAATGAAGAAATTCGCCGGAGAACCAGAGTCACCGACATTGCTCTTCGAGATAGCAGACTGAAGTGGCAATGGGCTGGACACGTTTGTCGGAGAACCGACAATAGTTGGAGTAGACGAGTGCTGGAGTGGAGACCGCGACTCGGCAAACGTAGTGTGGGACGCCCTCCTGCTAGATGGAGCGACAATCTGCGCAAGGCGGCTGGCAGAGACTGGATGCGTGTAGCCGAAGATCGGGCTAGGTGGCACGCCTTGGGTGAGGCCTATGTCCAGCAGTGGACTGCCGCGGGCTGATATTGATTGAATTCAGGTTCGAATTGAGTATTCAATGGTAAGACAGAACAACGTCTGTAGGTTCAGCTAGTACTATATACATATATATATATATATATATATATATATATATATATATATATATATATATATATATATATATATATATATATATATATATATATATATATATATATATATATATATATATATACATATATATATATAGCCCGATGCAGGAATTAAAACTGCAACGATTGACTCCAGAAGGGGAGACGGGGCCAAAAGGGTAAAAATTAATTAAAGAAATCTTTAGTACTTAAAATTCAATATTGGAAATAAACACTCACATGTGACGATAATGTGCTCGTCATCAGGACCATGATCTCCTTCCGGGCCATGTTCTCCGGGAACATTTTCATCTTCATGCTCATCAGGTAATTGAAGCGTATGTATCGTCTGTCTGGACAGCTCTACAGTCTGACCTCTCACCCTCACGGCTACAGTCCACGGGTGCATCTCCAATATGGATGGGTTCGGAATTCGAATCTCGCACACGCCAACTGACAGGAGACTGTTGCTATGGTAGCGATCGGGAAGGTTGTCCGTGGTGAAACCTAAAAAATAACATTTACAAATGTTGCTTTTACACAAATATTAAAATTTTTTGTTATTGTGAGTATCAAAAGTTGAGAAAGGGATGCTTAGATGGTTTGGGCACATGGAGAGGGTGGATGAAAGAGAAGTGGCAAAAGAAATTTACGTTGCGGTCGTGGATGGAAAGGCCGGTAGGGGAAGACAGAGGAAAACAAACCTTGATCAAATTGCAAAAGTTTTTAGGAAAGGCTAGGTCAAGAGTACTCTAACTGGCAGGCATGCATGAGGAGAGTTATGAGTATGGAGGAAGCAAGGAAAGTAGGGATAGGCGGACACCATAAATGGAAATCTTTGGTGTCTGCCTAGCCCAACAGGCGGGACGATATGTGTGTATGTATGTATACGAGATGGGTCTGCTATCAACTTCGTACCGAGGCCGTCGATGCGTACGAATCTGCAGTAGTCCAGAGCGCGGTTGTCGTGTACTCGGCCACGCACTATCAGCGCGGAAACATCCGCGCGTTGCTCAACAACCAGTGGATCTGAAATGGAAATTAATATTCTGTAGTCGTTATTTATCGTTCGTAATGTTCAAAAACGTAGACGACCAGAGAGGAGGGAAGAAGGAAAATAGACGTATTCGAAATGTGGTGGTGGCGACTCATGCTCCGAATACCATGGATACAAGCGTTCTGCACTAATGGGTCCATCTTTAAAAAACTTGCAATCTAAAGACCCTCTGTCCACGATATGCCGACGCCGTATCCTCAGTTATTTCGGACACATTATCCGCCGCCAAGATTAAAACTTGGAGAAAGTAATCATCTGTGCAAATGTTGATTTAAAATTTGAAAAAGAAAGAAAATGATTTCGTTTAACAGCAGTTGACCGTTGCAATGGTCAACTGCTGGATATTGCTGCCTTCCTTACAAACGGTAGATAGAATTTATTAGCACTAATATACATTATTGTCTTGCTAACACGCAAAAATTGAAATGAAGAAGAGTACAAAGTAATAAAAATGTAAACATTCGGGAAAAAACGAAAATAAAAGATGCTCTCGAATACCATTCATGCAAGTGGTACGGATGAAACCATCACCACATCACCAATATTTGGTTGATCTATTAGTATTAAGGTTCTGTATAAATGTACTAATAATAGGTCTAGGTAATTATATAAAATATCATTATTATGTGATTTGCACGCTAAAATTTTATTCGCTAAAGATGTGTTTATCTTACACATACAAATGTTATCGTGTAAAAAACCATGCATAAACTTCATATTAAAAGAAACAACATTTGTTGTATAACATTTAATTTTAACAATTTATTTAATATATTTTGTACAAATTAAAAATTTATCAATAAAAATAAAGATGTACCAACGTCGAACTAAATAGTTTGAATATATGAAGATTAGTTAAGAAGATCAATGACTATTTAAAACTGAAGAGATCAATGACCTATTAAAAGTAAAGGGACCAATGACCTATTTAAAAGTAAAAGGACCAATGACATCTTTTAAAACGGATACGTGTCATTGTATCTCATATATTCATCTCATATATTGTCAATTGTATGGAACAAAATATTTAATTTTGAACGAAAAAAGATGTATGTTAACGATACTTTGTAAATTAAAACATTACTTTTGTGATTAACTATAAGTCAGTAATTAGAAGGGTATTATTAGAACGGTACGAAGACTTAATTAAGAATTTAAGTTTTTTTTATCGGATAGGAGGGCAAATGAGCAAGCGTGTCGTCTGATAGAAAGCAATCAATGCTGCCCAAAGACATTACTAAAACGCAGGAGTCACGGAAGCGTTGCTGGCCTGTGTGCATAGGCTTGTTTCTTTAAGGTGCCAATGTCGTATCGGTTCGGAAATACCGCCCAAGGTAGCCGGTTCCATAGAGTGGTGTTGAGTGGAAAAAAGTTTCGAAAGAAGCGCACCGTACTGGATCGCCACTCATCCAGATGGTGGTGATGATATTTTTCTTTAAGGCGATTTATCCATGTCTATGGAAAATACACAAATACTTTGAAAGAAAACTGACTTGTTACAATCATGATGGGATTCTTTCGTTACCTTGAATTTGGACATCGAAGCTAGCGCGCTGTTCGGGCTCAGTTGAGTTCAGAAAACCCACGTGGCAGCTCCAACGACCGCTGTCTGATACGTTGAGTGACCAGAATCGAACCGAACACTCTCCAGCGTCGAAACCAGCGCCGGCATAGGTTAGCATACTAGTAGATTCACCTAATTGGAACAAAGGTTGATTATTTACGGACATTCCAAATAATAACACCGAAAATGACATTTAATCTGCGTTATGTGCCAATTTAAGTACAAGTGTAACAATCTTTTGATGTAAAACATCTTATCGCGAGGTATGGTCGTGAAGTCGTGTGTCACTTATACGTGGCAGATATGGTAGAGCCCGAGCCGTTGTCAATGTTTCACATCTACCAAGTGACGCTTCTCTTTTTTTAAAAAAATGAATAACAATAAATACGCCAATAATTCTGTGAAGTCGAGTCCACTCATTCCTGCTATCGTGGCTCTACCACTTTGAAGAGATGTAAAAATACACAATATAACAATTTTATGTTTGAAGTAAGTAGTGGATGAAGCAAAAAACGTATTCCGGGATCGTAATAGATGAAAATCTGTGTGATGGCCTACCCTTAGGAGAAACAGGCGTGATTATATGTATGTATGAAAAATATGAATTTCATACTAACCGGGGCTTACAGTGAACACGGTTCCATTGCGAGCTCTGAAGTAACAGTACCGAATTGCGGACTGTACAGAGCAGGACATGGTAATGCTCTCTTCGATTAAGCCGCTCACCAATTCAGAGGAAGCTGTAAGAGTTGGCTCTAGAATAGGAAAAAATGTGAATTATTTATTTATTACACGAATAATTAGAAGTTTGCAAGTCTGGGACAAAATCTGTCATACTTAAAGGCACTTATATCCATCAATGGACTAGTTTTTGATGATGATAACATTTGTGAAATATTAACATGACATCTATAACTCATACATGCTTTTTTTATTTGTTTTTTAATAAATTAATTTTGAAATTAACTTTCATACAATTTGCATTTAGGGTCATTATTTTTTTACCATCAACAGGAATTACATTATACATTAATAATAATATTAAAATGTAACCCTAATTAACAACAGACATAACAATAACAAAAAGTGAAAGTAGACAAATCAGATATTTTACATAAATTTAAACATCAGATATAATACGGTGCATACCACACTATCGTAAAGTATGTCCAAGTCATTGTTACTTTTTATATATTTGTGGTGCAATTCACACAACGATCGAAGCGGGGTATTGGACCCAAAAACGCTGTGTCATTTTATGATAAAAATAAATTAAAATTTTATACCAGTGCATGTACTGAGCACAGTAATTTCTGGGTTATGATTTTTTTTATGGAATAGGAAGGAAAATGAGCAGGCGTGTCACCTGATGGAAAGCAATCAACGCCGCCCATAGACTTCCGCAGCGCTATAGGCAGTGTGGAAGCGTTGCCGACCTTTAAGGAAAGTGTCATTATGGAAGTGGGAATAGGAGGAGGAGAGGCAGAAGGAGGGGAGAGGGTGTTGGGCCTCCAGAACTTGACCACTCACCGTACGAAGCGCGATACCTGCTAGTAGCTACCACTCAGACGCCGGTTTTCTACGGGAGTGTGGTACTTTCCCGGGCGAACCGCTACAGAACATTTCGAGGTGAATAGACAACTAATTAATTACTTTAAATTATTCTACAAGTATTTTTATATTTCATTTTAATTTCTATTAATAAAATTAAAAATATAAAAAAAATCATGCAGTAAGTTTAATCAAAATCAGTTCAAGCATTCTGACAAATAAATTTAAAAATTTTAAAAAAAAAGCAGTCTCCCCTCCAGCACTTGTCTATTCCAACGATTGATGGATCTCCGACAAACGTGACCGGCCCATTGTCACTTTAGTTTGCTAATTTGAAAGACTATGTCGGTGACTTTAGTTCTCTGGCAAATTTCTTCATTCCAAATCACAAAACTCCAGAAAAACTACCAGAGAAACTCCGAGCAAGCTCTTTCTATAGCTCTCTGAGCGACTCTGAGCTTGTAATGCAGCCGGACCGTCAGTGTCCACGTTTTGTATTCTACATTTGTAAGTCGTTCTTTACCTGATTCAACAGCTGCAGCCACTTCAGGATCACGCATCGCCCAGGGGCACAGAGCACTCAGGAAGCCGTAGTACCATTCGTTTTCGGTCTCCATTGCACACCGCCACAGTCCAAGGTCGGCTACCACAGGGTCTGTAATCTGTATGCCGCACTCGTGACGGTAAAGTCCGGATTCAAAACTGAAATTTAAATGCGAATATTGTTAACAAATATAATAATATGGTAGTAAATACTTCTCAAAAATATATATATTGTAACTAGCTTTGGCCCGCGTCTTCGCGGAAATTTGATCTGCCACATTAAGTTTCGTGACAGATCATTTTCATTTCATTTAATTTTTATATAATATATATATATATATATATATATATATATATATATATATATATATCACATATATATATATATATATATATATATATATATATATATATATATATATATATATATATATATATATATATATATATATATATATAGATTAATTTTGGAAAAGGAGTCTTTTGCCCAAAATAGTTTGGGAACCCCTGATCTAGAGGGTGCACATAACGTTTACCGGGCGCAGTTTCCATTCTATTGCGCTAATAGCATTACGCTCGGCGGTTCTTCGAGAAACGTGTCAAGTCAAGTAGAAATGGCCACTTTAGGTTGCTAACTCGAAGAGCAATGTCGGTGACTCTGATTCTCCGACGGATTTCTTCGTTCTGAATCACATCTACCAGAAGGAGAGCCCAGAGAATAGCCATCTAAGCGACTAAATAAGAAAAATACCTTAACATAAGATACTAAGAAAAAGTCTCAAAAAATCAAAACCAAATAAAAAATATATCAAAGTCAGTTCCTACTTTTATATCCCGATAAACATCTTATATAAGAAATTTTTTTTCTCCAATATAAAACTAAAATTAATTAATTAAATTTAACTAATGACTGAGTATTTTGAAAAAAAAGACGGTATTAATATCAAGTGTCATTTACTCAAAGTTTCAAAAATGTATTTGAATTTATAAGGATGAATGAAAAAATTAACACTTAAATTTAATTAGTATTAAACTGTATATATTATATTTCATTGTTAATTAGCTCACCGTTTTTTTATGGCATAGGAATGCTAACTAGCAGACGTGTCACCTGATGGAAAGCAACCAACGCCGCCCATAGATAGACATCCGCAACGCCATAGGCAGTGTGGATGCGTTGCCGACCCTAAAGGAAAGTGAAATTATGGGAGTGGGATTCGGAGGGGAAGTGGGAAGGGGAGGGGTTTGGGCCTCCGAAACTCAGACCGCTCACCGTACGAAGCGCGGTAGCTAAGCTACCACTCAGACGCCGGTTTTTTGCGGGAGTGTGGTACTTCGCCGGGCGAGCCGGTCCATTCATGCTACAGACAAATAATATGCCATTCTTCACAAAGTATTCGTTTGCAGCGTGGCTCTACCACTAGGAAATACGTGGAGAGATAGGTGTGGTTACCAATCCAAATGTAACGCGTTAATTACAGGCAAAGCTTCCGAACTTGGAAAAATCCTATGTCCTCAAGTCCAATGCTTTATGGTGCTGTTGACGATAAATGCAAAATTAATGTTCACACCTGGTGCCATTTCCGTGGTACGCGTACCGTCCTTCACCCACACCAGGATTTGCCAGAAGAATACGGCCCGCTGGATCACGGAACTTGCAAGATATGACTTCCTTCTCGCTCGTCACTGAGCACGTCAACGTCACATGAGGCTTGTTTGATACAACGCTCGTTGACACAACTGGTTTCGGTGCTAAAAATCAAAGATATACCATTAGATAATCCTTTTTCTCAGTCATATACTCCTGGCGAAGTGGTCGTGGTCATGGATCATCTAATAAGGTGGTAGTGATTTCTCTTTCATGATGACACTCATCAGCGTTACAGATGGGATGTAAATTATATTTAGAGTGACCATAGGTCTCGTTTTGACCGAAGTTATCCATTAAGTCCTAATGTCTTCGCTAATAGCCTCAACACGCAAAACTGTCCCGTTTTGCTAGAAAACGCATCCAAGAATGCGCAAAGTAAAAGATATTTATTTTAAAATATTGATATCATTCATTTCGTATAGTATATAAAAAGCATAAATAATTTACATCTACCGCTGAAGCTAACCTGCTTTCATACTATATCTCATACATTTAAATTTTTATTTCATTATCAAAATCCTAATTACCTGCTTCTGTAACTGTGATTTCTATTTTGCTCTCGACAGCAAGTACGCGTCCAGGTAAGCCGACGAATAGTGTCCATGTGCCTGCATGCTCCCTTGTAACCCGTTGCAAAGAAATGTGACATCTACCAAATCCATCGTAAACAGTATTTTCATTTGGATCTACAACCTTGCAGTAGACAGCATTTTCAGGGCCCACAAACTGTTCAACGGATCTATCCAGAGACCAAGCTACTGCCGAATTGTCCTCGGATGTTTTTTCGACATCTAGATAATTAAATATATTATTAGTAGTTCAATAATACCTAATGTATAGTTTGTAAAACATTATTAGTAAGAATAAAATATTTTGAAATATTTATAATGAAACAATACATGGCCCATGACAAACACCACAAAGATCATATGAGAAAGCCCTTCTGATAACACGGCTAGTGATAATAATGCTGTAGATTGAAAACTTTGGCAACCGTGGTTACTATGAGGCATTCCCGTGGATAATGAAAAAGTGTTAAATACAAAAGAACTTGCAATAATAGCAAAGTCATTGAAATAAAAGCGATAAATGTCTATATATTCATAGTAATAAAAAATAAGCCAAATCGATTACCGTTAACAGTTACATTAACTAACGCTCTATAAAAAGTTTTAATTCCATAATTGATTTCCCAAATTCCTTGATCTGCTGAACTTGCATTCTTTATAATAAATCCGCAACTAGAAGTATAACGTGTATCTTTCTCTGCTGTTTCATGGTCACCATTGGGATTTATTAATTTACATGTTTCGTAATAAGATGTGGGATATTCGAGGCGTATATAAAAATCTTTGCCTTCCAAAACCTCTATCTCGCTTGGTAAGGCATTAACGGTTTCTGTAATTGAAATATGTTACTTATCAGTTTGTAAATCCATGTCACATTACATCGTATCCATAATCATTCATAGTTTACCAGTCCAATGCCGTTTCAATTTATTATTATTTACCGTACAAATTTTATTGATCGATATTGTTAAAATTATCGGAATTTTATCATTATCTCGGAGACGTGACTTGATACACGAACATTTTAATAGATTATATCAGCACTAATCCTATTTACCCAGGTCAAATAATAATTATACCTTCAATACGAATTGTAAACGGCAGTCTTCTCTCAACGACATCAATACTGAAACGTGTTCCTCGAGTTATCAACAGCCATTCTCCTACTAAATCTTCTGATACAACATCAATGTTGACTCCACATGCTACGTTAAAATCATTAATCTCTGATAGTCCGGGAATTTGTATGTTCTTGAGATTGACTTCATCACCGTTTGGTGTTACAACATAACATGTTTCGGTGGTCCAAAACGAGTATTGAGTAATTGTAACCCTATGTCTTTTACCGATTTTCGTAAGAAAGGTTTCAGGATCTTTATTTATTATTATTACATTATCGTTTGTGGATATAATTTCTGAATTAGGTTTTACAGTATCAGTTTCTAGTTCTTTTGTTTCTCGATTATTTACAGTTACTTCATCTGAAGGTTCAATTGCATCTAATTTAACAGCTAGTTCGGTTTCTGCAAGGCATTCAAGGTTTTCATCATTACTTTTTGTTGAAGGTTTTCTGAAATAGCTCTATTCGATAAATATTTTTATTTATTAATTTTAAATAATAATATATTCGAAAATGTTTGGTCGTCGATCTTTAGAATATAATCGTCAACTGTATACAAGATCACCAATTATTATTATCACAATTATTATTCAATTATAATTATTAATTAATAAAACAACCGTTAATTTATTGTCTCGAATTGAAGTTATATTAGTTTTTTTTAAATACTATAGAAAACTATTACATTTATTCATTTATTTTTGGAATTCTTACTTAACCAAATTAATGCATTTTAGGATTTTATCATATACATGACATGATATATGACATTATCAATTATATTCCACATTGTTTACTTTGAATAATTTTCGATTATTTAAAAAAAAAGAATTTTTGTAAATTGTATTTTTTAAGATAATTAAATAAAACTAGAACAATTCACTGTGTTGTGAGTACTATTATAAATACAACGCAGACTTAAAACACATAAAAATCCAGATTTCGAAATGGAACCAACGATTCTTGGCTTAGAAAGCGAACCCTTTCCCACTGCTTCACATGAGCAGTCACATTGTGGTAGCTTAATGTATTAAAAATGAAAAAATAAATGGTTTTATAACTACACATACAAGCGTAGATCAACCCTCCTTAGACAAACAAGCTTAGTGTCTGATTCAACGAAAAATTTTTTTCATGAAATGACAATTGGTGATTTTGTATGATGAGATGATGCATGGTTTTTTTGTTTAATAATCCATGCTATAATATTTCTGTATGTTGTAAAGCAATGAGTGGAATACCATATATATTATGATGGAATATTTCATACTCGTGAGAATGGTAAAAAGAGAACTCGTTTGAGAAGTAGTTTTACTACTGTACTTCGTCCGGTAGACGCTGTTAAGGAGACAATAAACCTCAACAAAAAACAACCTCAACAAACCTCGACAAAAGCCAGCAGGCGTGGATTTAAAGGAAGAGTTCACGGGGATCATGACCCAAAATTAAAGTTATAATTTTAAAAAAGATATTTTTTCTTAAAGTATAATTTTGCTAAAAACTTAAATTGAGTTGAAAGGAATATTTAAGTGAATAACGGGTTTCTTGGTAATTTATTTCATCTAAAATACATTCATACATCATCACAATACACACACACACACACACACACACACACATATATATATATATATATATATATATATATATATATATATTTACACCATATATAAATAAATAAATAAATAAATAGATATATATATATATATATATATATATATATATATATATATTTATTTATTTATGTATTTATGGTGTTCGATGCTAAGTTTTAGTAAACTTCAGTAAATTCCCTCGCCCCCAAATTTAAGTCTCAATCCGCGCATTATGAACAATGCTTATTTCTTTCAGATCCGCATAATAGGTTGCCTCTCTACAGGAAAGTAATAATTTTCTTGATCCAAATAGAAATTCAAAACTTCAATACTAATGATTGTTAAATTAATAATCATATTAACCATTATTATATTGTTACGTTAATTTTAATTGATATTCTTTTATTAAGCAAAAAAGTTTCCTTCTAAGAGCATATTGAATTTAGAGTTAAGATTTAATTCATTATATCATATTCTAATCGTATCCATGTAATTTTATTAATAAACAAAATCTAGGACAATATGGTAATACTTAGTATTAAAAAAATTTTAACCTGTTAGGACTGCAGCTTGATGCACCTCGGTTCCATATGATATACCTTTGAACATAAGAAATAAATTTGATTATTAGAAAAAAATCTAAAAACTTATAGTCACTCAAAGAGCTGGTGAAAAACTTTTGCTCCAAATGATTCATTCATTCATAATATCCAGTATAGAACCAAAGACACCGATATAGCTTTGCGAGTTGTTCGGACTGGTGTGATGGAAGGATTGGTCACGTCACTCCAATCCTCTTTCATCTGAAGGAATCTTGCTGCGGCGTGTCCAGGGTGCAGTGGCTCATATAGCTTTAAATTATACATGTTCGCCGCTCGGGGATAACATGCAGGCATAACATGTGCAAATGGAGCTATACCACACCGCAGTGTGAGGGGTGTGATTGTGTCTCGACTGCTCACTGTGGCCTAATACCTGCACATTTCAAGATCTAATCGAGGCGAATGTTGCTGCCATTGAAGTGTTAGTCAATCACACTTAATTTTAATTTACTTTCTGCATCTGAAGACAATCATTAATTGAGAAGAATCAATTATAGAATCATTATTTACATTACTGGGCCGAAAAAATATAGGAGCCGCTAAAAAAAAGAAGCTTTGCGAGTTAGCAAACTGAAGTGATAATGGCCCGGTCACGTTTGTCGGAGTTAGAATCACGTGTTGCCAAATGAACAGTAGTATAAGACGCCCCCCGATAAAAATAAGGCGTCGATTTGCTCAGGGCGGCTGACAGAAACTGGACGTCGTTTATCTAATGAAATGTTTTTACTTTCGATACGATTGAAGGACATTTCAGATCCAATATATTCGAGACATCGATGCAAAAAAACGAAAACGCTGTAAATGTCAGAAACATTATAGCATATTCGGATAGCATAGTGGAATAGCCAGAGTCTCACAGCACTACGACTAACATAAAATTGTACTTGTTACTTGTACATTGCACAGCGTTGAAACTGATTGCGTTTGAATGATCATATACAATTTTGTTCATAATATTAAGTTTTTTTTACTCTGGTAGTGTTTTCATTTTGCGGGCTACTACGTTTTCGCTTTTTTGCATCGATATGTGCATAAGTTACACCCAAAGGACCAAATAAATTTATGTGCTTAAAACAAATATCAGTTTCGACCGGGATTTCAACCTGGAATCCTTGATTAAGAACCGAGAACCGACAAGCGAGCGGTCATCTATCATTAATAAAACATTAATTTTGCAATGTGTAATTATAGCGAAGCTTGTGCATTCCTTCTTACGTACCATTAATTTATTATTATACATTTACCGTGTGAAAATGTACGGTGGCTTCTTAAATATACATATAGTCACGCGGTAGTCGAGAAAATATACTATTGCGACATACTACTATAACCTCTAAACGTCTTTCAAGCATAAGTAAATAGGTTTGTTGTATACTAACAAATAAAAGCGATAAGAAAAGATTTATTCTATCTACGAATATATATTTAACGGGCAAGTTAGTTGGCTCAGTGGTGATTCTATTGCTTTCGCAATCAATGGCCGCGGGTTCTACTCGTACATAGTGATAAATATATGTACCTATAGCCTATGACAGTGATGGCGAACCTTTTGAGCTCGGTGTGTCAAAATTTTGAATAATCGAAATTTGTTACGCAATAGTTCTGTACTAGTTACATGCACGTCTGGTTTCAGAATTAAATAAAAATAATTAATTATTAACGTAAATAATATTATTATTATTAATAACCAAATCTGGCAGTTATGAAAGACAAATATTTGAATTATTAATTTTTTTATCTTTGAAGATGCCTGTCATCAAAAATGAGCCCGCGTGTCATAGGTTCACCATCACTGGCCAGTAATATAGCAGTAAATTCGTTCTAACGATTGATTATGACGAACGAATAATTTAAATAGCTCATGACGTTGTAACTAATGTTAGTTTAATAGATTATTATCGGACCAACGGTCACAGGTTTGATCCCTGTACTACTATAAGTTACTACTATCTCTAGTTTATTTCTACCATCTGAATAAGTGGCGATGGTAATACACCGAAACTGCAAGACAGCCATATTCATACCAAGAAGTATGGAAAAAATGTCTCTATATTTTCCAAAGATTTATCTACAATGTCAACTTTTGACAAATCTAATAAATATCAAATATCCATGTCATAAATTAAGCGTGTGCACAACTACAGAAGGCACATTTTCGAGGAATTCTCCCTATTATTAATAGGATAATTTTTCAATTCGATAAGATGAACAACGCTACATAATGATAGACCTTATATATTATAATTTAGACTTTATAATTATTTTTATTAAACCTTATAAGTATTACTCGGTACAAAGCTTTCTCATAATGTTTGTCTTCGCCGCAATGGGTGTTGTAATTTTTTTTCCAATTTTAAATAAATCTCAGAAATGGGGATGCTGGGAGTCGAACTTGCTTCACTTGATTTCTATGACATATTAATCGGACACATTCTTAAATTAGCCGAGACATAACACACTTGTTATACTCTACAATGCTTATAACTTAGCTTTCAATAGTTTTTCATGGTGTGTGATTGTGGCCTAACTTAAAATTTATAATGGGAAATAATATTTATTGTCATGTCACGCCGTATGTACTATAATTTTTTCCACTTTTGCGATAGTGGAATACTTAAAATCTGTACTTTTATTAATAATTAATCAATCAATATCACGTTATTCCAACAAAGCAATTTTTTATCACTACGATCTCGACGCGAAAACTACCGAATCGATTTTGATAGAGTATGGAGAAATGTAAAAAAGAATGTAAGTAGTTCCATAGTCCATTTAAAACAGCGATGACAAGTTACATTCAAAAAGTTTTTCACTCATACTTTCTTTTTTATCATTTGGTATATTTAGACTGTTTTACAAACATTATAATCACGTGAATAGTCAAATTCGTATATTATTTTTTAAAACATCGACGATACTGATCAAAATATAATCATTAGCCTTTGGCATTCCACTGCTAGACATAGGCCTCCTCCTGGACATGTCACATAGCTCGATAGCGATAACTTCATTTTGCTACACTCAGAAAATATTGTTTTATGGGATAGGAGGGCAAACGAGCAAACGTGCCGCTTGATGGAAAGCAATTAACGCCGCCCATAGATAACTGCGACACCGCAGGAGTCACGGAAGTGTTGCCGGCCTTTTAGGCACGTGTAGGCTTGTTTTTTGAAGGTATCAATGGCGTATCGTTTTGAAAAGACCGCCGAAGGTAGCTGGTTCCACAGAGTGGTGGTGCGTGGAAAGAAGTTTCGAGAAAAGCGCACCGTGGTAGATCGCCATTCATCCAGATGGTGGAGATGAAATTTTACTTTAGCGCGAGTTGTGCGGTTGTGGAATTCGGCGACGGGAATTATTCCAAACAATTCTTCAGAGCACTCGTATGTGTATCAACATTGAGTCACCTCATTTCGGTGACTTGATGTTGATCCACATATGATTTAATATATTTACAATAAAGGAAGTAAACCACTTTCTTCAATTGACAAGAATACAGTTATAAATGTCAATGGCAGCCTTTATAAACCTTAACTTCATATAACATTGTAAGCCAACGCTCAACACAACTGGATCAACACAAACAGGTGTATACAAGCGTCTGTTCGTGTGTAGTGCTTTAAACAAAACGAGTTTAGGTACGTAAATTACGTCTACCATTAATGAGTCGATACTAGCCGATAAATGTATTGTTCCCAGACTAAATACCCTAAAATAACAAAAAATATGGCTATATATACCATTAATTATTTTAAATATTATTGATGAATGAATAAAGTTTCTAGTAAAGAATTATTTCTTAATTGTCGTTACTAGAACCTTCGTTAGACATTAAAATACAATATTTTTTTAACATACTCATTAATCATCATTACTTACCTATTACAAGCTAAAGATAAAGAAATACACAAACAGAATAGAAATAGGTTCAAAACATATATAAAATATAGTAAATAGTAATATATATAATAAATAGTTTTTTAAAGTGGTTATTCACGAGACTATAAACATTATTTTTGGGCAGTGATTTGATAATAACTTCAAGGAAAAAATGTACACCTTAAAAAAAAACATTAAAACGTTTTAAATTTAAAATAGTATAATACGTACTCATTCATTTGAAGCAGTTAATTTTTATTAAATATGTATATATATTTCAAAATCACATGTAAATTTGCAAACATTCCAAAAACGCACCTGCAATTGTAATCAGGAAAAAACACAACACAGTCCACATTTCGAGGGACCGCAACATGGCGCAATGCGATCGGCGCGACCTCTGCCTCACAAATGGACGACAACTTGACTATGCCGCGTACATGCTCATTTATATCCTTGTAATTATAATTACCTAATCGTACTATGATCTCTGTTATCAGAAGTCCAAATCCAAGTATATAATAATCTGATGATGAGTTTAGTGTTGTCATATAAAAGGCTACATTTAATTTAGAAAAATATATTTTTATTTTTTGGTATTGTGTTTTTATTTTATATTTTATTTTGTTTTACAACAAATTAAAAACAGTTTTCAATATAAAATAAAATACAAATAATTTTGAAAAAGTTTTTTTTATAAATTACTGGCAGAAAATAATTTTACTAAAGAGTAAAACTCGATGAGTAATGAATTTGCTAAGATCTACTTTTATATTAGAATATTATAATATATGATTGATATTATAATATATGATTGATATTATAATATATTAGAGTATAAAAGTTTTATTTTATATTATAATACAATTTTTTTAATATAACGTTTTGAAATTTTAAAACAAAAGAACTTATAAGGAATCTTGTTAATGACTTCAATTAATTCATTAATATATAGATAGCTCTTTCAATTTGTTAAATAAACAATATGTATTAAATAAACATTAAAAGACAAAAGTCTTCAGCAAGTGCGTCCTGCCCGTACTCTCTTACGGTGCCGAAATGTGGACACCGAAGGTCCGTCTCCTTGACAAGCTCAAAGTGGCTCAGAGGGCTATGGAGACGGCTATGCTCAAAGTTTCTCTGGTTGATAGAATTCGAAACGAAGAAATTCGCCGAAGAACCAGACTCACCAACCTAGCTCTTCAAGTTACCAGACTGAAGTGGTAAAGGGTTGAACACGTTGTCGGAGAAACGACAATCGTAGAAGTAGACGAGTGCTGGAGTGGAGACTGCAACTCGGCAAACGTAGTGTGGCACGCGTGACACAGAGACTGGATGCGTGTAGCCGAAGATCGGGCTAGGTGGCGCGCCTTGAGTGAGGCCTATATCCAACAGTGGACTGCCACGGGCTGATATTCAAACAATTCTTTTTCTTATTTTTATAATAAACTATTCTTTCATTATTTTAAAACCATTCAAATGACACCGTCCCAAGGTAAAAAACTTCTTTTTTAACTGAAGTAATTCCTGCATCATTCTTAATAACATTTCAGTGTTTAGATATTTATTCAGTCTAGCTATTTGCTTGGTACTCTCTCTCTCTCTCTCTCTCCCTCTGGTCGATGCTTCATGACTGAAGATCGCGATCACCAGACTTCACCCAGCGGTTCGTTAGGCTCTTCCATTCATTGCGGTCGGCAGCCAATCGGACCACTTACACGAAACTGGAGGTCTTGTTCTGCTTCTGTTAGTCGGACCATCTCATCAGGGATCTCCCCTCTTCTTTAGGGCTTCTTGAATAAGTGAAATATAATAGTTGAAGAAAGACGATAAGTTTTCACCGTAAATCTTCGTTTTAGCCTTTTATCGTTCATAAATCAATCAAACAATATAGCAAGGTATCTTTTACACGTTACACTTTAATTCATAAATCCTTGTATTAATTAATCGGTCGATCGGTCATATTTATATTGCAGCAAAATATGTACAGATAAGTATTATTTATTATATTTTACACCTTTTTCACCGCAATCATCATGGTTACCTGTGCGTAGTATGGTGAAGAGTTTTTTTTATGGGATTGGAGAAAAACAAATGAGTAAACGTGTCGCCCGATGGAAAACAGTCGCCCGTAAACATTACCTACATACTCGTATATGTTGAGTTGTGTATCGAAGGTTTCATTTTTGTATCCGTTCGGAAATACCGTTAATTTACACAAAGCGGTGGGGAAAAATGTACCGTACTAGATCGCCAATGCTCATCCAAATCGTGGGGATGAAATATGAAATAGTGCCCATGGTATATGTGAAAGAAGGTGCTTTAATATGAGACATCCCTCCGTTATGCCAAATAACATAGGCGTTTAATGAGATATTGTTAATGCATATTTCGAACCATCCCATGTTTTTGTATGGAATAGATTAGATGGAAAGCAGTCAACACCGCTCATAAATTTCAAAAATATAGTTGAGTACCTTGGAATGATCTGAAATAAACATTTAAAGGAAGAAGAAGAAAGTAACATGAGAAAAAGAACTATTATACTTATTTTAACAACACATAATATGGGGCTATGAATGTCAAACGTAATTTCGAAGATCGCAGTCGCAGATGCCACATCAGATCGATTTTAATAAAATTTTTATTAAATGCAAATTTTAGCCACTGCACCAGGCTGTGACAGTCTGTCTATTATACAAGCTCAAAATAATTTAGAGAGCCATGGAATGGGTTATGCTAGAAGTAGACGAGTGCTGGAGTGAAGTGGAACGTGCCTGCCGTTCTGCTTACGGCAACACACGGTTTCTTTAGGGCGTTTTATCTTCGATAATAATGAAATTCTTCTAGGGGAAATTAATTTATTTTTCTATTCACTGTACATTTATATCTTATTCATACTTTATTCACACTTTATCAATTTATATCTCAATTTCTAATGTGACATGTCTATCGAAAGACATCCGTTAAACTAATCTTTTTTGTATTATTAAAACAATTTGTTTCTTTTTTTAAATTTTAAAATTACAAATTTAAAAAGAAGTAATATGATATAAAAGGTTTTATTATATTCAAATTAAAAGTTTTATTACAGAAGACCGCGTTTGGGCAAATATGGTGTAGGATGTACAATACCAATTTGTAGGAGCTACGTTCTGCTAAGGAGAACTGGCAAGAATTGGATGCTTAAAACCGAAGATAATAAATTAAAACTAATATGTATGTATGTATTAGATATGTAAATAAATATTACATTGAAATAACCTACTTCGGTGCTAATATAAAATTTATGGAAACAAAGTCAATAACGGAATAATGCGCTATCCGGTGTCAGGTAAAACGCTGAGTCCAAAGCGAGTGTCGGTTGCAATGACGCAAGTCGCTGTCTCAGCTCTGCCTAGTAATTGAAAAATGAAAAAACAACTACTTCATTATGAAACACAATCATTATTATCATTGTTCTTCAGCGTTCGAATAAATGTTAAAATTGTAACAGCAAATACGCAGATAAAATATAGATTTTCACCTAATTAAACTCTTTAGGGTATGTAGACCTCCCAGCTTAAATATCGGGTGACCAGGAGGCGTAGTTAAAAATAGAACTGATTTTAATATAATATATTTAACCCTTATGTCATATTTTCCATTGAGTTAAAAGTAGGTTGTAAAAGTAAAAGTCCTTCACATTTTGTTAATCTTACTAATAACAGTTCAACAACTCTTAAGATTATCTCGGAAAAGCAGTTAAAATTATATAAAAAAATAAGAAAGAATTAAGAAAGAGATGCTTAGATGGTTTGGGCATATAGAGAGGATGGATAAAAGACGACTGGTTTTGCCAGTTTACCTTACGAATGTGGATGGAAGAGTCGGTAGGGGAGGACCACAGAAAACATACCTTGACCAAATTGCTGAAGTTTTTAAGAAAGGCCAGGTCAACAGTCCCCTTAACCGGCGGGCTTGCATGAGGAGAATAATGAGTGTAGAGGAAGCAAGGGAAGTATGTCGAGATCATATCATCATGCTTACCCCTACGGAAGACAGGCGTAGCGATATGTATGTATGTAGGAAGAATATGAATTTAGAAAAAGATAACTGTTTAGTTATTATACACTTAAATTTGATTTACAGATTTAAACTTAACACATTCTGTGCCAGGCCGTTTTTACCCGACTTGTTTATATACTATCATATAATATTTATTACATCATCAATATGTAAGTAATTAGCTTGTTTAAGTCTTCCAGTATGGTATCATCGTGTACCAACTATGGTACACATGACAATGAACGCGTTAAAAACAAAACTTTTATAAATATGAACAATAAATAGATATCTAAATACGGAGAACATGATAAGCTTTAGTTATTATGTAAACAACACTTAACACCCTCTCTCCTCAACTAAAAAAGAGAATCGGTCGACTACTCCGCATTATATTAGAATACTTTGTTAATGCCGTAAAGCAATATTTCTCAAAAAAAAGGTGGGGTTCCAAAAAGAAATAAAAGCATAATTAAGCAATGGCAACAAATTTTTAAATTTATCTAAAATCTGTTTATAAAGAGTTGTAAGAATTTGCTTTGAAGAATCCCTTTCCCCCAACAACATACTAATTTGAAAAGCGATTTTTTACTGTTGCTTCTTTAAAAAATAAATACAGAAATAACATACAAGTAGTATTTAAGTAATTGAAGGATCCGACTGAGTTTGTTTTTTATGGTATAGGAAGGCAAACGAGCAAGCGTGTCACCTGATGGAAAGCATCAACGCAGCCGACAGATATTCGCAGTGCCATGAGCAGTCCAGAAGCGTTGCCGGCCTTTAAGAAAAGTATCAGTATGGGAAGGTGAGGGGGAAGGGGGTTGGGCCTCTGGGACTCAACCGCTTACCGTACGAAGCACGGTAGCTAAGTTACCCCTCTGACGCCAGTTTTCTGCAAGAGTGTGATACTTCCCCGTACGAGCCGGCCCGTTCATACAGACAAATAATATGTTATTCTTGACAAAGTATGCGTCTGCAGCGTGGCTCTACCACTTCAAAAATAATAATAAGTTACATCAAACCAAAGATTACAATGTTGGACTCAAAATCATCACAAACCATCTCATTAAAATGAAATAAACACGAATATGTGTACTAAAGGCACATGTTAGTATTGTAAATTTACATTTTACATATTAGTGGTTTTTTATTTTATTTTTATCCCCGGAACATGGCAAGGTTTAATGTCCGCCCTAGAAAGGGGTTAGAAAACCTTGCAGTAGAATATGCTTTAATGTGCCAAGAGATTTGATTGCGTAAGTTTCTTCTTGGATAGTGATGTATTGGGAACAGATGTACTTATGCTGCGAACAAAGGTTGACCCGATTGGATATGTACCAGAATTTCTTGGACGACTTTTCATACTCGAGTGCCACGGAAGAACAATAAGAGATAGAATGGCGAATAAAACATCTAAATGCTGAAATGTAATGTGAACGCTGTAGGAATTCGGAAATCAAAAAACAAGCCTACACATGTTTATGCGCGATATTGATTGCTTCCCATCAGGTGACACGCCTGCTCGTTTGTCTTCCTATCGCATAAAAAACAGCACTGAATTGTTCTAGCTGTAATGGTGATGATAAATATTGTTTTATTAGTATTTGCCCCTTATACATAAAAATAGTAAAAAACCGTTTAGTAAAATTTCGATTTCTTTTAAATTACATATAAAGAAATCACAACTTAGACAGAAGATAGCGAACCAACTTTTATGGTGTTTTCTCTGTTTGAAAGATTAAAATTTAATATAAATATTGCTATACTTTGTATTCTAAATAATTCAATAGCTGCAATTTATCCGTGATCATTTTTGGCACACTTGCAGGCGTAGTTGCGAGTAGAAACTAGTTCAAACAATCAACACATTTTTGTTATAGAATTATTGTATTATACATTTGTATTTGTATTTCTGATTTCGCTTTCTTTTTTTTTGTAAGATCCAATTATAGAGCTCGTTCATGTGATATAATATTCGCAAATATATCACTCCAACTACTCTCTCTAGTCCAAAGATATCCTCAAATAGAACCTATAGAGAGGAAGGCCCCTTAGGGGTAACTGCACCTTTCTCCTAGACTAAACGAAAAATAAAGTCTAGAATAATAAATGTGAAAAAAATATTTAAACCTACGCTTTTAATATTCTTCTTAAAATATAAAAAATGATATGACAGTCAATTATATAAATACAAGTATGGAGTCTATGTATGAAAATTTTATAAAGTGTAAGTGTTGCGAAATATGTAATTTGACCTACATTACACTTAGCTAACGAGTTACGTTCAAACTAAACTTTAAAACGTGTTAAACACGACAAAAGTAATATCTATGTAGGTTTCGACTTATAAAAAACAAGAGAAAAGAAATCATGTCTTACGGATTATATCTTTATGTAATCTGACATACGCTGAAATGATAACTGGCTTAGTATTTTTTATTATTGTTCACACACCCAAAAACACAACTGCCCACAATATATTGGTTATACATTTGATCCTCTTTTGGAGTCGATGGTTATGGATTAAATGTCCATATTGAGATAATATTCATATGATCCATACCTATTTTCCCCTGAGGTTTTCTTTCTTTTTTTTCATAATAATCATTTCGATAATTTATTTCAATACCACAAATTACTGTATGGTACATGTGTATAGGTTACGACATGAAAATAAGTCTTATGTGGCTGGCTAATGCCTAAACTAGAGCTGAGCGTGTATCTCAGGTCACTAGCCTTTCACCCGTTATTTCTAATTGATACATCTCTCTGCTGATTACTTATATTTATGGATAAATAAATTAAAAAAAAGAAATATACACAAGCATTAAATATTAATAAAAAATAAAATATAACATTTATATTATATATATAAGGGCTATGGAGAGAGCTATGCTCGGGGTTTCTCTGGTGGACAGAATTCGAAATGAAGAAATTCGCCGGAAAACCAGAGTCACCGACATAGCTCTTCGAGTTAGCAGACTGAAGTGGCAATGGGCTGGACACGTTTGTCGGAGAACCGACAATCGTTGGAGTAGGCAAGTGCTGGAGTGGAGACAGCGACACGGCAAACGTAGTGTGGGACGCCCTCCTGCTAGATGGAGCGACGATCTGCGCAAGGCGGCTGGCAGAGACTGGATGCGTGTAGCCGAAGATCGGGCTAGTTGGCGCGCCTTGGGTGAGGCCTATGTCCAGCAGTGGACTGCCGCGGGCTGATATTGATATTGATTATATATAACATCTGTATAGTATATTAAACATATTATATATAAATATTGTTATGAAGGTGTGTGTGTGCCTATGTGTGTTTATAGCCCTTAACATAGGACTTACTACTCGGCACGAGGCATAACGGCTGTGAGAAGGAGTATGATGGACTCCTTCAGGGTATTTTTCAGAACAATAAATTATTATCTTTTATGTCCCATGTTTTACTCGCCTCTTGGTGATTGTACACTGTACAGGCATGTAACGGATGAATGAACGTTATCATGTCATGCGTGTGCACCAGCTTATTGAGGCGAGAAACAATTTTTTCAAAACTCACATGTCCTATCACCCCACACGTGGGTACTCGATTTTATTTGAAAAAAAAAAAACATCTTAATCGAACTATAGTGTACAATATGTTACCAAAATTAAACAATATAATTAATAATAATATGTGATTATGAGAATGAAATAAAAACGCAACGCTTCTGACGTAAATTTGCGGCAAAATTCTAGAAAACTTATTTTACATGATAAAAACATTTGCATTTTAGCAATAATGAAAGAATTCATTTTCAATTCATTCATATTATATTAATGACGACAGTGAGATTTATAACGATAAAGGGAAAATAATAGCATTGTTTTGATTTAAACAACATTTCCTAGTATGAAATCATCGTATTATTAGGTATGTTTCATTTACTGACAAACTACAAAAAGAATGGTAATTATTTCAATTTGTACATGACAATTTATACAGATGTCCACAAATTTTACATTAGCCTCCACCAAAATTGAATTGGGGTTGTCATAATCCCCACACTTTACTGGCGGATTTGAAGCGCGCAATGGTTTTATTACTCAGTTAAACTATCTTTCAATGTCGAGCAGTGAATTTTTACCACTTTTTGAACGAGAAAATATTATCTGTATAATACAATTTTTATTATGGGGAGGTAGGTATCTAAGAATGTAGTTTGTTGATAAGCAGCGAAGTAATCGTAGACGAAACGCTTTTTTAACGTTTCTGTAATTCATTTAGTGTCACAAATATTTATAGGCGGCGTTGATTACTTTCCATCAAGCGACAAACTTGCTCATTGCCTTCCCATCCTTATAAAAAAGACACTTTTGAATACGGTTTTGAAAACAATAAAGCGTCTCTCTCCAATTGATACGGTGCAATCGCATGCTTCTAATAAGCATTTGCATCGCAACAATATCCTTTCGCCTTTTCTCTTCATTCGAAAGAAATGTGTAAACGGCCGTGGAATACACAATATGCGTGTTGCATTTATCTAAAGAAGCTGAACTGTATGCCTCTGTAATACAATATCAACCTTTTAATTGAACCGTTAGAGATCCATTTGCTATAGAATGTTACAGAAACAATAAGATGTTTTGTTACTATATGGGTTAGCCGACCGGCGCAACACAACGACCATGCTTCGCGTCATCAGTTACTTACGGAACGGCGTGGTGAGAGTGTGTTCTTTCAATATTCCAATTTTATCACCAAACAAGAAACTATTAATAGTTAAACCACTTATTAATCAGACTACGGTGCAACGATCTTAATATCTGTGTTAACTCTTACGTGTTATAACTTTAAGTGAGTGAACATTTTAATTATTTTTGTCAGCAGGATTTACATTTAAAACGTAAGTAATATTGATTTTTCATGCGGCTTTTGGTAATTTGTTTACATGACAACGATTCTTTTGAATTAATGCGCATAATTTATCTTTTTATTTTTTTTAAATTTATTTGAAAAGTTTTCATAATTAGTGCAACTTTTGTAAGAAAGCATGTTTCGCCGCGATTCCGTTACTTGCCTGTTACAAACTCGTCTGACTACTATATGAGTTTAATTCATTTTCTCGTCATATCCGAGAACATCTAGCCTCTAATTCTGTGTATATTTATCATATACGGTAGACGTTTGTTTCGTTATCAAGTTTACCCACTCGGGAATGTTAACTAACTTATGTGACGACCCAACAGCGCAATTTGTTCATTATTTGAAATTCAATTTTCGAATTTAAGTGCCATTAAGTTATTTGTTTATTTTTATATCGCTCCCATGTGAAGTAGCAGTTTGAAAATAATAGCCAGTATGTGTAAGCAGTCAATCGATAGCAGTAATACTACATTTATGAGAAGACCTGAAAACCATGAGACTTCGACGATACTCCACTTTGAAAATATTTTATTTTGTTTAAATAGAAATAGGTTACTTTTTAGACTTTCCCGTGGGGCTCTCGGCATTGAATAGATATACCAAAGAAATGACACCTCAGTAATGGGATGGCCATTACTTAGGTGTCATTTCTTTGATATACGATGTGACTATGGAAACAAATACCAACCTGTAGCCAGGTTGGAGCGTTTATTGGCGATTAAAAACCAATCTGGGATCTCCATTCCGGCTGCCAAGCGTTGGAATTGGATAACGAAAGATCTGTTTAGGAACAATTTTAGCGTATGTCTTTGATACCATCTATAAAAAACGTCTTACGAATTTCACGATTTATGGAGCCCCTCCCTCCTGTCCTTGTCACATTTGTGTGATCTACCCCTCACCTTGTGTGTTTTCCCATATTTTGTAATTTTAAATCCAGAGATTGTTATACCAGAAAGATTTAACAAAACAGCATTTCCAAAATTGGGCGGTAATTGTGTTCGGCGTATGTTAGAAGTCATTACATTAGTGATACAGAGGTTTAGCATTGGATTATAACATGTGACGTCACGAAGCTTATAAGCTTCGTTGCTCATAAGCACGAGTCACAAGTCTATCCCCCGCCCTTATCACTCGATGTCACACTTTGCTGACCCTTCCCATCCTTAAACGTGTGACGAAATTTTTGGACGGCCCCTTGGAACGGCGGATTATCTTTGAAAAATGCTGTTATTCTTAGTATATTTTTGGTTTGTGCAAATAAGCACGACTGAAATAAGCCTAAGGAGGATGTACTTCAAGGAAAGTATATTCGTTAAACATTATTGATTATCAAACACCTTGTTAACGGCGTGAATGAATTAAAGCTATAAATAATATTACATTGGAAATAAACAGGAAAACCTTAGTTGTCTGGTGAGGATTGTGTGTCTATTATTTAAATGTTCACTAGTAAACGCGCCGTTAGCTACATGTACTATTATATTATACGGTACGACTTTCAAGCCACGTGTATCATAAATGGTACGCTGTATAAACTATACGAAAAATATGCTAATTAGTTACAGATTGATGATGTAATGAAATATTGTGTGACAATATAATTTATTTAAACTTTTTGCACAAAATTTACATCAGGCGGACTTAACGCCATTGGGCATTCTCTACCAGTCAGTACCTGCGGGCGAAACTGACAAGATTGGTGTGAAGGTAGTGCAGCTTGTAAAAAAGAAAAATTTAAAACTAATTTTATAAATTTAAATACATACAATACGCACACACACATATATACAGATACATACATATATATATATATATATATATATATATATATATATATATATATATATATATATATATATATATATATATATATATATATACATATATACATAGTGTGTATATGGCACGAGAAAATAAAATAAAAGAAAAAAATTATAAAAAGAAATATTTAATCACTGCTGTGCAAGTACTCTCGTCTTTATAAACAGGACTTCAAAAAATATCGGACTTTGGCTTTAAAAATGAATTTGTTTGAGGCTTTTTTAATGTCAAGAGGAATGTCGTTCCCGAGCTTTATAGCAGTTAAGGCGAAAGATTTAGAGGTAAAGCTAGTGCGGTGAGGAGTAAGAAGTTTTAGATTATCCGTGGGACGGATACGGACGGACGGAAACCCCACAGAACCAACGGCACAGAATGTGTTAATTAGGTTAAGAACAACGTTTGTTTTTTGTAGCGCTTCTTACCAGTATTTAAAAACATTCAGGTATCTTACTATATTTATTCTACAGAGTTAACTCATTGTCATCATAAATACTGCCGTAACAATCATTTACTGGATATAGAAATAAAGAGTTTTTAAAGGTATAAGGGACTTCTTCGAAAATTCACCTCTTTACAGGACGACGTTTTTTTTTTTATTGGATAGAAAGGCAAACGAACAAGCGTGTCACTTGATGGAAAGCAATCAACGCCGCCCATAGACATCCGCAGCGCCATAGGCAGTGCGGAAGCGTTGCCTATGCCTTTAAGGAAAGCGTCATTATGGAAGTGGGAATGGGAGGGGGGATAGAGGGACGGGGGAAGATGTTGGGCCTCCGGAACTCGGCCACTTACCGACAAAGCGCGGTAGCTAAGCTACCACTCAGACGCCTGTTTTCTGCGGGAGTGTGGTATTTCCCTGGGCGAGCCGGCCCATTCATGCCAGAGATAAATATTATGCCATTCTTGACAAAGCATTCGTCTGTAGCGTGGCTCTACCACTTATTATTGTTGTGTATTACTGAGACGCTTTTTACCTTCTACTGAAATTTGCTCCCATAGCCGCCTCGTTAATCACCTACGTAAAGAAAGGTAGCTCTTTATTATACTGAGAATCATATTGGCATAACCAATTTAGTTCAAACGGTTATATTGCTACTTACGCATTTAAACGTTAAATCATCATCAATGAGCAAATTAATTTTTTCACTTTTTACCCTAACTCAAGCTGACGCTTATTGAAGAATGTCCAACAGTGGGCGATTGCAAACTGTTGATGATGTATATGGCCCGAGAATAAAAAAGCGTGATTACGGTGGTCCTAACTCATTTAGATCCAAATGGGTTTCATAAGATTAAACGGATTTCAGACGCGGTCTAAATTTCGGGTAGCATTAAAATTGGTCACTTATATCAACAATAGAGAGGTGAGGATGGGAGAGGATCGCGCAGTCGAAAGAGCGTATGTGGGTCGCCCAACTGGACGACGTCCTGTGGGGCACCCTAGGTACCGCTGGAGAGACATGATCGAGGATGACTTGTGCACACTTCAAGTCTGCAACTAGTGGGAGGCGCAGGACAGGGCACGGTAGCGTTCTGTTCGGAGGCCAAGATCCATTTTGGGTCGCTGTGCCAACAAAGTTAAATTAGTTATATCAACAATAGACTTTTTCTCAGTCCTCACAGAGTCACAAACGGTAAATACTCACTCCGTTAATTGCCGGTAGCATTGGCTGATGAAGAATTCGACCGTCGCCTAAACGTTTTTTGATACTGACTCGCCACAAAGTTCGACTTTTACATTTTCGTTACCGGCTGATTGATTCTTGTCGACAAAAAGTAATTCCGTTAGCGTGTTTCGGGAGTGCCGTTCATTACGTTCTAATTGATATTGATCATTTAGGCTGCCACGCTTTTAAATTGTCTCAGGAAGAAGAAACGATATGTTTAAATTAAAAAAGCCAATACGTAAACCTTAATAACAATTTTTACTTGAAAGGGATTTAGATAGATTTACAGTAATTTTTAACAGCAATAAAAAATGACAACTTTTAAAAATAAAATTCGACCTTGACCTTGGGGATATGACTGACGTGACGCCGGAGAGTATGCTCGTTCCGTCTCCATTTTTGTCGATGTATTTTTTTTTATATATATATTCACGCCTATCCCCCGCAGGGGTTGGCAGAGACCACAGAGCTCCATCCGCTGCCATTCATCGCAGCGAAACGGCTCGTCATTGGTCGCTTTTCGCCCTTGTGAGAATCAGGACGTGACGGGTGGCGAACCACGTCGCCGTCATTTTCGACAAATTAGGTATATTGAATTCGTCTTAGTGAATCCCACAAGCCGCAAGGGAGGATGGAGGTCAGCCCCAGCAGAGCCCCGCATGCTGAGGTAAGGCACCATAGTCCCCGGGGGGGCCCGACCCCAGGACGATCGGCACGATTACGACTAGGCTCGCCCCTAGCCACGCATCCATTGGCACGTCAGACCGTGGATTGGCGGAGAGGAAAGGAAAGGATAGAGAAGAAAGGAAAGAGCAGGAAAGGAAATGCGGATTGGGGGGGGGGGGGTTACCAGACTCGGTATAAATATTTATAAATCCATATAAATATTTATTCCGATGCGGGAATCGAACCCGCGACCATTGACTCCGCGGGCGGAGGGCCCCGCCACTGAGCCAATCGGTCGGTATCGATGTATCTGGACATCTATTGGGTCCTCTTTGTTGATTCTCCACAGCCCTTCGTTATTGCCTTCTGTGCGTATATATTGCACCATAGACATTTTTGAGACTTCTCTAATATCATATCGGGAAACTATTGGTCTGCTAACTAAACTTCTTATAACGTTTAGTTAAAATCCTCCATTGGTTATGTATGCCTTGTATATGACGTGAAGACATTCAAACGCTTAACTGAATAGAGGATGTTGATCTCGACAGTTTACTAATTAGTAAGTCATGCATAACAGCGAGCTTCAGTTTTGAATGCGAAATAATTAATTACACGATCCTTCTGCATCATTCTATAATAATATTCTAATAGCAAAAAGAAACGCTTCAGATACTTCGCGAATATCGCTGTAGTAGTGTAATCCACATTTAATTTTTCGATTTATTTTAAAAACAAACGTGCAAAAACATTTTTAAAATTATATAAAACTATGATTGTTCTCTAAAGAATATACGGTAGGACAAAGTAAAAAGGTTAATTAAATAAAAAAAATAGTGTAAAATAAGAATGCCCAACACTATCCGGACGACGAAGCGGCGTCATTCGGATCCACCCACGACACCAACACTCACACGCACCCCGGCGTTAGCCGAGCACACATAGGAGGAAACACTTCTACACCGGCTGCTTATACGAGATTCTCTCTCATGCCCGGTCAGTTCTCACCTCCTTGGGACCGAGGGGACTAATAGGGACCATAGTTACATAGATCCAATCCATGTTAATACATGTTTAACATAGCGTTATGACGAAATCAAAATCGACACACACACACACACGTATTTTTCCGACACGGCGTCAAGCCGATGGAATCTGCGATTTGCGCAGATTCCCAAGTGCACCTTATTTGCCCGCGAACACCGAGCCTTAACATCTTCGAATCAAACAAGAGTTATTAAATAAAAATAAAGCATCAGCTTTTATAAAGTTGTTTCATAATTAGATATATTATTTACATTTAAAAAAAGCACTAAAAATAATAACGAACCAAAGTATATCCAACGGTTAGTAAATATTTATTTTTTATTAGTTATAAAAAAGGAATGACAGCCATAACGAAATTGAATCCTCACGGATAAAATTGCAAGAATACCTTTTCTAAATCAACATTGTATTTTAAGTATGTATGTTTATCATAAATTGCATTTTTATATTTACGTAGGTATCTCACTCACGACTTGTTTTTTCGTCCAAGTTCGTCGGCCGACGCTACACGAACTATTTCGAAGAAGTGTCTTTGACACACATTGACACAAAGGAAGCGTGGCATTACGAAATTGTATAATATTCCGCTGATGCGCACAGCACAGACGATCAATTTTCATGTTGACTACGTAAGGCTCATGAACGTGAAATGGACACACGAATTGCGAACACGTCGTCGAGAGTCGTGTTGTGTACCATTATAACACTTTTTTTATAGTTCTTTTCTGGCTTCCTTCTTTTATTGGAGGGACAGCGAGGAATAGATCGGACTGGAGAGATGTTCTGGACCAGACCAATGGTGACTTTAGCGCCTTTGATGATTTTGTATTACTGGATATAAATCTATTACGCTTTTGCTTCTCAAAGACCTCCAGACTCAATAGCGGACTAAAGGGTGGGGGGGGGGGTGCGCCCTGGGCCTGGTAAATAAGTACAACCAGCACCGAGGAATTACAATCCTTAAATTAAAGTTACTTCTACTGCTAACTCTCCTTTATACTAGTACAATTTATCGACGCAAGATCTTTAATAGAAGGAAGGCCCTAGTTTATTAAGTTCAATTAAAAATTCAGGGAACAATTGCTCAAAGCAGTTCTAAAAATGTCGTGCCGGTAACGTGGCTTCCCAACACTGGCCTGTAATATAGCCTGCTTTAATATATTCATGTCGCCATTGCTGTGTTATTACCGGCATAGTATAACATACCTCATTTCTCCGCCTGGGTCTCTTGACGACTATAGACAGTTAATGGATCCACTTCGTAATACATTCGTGTATAAACTGTCTACCTGAGTAATAAAACCAATTTGCCTCCCTAATCCGCCGTTTGGGGTCGCCCTATTTTGAGAGACATCAATGTGACAATGAAATATGGCTGTACTGTTGACAAAACGAAGTGTCGTCGACGAACGAACTTTTTAAAATGTTTAAAATTGAATAGTTTATTTTTAAGTAGCCGAATAAGGAAAGTAATATAAGAAATATATGAAATCGAAATGCATAAAGTTATTGCAAGGCTATAAATAATTTATGTATTTAGGTGTTATTACCTAATTCTACTATTACATACTCATCGAATTAATGGGTTCGATTATGTGTTACTTTGTCGAAATTGTATTGGTCTATGTTGTCCTACTCATCATTTGCATCATTGCTATCGGCATTTAATATTCTGTTCCCCAACACAGGTTTTTTTCGTTGACATCGTTTTTCGTAGTCGCCACTCTAGGTTTCCTACAAGTTGTTAATTTAAGTAATAAATTAATATATTTTTATAATATTAATTCTTGGGTACAAGAACCCCATAGCGGATGAAGGTTCAAAGATCACCATTTGTTCTTGACTTGCGCTATTTGGATTTAGTGGGGTAAGCTGTTATTCTAATTTCACGTTCCCAACGTATCAAAGGTCTTCCTCTATTTCTTTTGCGTTTCATGGCCATGCCACAGCGTCGTTCTCACCGGTCTCTCTGGTCTGACGGCCCCCACTTCCTCTTTACTTTCAGTTTTACAACCCGACCCTAATCATAAATACATATATCATAGGCATCTCGTATTGTAACGTGGATTAAGTCCATCCACAATTTATGTTAAGTTACGTACGTAACGTAACGTAAATTGTGGATGAGACATGAATTTATGAGAAATTCTGCGTCTACGATTGTAACGCTCGTATCATAAACGGTTTTTAGCACTGGTTTAAGATAGTTATTCTATCTAGCTAGACTATCTAATGATAACAAAACTATTAATATTAGGTGACGCATTTGGAAGCCTTTGTCCACAAGTGGATTGAAGTTGTTGATGATAATGACATAATCATTATCATGATGATGATTATGTAATAATAACTTGTCATGTTACTAAATTGGCTAATTTTGTGGGAGGTCAATACCCAAGAGTGGAGTGAGACACAAGTCTTTTAAACATTTTACAAATATCGGCTTGATTCTCTAGCGCTGCGAAGGGATGTCTCATCTCTCAGAATTTTTTACATCTTTTATCATGGGGAGTGCTTCGAGGAATTATATGGAATAATTCCCGCCGCCGAATTCCACAACCGCACAACTCGCCGTAAAGAAATTTGGATGAGTGGCGATCTACTACAGTGCGATTCTCTCGGAACTTCTTTCCACACACCACCTCTCTGTGGAACCAGCAACCTTCGGCGGTCTTTCCGAACCGATACGACATTGGCACCTTCAAAAAACAAGCTTACACATACGTCAAAGGCCGACAACGCTTCCGCGATTCCTGCGGTGTCGCGGTTGGCTATGGGCGGCGTTGATTGCTTTCATCAGACGACACGCTAAAAATATTCCGATGTATACTTTCTGATATACAATAATATAAACAACAATCTTGTGAATAGATATGTATAGAAATATCACACTGTATTGAGTATATTTTTAAAAAGAGATTATCATATTTCACATAATACTGCTTATATTGAGATTTACACTGCTTATATTGAGAGTCACAATGGGTGACCTTAAAGTTTTGAGTACAATGTATACCATTCGCTACACTACACAGCTGTGCCCCGGTAACGTTGAAATATCTATCAGCGACAAAAAGACGACCTCCAAACTGCCGAGACCACGATCGACCCAATTTCAAAAGAGTTTATTTAACTTCGCAATTATTTAATACAAAGTTTCGTTACAATAATAATACAGGAGCTGCAGAAGTCACGTGGCTTACGATTGCGTAATAAATCTTTCTTGTAAAGAAATTGGGCATAGGGTAGAATAACAAAGCAATAATTCAAAAATCTGGTGCACGAATGTAATTTCTCTGGACGGCCCTAACAAAAAATCTCCAACCACCTTATTGAATTAGTTACGAAGCTACCTGTTTCGGAGCCAGTGGTCGCGCGTTCGATTTTTCGCGTTCGAACCCGTTGAGGTGGTGACCACGGTATATTAAAATATAATGACCTAATCGGCATATTGGTGAAGTTACCCCTTTAAAAGTCGTCAGGGGTGCGAACCTCGCATCGGGATAAATATATGTATAATCTATAGATATTTATTCCGGGTTACGTTGTCCTGCCGATCCGTAATGTCTGTTCTTTCACAAATGAGGTGGTCCAGGTCCAGCTTTGAGACACATGACATAAGTTGCGAAAAAAATCCAATGATGCATTATTAACAATGAAGTTCTTTATATTAATGCCGACTTAATTTGCCTCGGTAAAATGCGCTTTAATCCCCTGTAATAGTAACCTTTTTTTGTCGCGACAAAAATAAAGGTAATTTGGTCAACATCAACATCAGTTATATCAACAAAGTTGTTAGACGAACCGACCTTTGTAAACTAAACTATTGTGTTTCTTGTGTTAAACATAATGTTCGACCTTGTTTTGAGCTGAACATTGAATTACACTTTGGGCTTACCTGTAAGGCATTGAGATTTTTTGCTGTCGAACTTCGCTTCTGCTTAAAGCCTATTATGTAGAATTTTTATTTTGAATATTTTTGAGCTATAGGCTTAGCTTTGAATATATAGCTATAGGCGCTCCACGGGGGAAGCCTATGTCCAGCAGTGGACTGCCGCAGGCTGTTGTTGATGATGATGATGGTGATGATTATTTTTAGGGTAAAAAGTAGCTCCAAGCCATTTTATCAACATCGGCTCGGCTGTTGCCAAGATTGGCCCGTGTAAAGAGTCAAACTTTTATCCTGTAATATTTTAAGACAAAAATTTGTTGAAAATTAAATCTTAGCTAATTTTTGAAATGACGTTAATGAGTAAGATCATCAAGGGAACTACCTACCTCACATCATACTTATTTCGCAGAACATGGTAGGCAACACATTTAAATACTATAAATTAAAAAGTACTATAAATAAATATGTTTTTACACATTAATTTTCACAATTGCACACTGATTAGGAAACTTAATAAACTTAATAATAGCTTTGTTGCACTTAATAAACCGTATCATGAAAAAGCCGACTTTATCGACTTTTGAAAGTGATTTGTCAAGGACAGTTAGCTAAAACTGTGACATTGTTATCTAAGATATATCTTATTTACATAGACATCTAAACAATGAGATTGATAGAATTGGCAAACACACGTGACTTCCCACCGTACTTATGATGCCTAGACAACAGTGAAGTCACTTATTGCATTAGTTATGATTTAATTGTTCTTTTACCAATTCCAATATTTAAACTGTCACCGCTCGTCTTCACAATTTTATTGCTAACATTTTCAGCACAGCTTATATGCAATAGATAGATGGTTTTAGACAATACATCATGGCGAAATCGAAATCACTATTTTAATAACATTAAGCCATAGGAATCTCTATAAGGTTACACATATTTAAGATATGAAGAGACTTTATATGGTTGACTTAAATCGTACATAGTGCGATAAACTTAAAAAGGGATTTTGCACTTTGATTTATTATCTGTAGAAAATGGAGTTGTGATTACTTCTGGCATGATTTACTATTACAATTTATTATATCGTTAAGATTTCACGTAGGAGCTGTTTGCATCACCGCTCCGTTATAATGTAAAAAAAGAAAACTCGGCTAAGTGCGTGTCCGATAAGCATTTACAGCAGCGCTGCGGCGCCTGCAGAATATTATTAGACGGTTTTTTCGTAATTCGTAACTTGTTGTAAATTTCTCAACGGTTGCAGGGTGGGTAAGTATTTTAACTAAATTTGATCGTAATATTCTATAAAGTCGAGTAATTCATGAGTATTTAAAAACGATTTTCTTAGAAGTCCACAAAATATTAGAAGTGCCGTACCGTAGGTATGCATTTATTCAAGGCATACTTGAAGATAAAGGAAAGTAACATTATGGGAGTGGAAGGGGGAGGGTGTTGGACCTCCGGAACTCAGGCCGCTCACCGTAAGAAGCGCGGTAGCTCAGCTACCACTCAGACGCCGGTTTTCTGCGGGCGTGTGGTACTTCCCCCCGCGAGCCGGTCCATTGATGCTACAGACAAATAATATGCCATTCTTAACAAAGTATTCGTCTGCAGCGTGGCTCTACCCCTACAGCGTTTTTTTCACACGCCTAAAATTTGCAATGTTCCTTCTTTATTTTTCTTCTTTAGCGTATAAAAAATAAATCTATCACACCGATAAAAAATAAATCTTATCGTCTTATCTTTATTAACAGTGATAATATATCACGGCAGCGGCCTTTATGTTTGATAGGCTGAATACGGGAGTAGATTTTTGTCGTTTCCTTATTAGCTCCCATGTTATCGATTGTGACTTGAACATGTAGCTTGTAACTTCCGGTTGCATTGTGTGTTATAGTGAAGAACAGATAATAAATTATCTACAGTAATGTAATGAATAATTGGTCAAGTGCGAGTTAGCTGTAGTTAGGTAATGTAACATAAAATAAAATTGGATTGTCTGTGATTTCGAAATATTTTTTGAGACGTTGTTATTTATCATTATACATCAAATCAAAATTCTAGAGTTCCCTTTCAAAAATCTATAGGTGGCTGAAGAAGTTTGTAGCGAATTTAGGCTGCGTTTAATTTTGAAAATATTTAGAAATCTTAGACAAAAATTCAATAAGGTTTTCATTAAGGGTACAGATTAAATCGTTGTCAAAACATGTAATAAATAATATTCGTGACTTTACCCAAAAATCAAGTAAATAAACCCCAGATTCGAATTTGTTCACCCGAATTTTCACTTTTTTAGACCATATCTGTGAAAAGTGCGCACATATATCCTGCAAAATTGACGCTATAGGAATATGACCCGTTTACCCATACAATTTGGTAAGCGGGTTTGGTAAACCCTTCTCAATGAGATATGGTTGGCTCGTAGTCACCACACTGGGCATGTGGGTTAGCGACCACAGAGCAATACAAAGAGCACCAGCAACACCGCTGACGGCTGTTACATAGTTCTAGCTTGGTTTGCTATACTGTGTACTCTGATATTTTGGGTGTCGTTGTCTTTTTCGTTTAACAGCAGGATGCATGTGAGGTTGCATACAGGTGAGGTTGACAGTTGGACCAACGCGGTGCGATTGTGTGTGCGCATCTCATATAAATAATAATAAATGTCTCCTCCTCCTCCTGTCTCCAATAATAATAAATCGCTCCTATAATTTTTTACAGGCCATATATTTCATCCATACATACATATTCATCAATTCAACATACATATTCAAAGTCCTGGTCTTTCTATTCCTCCATTTCTGGAGGAATGGACCAGGATTTTGAATATTTTGTAGACGCAAGATAGCGAAAACGTTGTAAATGACACAGATCGTCAAAGGGTCTCAGTCCCGCCCGCAGCTCTACCACCAATAGAAAATGTATTACAGCGTTGAAACTGCCTGTTTTTGGGTGATTAGGTACAATATTTTCAGAAATTTTAAAAGTTTTTTTGGCTCTGGTGGTAAGTTTTCATTTTGCAGCTTACTACGTTTTCGCTTTTTCACGTCGTTATGTACATTTGTACACTCCAATGGAATCTAAACCGCGAACATTGACTCTGAAGGCTGAAACTACGCCATAGGCCAATAAGTCATCAATAATGAGTAAAATATATTTAATTAAAAATACGACATTAAGGTAGACTTTCTTAAATTAATTTGTACTGGAAATAAAGTTATTAATACATTAACAAATCCAAACTTATTTACACAAGTAATTGCAGTCGGTTTAACTAGCCAATTCTGGATTGTGTGAAGCGGGCGGGAGTCGGTTGCCATGACGACGGGGAGTGCGCTGTCTATTTCGGTCCCGCCATGTTTGATCTGGCAACACGCTGGCATTCCTCGCGGAATGGGCGAGGGGTATTTCTGCCTTGGTGTACTTTAAACATCCCTTCAAGCCCTTCTCTTTTTTAAATAAAGCCATTTCGCTCGCTTTCCGAAAACTAAAATCATAAACGATGTTTTATTTTCGTCACATCTTATTTGTTAATTTATGGAACTATTTTTCAATAGTTTCAAATTTGGAATTAAATTTTTCCCATACCCAGATTATTTAAAACTAAATTATTATCAATAATGTAGAAAAATCAAAACCGCCCGTTTGTTTTGCAAAGGGGTGTATTATGTAATAAAATTATGCAGTTTTTATTAACAATAATTGAACTACTCAACTAGGAATTACAATCTCGCAAAATGGGATCACGCATTCCCGCGGGATCCCGCTGCTTTTATTAATGTGCTGGATTAGATTTAGATGAAGGTACGGGCCTTCAAAGATCAAAGGTTCCGCGGATCCCTCAAATTAAATTTATGGCGCTAAAACTTTCGCATAAATCGCGAGTAGCTATATCTAAGAGAAAGTTGTGATTTGATTATAAGTTATTATTATATATGAATTGAACTGAATTAAAAATATAAAATTGTTGTTAGGACAAAAGTTAAAATTAAACAAAACTGTTAAACTAAGCCAAACATTTAAAGATGAATCTAAAAAAACCGATTATTAATTTCTTATACTTAATTAATAGAAAAGAAATAATTTCTGTCGCTTAATGTAAGAAATGTTTAATAAAAGTTGATTTTTACACAAAAATCTGTAATATGAATTAAATTTTATAACATAATTTAAAAGATGCGGGATCCTGCGTGATCCCGCGCGCGATTGAGTAATTCCATATTTCAATCCCGCGGGATTGCATTCTCTATACTCAACCTCTAAATTTCTTGGTGTAGTATTCTTTGGAAATATCGAAATATAGCAAACATGTCGTAACATGTCACAACAATCTGGTTGCAACAGTATTGGTATGTATCGTCACGTATTGTTATATATAAGGCTTATTTTTTTATATATTATATGGTGGGTGGTGATATATATGGGTTGAGTTCAAATATATGTATATAAGGCTCAAATATCTCGAGTTTTGCTGCCTTGAATTTCTATGGGGGTCGGGCGGTGGCGGAAAATCAGTTTCTCGGCTCATACACATACACACACACACACACATATATGTATGTATGAAATCAGGTGTGTGTGTGTATTATTATTTAATATATACTATGTATTTAGTATGCTGTAAATTACCATGTAATATGTTATAACAGAATGAAATAAACGTATCTGTCTGTCACATATGTAAGTCCATACCTACCCTTATAATATCCATACCTTCCACCCTCGCCATTAACAAGCAAGCTGGGTCAATCTATGTCCTCCAGAGATTGGGTGATCCATACCCTGCAGTAAGTATATATTTGCTGTGCAAAAACTTCAAGAAAAAATTAGTTAATATTATTCCACTTATTTGCTTAGCGACGAATGAAATTGAAACGGAAGTAAACTTTATAATTAACGATTACACACATATTTACACAATAGAAACGAATTCTGAGGAATACGAAACTGTACGCTTACTAATTGATCCAAATGATATGGCGTACTAGCGGCACACATGACGGTCAAAGTAATTGTAATGAACATGAGACGGCGTAACGTATCAAATAATCCCGTAGTCCAATTACGAGGTGCCCTTAATGCGCCGGTGACGTCATATTTACCATACCATCGATTATCGATTATTACATCGATAGTGGCATGACATAAACGCTTATTTATTTAGTTTATTAATTTAAACTTTTGGACAATGTGCACAGCAGGCGTATTTAATGTCATTAGACATTCTCTACCAGCCAACGGGCGAAACAGAAAATTGGTTTGGAGGAGAAGTATTTGAAATAAAATAAACTAAAAATGATTTATATAAATTTGACTACATATAATACATGAATACATACGTAAGATAGACTTGCTGCAAGGTGAATATATATATATATATATATATATATATATATATATATATATATATATATATATATATATATATTCACCTTGCAGCAAGTCTATCTTACGTATGTATTCATGTATTATAAGTATAAAAGTAATTTCATTCTTATATACAGGACTTAAATTGTCGGACTTCGAGTTTAAAAAAAAATTGTTTGAGGACTTTTTGAATACCCGTTGAGGCGAAGGATTTGCTTATGTATAATTGTTGTATATATCTATCAATGCTTTTGTCATGTAGCTCATCTAAGGCGTAATGTCATAAGGACTATAAGGCGTAATTGATGAATGCCTATCCTTCCAGAAATGCGCAGACCGAGCATTGAAAGACGCACATATATCTCACTGTTGTTCACGAACTTTCTTCATTTCTCAAGAGATGGACCCAAACATGGAGTAAATGATACAGCAATTTCGAACCCGCGACCATTGACTCTGAAAGCGGCAACTATGATACAGTCATTAAGTTTATCTATTACAAGCAGACTTCACCTAAAGTAGTTACTATGTTAGTGTGAATATCTTTAATTTTTTATGTTAAAAATATTATATACTCGTAAGCCGTATGGTTATTGCCATACAATAATTTTAGCCACTATACCTCAATTAGTATGGACTGCACTTACGCTCTAAGGTAGTGAGTTCAATCCTTCGATTGGACTATTGTTGTAAACACTATTTTCCTTGAACAAGCACTATTAGCTTATTTTGAATGGTTTGCAAGAACTGTAGTAATGTCAAAACATTACTTTGGAACAAAAGAAATAGGGTCGCCCTATTTCTAACAGTACATATTACGATTCCCATTGGTAGAAATAGAACTAAGGACCATAAGTCCATAAGGACATTAAGGTGCAAAACGGGCTATTCGATATTATTTACATAAAATAAAATTTTAACGAAACGTTTCGCCAACCGAGTGCGTGTTATAAAGGTAATTGTAGGTATGTGCGCTATCTCCTGTTTAACTTAACGGGTGACTCAACCGAGTATTGTTTGGACTGGCGTTTAGGAGCCACGTTTCGATCCTGTGTACTACACTACAGGGCTGCCACTACTTTCAATTATAACAATAAAATATTTGTTTTTTATGGGATAAGAAGGCCAAACGAGCAGGCGTGTCACCTGATGAAAATCAATCAACGCCGCCCATAGATATTCGCTGCACCATAGACAGTGCGGAAGCGTAGCCGTCCTTTAGGAAAAGTTTCATTATGGGAAAGGGAGTGGGGGAGAGAGAGAGGGAGGGAGAGGGTGTTGGGCCTCCGGAACTCAGCCGCTCACCGTACGAAGCGCGGTAGCTGAGCTACCACTCAGACGCCAGTTTTCTGCGGAAGTGTGGTACATCCCAGGGCGAGTCGGCCCATTCATGCTACAGACAAATATAGATATAATATAGATATTGTTTGTGTTTATATACTCATACAATCAGCTCAGTGATAAAGTTACCGGTTTTTAAATCAGTGTTCGCGGGCGTACAAATTTCGCAAATGAGTACAAAAACTGAAGTAGTATACTAGTTTTTATTACCTTAAACAGGATTTTCTTATAGAACGTAGTTGTAGTGAGTAAAAAAAGACTCCCGTGTATTATAATTTCATTTAAAAATAGATAAAAAAAATCTTAAATCTCCCGAACACTTCTGGGCAATGACAGCCCTATACATAATTCTCCCCTTTGTATAAACAATTATTATGCTAAGATAACATTTTAATTAACATAAGTCCGATTTCGCTTTTAGAGACGTGTTTTAAAACATCAAACGACGAAGCTGACTTACTTTAAAACTATCAACTCGATTTTTTTAACAACACGAGTTTTTTTAAGACTGAGAATATCCATTTATTTTAAAAAAATGTTACCGTTAGAAAAATAATTAGAACTAGTGTTTATAAAGGATGTTAAATTTGGATACGTGTGGATTCTGAAAATTTTATTCACCATACCACCGTGATTTAACCATGCTTATCTGTAGAGATTATGATGTGTGAAAATCACTGCATTTTACGCATAGTTCCTTAGATGCTAGATTTGTCTTTGTTATGTCCTATTGTGTGGTCCCTTTTGGGCTCTGTCTAGGGCTTGGCTCATGCAGTTTATTCTTGATGTTTCTACAATGTCATCAGCCCATCTTTTCCTTTATTTTCCTACACTCCTTTTCTTGCTAGGTCAGGCTATTTCGTTGTTTTGCGGGTCCGTCTATTGTCCCCACATCTCGCTACATGCCCTGCACATTTCCATTTGTTTTTTAGATACTATTCGAAAACTAAAATAGAATTTTTTTCCAATTATCTATAGATTCCTTCGTCAGAGCGATTAATAACAAATTTAATTATTGTTTAATAATATAACTATTTTTAACATAAAGGAACTACTCCTTCATTGTGAATAGCTGGTTGAAAATAGCTAAATGTTCAGTAATGTTTCAACTAGTTTAATGTTAGGTATATTTTAAACTTCCCTAAGTCCCGGATGTCAATCAGGCACCGAGACTTATGTTTAATTAACGATAAATATCCGGTCTTTATCGAACATCCGTACTAATATCCGGTAATATGATGTTTATTACTAGTCATATGGCCCGAGAATAAGCTGACACTGATCTAAAAATGGATATTTATATATAAATACGTGAAAAAAAAATGGTGTGTGCTTTTTTAAGCACATTGCACACTGTGTAATGTGAGATTTAGCATAGTTAAAATTCATAAGAGTACGGGAAGATAAAAAAAATCAATTAATTACGTTCGAATTTCGAATACTAGTTTTTTTTTATTTGATTTTTATTCGTCGCATTTGTAACGACAGCTAAAACGTTTTTCTATTTTTCTTTATTTTTCCATACAACCTGAAATAAATCGAGATACTTCCCACAATTTCACTTGGGCTTGTAATGTTATTTTGAAACTTGTTAGTTGTCTTTAGTTTTTTTTAAAAGAACTAGCTGTTTTTAATCTATCTAAGTTTATTATTGATTTAGATTATATTATATTATCATATATATAATATAATCTAAGTCAATAATTCTTGTGCTAGGATATGGTTCACATCAAAATTTTAATTGAAGATACGAACTCACGACCTCTGTTCGCAAGACCAATTCTTAATAAGTGAGCTGTTTTTATTTGAATTTGTTAATATTTATTATATTTGTTTAGAATAAAAAATACCCAATTAGTACTCTCTACAATGTTTCATTTTTGGACTTTAAAGAGTGGTAGAAGTGTAATTTTTATACTAGAAAATTTAAAGTGTTACGCCTTATCTTCTCGTCAAACCTGTTACATTCGTGGTTAGTACATATATGTATCTGTACAACTGCTATATTTAAAAACATATTGCAATCTAAAAATTTATTAGAATGGGCATCATTTATAACTAAACACATAAAAAGGTCACGCCCAAGAAAACTAGAACAATAAAAGATATAACTACTCTTATGATTATTAATGGAGTCAGGCGTTACTTTGCGGAAATCTATCACTATATAGACAGTCAAAAGTTTTACTTAGCTAAGATCCGCGACAAGCAAAACAATAACAGAAAATTAACAATGTGTGTTTTTCTGTTGGGTTAAGTGGATTTATTTGGAACTTAAACCAAAAACTTACCGAAAATCGGCCATCAATTCTTCACCCACCAACCACTATACACAACACCAAACACACATTATCACGTTTCCATCTTGTAAACGACACGTGTTTCTCCCCAACACGAGGCATCTTCAGGTAAAGTAGACTCTACGGAAGACTTTTCGGTTATCTTCCGTAGAGTAAGTCGGTAAGTTTTTGGTTTAAGTTCCAAATAAATCCACTTAACCCAACAGAAAAACACATTGTTAATTTTCTGTTATTGTTTTTCTTGTCGCGGATCTTAGCTAAGTAAAACTTTTGACTGTCCATATAACTTCTCTTAACTAATAGTATATGTTTTTGAATTCAATGAAACAAAAGTTATTAATATTCCTTAATAAAAGAATTAGACGTTTCAAAATGTTGTAAGGTGATTTAAAAGGTCAGCGCCATTTTGCTCTCACAATGGAAAGGAAGTTACATATTGAAAAATCTGTATTTATTACGAGAACATTATTGTTTGAACCATTCATTTCCAACGTTACGAGATCAAGATTTATCTGAGATCATAATCTTAAGTGCGCTCATTTTTATGACTATGTGGCAATACACGTGAATGTGTGTTTAATGATACGGTTTTCGTGTGAACACATTTGAGGTTTCTTTTATGGGATTGGAAGGCAAACGAGACACCTGAGCGTGTCACCTGATGGAAAACAATCAACGCCGCTCATAGACTTCTTCGAAGCGTTGCTGACCTTTAAGGAACGTGTCATTATGGGAGGGGGAAGGATAGAGGGAGGGGGGAGGGTGTTGGGCCTCCGGAAATCGGCCGCTCACCGTACGAAGCGCGGTAGCTAAGCTACCACTCAGACGCCGGTTTTCTGCGGGAGTGTGGTACTTCCCCGGGCGAGCCGGCCTATTCAATATTATACCATTCATGACAAAGTATTCGTCTGCAGCGTGGCTCTACCACTATAAAAGGTGTTATTAAATATTACGTGTTAACACACTAAGTAATGTTGCCGTTGATTTTTTGTATGGGATCGTGAGGTAAACGGGCAGGCGCGTCACCTGATTTGAAGGCAATCAACGCCGCCCATAGACATCCGCAGCGCCATAGGTATTGCAGAAGCCGTTCTTTAATAATACGTATAGGCTTGTTTTTCGTACGTTCCAATTTCATATCATTTCGATATCACCGTTGGAGGTAGCTGGTTCCATAGAGTGTGGTTTGGGCAAAAACGCACCGTATGGATGGCCACTCATCCTTATGTTTGTTGCATTTCCGAAACCTCACACATATCTATTTGGCCTCTTCTAAGAAATATATTTTGCTAACTCTAATATATAAAAATCTCATGTCACAATGTTTGTTATCGAACTCCGCCGAAACGGCTCGACCGACTTTTATGTTTTTTTTTGTATTTGTTAGGTCTGAAAGTAGGTTGTAACCTATTTTTTATATCTATACCTTTGCCTAGGAATAATTTATATGGAAAAACAACATATGCCGGGTCAGCTACGAATATACATATATAGTATGTGATTGATTCCAAGTCGATGTTAAAAAATAAATGATTTTATTTATTAATTTATCTATGAAAAGCTAAACCGTATTTTCATTTTATCAGTCGTATTATTTTATCTAACTAAAAGATAAAAAAAACACTATATTTGTAAGTGAAATATTTGTACAAAATACTTCTTATTTCCATCATTGTTTAGCAAGTGTTTCGGCCGTCTATAAAATAATACATATTTTACACTTTTACTTAATGCATCTTACTGCATACACTTTTAAGACTTAACATTCGAAACGATACGTCTTACTTAAAATTCACTTTTACTTAACATTTTTCTTTAGTAGGTTTTTTAACTCTAAAATATTTATATTGCAGCTCGCATTAATAATAAGCTGCCTCGCTTTGCACATCGTCGCTTCCTGTCTCGACGTCAGGGCCAACGCCGCGGGCTGCATTCAAACAAATATCTGTAATCAACGTCACTAAGCACCCGCATTATGCACCCCGCGCGGTACAACCGCGATCACTTCTTCGATTAGACCCACCTGATATTGTTTACAATGAAAACTTAGAGTTAATTTAATGTTTATAATACTAATGTTCAGTGAATTAGCACCTCGATAGCCGAACGTAATCTAAGCCTAAATTGCAGGTGGCACATTCTTGTGATTGATGAGCCTTAAAAATAATCCAAAAGTTATAAGTAGTCACGTGACCCGTAGTGATGAAAATCGGTGATAATAATAATAAACTTGTAACTTAAAACTAAAAGCGGGCTAGTGCCTGAACTAGAGTCGAGCCTGAGTCAGAGGTCACTAGCCTTCCAACTCATTATTTCTATTTGAGAATGATTATTTTACATACCTATGTAATATTAGCTGTATCTATAGCTCTCATATGTAAGGTAGTTTGTTTTATGGGATAGGAAGACAAACGAGCAGGCGTGTCACCTAATGGAAAGTAATCAAAGACGCCCATAGACTTCCGCAGCGCCATAGGCAGTGCAGAAGCGTTGCCGAACGTTAAGGAAAGAGTCATTATCATCATTATGATAAAGGCATTTAAGCCGCGAGTGGGCCTTAGCCGGGTCCAGTAAATTTTTTCAGTCGGATCTTCGTTTAGCTTTTTCCCTCCAGACCCTCACACCGATTGTCCTTAAGTCGTCCTCGATTCCATCTAGGATGACTGGAATCGTAGAATTGAGGAAAGTGTCATTATGGGAGTGGGAATGAAAAGGGTAGGACGAAGCGCGGTAGGTAAGCTACCACTCAGACGCCGGTTTTCTGCGGGAGTGTGGTACTTCTCCGGGCGAGCCGGTTCATTCATGCTACAGACAAATATTGTGCCATTCTTGACAATGTATTCGTCTGCAGCGTAGCTCTATCACTATAAAAAAAAGTTATTTACGTTAAACTTAGTCAAAACCAATAAGCCATGGCAATTAAAGTATATATAGAGTCATCACAAAATTTGAGTACTTACAAGACTTAATACGTAAGCAAAGGTGGGGAAGTGATTAATGCGTGTATTAGCCTCGCATTAATATAAATAACCCTAATATAAACAACTTGGGTGAAACACCTGCCGGGTGACTCATTTAAGATTCCCTTAGAGAAATATAATAAGAAAAGAGACTAAAGTTTGTTTATACATTTTTCAACCAATCACAATTATAAATCATTGCACATTGCATTGATTTATAATTGTGATCGGTTTTATACTTTTATATGATTATTTCAGTTGCCAAGTTACATTTTACAGAGTCAATGATCGCGGGATCGATTCTTGCATGGGGATTAATACACGTATGGCCTACAGGTATTTTTTCGAGTCTAAGTGTTCCACCAAGCCACTTTTGACAAGCGTGGTGGGTTCTTGTCCATGTTTCCTTTGCCGACCAATGGGACATATATTTTATGAATATATTTATTACAAGTAATAAAGTTGGCTCAGTGACGCGGCCCCTGACCATGAAGTCAATGGTCGCGGGTTCAATCCCCGCATCGGAATAAATATATGTATGGCCTACATATATTTATTGTGAGTCTGATAACCCCGCCAATCCGCATTGGACAAGCGTGGTGGGTTAACGTCTGTTCCTCCAGAAATGGAACTTGTGCTCAGCAGTGGGACATATATGGGCTGTGAAAAAAAAATTAATATCAGTGATGTGACATAAAACAAATTTGATCCGGTACATTGTAGTTTAGGTACCCGAGTGAGACGCACGTGTAAAACAAAAAATAAATTTACACGTTTACATAATGTGTCATTTCATTAAACAAAGTCGACTTATAATTATTTATAGCGGCAAAATGCCAATTGTTTAGAAGTTGCGCAAACCATCAAAAGGTCATGATTCTACTCTACCTTTACAATCAGGCTTTAACATGATTTCTTATTAAAACTAAACACTATGTAGCTTAGCTGAAATGGTTCATAAAAATTCCAATCATCTTAGAATCATTGCTAGTTTTCTTTTAAAACAATTTGTATATAATTAGCACATATAACAAATATTATACGTGCTAAAAGAAAATGTGTAAAAGTCAAACGAGCAGGCGTGTCACCTGATGAAAAGCAACCAACGCCGCCCATAGACATCCGCAGCGCCATAGGCAGTGCGGAAGCGTTGCCGTCGTAACTTGCCGACCTTTAAGGAAAGTGTCATTATGGGAGGGGGAGGGTTTAGGGCCTCTGGAACTCGGCCGCTCACCGTACGAAACGCGGTATCTAAGCTAACACTCAGATGCCAGTTTTGAGTTGCCGGAGTGTAGTACTTCCCCGGGCGAGCCGGCCCTATCACGCTAGAGACAAATATTATGCTATTCTTGATTAAGTATTCGTCTGCAGCGTGGCTCTACCACTATTAATCAAAAATATTTCAAATTAAAAGACGATATAAAATTTATTTTCCTTATTTAATTTTAGGAAAGCATTCATTTCGCTTTCATGTCTTTTATATAACTATAAAGGTCCGTATGAATGACGTCAGTATTGTTGCAACTTTCAACGTTATATTATGCTAATCTTATCAAGTAGGATTAAGATAAACGTACGTTGTCTATTGCTGAAGCCTTTGTGTCAACCCATTCTCTTATTAAGTACTGTCAACAGATTTGATCAACGAATTTTGAATCTACTTTTTCCTGAAACAGTTTAGTTGTGCATTATAAATATTTGGCTATAAATGATGACTGAAAACAATCAATAAATATTTAATTAATTAAAAAATACGCGGTTTTTAGTTATTAGGGCCCCCGCTATATCTCTCCACCTATTCCATAGCGCTCCAAGCCGAGATTTCAACTTCATCTAGAGGGATTTCCTTTGATCTACAAACGAAGATTACAAATTATAGTATACGAAGATATTTAAGAGGTTTTAATGACATTCTATAATCCAAGCGGGGGCAAATGGAATACGCGGATATTTTCTTTTTTACAGATATATTTTTGTATATAGAATATCTGCGTTAAATGACAGCATTTTTCTGCGTTACCGTGTTTTCACGGTAAGTGCGAGGTTCGAAGGCTGTTTCACTTTATTTTCTTCCTTCTCTGAAATAGGAAATACATCTGTTGTACTCTTAGTACTGTAGATGTTTTTGGGCGGCAGGAATTACTTACCATCACGTCACCCGCTATCTAGTCCAGGAGTACTCAACCACGGTGTCACGATACATTGGTGTGTCGGAAGCCCCAGTTAAATGAGTCACGAAAATTTACTAATATGATATTTGGATCTATTTTTTACCTTATGTGTTATATGTTATGTTCTTACGCAAAAAAAAATAATCAATTAGATAGAAAGATAGAATAATTTATTTCCCTCTGCAGCAACACACATGAATTTACATTGAATTGTAACCTAATGTTACAATTCAATGTAAACAAACATTATGAACATATATATTACATGTAACAGGTCAAGAGTACCCTTAACCGGCGGGCTTGCATGAGAAGAATAATGAGTGTGGAAGAAGCAAGGGAAGTATGCCGAGATCGTAGCAGATGGAGATATGTGGTCTCTGCCTACCCCTACGGGAGATAGGCGTGACGATATATACAGATGTCCCAGAACTCAACGTTAAGCCGAAACGGGGTGACCGGATTGATTGTAACCATCATGAGAAAAATCAGAAAAAAAATCTATCTGAAGATCTTAAAATTAAGAACCTACCAAAAGCTTGTGCGAATAAAAAACATTTTAACTGAGTAAAATGGGTTAGCAAAAATCGGGTTACTTGAAGTTTTTATTTTTTTACTCGTTTTTTTTGGTATGAAACTAACAAGTATTGTATCGTTTTACAATCCTGATTAAATGCGCCAATTTTTAATGGTACTTGCCAAAGCACTCTATTACTTTTTTTAAAGGAGGGTCTTTAAAAGACGACAACTTTTGAAATTTTAAATTCATAGTTTAACAAATAGTCTTAATTCTAGGAAACTTGGGGCAATTGTGTCATTATTTTTACTGTGATTCTAGAAATGTTATTTAGGGTTACGGTCCCAAAGTTTAAATGAACAAAAATTATAAAAATTAACCACAATAACCGAAAAATGGTTACAGTTTGTCCAAATTTCTTAAATGCCCATAAATTTCAAACTGCACGGATAGATTTTTTTTCTGATTTTTCTCATGATGGTTACAATCAATTCTGTCACTCCGTTTCGGCTTGAGGTTGAGTTCTGGGACAACCTGTATATAACATTATCAATTACATACAGATGGAAATGGGCGATGGATTTTTTATTTAACTGTAACACATAAAAGCAGTTAAAGGAGAATCATATTACACAAGTTCGTGCTCGGAAGAACTTAGTAAGTAGTATAATTAAAAGCTCTTTCGGAATCGATGCGATACACGGTTCGGTTGGCATTGCAACAATGAAGGCCGCGTGAACTTGTCGCAGCTTGTTCGGCCCATTATCGAGATCGTCTGATACCGGATTCAATGTTATTTTGGAACATTTTTAACAGTTAGTTGCCTCAATTCTTAAAGGCAAGTAAGTTTTTTGCACGTATCTCTGCGTGAAAATGTAACTTTTATTTTCTGTTATTAAATATATTATTTTATTTTATTTGTGGGATAGGAAGACAACTGAGGAGACGTGTCACCTGATGAAAAGCTATCAACGCCGTCGACAAACATCCACAGTGCCATAGGAATTGCCCACAAACATGCATAGTGCCACAGAGCCAAGCGGAAGCGTTGCCGACCTTTAAGAAATTTTATTTTTTGAAGATTCAAATATGGTATCAGTTCTAAAACATCATTGGACGTAGCTGATATTACACTGATACTCTATTTCTCTTAAACTTATTATTTTTAGATGCCGTACATATTACTTTTAAATGTGGAGCCATGGTAAATAAAAAATAGTTTCGCCTGGAACACCAATGAATCTTCTGGGGAAGTATAACAATCGTTGTTAGCCAACTTCTGAGTAGTTAGCTTCTCCCGAGCACAGTGCACTTTTCCCGAAACATCATTCCACGCACCACAACTCTGTGGAACAGCTACCTTCAGCGATATTTCTAAACCGATACGACATTGGAAACTTAAAAAGAAGCCCACTCTTATCTCAAAGTCTTATCAAAAATGTTTTTGGGTGGCGTTAATTGCTTTTCATCAGGTGACACGTTTACTCGTCTGCCTCCCTATCCCATATATAAAACTAAGTTTCGTTTGGTGAGCTTTTAGAGCTAGGGATCCAGCTCCTTTAATTCCTTCTTCGACTCCAATTATCTAACATTTTTTCTTAAAATAGGTAATACACAGTCACAGACCATCTACCGTCTAGTGACCCGCTTGCTTGTTTGCTATTTTACTTATATAAAAATTCCCATAAAATAACTTAAGTCTTACCATTAATAGTTCCTGATAATAGTTTATCAATCAAATGCTATGACAAACATTTTTGATGGATTATCTCCTTGGTATTTAAATATAAAGACCTCTTCGTCACGTACCTGACCTGTATAATAAAAGTTTAAATAAGATTGATATATTTTTCACATCTCCTGCTAAATTTAAAAAGAATAATCTATAATTTACTTTGTATGTAATAAATAATAATAAATAGTTTTGTTCTTCTTTCTTCACGTTTTTATTTTTAGCTCTTGTTACAATTTAGTTTCTTTATTAGATTAATTTTTTTCTTTATTAATTTCTGTGTTGCATGTTACGTTTATTTATACCTATGGAAATGAGACGGGGATAATGTCGTTGGTGGCACAATTAATTATTGTTTATTTTATGATATTTTAGATTAATGATGTATTGCGCTACTATTGGTTGTCCTTTAATAAATAAAATAAAAGACAATTATCTCCCATCTAACCGAATCACTTTCGTTTTCATGTCAGCGCTATTACGGTAGCATTATTGATCCGTGATGGACTTTCACTGTTCCGGTTAGTTGATACAAATCCCTTCTGTTCAATACGATAGTAAGGACGCGACTACAATAGAAGCGGAGGCGATAAGATCATTGCGATAAGTCTTTCAATTTACTTATACAAAGAAATAGGTGGTTCACACGCATAAAAGTTTTTTACTCTTACATTTAAAGTGCACGTTCCGACTTTATTGATGAGCCAACAGGCGTAGCTACCGATTTCAGAGTCAATGATTTCAGGTTCGATTCCTATACCGGGATAAATAAATGTGGATATTTATTGGAAGTTTGAGTATCCCTCCAATCCGCCATAGACAAGCGTGGTGGTTTTATGTACATTCCTCCGGAAATATAGAGCCCCGTACTCAGTAATGGAACATATATGGACCGTGAAAAAGTGCTATCCACATACTATCCACTTTAAACCGCAACGAACGAAGATCCGCTTATATCCATTCCATATATTAATCAGTTACGTTGACTAGTTTCCATTCTATTGCATATTGCTTTGAATTTAAAACTAGGCGGAACGCTAATGTAAGGAGAAAAACCATGATAATACTTTTTTATTCCACTTCATCCTCTGATATTAGTAACTCAGTGATCTTGTATAACTATGGTTAGTTTTTATTTCAAATATTTTTTTAAGAATTTGCCCTACGGCTACAGTTTACATAGCAGCTGTTTGCCTTCTTTATACATATTAGTTCAATTCTAGTTTATTATCTTATCTTATTTCACAATGTTTATTACTGACTTGTTTTTGATTCAGTTACTTCATACTCTTATGTTAATGTGTGATTCTATGTTTAATTTTTATATTTATCCTATTTCATTCATATTTATGTTGTATTATTATTACTATATTCTATATACATATGTAGTAGTAGCTTGATTTTCCTTTAGGGAGGTTTTTTCAATTATAATATTGCTAAAAAGATAAAGATATCTTTGTTACAAACCTCCCGTTCGTCAGTCCTTTCAATAAAGTTGTAAAGGTTTTAAAACTAACGTCATTTCACACGAAAAAACTGTAAGTTAATTTCTGAGTAGAATAAGTTGCTAATGTACTTGATTTGAGTAGTAGCTGGAGGCCAAATTTCTTTTGCCTACCGTCCTTGCGTGCGAGATAAGTGGGAGTGGGGAACTCCCACTTTTCTCTCACCCTCCAATTACTCAACATTTTTCCTAAATATAGGATTACTTACCATCTAAGACGCTACTTAATACAATTAGAGTTTCGTCTCGAAACGAAATATCCCTGGTTCTAGCTTTCACTAGTCAGATCGAGAAAGAAAACGCAAGGTTACTAATTTTTTTTTAATTGCGGTATCCTGATACTTAATCATTTAAAAAGGTAGTTTGAGTTATTTAAATCTAATTATATGTATCAATTTTAATTACATTCCTGTTAGTTTATAGATTAGAATATATAACAGGTTTGCATAAACCATTTCAAAGTAGAAAACCGATACGTTACGTCCTGCTAAATCTAACATTTGATTGGTGTCTAGTTCTTGTACGGTTGTAACTAGAAAGTGGTTTGTGATATACGATACAAATATACTAATTTATGCAACATTGTAGATAATGAAAAATAATGTAACGTCGTGATCTCACAAGATTCTAATGAAAGGGTAACAGTTGAATTTATGCAATCGTCTCGTATGCTATAATTAGATACTATTTATTTAGGTGACGTCACTCCCTTCGCTCGTTCCACTTCAGGGATACAGGCATCAGAGATAAGCAACTCAAATTAATTACATGTAACCATAAATATCGTATAATAAAACAGGACATTTGTTGTTGGGCGAACAGTGATGTAATATAAGAATCAATATAATATCGAAAACAGAAAAAGTGAAAATATTTTTATGGTGATTTAAGTTTAGAATGAGTATAAAGACAGAAACAGAAAAAGTGAAAACAGGAGATGATCCTTTCTTGAGGAGTAACGCTTTCATTCTAGTATTAGGTGTTTGCATTTATTGTAAAGTTGTGCTCATATTTTAATTACTTTTTGGCCTCTATATCATAGACCTAAATTATGTATATTGTGTATTACGCTACTTTTACTATTCAAAACACTACAGGAAAAAAGGACTATCCTGCATACATCAAAACGTCTGGTTACCTCATATATAACTTTAAATTACACCATGAATGGTGAATTATTCACGTTTTATGGTGTAATTATTTGTAGGTCTTTGTTAGTTATAGGAAACTTTATAAGTAAAGATTATCGTCCAAAAACCTGTGATAAATTGAATGATGCTGTATCCATGAAAGCTCTATAATGAGGATAAATACTTCGAACATGCGTAAGGCTCTTGTCCAACAGTGTAATCATTAAAGCATCCTGTGTCCATAATAATGATGATTATCAACACGAATTATAACCATTAACAAGATCATGATTTTTTAAATATTATTGTATATCATCGTGTTTATATTGTCCACTTTACTGTGAGCATTATTTTTGGATAAGCGCGGTGAGTCCACTTCCCTCCAGAAATCCAGAAAGATTTAGTGGGACATTAATGTGCGGTATAAAAAATATTATAATATCAACATGTGTATATTGTCCAGTTTGCAGTGAGTATTATTATTGAATAAGCCAAGCGTAATGGCTTAATATCCATTTCCCTCCACAAATCGAAAGGCCCCGTGCTCAGCAGTGGAACATATATGTGCTGTATAAAAATATTATTAGTAGATACACAGAAATATTATTACTTCAAGATATCAAAGTGAAAATTAATTGTTAGTAAACAAGAATAAATAGAACGGAAACACAAATAAACCTTATAGTGTCGAGAGAAAGTTACTTTGGTTCCGTCTCACTTCCAGAGCACGTTACTTGTATTAGATGACGACAATTAGATCTTTCCGCTTCAGAATACATCTGAAGATCGTTTGCAAGTACATAGCTGCTTTATCTGCGTTAGAAATAAAATATTCCGATTTTCATCTGGTTCCGCATAAAAATATTTAACTTAAATCGTCATGCCATTTTTTTTAAAGATTAGAACTACTATGCCATTATTACTACCAGGAAATCGTTTATGAAATTATAAATGCTATAATTTAACATTAATACAAAACTGTCAAATGATTAACTTAAATTCTACAGACTAGGTGTAGTTTGCAATCGTATTCAAGTTATATTTTGATAAAATGGCTTACAACGTAAAACATGTTACTATCAATTTTTGGAGTAAACTAACAATGTCGCATACAAATATTTGGATACTTATATTTGTATTTCCAAGTTAAGAAATCCAACCTCTCTCCAGCCCTAATCAACTATCTCAACTCAGATTCATAGCGTTGTATAAAAATAAAAAATACTTTTTATTACATTTTTGCGGTCTAATTCAACTTCTTAGATCAAAACAGGCAATTTGTACCAACAGAATATAAAAAATAATTGATAATACGCATTACATATCAATGGGTGATTTTGGGAATTTCTAATGAGCGTTACTTGTGTAGTTTCTCGCATGTAAATGTCTCCATATACATAGTTTTAAAACATAATAACGTTATGTAAAAGAAAATATGTTTATATGTATATTAATTGTTGATTATATATAAATCGTTTTATATGTATATTAAAAGCTGATTTGGAAGTCAAATAAACTAAGCGTTGTTACGCATAGTTTGTTAACAAAAAACTTAATTTAAAGTTTAATGTAAAAGTTTGTCTTTAATGGAAATGGTATAAGAAGGCTACTATTATATTAAATTTTATTTATTTAAACCAAAACATTCATGATGCTGTAGAAGCTATTTATATCATTAATTATCGCCTTATACTTTGTAAATTAAATGTTCACAAAGACGAAAGCCTCATAATTTTAGAAAATAAGTCGTTATGAGTCATTACTACATTTTAAACACGAATTATATAGGAACACTATCTACTTGTAAATTATTTTGTAAATTACCGTTACATTCAAAACATCAACCAATTATTGATATACTAAGTGAGGCAAACAAATTGTTAATGTTTATGAGTAATTAGAGAACAGTAGACGAAATAGGTATGTGATAAACAGATTCTAGGAAATTTCTAATAATATTTTTTTCTCTGTTGTTGCAGTATTTATCTGTGGAGTCATGCCGTCATCGTTATCAGAACTCGAGAGATCAGCCGAGGCTCGTTACGTTATTTAAAAGTTATCCTTGTCTCGATAACAAGGGGGATAACAATCGTAATAAGTTGTAACGTTAGTTTATACCTACTTCAAATACTATAAACACCGTGCATCTAAGCGCGTGACGTGACATTTTAAATTCGCGCCACTTTCGGCGGCGTCTGCATTTGGCGAGTGTTGTGCAGTGAACTGTTTTAGTGGCAAAATGGCAACAACGGGCAGTGAGATGTGGCTGCAGTGGTTCGCGTGCTGCTACCAACCTGCGGCGCAGGCGCAGCGCACGCGACGGAGAATAGATAGATCCATGATCGGCGCCCCAACCAATTTCCAGCATACGGGTCACATAGGTATGTAACATTATATTTTTAACAACAATAATCATAATAATAAATTATTAACTACAATTAGCATAATAATAAAATCATAAAAATAAAAATAATCATAAAAAAATTCTTGCAATGTACTGACGAAAATGTACACTGCAAGAAATATTTGAAAATCGACTTTTGAACTTCGGTTTTACGTGCATATCAAGAATCACATCTATATATTTCAACAGCAACTAATATTTATTTTAATATGTATAGGGAGAGTGTGAACTAACAGTAGGAATTGAAAAATAATAATTAAAATGTATACAGTAGGTACTTAATGATTTAGGATTTGACTTGGAGGTTACCAGTAAGTAAATATGCTACCAAAGTAACCATTGATTTTTTTTATGTCGATACAAATGAAACAAAAATATAGTGTTGTGCAGACAGCGTGTACGCTTAGGTCAATGATCTGGACCAATGAACACGTGTTCCATACTCAACATTCAGCATAACCCACGTATATAATTATCGTTATGTATGTAAATTGTCTTAAGCAAACGTAAAATGACGTTACTACTACTCGATGAATTATATTTGCTGATGTACCAACATATGACTTATTTACTTATTTCCTGCGATGGATTTGGAAGAAGCTTGGCAAGAAAACATCTTAGAAACCAGAGACCGAGCGAAGTGGAAGAAGATGGTTGAGGAGGCCAAGATCCATAAGGTCTTGGCCTTTTTGGGCCTTGGCCTCCTCAACGATCTTCTTCCACTTTACTCGGTCTCTGGTCTCCAAGATGTTTTCTTGTCAAGCTTCTTCCAAATCCTCCTCAAAACAAATCTATCCACCGTTTCCTGGGTCTTTTCTGTTGCGGGATCCAATTGATGATAGAATTCGCCACTCTGGTGTCTTCCTACCATCACATTAAAGAATTAAATAACGACCATTCAGCTGAGTAGCAAAATTACCGTTTTTGGCATCTATAATCGCGGGTTCAATATTCGTATAAAGGCCATAGACCTCTGAGACGCCTCCGGCATTGTGCATGACTATGAGCGGCAGTGATCACTAACCACCAGATGACCCGCGTGCTCGTTTGACTGCTGAAGTGTTTATTTTGGTCCTGGGTGTCTTGCAGTCCAATAATTTTAAGTAATGAACTATTTAAATTAAATTAACAAATGATTTGTAGACTTTTTGCTGACTTTTAATTTCCGTCTTTTTTCTATATATAGTCGATGAAGCGAAATATATGTATGATGTTTTAAATTGATTCCATAAGTTTAAATTAACTGTAGTAGACGTCTTTTTAACATCTTGTGCTGATTTGAAGCATTGATTAGAACAAACAATAATAGCACGTTATTTTTTTAATGACTTAAAGTTCTCCGTGGTATGGTGTAATTCAAAATATAATGATGAATTTATTTGGATCGTTATCGGAATGAGAATTTAACAAAAATAAACCTTCTATAGTAAGCCATGAAAATAATACCACCTAAATATTTTATATTTGCATATTTTGGAAATTTTGCGATTAACTTTGAAATTACTACGCATCAGTCTAAATTAGCTGAAATTAATATATAATATCTATTTAAATTTATATGATAAAAGTTTATTATTTTATCAAATACTTTTATCGATAATTTACGTCAGTAAAATGTTTGGATTAATTTTATAAATTATTTAAAATAAAAGCAGTTGACGCTTCTAAGGGTTCTCAGAAAACTTCTTCCAATTCTACTAGGACAACATAAATGTTAAAAAAAGTGTTAGATAACACTTTCGCCTGTTATCAATACTTATCGACCACTCTTGAATTAATATATGCTTACATTATAGCTTATGACGTAACAATACACGTATCGATGCGGTGAGATGTATTGAAAACACTATCGAACATCAGGTGCTTGTGGCACTCGATAGTGAACAATTTTATCAGTGTCATCGATGTCTTGATATGTCTGTCATTCATTTGATATCGGTGACCTTCCAGAAGGCGATGTTAACGACCCGTTGCCGTGAAGATTGGTGAAACATCGAGATAAGTCGATGCGATACCCTTACATTATTTTGCTCGATTCCTAGTGAATATTTTTCTTGACGCTTCCGAAACCTATGGTTGCGGGTTCGAATCTTATATGGGAATTTGTATAGGATTTCAAATTTCGATACGTCTTAGACAGGCGTGGATTACATTCCACTCCTTTCGAATTGGGGATATCCTGCGTAAGCAGTGGGACATATGTTTTGTAAAAAATACTTAGTTACGTAAAGTTGTTTAACCGTATATCCGAGTGCGAGATTATTTTATGCTCTGTTCAAAATTCATGAGTGATAGATAGATAGATATATTCTTTATTGTACACCAAAAATAAAGGTATACAATTATCGATTGTAATATTTATAATACAAATGGCGGTCGTATCGCTAATAGCGATTTCTTCCAAACAAGCATAGGATGGACACAGTGTTAAAAGGATAATTTGACGTAGGTTGGTAATACATTATCGTTATAATGATAGAGAAGAAAGAAAAGTATTAATAAACAAAGATAATAGCCCTAAGCAAATATATAAGTATATACATACACATACACATACACATACATATATAGCCACATAAATATGGGTTAACCGTAAATAATAAACGAATACGTAAAAAGATACAAAGGTATTTATAAAGATAGATAGTGGTTTTTGACAAGCTTTTTGAAAATTGGTTACCATAAAAGTGATATTGCGTATCATAAAAAATTCAAAGGCATTATTTACGCAAGAATATTTTCACAAAACTCTTGAAATCCACCTGCCGCTAAAGAAACGCCGAAATCAATTAGAAAGTATGCAAATAGTTTACATTTGTTCGAAAACGAAAGTCCGATTAATTTGTTGATAAACTCAGTTGATACACCGTTTTTATAGCTAACATTTCCCGTCATATTATAAAGAAGTAATTTTGACAAATGCAGCTGTGTATTATTTAATCCACAATCCGTTCGTCAAACATAAAGATCACGGCACTACCACCCAATTTTGATCGACAATGTCCACTAGTGGACTGTCACGGTTATATTAATGATGTATCCTGCGCTGTTGATGCTTGATTATATCTAGTCTAGTTAGTCTAGATCGATAGATCTAAAAGTAAATGTTCTTTAATTCCTTTCAAAAAAGAAAAACTAAGATAAGGCCTTAAGGTATTTTATTCTGTGTCCGGGTGTTTGTCCATGTCATTTTTGTACTTCTACTTGTAACCTAATTATTAAAATCGATATACTTAGATTTTTCTTTAAATTTGATAGCTGTTTACTGTTGTTGATAGCCTGTGGGGGTAAATAGATGGGCAACTGTACTTTTAACTGTATGTTTATCCAAGTAATAGAAACCAATCTGCAATCCTTAATTCCCCAGCCAAGTGTAAGAGTTACGACAAAACCCCTCATTTCAAGGGAGGACAAAGCACTCTGTGTTGAAAGGAAACAGTCTTCATCAAAGAGCACAAAGAATTAAAAAACAGGAACTGTACTTATAAAAGGAAACCAATTAAATTGATTTCGACTTCCATAGTGTATGGGAAATACTATTTAAGGGACATTCAGGAGTACTCTTGCTTGGCTTATTATGGCAAACATCAACATTTTTTATTTATTTATGTCGTTAAATCACGTTGTTGTCTACTTCGGATTTTTTCACATACCTTGCTTATACGACTATGGTCCCCATAAAAAAATATTTCATTGGACAAGAACATTGTTAAGTTAGTTGAACTGAGGAGAAAATATTTTATAAATAAATGTATTCTATAAAATAACTCATTTCGATAACTTTTATAATTAAAACTCATACTGTTTAATAAAATTTATTATTTTGTTAATGTTTAACACATAACAACCATGTAGGCACTTTGCAGAAGGTAAAGCTTGGCTCGTACAAGAAAGATTCACATTCTTGCAAAATTTACAACAAGTAATAGTTTTGAAATTGCTCTTCTTTCTATGAGAATTGAATGCCTAACCTCAACCTCCACCTCTTTCCTGTCCCGCTTATCATCCTTTATTTTTTTAAATCAGTTAACACGTAAGCAAACCCCAAATGGTTTTGTTTGGATTGTTCGTGAAGAACGAAAATGAAAATGCTTAACTAAATAAGTTTCATCAATTTGGAAAGGATAATTATTCAAATTATTTCTTTTTAAGTTTTGATATACACGTATTTGACATATACATATAAATAACGTTGTGTATCAAGTCTTACAGCCAGATAGTGCGAAGATCTGAGCATGGTAACTGGCAGAAACTAGATGTAAGACGTTGAAGTGGTGCGTTTTGGGAGAGCTTATTTATAGCAGTGGACTGCTGTAATATCTAGATAATACTATGTATCATATCATTCTTATGAATGATCTCACAAAGATTTAAGAAAACTAATAAACAGAAAAATATGTTAAACTTAACTATAAAGATATTTGTATTGATATGGTCACCCTTGTCAAAGATAACTGCCGTCCATCTTTGTTAGTACGCATTATATCAAGATATTGACGCAACAAGGAAACGTAAGCTTTATGTCACCGGAATTAAGCGCTGTTCAGAATGCAAATGGCTAATTTCTTGCTTAGTTACATAAAAAAACATAATCGTTAGTATGCACGGGCACACGTGCGTTCCGAATTCGGCTGCAGACTAGCCGGACGACGTCGGTGCCCGCTCCTCCAATTATGGCGGAGAATATTCGCATTGTAACGTGCAGGTCTTTAGTCGTACGTAAAAGGTTCATAGCGATCTAGACCTAATTAGGTATTATAGTCAACGAAGAAGATTTTTAACGATATACATGCATAGCACCATAATACTATGGGATATTAGTATAAGCCTTTATTCAGTTAAATACATAGTTTATAATATACTAAAATAATGTTATACATCGTTATCATTGTTATCTGTTTGTCTACTAACAAAAGCCTCTTCTAACATTTACCATTGACTCCTATCCCTGGTTCTCCTAATACACAAGTTTCCTGCTACTTCTTTTATTTCGTTGACTAACGCGTATCCTGTTCAGGTTCCTCGGGTACCAATCGGTGATTGTCCTACTCCATTTCCTTTCTCATCGAAGAGTATGTCCTGTCCAATGCCATTTTGTATTTCCTTATAGTAGAAGTAATAAGTTTGGTCTTGTTCCTTATGACTGATTCATGGGATGAAGTGAATGAGATGACTTGGCCGAGGTATATATATTGCCATATGGGGCTATAAATGTATAGCGTTAAAAAATGAGACTGAAAAATGTGTCCTCTCCCGCTTTAGAGTAAGATGTCGAAGGGGATGAGGGATGAGTGCCTACCGCCCCCCGCCCGCTCATCCTCGAATCCCTTCCACATCATATTCCCTTGCCTTTATACCGTGCGGTAGAGAACTCATTTATGCGAGCCCATTATAGGATTCCATTTAGTGGATACCATGTTAAACATTTTTATATTTATATATAATAAGAGGAAGTATAACTTTTATGATATACTTCCTGATTCTCACGAGGGCGAAAAGCGACCAATGACGAGCCGTTTCGCTGCGATGAATGGCAGCGGATGGAGCTCTGTGGTCTCTGCCAACCCCTGCGGGGGATAGGCGTGAAAATATAATAAAAAATAACTTTTATTTATTTGCCTCTTTTGGCAATTTTTTATTTTAAAATGAAATAAATCGCACAATTTGTAAATGTAATAATTGAATTTTTGGTTATAAATTATTAACGTTGAATCACATTTTGAAGTTCTAACAATAATCTTGTTAATAGCTAATTATGACCTAAATAACTCAGTGACGAAGTATTCGCTTCCTGGGTCAAGCGTCGTTGATTCGATTTCCACATCAGGATAAAGGGTTGTATGGTCTACAGTTCTTTATTCTGAATGTTCGCCTTTTTATATGTGTTTTTAACGGCCTTTACGACACAAGAGATCCTATTGGCGTATGAGTGAATATTTTTTTTTGTTATATTAGGTGTACAAATAAGTTTCCGCAGTTTTTTATAAAAAATTAGGAATTTATTGTAAAGGAAAAGTACATTACGTTTTATTCAAAGTATTTTCCATCATTTGCCACTACTTTTCCCCATCTTTCTGGCAACATTCGGATACCCCGTCGAAAAAACTCTTCATCTTTTGACGCTATCCACAAACCTACCCAATTTTTGGTGTCTTCATATGATGTGAAGCGCTGCTCAGACAGACCATGTGCCATCGACCGGAACAGGTGATAATCAGAAGGGGCTAAGTCTGGTGAATACGGCGGGTGGGGTAAAACTTCCCAGTTGAGTGTTTCCAAGTATGTTTTTACCGGCGCCGCAACATGTGGACGAGCATTATCGTGTAAAAGAATAATTTTGTCGTGTCTGGAGTAGTAATGGGCGCGTTTTTCCTTAAGTGCCCGACTCAATCTCATCAATTGTGTTCGGTAGAGAGCTCCAGTAATGGTTTCGCTTGGTTTCAGCAATTCATAATACACGACACCAAGCTGATCTCACCAAATACACAGCATGAGTTTTTTTCCATGAATATTCGGCTTAGCTGTCGATGTTGATGGTTCGCCGGGCTTAACCCATGACTTTCTCTTCTTTGGATTATCGTAGTGAATCCATTTTTCGTCACCAGTGACTATACGATGCAAAAAACTCTTTTTTTTATTCCTGGCAAGCAGCATTTCACTCATGCATAATCGGCGTTCAACGTCTCTCGGCTTTAGTTCATATGGAACCCAATTTCCTTGTTTTTGAATCATTCCTAACGATTTTAAACGATGTGAAATTGCTTGTTGAGTCACTTGTAGAGTAAGTGCAAGTTCTTTTTGCGTTTGGGACGAATCTTCCTCCAATAGTACTTCTAATTCCATGTCTTCGTACACTTTCGGCCTTCCACTGCGTTCTTTGTCTTTAACGTCAAACTCACCCGTCTTAAACTTTTGAAACCATTCCTGACAACTTCTCTCACTTAAAGCAGCTTCACCATATGCTTCTAGAAGCAATCGATGCGCCTCAGCTGCAGATTTTTTCACATTAAAGAAGTAAATCAAAAGTTCCCGCAAATGATGCTTATTCGGAATAAAACTTGACATTTTTGCACGAAAAAAATTACGTGATGCTGATACGGAATCACTAGTACTTTAAGGTTATGGTGTTGCCAGATGACTAAACTTGGGATATTACGTTTTACATCTGACAATTTCTCCATAACCTTCTGGTGGGGCCATCTTTTGACAAACCGCGGAAACTTATTTGTACACCTAATAATTTATTTTATATGTTATGTTATTGAATGCGCTGTAGCTGGTATTACAAAAAGAAATTCTGCATCATTCTTTTATCGGTCATTAAAAGATTTTAACAATCTAGCCTTAATTATTTACGTGATATAGAGCGCATATGATTTATCGAAATTATATCTATAGTTATAAATGATAATTTATTGTCTAATTTAGAATATTATTTTATTCATGTTTCATACTTTACTGATTTAGATAACATTGTTTGATAGTCTCTTTGTTGTTCGATTATTTATATATATTAAATATATATGTACATAAGCCAATCTTCAAGATATAATTGTTATAAAATATTAAGAAAAATTTCAATGGTAAATAAAATTCAAGGAATTTTATTTCAGTCTCCTCTTTAACAGTGGTTGAGCCATGACTCGACACGACTGGACCATATCGGGCAAGTACCTCACCCTCATAGAATATCGGCGTTAAGTGGTTACATTTTTCGTGTTACCGCATATCATACGGTTACTTCGTTTCATACATATTCTTTCGAATTAGCAAACTCAAGTGGCAATCGTTGGAGCAGACGAGTGCTGTAGCGGAGACCGCGTCTTGACAAATCTAGCTTGGGGCGCTCCCCGGCTAGATGGTGCGACGATCTGCGCAGGGCGGCTGGCAGAAACTGGATGCGTGAAGCCGAAGATCGGACTAAGTGGTGCTTCTTGGGGGAGGCCTATATCCAGTAGTGGATTACCGCAGGCTGTTGTTGTTGATGATGATGATGATACGGTGACTGCAGAGATCGAGAAGCCAAACTCCTTTCTCCTTCCTTTATTTCCTTCTTCCCATCCCAATATTTACATTCTTGTCCTAAGATACGCAATGTATTTGCAGTGCCTTTTTTGATTGTCCATAGATGGCGGTCTTTAGTTGCTATCGGGTAACCCGTATTCTCCTATGCCTGCTCTGCTGTAAATAAATAGAAAAAAATATTCACTATTTTAATGAATAAATTTTTATGGCTCCCAAAGTAAATTTATTTTGTTTTTGAAACAGTAAAAAAAGCACTTTGTCTGTTCTACTAGTGTGCTAGAAGATATTTATAGTATTCTTCTTCTAAATGTCAAAGGCATCACATGTTGTTAGCCCAGAACTTGGCTACTAACATCGCATCGTCTGTTAACACACAACATGTCGTGCCATTATTTATGTGTCTGTGTGTATGTTTTTGTTTTTGAAAAACTTCATTTTACAAAGCTCTCCCTATAGCAACCAGTCTGGGTACACAGGGACTTCCAAATTGGCCATGGCAAATCGCATCCGGCTGACAGAGATTCTGAGGCAGTAATAAAACCTGGAGGTTTACATTTATAGTAAACGCTTTTTATTATTAATAATCATAATTTTTATTATTAAAAAACATATCCGTTTCGGGATATTATTATTAATAACTAATTACAATGGCGGGTACATAGAATGATTAAGTGGTACATAGAATGTAAGTGTGATTAAGATTGGGATGTGTATTGGCTATAAATGGACATAAAGCCCCAAGTGTTCACGGAAACATTATAATGCGTACGTTTTCCTCAAATGACGTTGACTTTTATTTTGCATCAGCACGTGATGTGGCAGCGTTTACATTACAATGTATACACAACAAAATGTTTTAAAACCACTTTGAAACATTTCCTACATGGACATAGGTGTGCTGAGTTGTCTCTTGTGACAAAAGTTATCAATGTTTATTAAAATAATATCTAATAATACTGAATTTCTCTCTCCCACATACTTTACGTGATAACCTCTCACTGGATGTATTTAAGAAAAGAATTAAAGAACATTTTCTTACAGTATAAAATATTTATATATGTATATATTTATGTGTATTTTGTATATATGTATCCTCTTATTTATATAGTATTATTTTATATATTATTAGTATTTATATGTTTATATATGTATGGTTTTATATAGTAAGTATTGTTATGTATATTATTATTATATTTTGTTGTTGTTTTTTCTATCCTCACAGCTTATCTTATCTCTCTTTCATACCTGGGTTTGCTGGAAGAAAACTCAATTTTGAATTAAGCTCGCCCTTGTACATCTTCTTTCCTTTTAATTCTTGTATGTCGTGTTTTGTGTACAATAAAGTATTAAAAAAAAAAAAAGAATTTGTAATTCCACAACTATTTAATACACATTTCTTTCTATCGCTTGCAAGTGCTAATATTTCTAGACTATCCTATGTTTTATTATTCTCTCTGAATTTATCAAAATCCAATGTTTACACCAAACTAACATCCCAAATAGAAAGGCGTATGGTCCTACGGATATTAATCCTGTGTGTGGATGATAGTTCTTTGTGTGATTATAATGTTACCCATAACTTAGGAAATTCTAGTTCCTGGTAGGATATCTACTTTTTCCTTTCCAATTTTACACTTACAGTCCCATGACTAAGTATGAAGTATTTATATATAATTATTATTTTTAACTTTTTACAATACTATGCTTAAACGGAACTAGATCTCGACCCCATTTAACCTTTCTATGATCTATGTTCTAGCAGGTGTTTTATAATAACAATAAGCTTTTTTGAACTATTAAAGAAAATCTCTACACTCAATGTGCCTTTTGGCATTAGCCTACTGCAACTCCTTCCAGTGCTTCTTATTTTCTGCAACTCTTGTTCAGCATAGTCCTAGTGTTTGTTTGAGGTATCAGTATCCCATCTTCTCCGTGGGCGAACTCCTTTTTTTCCCCATTCCTTGGATTTTTGTATCCAAAGGAGGGAAAATAGTTGGCGTTTTCCTTAGATTTTTAATCATTTATTTCAGTACGTAAGAATTCAATGTAAAGGTGATTAAATGATTAAATGTTTTGCTTTGAAAAGAAATTTTCCCTATACGACGCCGTCCGTTTACAATAATAGCACCAGAGCTTGCTTGTTAGGACGTATGTCAGTCTGACGCCGGTACGAGAATAGCACAAGTTCGCCGGCCTATAGAAACGAGTCCACTGAGTCATCTTCAGCGACGCAAGAATGTAAAACAGAATAAGATGCTTTTCAAACCAAATCGGCCGGTGCTTTATCTTCTCAGAAATGCGAAAAACGATATTTAAATGTCGACATCTATCCTTCAAGAATCGTCTGAAACGTGTCCACACACATCTGCCGCTCACGGATATTGATCAGTGATGAAATCACAAAAAACGGTCACTTACGCAATGTGTGTTAACACCGAAGGTTAATGATGATGTATATATGGTATATACGGTATTAGTGAGGATTATTTGGTACGAAATCAGACATTTTCACACAAATAAAAGTATATGAAGCTACAATAAAATCACTAACGTATCCGAGCGGTTTGTTTACCATATCTCTAAACTTAGTTCATGACGTTTTGGATTTGTCAAAAGCGAAAATTGCTTGTTTGCGAATTATTTGCGCACCTAATATAATACAATAACGACGATCTTGAATTAATGTAACAAGACTTACGAGCATTAATCGTTTATCGAATACTCGTAACAGGCCGCATTTAATATTTTTTTTATTTCTTTATACAATATATATTTACGCCTATCCCCCGCAGGGGTTGGCAGAGACCAATGAGCTTCATCCGCTACCATTCATCGCAGCGAAACGACTCTACATTAGTCGCTTCTCGCCCTCGTGAGAATCAGGACGTGACGGGTGGCGAACCACGTTGGCGTCATTTTCAACAAATTAGGTATTAAATTCGTTTTAGTGAATCCCACGAGGCGCAAGGGAAGATGGAGGTACCATAGTACCCGGCAGGAGCCGCGCATGCCGAGGTACGGTACCATGGTACACTGGAGGAGGCGGAGGCTAGCCCCTAGCCACGCATCCATTGGCACGGCAGACCATGGATTGGCGGAGAGGAAGGGAAAGGATAGAGAAGGAAGGAAAGGGCAGGAAAGGAAATGCGGATTGGGGGAGGGGTTACCAGACTCGCAATAAATATTTATAAATCCATACATATATTTATTCCGATGCGGGCATCGAACCCGCGACCATTGACTCCGCGGTCGGAGGGCCCCGCCACTGAGCCAATCGGTCGTCTATTGAAGAATTCCGAAATATCTTTGTGTATTTTTTATATATTGTTGTGATTTTATGTGTTTAGTGTGTATTATTTATACGCGCAGAACATATGTCAATGTTCTGCGTGTAAAAATACACGAACAAATACACACACACACAATAAAATCACAACACAATGCGGTCAGGACAATGTAGCCATATAAATACGCGTAACAATAGAAATTTGTTTCTTTGATAACCGCAAGAACTGTGGATCGATTCATGTGTCTCGCTTCTCTAATATATAATACGTCCAAGCTCCTCGCACAATAGAGAAAACAAAAAATAAATTTCGCCGCATAATTCTATTGTATAATTTTATAATACAATGGCTCTTGTTCTATGTAACTGCATTTCTTATCATTGACATATGAATAAATGCGGTCGACTATCCTATACTATTTGACGACAGTGAGTAATGAACTTTATTTGGTAGTTCTATTGGGTTGTCCAGAAAGTTCGTGCCGATTTTCGGTAGGTACCGCGAGAGACCTGATTGAATATATCACAATTATTGAAAACAAATGACATGTGTACATATTCTAAAAGAGATAGCTTCAGTCATATTTGGAAAAAAATTTGCTTACGATTCGTTAATTTTTATCAGTTTTGTACGCCTAAGAATATGATGGCAAATAAAGTGCATTATAGACATTTAATACTTTTCGCTTTTGAATGGAGGATGCTGTAGCCGAAAGAACTGTGCGAAATTGGTTTGCTCGGTTTAAAGCTGGAAATTTCGACCTGGAAGATCAAGTACGCCCAAGTAGGCCGTCTACCATAGACGAAGATATAATTAGAACAAAAATCGAGAACAACCCACGCTCGACATAACGTCAGTTAGCAGAATGGTACCTATATAATTTAATATATGTATATCAATATATAAATGAGCTGCATTTTAATTGTCCTAAAATATCGGCACGAACTTTCCGGACGATCTAGCATAATTCTGGTGAAAAATAAAATTAATTTTACAGGGAACTGTTAAGATTGACAATCGAAATTGTACTTAGCTAAGCGCGGACAAAACAAACTAAACGGAAAATAATATTGTGTGTTTACGAAAAGAACTGAAATTTATAGAATAACAAATCCATTTCGTACCGAAAAACGGCTGACAGCAGAATCCTCCACCTCTTCACTACCGTTACTAACACCGACAATACTAAACACACTATTTTTCCAACAATATACACAACACGTGTTTCGTCTCAACACGAGGCATCTTCAGGTATAGTAGAATTTTTCGCCAATAGTATCGAAGTTTGTTTATTTGATTTTATTTACAGACATAGCTGGCTTTCTTTCACTTCACTCTTAACACTGGACTGTGTTTACGAGCAGCTGTGGTGCTGTAGAGATGTTACGCCTTATAAAAATTATAGATGCATGTATAATTCTTGTACAGCCATGATAATTTTTGTCGCCTCATAAGTCAGTTCGACCGGATACATTTTTATTTACTTCACTAAGAGAAGATAAATATCTAAATAGGACATATTTTATATATAATAAAATAATATATATGCATATACATATTAATTTATATTTAATATTTATATCTCTTTATTTTGTTCATTAAACTCTACAAAAAAAATTACAACTTAATATTTTTTCTCAAAATGACATAATAAATACTAGATTTGACAGTTTATTTATATTTTACTTCATTTATATCATTTATTTGTACTTCATATACTCACCAACCGTCCGTTTTTCCTCTCACAGGTGTCCACGGTGTGATTAGCACCGGACCTCTCGCTCACTCTTAACCCACGAGACGAAGTCCAGATCGTGGGCAATAAGCCCCAATAAAACTCGATTGATGGGATGAGGAAGTAGACCCGTCAGTCAACTGTTAATTCGCTCTTTTGCTTCCTACATATCTCTTGTCTAAATTGTTGTAGCGATATCAGTGATGACAACCAAATGACGACACGTTCTGTACGAATTCCCTTACACTAGGTTAAATTTTTGCCTTCGTACTGGCTAAACATTTACGATAAATTTAAATCGAACACGTAGCGGTGTTGGTGGTTGTATATGTATGCACTACAATAATCTTGATGATTTGTTTCTTCTAAATCCTGGGTTTTTTTTTGGACTTTTGACAGGTTCATACCAACAATACTAAGACGAAAAAAGTGCGCTTGTGGAACTCTCTCCCACATACTATACGTGATAGCCTCTCACTGGATGTATTTAAGAGAAGAATTAAAGAACATTTCCTTTCAGTATAAAATATTTTCATATGTATATATTTATGTGTATATTATATATATGTATCCTTTTATTTATATAGTATTATATTATATATTATTAGTATTTATATGTTTATATATGTATGGTTTTATATAGTATGTATTGTTATGTATATTATTATTATTTTTTGTTGTTGTGCACTTATTTTGTATCCTCACAGCTTATCTTATCTCTCTTTTACTCCTGGGTTTGCTGGAAGAAAACTCAATTTTGAGTTAAGCTCGCCCTTGTACATCTTTCCTTTTAATTCTTGTATTTCCTGTTTTGTGTACAATAAAGTAATAACAAAAACTCAACTATTTCTTTTTATGGTCCTATGTCCCCGAGGTGTATGTCCACAGTGCTTCTCCATTAGGAACGGTCTTGAGTCAATAGTTGGGTATTGGGATCGCTACTCAACTATTGACGCCTAAAAATTACATTAGACCAACGCAATGGTTTTAAATATAGTTCGATGGTAATACCGGGCCAGTGATTAATCGACGTCGGTTTGTCTGTGGCGTGCCGTGACCCATATGGACGGGGCTCGGTTTCACAACGGGTGCGCTGGGAAATTAAAACGGGCGGTGTACCGCGCTCTATGATCCAATTGGGTCATAACACTGCTTATCTGTTGTCATTAATCCAAATTGTTGAGCGTTTTAATTTCGCGAACTCACGTGACGTGATTTCTTTTTTTTTCAAATATGTCTTTAATGTAACTAGAACCGTTAACCATTCTAACTGGTAAAACTTAACCGCAATAACATTTGCAGTAGGAAATTGTTCACATCAATAGTCCAATGGATGATACGAACTTATGACGTCAGACCATGAGCCCGATCCTTACCCGTTGAACTTTTTCTGCTTAAAGTTATGTAGATGATATTACGTTAATATTATAGTTTTACGAGCTTATTATATTCGTGACTGCCTGCGTAATTAATTTGTAAGTATTTTTTAACTTAGGACATTTGCTGGAGTAAAATAAAAGGTCTGCGAAGTAAGAATAGCTTCATTGGTAATTCTAGCGATCTTAAGCGCCCTTCTAGTACTTGATATCTAAGGTTGTGGGTTCGATTCTTCTATTGGACTATCGATGTGAACGGCAACGTGGTTCGCCACCCATCACGCCCTGAACCAATTTTAAGCGGGCAATAGCGTTGGCCATACCGATCCTTCTTCTTATCTCAGGCTCGCACTTGACATCAAACAGATCATGTCTCCAAGATAGATATAGTGGTCACCGTCTGTGTACCGTGGAACAGTCTGGATACCGGGTATAATTTTTCCGGTGTTTGGCTAGATTCCAACACGATCGACGATTATGATCTTAGTCTTAGCCCTGTTGACAGATAGCCCGATGTTTTGACTTTCCCTCACAAGTCTCTGCAACAACTCTTGCATGTCTTCCTTCCACGTTGCCAACAAATCAGTATCATCGGCGCATCGGAGATTTGAGATACGCTTGCCAACGACTGGAAAACCTATCTCCCAGTTTTCTAGAATTCGTCTCATGATCTTTTCCCTATAAATATTAATAATTGCACGGGAAAGAATGCATCCTTGACCCACCCCCTTTTTTTCGAAGCTTTTAGAAAACTCAGTTCCTATTTTCACAGCACAGTGATTATTCGTACAAAGGTGCCGAATCAATCATTTCCATCAAGATTGTCCACAATTTACTACTACAACAAAACTCAGGTTCGTGTTCTAGGTAAAATGTCTAACTTTTCTGACCTTTAAAATATATCATTGACGGTATGGATTATTATCATGCATCTTAAAAAATTGTATTTCAAAAATTAAATAAAAACTAAATATGAATACACGTTTTCTTACCTTTGAAAATTGATAAAAATAGACATGACTCGCTTTAATGTACCGTGATCCTCTCACGACTACAGGCAATTTGTTTTAACGGTACACATCTGAGTCAGTTACCGTATGATAGGGCTGTTACGTTAATTACAACGTCATATCCGATTACAGAAACGGATATCTAATATTTTAGATACAGTATGTGATGTGCCTTTGGTCACTGGAATTTTTCGTAGTGAAGATCGCTTTCGATGACCACAGTGAATAATATCAATTACGTGTTACTTCGCAACTATAATTAAAAACATTTATTTTGTTCCTAGTAAATGTTTTTTACAGCCCATAGATGTACTGTAAAAATATTCATTCTCGATACTAAGATCCGAGGATGAAAGAATAGGTGAGTAAGGATTAAGCGCAAAATTGTGAAACGTTTCACATTGATCAACGTAAATATATGTATGGCCTACCTGTATTTATTCCGAGTCTGGGTGCCCCGCCAATTCGCCGTGGGCAAGCGTGGTGTATTAATATCCATTACTTCAGAAATAGATTAGCCTGTACCCAGTAGTGGGTGCATATTATGGTGTTATGAAAAATAAAATTTAATTTTTAATAACAAAAATTTAATAACAAAAGAATTCGACATATATCCGATACCACGGATATTTTATACATCCGCCTCATCTGTGCCTGCCTGTTATTCTGCAAAAGTATCGTACGTACCTATCGTAAAATAATACGCAGATAGTTATATATGTAGCATTGAATTAGACGTGGAACATTACACGGTGGTTCTCCCACGAGCTGACCCCTGTATTGTATCGCTTAGAACAAGTGAATCCTTGCCGAATACAATGAATAATTTTTTTTCTGATTTTCATCTCTGTGAATTTATCGTTTCTAACTTTATTGACCAAAAACAAGAAAAAATGTTCTTTTATTCCAAATATAATATTATGTATATAATACAGTGTATGCACTGTATTTTTTCTTTTTCATAAGAATATGAAAAATCGTTCTCCAACCTAGGCTATAAAAAAATTCTACTATTAAAAGATACATTTCTTTACCACGTTTAGTAAATATTTAGCCATCCCTCATTACAAAAGTATAGATGTATAATTAAGCGTATAAGTACGAGTAAAAGTGACGTTTATTAATTTAGAAATAACTGTATTTATTTTTTGCTTTTATTTGTATAATTGTACAGCAAATCATAAACAAATTTATTTATTGTGTGCCCAGAAGAACTGGCAAAAACTGCGATAGTTAAGAAAGGCGATAGTTACTTTTTGAGTGCAAGATATATATGTACATATATTATACACACTCGTATGTACAAAAATTATATGTCCTTTATTTCCAATTCATTTTTACAGTTTAAAAGATAAGGAATTTCAATTTGCAGGCGCTGTAAGAGATTTACTACTACTATATAGGTTCAATATGATTTAACTCCAATTAAAATACAATAAATTAAATTATTTTTAGTTATATAGTCTGCGTGTCAGTAGAATTATTATATGAACTACTAGCTCACTCGTTGCTGCAATCTCAGAAAAAAGGAATATAAATTTCTTTTTTTTTGTATTTTTTATTGAGTATACACGGACGCCATCTATCGTTGGAAACCGTATTCCAGAACCCTTCGGGGGAGTGTACTCAACATTTTCCCAAAGTTTCATGGCGATTGGATGAATGGCGTGGTATTAGTAATGCATAAGGGACAAACAGACAGACAGGCGTACATTCATACATAATTATAATAAGCATACTGGCTGACTTTTCGATAATGGCCTATTGTTGTACGTGATTTCATATTCCAGGGGTTTTTATTATTAGCTATTTTATTAATTTATTCGTTTTTTGGAACCTTTTCTTGTAAAAGACAATTTTTTCAATTTGTTATTATTTTCTGTATACATATAAACAGTTAGCAAAGTCATCAAAAGCATCGTGCAACGATGTTAAAATATTCAAAAAACATAAGCTTGATAGCGAATAAAAACTGAACACGAGTAGGTCAAAGGTAGCAAACCGCGTTAGAAACAGGCGATACGGCCTCCGATTTCTTTAATGTTCGTCACGTACATTTCAATAAACCCTTGATTAAATAAAACTTTGTTGAATACATTAAAATATTATGTAATAATGGAAAATTCCTTTGCATTGTTAATACTTTTAAAAAATATTTCACATTTAGATTTCCTGGGTTTTCCCTTGTGAATATATATATATATATATATATATATATATATATATATATATATATATATATATATGAGTGTGTGTGTAGCATTTATAAATTGGAGCTACTGTACATAAAACAATTATAGGAATTATTATCCAAATATATATAACAAACGTTTATAATTGTGGTATAATCCACATCACTTCGATGACACTATGAAAAACATTTTACATAGCATTTTTTATTTACATACTTTATAAAATATCAATACAATAATGTATAATAGGTTTACTAATTTAGGGTATTAAGAATTATTCACACACACACAAACAACCAGCAGAGTTTGATAAGTTTATTACTTATTTGCTATCATGGAAAAAGAGGTATCGTTTTGTAGAACTCGTTCATGTATATCGAAACAAAAGCGAAAACGCTGTAAATGACACACATCTCTAAACATTTTTATTATATAATTCGGATCAGGAAAAATGTTGCTTCGAATAATATGAGTCGCACAACTCCACGACCAATAGAATATTTTGTACAGTGGTGAAACTTACTGTTTATTATACAATTTTTTCAGAAATCTTAAGTTTTTTTGGCTCTGTGGTAAGTTTTCATTTTGCGATGTACTACGTTTTTGCTTTTTTGCATCGACATATTATTTATCGGTAGATATCCGACGGGCGATTATACGGACATATAAGTTCAACTTTAATTTACGTATTATGAATTAATAAAATGTAAAACATGTTATGGTTTTATATATAGAATAGAACAATGGACGTTATGAAATTCACAATCGTTGTATTTCCGGAAGTATCTGAATAAACTAAAGAATTGTGGATCGCGAATTGTTTAACGACGAGTTAACTGATTGCGGTGACATCATCATCATCATCAACAACTTACGGTCGTAGACTGCTTTACACTGGCCTCCCTTAAAATAGAGGGTATGTCCGTAATCCCCAACCCTTGATGGGCGGTTTGCTAATCGCATATTTTTGGATTTAATTCTCAGGTTAAAAATACAGCCTATCTACTGTTATTTCTATATTAATTGTCTCGTACAACACCCACGGGAAGGAATAATATGGACCCATCTATGCAGGTGATAGGAGGTTTTAGATAATAATAATAAAATTCAACAAATACAACTTATACAAAACGGTGAAACATAAGCCATTAAATTACCCGACGTCGCTCCGCATGACTCACTTGTCATTATAATTATTTAGATGTCAGCCGGTTGCGTTTTCACGTGAAGGTTATCGTAGTACTTGTCATTAAGACATGTTCACAGTGAAAAATTTCACGTCCGTCAAATTTTCTTCATCATAATAATAAAATAAAATTTTCGCTTGTATTGTGTATTAATAAAATATTATATTTTCTGGGAATATTATACATTTTTTATGGAAGAGATAGGCAAACGAGCAAGCGAGTCACCAGGCAAATAACGACCACCGCCCTAGAACATTTCCAGTTCTAAGGGCACTGCAGACACATTGCCTATCTTAGGGTACGAATGTACATAATGGAAGTCAAAGAAGAAAGTAACGGAAGGGGGAGAACAAAATGTATGTTCTCTTGTAATAAAATAAATCATTATAAATATTGTTGTTTTTGATACAAAACAGAAAGTAAGCGATTTATGATTACAGTCAGTAGAAAATAAGCCATTTACTCCATCAAAATGTATAAAATGCAATTCGCTTGCATTTTATTTTAGATAAGTATTATGCAATGAAAATTACACAATGTCTTAATCTGACTGTACGCCATATTATCGTGGAAATGTGCTCTAATTACAAATGAGTTTTGTATTACGTTTGTATGGACATTTTTTCCCGCCGGCCCTTTAAGAGCATATTTTAAACATTTATATCCCAGGTGCGTAATTTTCTTATTTGTTAATTCTGTTATCATACAATGTTAACTTTTAATACATTAATTCATTGTAAACACATCCTTACTTAATCGGTACGACAGATTTATCAGTCGTACTCAAAGGGGATTCAATATTAACTACACGGCTTACTTATATGATTTAATATTTTATCCAATTATGCGGTTTATATAAGACTTTGGATGTGGATTTTCTAAATTTGAAATGGGTTTTTTAACTTGCCTCAATCGTTTCTATGAGGTTGACACAGTTAAGGCGATAATTTTTAACCTATATTTTATTAAAAATAGTATCCCTAATTAACCACAGGTCGTAAAACATTTATTATTATTATGTGATTATGATACATATCGTATCTTTGAAACTTTTTTTGTGTTGGATGGCAAACAAGCAAGCGTGTCGCGTGATGGAAAGCAATCAATCAACGCCAACCATAAACAATGGTAGCACCGTAGCTATTACGGAGACTTTGCCGGCCTTTGAGATAGGTGGCTGGTTCCATAGGGTAGTGGTGCGTGGCTATAAGTTCCGTGAAAAACGCACCATACTCATCGGATTGTGGGGGTGAAACTTTTCTTTGTATTATTTGTGTAATTGAGTGGCAGAAATTATTCAATTACGTTTTAAATTTAATGGGAAAGCGGACCAAGCCTTGAATACTTCATTGATAAAACTATTTGAGATAATGCATCTTTTTTCGTTTCAACGGGATTTCAGGGTTAAGTAGCAACCATTGTTTTTTGGTTTTCAGATCGCAATTTCTGGATTTTCTGCTCAAGATTTTTTTAAATGAAGTTTTGCGAAATATAATTAATACAAAAAGGCTTTTTTTAAAAAAAAAATATTAAAACTAAGGAATGGGTGTATAATATGTTGTACAAATTCATAAGAATTTACGATATATAATTTATGCTTTATTTCGAAGCCTATTTACTTTTCTTGGATGTGCAAGTCCCAAATTGAATTGATTGAAAAAAGAAGTGATATTTATAAATTTTTTTTTCCAGTTTTCATTAATCAAATATTTATTTATAAAACATAGTCTTATGAATATTGTGTCTTATAACATGAATCTTATGTAATTATTCCATGAATATTTATTTATACATTATACATAAAGTTTTAAGATACAGTACATCACACTAAGTAATTTGTTAATATTCACTCGTAATTACCTACTTATCGAATAACATTAGTAAAATGCATTCTACGCACTTGTGTACAGCCGTGTCGTGTTGAATTTCAATTATATCGTGGTGACCCTAATCGTTCTCAAATTGTCTACAGCATAGTCTCGTAGTTTAATTATTTAATCGTGTCAGTTTCGTAATTTTGTTTGTTTACTTTCCAGGGTCGACGGACGTGGACATGCCGTCGTCGCTTTTACACTCCATCCAGAACCAAATGCAGAGCAAGGGCGGTTACGAAATGGCTTATGGTGTGAAGGTGAGACGTCCACTTTAATATTCATATCTAATCTATAATCAATATGGTTGACTACGACTTACGCCCAACTCTACCTACCCAAGGACTATTTAAAAATGTATTCTTCATCTTTTAATTAATATTTGAAATTTGTTCTGATAAACATGCTTATGTTTATATGAATAATTCAAAGATCCTTTTCTTAAAATTAAAGAGTTGTCCGCGTGTGCCATCTTAGATTTAGCTTAAATAAATTAATTTAAGTTTCGTGCACAAACAGCGGATGTGGAAAAAAATACTTTGTAAGTCATACAAATATTTATTGTTAGTAAAAATTGATTTTATTTAAATAGGTTTAAATAATTGAGGTTATTGTTATATATATATATATATATATATATATATATATATATATATATAATAATTGAGATTAACATTTATTGTTGCGTGTTCCCTGGCATATAATAGAACCATCCCATTTATCCGTAGAATGTCGTAAGAGAAGACTATGGAAGCAAATACAATCATAGTATATTGGGCAGCACTGTCTATCTAAGTAATAAATACTATTCTTGCGGTATCCAATCCTCAGAGCGTGGGGATTACAGCAACACCCCTCAACCTTGAGGGTTACAAGTAAACCATTATTTTTTGTTAAGTGTACGGAATTAACTATGCATTGAGTTTTTTTAAGTTTACTTAAATTTAATGGGAATCACTGGTTTAGAAAAATATCTCAATTTAAACACATTATTCTTTCATATATAAAACGAAATATCAAAGAAAACTTAAAAAATATATATGAATGAATATTTTTCATATATTGTTTTGTCTATTGTATTGATTGGTGGACTTAGTATCTAAATGTTGTTTTTTAAATAAATTTTGCGTTGCAGAAACCAGAACTATTATATTAGATGTCAATTCTCTAAACTCTTACTCAAGTAGCCGTAATAATTATTATCCAACTGGATACTGGATTGTAATAATATTCTGTTTTTTTCAGGTCTACTAATACAACGACCTGCGTCCTGGACTCTAGTGATCAAACTGAGTGATTATAAATCAAGTATTGGGTGTTATTGTATGGTATATTTATGAAGATTAGCATAAGTTTAGTTGTAAGCATATTTTGTTGTGTACATAAAGAGTCATGACGGAAATCAGTAAGAAGAAAAAGTTACCTAAATTAAAACTTTGAAAAATTTCACGCACAATGTAATAATTGATAATGTTTCCTCTAGAACCATTCATTATTTTCTATTTTATCCGTTGTATAATAATATTTTGACTCTGTGCAATTAAAGAAAATAATAACATTGGCGCGAAACGATTAACTTTCGTAGACGACGTTTAATAATTTTTTTTTGGCCGAGATCGTCAAAATAGACTTAATAACAACTGCTATTTAAAAATAATATGTTTGTCCCTCCCTACTTCTAAGTAATAAATATTAAAAACAAAAACATAGTAAGTCATGGGCGTATCTTCTCATATGATTCTTCTCAACCAACAAACACATTAGTGCACTTTTGTATTTATAAAATAATTAATACTATTTATATATAAATTATTTTATAAAGTTTCTTGTCATTTTTTCTTTTATAATTTTCGTTTAAATTTTTCTGCGGCATTATACTATGAATCAAATATATATGTGTACGATATTAAAGTACGCAAATTGTACTGAATTACTGTATTATGTTGAAGTATTTATTCAAACTATCCGTTTGATGCAGTTTTCCCTGTTGTCTAGTAAGTTTATTCAAGAAAAACATTTTTTTTCACACAGACTGCAGTGTAAAACTTATTAAACACCTTAATATAATTGACGATTAACAATTAAATTGTCAATTTTTCATTTTTAAAAACTAATGCTACACATTTTTGCGGCAACACTGCATTGCTGATGGGGTATCAGATGTCTCTGATTGTTTTCCATTGGGTTCGCCCACCTGAGGGGCGACGGACCCAACGTAGGAATAGGTCGTCAAAAGCCGCTGTACAGCGGCATCTAAGACCGGGGGGCGGTCGCCCCATTGAGTTGCTGCGCGAGTAGCTGGATTCATCCCGAGGCTCAGTCCCACACTCCTGCGCGAGGTGTGGATGTCCCCGTTCCGTTTCGTTTTCCATCAGTCGATACGTTTGTTCGTTTGCCTTACTATCCCATAAAAAATATGAACATAGCGTCTTATGTGAAAAGCGTTTTATACTAAAATAACAAAAGCTCATTTAAATTCAAGCTATTTATTTATGACGGCATATCGTCTTTATGGGAATTTTAAATCTAAACATGACGTTACTTTTCAGTATCAGTTAGAATTATGTTAATCAGAAATAGAAATTTATTTGATATCTACCAAAAACTATATAATGTGTTTGCCATTACACTTTCTGTTTCATCTATTTGCACGTGTGTTAATATTAAGTAGGCTATTGCGCGCACCATGCGGCCTTCACATTTCCTATATTTTATAAATAGTTAAATATAATAGATTGATTTCTTTTACTTTTTTCAAGTTTAGTAGTTTAATCTGTATAGTGAGAAATGTATTGATATCTATCTACGTAGCTATCTATCATACATTTCAAAAAGAGTATGAAAAATTTGACTTTTTTTAATCACTTTAATATTTGTACAATTATCTATATGCTAAGGAATACTGATCACAGACCTACAGAGGTCTTGTAAATGTTTAGATAAATTGCAGATAATGTTTATTTCTAGATCTTGGTGCTACCTTGACGTTTGTCTATGGATCATCAAACCCTCCACGTATTCCGTCGAAACTGCCTTTACATGTTAATCGTGATATCTGTAGGTTTATGTTAAATATTATCTGTGTGAAACTAGATATAGTATTTTTTCATTTAGTGAAGCAATTACAGGTATATAAATACTTTAAATGTGATTGTGCAAAGTGTATCCTTTTGACCAAAAACAGAAAGCTTAGCGACAAAATGACCATCAGCATGATTTTAAAAGGCAACATATTTTCAATTATAAAACGGAAAAAATATTTTTTTTCAAATTATGTAGAACTATAAATTGGTCAAGTTTGGGCTTATTAAGTTTTACACACAAAAAATATATCATCTGGGAAAATAACTACATTTTTACCCACAAATTACTAGGTTCTCTGCGTAAATGGTACGCACGTTAGAGATATTTGTGGTCGAACTACACTTCTTAATCTGGCCCGCGAGATCAATATTATGTATGAATATAACATACACAATATATCGATATATTTTTTATGAAAAACTGATTAATAATATTTTTTCGTTTATTGTTTTCTATTCGATACGTAATATTATTTATCCTAATGTACTATTTTGACCATAACCCGTTATCGGAAAATGGTTACAAAGCAGAGCAAATACACGCGTTTGCGTAGTACAGCCTAATATCATTGAAAATATGCGTAGAATCTATTATAAAATGTGTATATATACCTACCTAATTCAAAAAGGTGTTTTGTTATTGTGGTGTTTCACACTACAGTTCAACTTATTACTACAAAAATATAAAATCTCGCTATGCACTCGTTGTCTATTTTTTGGTCTGATCTTTTGGGTTAGTTTATCTTTATTGTCAGTAAAGGTGCATTAACTATTCTATCGATAACGGAAGATAAATATGCGATTAACTATCACGGTGTTTGATATTTAATCGAAAATGTTTGTCGGTTACATGTTTATTATTGTTGTAATTATTTACCATTCTCATACATTTGTGACGCGAATTGTAAATATTTAAGATATTGGCAGCGAGTAAAAGTTTTTGACCAAAACTTGTTATAAAAAATTTCATATAATGTTGTTGAATTCAAATTATATTTTTTATGGTGAATATAGAAAGATAAAAGAAAATATATTTATACTCTCCATTATAATCGGGTTGATAATTAACAATTTCTTCAAAATTAACAAATGCACCATAAAGGATAGTTAATGAACATTTTTCTTTATTTTCACCTTTGTATATCTCGCTGTCAATAATATAAGCTAAGGTTTTATTTTCTATCATTTAGATATAATTAATTTGATACTATCATAAAAGTGCTTAGATTATGAACAATGAACATGGGGTTAGATTTCAATTATACCAAATCATTGTTCCAATTTTTAGAATAACTGTGAAAATGTTAATCTGAAAGTCGACCATATTCTCATGTATAGATAGGTCTTCTATTGTATCGTTTGTAAAGTATTATATATGATGTTTTTGATTACCTCTTTGTGCAGGGAATCCCCTTAAGTCTCATGTTGCCCGAAAAATTCGAGTTGGGTACTAGCAGGTCTAAATCAAAGAACAATCTTAAAGACTGAAATAAAAGTGTAATAGTGTTGATTCTCTTCATCTTCCAACAGAAAATTATTTTTAAACGTTATTGTTAATGCGCCTCAAACGTCTACATATATGTTAATTTGAAATTTGTCATTTCATACATAAAACGACAAGTTTAAAAGAAAATTTATAATTTATACATTGTAATAAAACATACTGTATGAAAATACAAAATATTGAAAACTGTTTTCTTTTTTATTTTTTCTAAATAAATCAGTGAGTATCAGAATTCATTCTGATGTACATCTTTTTGTGCTGACCTATCAACACCACTACCCTGTAGAACCAGCTACCTTCAGTGGGCATTCCGAACCGATACGAAATTGGAACCTTCTAAAACACAAAGCCTACACGTAGCTTAAAGGCCCGACGAAGCTTCCATAATGCCTATTGTGTTGCGGATATCTATGGGCGGCGTTGATTACTTTCCACCAAGCGACGCGCTTGCTCGTTTGTCCACCTATTCCGCAAAATAAAACCTAGTAGGTTAATGATTTAGATGATTATGAAAAGATAAGAAGTTAATGATTTATGCAAATGATGCCCGTAATATAATATTAATAAACATGGCTGATATATTCCGAGCGTGCCACCGTCCGAAAGAAGTTATATTATTTGCGATTGTTCCCAGCTGTCAAATGGGCAGTATATTTACACAGACACAAACAAGTAGCCAAAATTGTGCATCAACAGTTTGCCATTAAATACTAGGTAAACAGGAGGTACCTTATAATAAATCCAAAGTCAGTTCTTGAACAGACGTGCTGCATTACACTGGGACCGTTCCATTATTACGGTTAGGATAATAAGTCTGATATTGTGATAGTGGATCGAACTACGCACGAGGTAATGATAGTTGATAATAGTACTATAGGTACATGACGAGAATCTCATAATGGCAGGAAAAGAAAAACAAAATACTTTGACCTCGTGCATGAGATTTCCGCCTTGTGGCATGTTTATACCACTGTCATTCTACCTACAGTAGTCTGTCTCTGTAAATAGATTTATTGGTAATAATTTGTACGCCCATCTGTCCAATTTAAGTTTAGGTAAGTAAATTATATTCAAATATTCAAAATCAACCGTATTGTGCACACCTAGGATAAGATGCCTTTCCTTGGATGCCTAAATCCTTAATTGGCTTGGTATATCTCGCCAAGAAGGATCTTGTCTTGTCTTACGAGCAGCCTCTATAGAGAAGTATACATATTTATTATTTCAATTCAACAGCCAGCTTACAATCTTCTTTCTAAACGTATATTGTGTTCAATTTAGTACACGTTGAACACGTGATTTACTTTAGTATAGATGTGTGGAGTCATGAAGTGCGAGGCTCTCCTCGCGGCCATATGGCTTTTGCCTTTTTTCACTTTTGTTATTTGTAAGATGTTGCAGCAGACATGAAAGCCGGTTTGTGGGCCATTTTAAAGATGTGATAAGGCCAGGATTTTTTTAGAAAATGGTTAGTCTAGTCTGTCATTGTTTTAAAAAATATGCTCAGTTTTAAAGTAGGGTGTGTTAGTTTTGTTAGGTGGGATTAGGGTTTTTCCGTGAAAGTAATTACTTAGTCTTACTCCAAAGTTATGTAGGTTATTCGATCACGAAACGATGATCACCCTATTGTCATGCATATATGACATATTAGGGTTTATCGAAATACTTAATTTCATTCAATGTAATATAGAGGTACATAAGGACAGAAATAAAATCCTTAAGTGTAATTAAATTTTATTCAGAAACAAATGTTTTCAAAACGATACAAATATAAAAACATATGTAAATCGGATAAAACCATACAATTTTCCTATATGAATGTGTACTTGTAATCGAATAATTTATCATAATTATGGCGGACATACTTCGCCAAATAATTATCGTTTTCTATGTCTGTGCTCGGAGCGGGCCACAGTTGGTTTCGAAGGCTTCTCTTTGTAACGAGTCTCATCTGTAAGAAAAAAATATAAAGCATATACGTTAAAGGCCTAGTATTCAATTAAAGTGGTAAAGCCACACTATAGGAATTTTTATCTACGGCATGAAAGTAGAAAAAGATGCCTGCAGCGGCCGGCAAAAAAGTACTACAACGTCGCAAAAGACCGAATGGTATTACTACTGCGCTTGCAATGAAACTTATACTCCGGACGTACATCTCCAAAGCGCGCCACCTTGATCAAGCTTGCCGCCCTGCGTAGATCCTCGCTCTATCTGACCAGGAGATGTCTTACACTATGTGTTGTGTTTTAATGTTTAATTATCTGTATATGTTTTTTACTTTGACTTTTAAGATTGTATTAGGACTTTTCCCGCATTTCATTTTTATAATCTTATATTATTATAAGGTAGTATATTTTTTAATTGTGATGGCGTATTATACAATATAGTTTGATTGAGACTTGTAAGTGAAGTGATATGAAATAAACGCATGTATCGTGACTTTTTAAGTTGACTGAAAAAGTAGGTTTTGGTAGAATAGCTACCATTTTATCAAGACGTAACGTGACAAGCTGACTAAACATTTCAAGAGATTTGATATTATTCCATTTTACTTGATACTGGTATAATAGTTTTAACTAATTGCCATCAAAGAAAAGAAAAGAAAAAATTGTAATAATTTATTAATGTACGAATAGTTACGCTACGGTGTATTGTTATAGTTGTTTGTATTGCGGTGTATAAAATAGTTTCAACACGCTGAATAGAAAAAATTAGAATTAATAAATCAATGTTTGGAACATCACAAATTTGGCTTTAACCCTTAACGGACGAATGCCGCCATATAAGCGGCATCTGACTTATCAATTACTTATTCTACCCTGAATATATTATACGTAAAAAAATTTTCATGTTTTCGTTTCGATACTCGTATAAAAAGTTGAGTTATAATTTATCCTTGTACGAAAAATAGCTTGAGCATGGTGGGAAGAAAACTTGAAATACTTCCGGACCGTTAAGGGTTGATTGTGAAACCCTAACTGTTGGCCCGGTACACTATATTTATCAGACGCGGTCGACATACCGGCACTCTTCTACTCTAAACTTCTTATCAGTTCTCAGACACGACCAAGCCATTGTTACTTAAGTTTGATAACACGAATACCAGTATCGAACCTATGTGTCCACTGGACAAAGCTCAATAGCAAAGTTACTACGTCCAGCAAGCATTGAGAGCCGGAATCCTAAATTCACGCTCTCCCAAACCTCCTCATTCTTTCGTACAGTATTCTCGGTATTATTTTTTAGCTAGGCGACGGTAATCACATATTATCAGGGGAACTTATTTGCGAGTTTAACATTGTTTTTTTACCCTTAGACTTAGGTCTACCACCTACCGAACAATATCTTATTAATTAGACCTCCATGGATCAAAACCACACTTACGCTAGGCCTAAGTTATCCACAAGAAGTATACAGTACAGAGCGAGAGATTATAGTTTACGGATTTTCATAACTGTATTTACACTTATATTTATTTTGCAAGTTTCGAGATTAAAGCGTCATGGGACGCTTGGTAGATGTGAAACATCGACGAAGGCTCGGTTTCTACCTATATTCACGACCACGTGTAAGTGACCCTATATAGAGTTGGGTTGAGGTGAGCGTAGCGTGAACCATGACGACGTCTCTCGGTCTACGATTTCACTCCCGCACCCCGTGGTAAGATGTTTCACATCAAAAACACCGCCATTTTGTCTATTATACTACTAATACTATATATAACACAATCTACCTCGCTCTTTATGCCGATGGCGTCGTTCCCGGGAACCACGCGATTCAGGCGAGGAGCGGCGCCGCGGAGAGTGGTGCGGAGCATCTGCCGCCCACCACCATGCCGGCGGAGCTGACGCCCGCGACCGGAGAGGAGAACCAGCACACGGATACCCAGGGCCCATATTCATCGGAGGCACCTAGTGTACACTTATATTTTACTGACGTGTCAACAATAACACGAACCTGGTACACCTATGAATGATAGAATATGGAATGAAGATATAAGAGAGCGATGTGCAGTAAAACAAAGTGTCATGACAAAGGTTGGAAAAGGGATGCTGAGATGGTTTGGGCACATAGGGCGGATGGATGAAAGACGACTGCTAAAATAAATTTACATTGCAAATGTAGATGAAAGTCGGTATGGGAAGAACAAGGAAAACATAGTTTTTAGGCCTGTCAAAAGTACCCTTAGCAGATGGAGATCTGTGGTCTCTGCCTACGCCCTACGGGAAACAGGCGTGACGATTTATACATATGTATGTATGGGACAAATTTTAGCCACTATCTAAATAAAAGTGTCTTAAATATCCGCTTAGTTAAAAAATCTTTCGAGATATTCTAACAGATCAGAGATCTTACTAATAAATGACAAATATACAGTTTAAATATTGTAAAAAGTAATAATAATTTTTATTGATAAGCAATAGAAAAAATAAATAATAATTGAACAGTTTTTCCTAATTTGTAAAAAAGACAAAGAATTACAGAAAACAAATTGTATTCTATGTCATTGATGAAATCATGTGTTAACTGGCATATTTTTCAAAGGAAGTATTGTCTACAGTAGATTTTAAGTCGATTGAGTAAATTGACAATGAAAGATTATTAAGAGTTGAATTCCTTTGAAGCAGATTACCATATCTATATATAAATACATACATACATTATACATTACGAGGCACAGTATCTATAGTAGGCCTGACGGTAAGACAAACATACAACGTCTATTATACATAAAATAAATATTTTTCAACAAATATTTGTGTTAAGCACTAATAGTTCAGTTGGTAACGATGGAGCTTACTCTTTATCTCAGGTCGTGAATTGGACTATTGATGTGAATATTAGCTAAGTTGAAAATGTTTACAAGGAATTCTGGTATTTTTAAAAAATTGCTAGTCTTTTTAAAAGAAATATTTTATTGCAAGTTTTTTACCGGAGGATAGGCGGGTGGTAGACGGTATGAAGCTGGAGGCACGACGCCCTCACCCTCAGCGCACAGCAGCGGCGGATGAGGCGCCGGTGGAGCTGGGCCGCGTGTTTGACTCTCCGGCGTCAACTGTACGTTTATTTGCACACTGGTCACTACTCTACAAAAATTTTGTATAATAGGTTCCGGGTAAAGTTTCTTCGCATTTTATATGAAAACAACGCCTTTTTTTTTAAACTATATTTACATTTAATTATAATATATATAAGCCATTTTTGTCTATGACTTTATGCCATCTTGTAGGAGTGACATGATCAAAAAACGCGACAAGTATAATAGTTTTGGCAGTCCTCTCTTGACGTCAATCTAACACTGCCTAAAGAATGCTGCAGAGACCGAAACAGGTAGAAATCTGAAGTTGCAATAACGGGGCTCTATGGCGGATACACCTCCCAGTCAAACTCTTTTTGCTTAGTGGCTAAAAATGTGTGTGATCTAGTGATCTGATGTATATCGTGATGAAAGATCTAGTGTTATCGTGATCAAAAGAAAGGGTGTGGCCCTTTCTATTGATCAGTTCCCCATCTTTGACTGCTAAGTGTGGGGATTATAATATGAACATTCACTTGTAAGGGAGGCTAATGTCCAGTATATGTACACATATAAATACTTTATTATTGTGATTTTCCACACATTCCTTTTATTTACATTAATTGTCTGAGATCGCTTGCGGGCAAAACTGCATAGAATCACACCCTGACGTACACAAACGCTCTTCAAGGGAATGTCTTATGTATTCGTAAAATATAATATGAGCACAGTTTACCATCATACGCATAGGCGGAGAGAATTTTAGAGTCCACCATTAGTACTTACCTGCATAGAAACGAAACCTCCTGTTAGTGGACTACAGTAATGGACTGTTGGCGTTGTATTGATGATGAAAAAACGTTAACCTGTTATGTTATAGAGTTAAGAAATACAAGGAAACATACTTTGCAATGCGATGCAAGTTTGCTATAGAATATATGATAGAACAACTAAGTTTAACAAAAATCACCTTATTAGATATTTTTTTGTTTATTAAGAGTTTTCAGTGTATTAAAAGTATACCTGTTTCTTGAGCGTGTTGAAATCATTGCTCATATCCCGATATCGCTGCAGGCACTCTTGCCACATGCTGGCCATCTCAGCCATTTCCGAGCGCTGTTTATTGATCTCCTCCTGCAAACAATTCACTCACTGTCAATCTCTATCTAGACCAACAGATATTCAGACATTGAATACATACTTATGTATACATATATACACATGTATATAATCTCCTTCAATCGTATAGGAAGTTAAATTATATACATATGTATATAATTTAACCCCCGATACGATTGAAGGAGAATTCAGATGTAATATCAAGACACAATAGACGTATGTATATAAATTGTATTTAAAACAATATCGTCATATGCAGTTGTTCTCATATCAATAAAAAATACCCTGTTGTAGTGTATCTCAAAAGCAATGCTTTATGTTACAAAATATCGTTTATACAATAACAAACGTGTGGACAATCTGTGTCGCGTAGACATGTGTGAATTAACCGCACCAGCAATATTGTGCAGTTCATTGAGGCGTGCCAGTTTTAAAGAGGTCATTGATCCCTTTACTTTACGTCATAGGTTCGATCTATTGAGTTCAACGTTGACAAACCAAGATATATTAAAAACGTTTCTACACTAACAATTTGTAGAAGAAAATTTCTTTTAATTTGATTTTTATCTATGTATTGTTTTTATGTAGTCATGGGGATCACGGAAAGGAAGTGGAAGTGGAAGGTGGGCAGGACACATTGCTCGAATGACCCACAAGAGGTTGACGCGCAGATTATTCGAATGGAGACATATACTAGACCGCTAGGAAGACCACCTACGAGATCGAAAGACAATGTCATCTGACACTAAGGACTGATGAGGATGATTTAATGCCGATAGCTTAAGACCGATAGGAGTGGAAGAGATTGGGAGAGGCCTATGTCCATAGTTATACATAAAATAGGCTGTTATAGATAGATTTTTTTACATAAGAAAAATTATATATCGCAATATCTACACATCAATTTATTAGAGTAGTATCTGAAGGGTACCATTAGCCTGGCGTCAGTGTCTCCGACATCCCGCGCGACAGTCTCGTAGCGCCGCATGCACTCCCGCCACAGACGCAGTTGAGCGGCCGCTGATTCCCGCACGTTCTCTGTTTGCTGTAATGAGTTCTCTACAAATATGTTTTCAGCCGAACTTTTGAATGACAAATATTGCAACCTTTTTACGTTTGGTGTTATTAATCGTAATCACAGATATACGCGTGTAGCAAACAAGTGAAAATATATTACAGAATACGGAAACACAAAATTATTTATCAAATTTAAAATTTAGGAATATTATGTCTTCAAAAAGTGGAAGAGGAAGAAATATGGGTAATGGAAGAGGAACAATACCTGAAACGTTTTCGCCTGACCCTGGGTTTGAGACAAGCCTTTAAAACACCTCATCAAATCCTTCCAAAGATTCATCATCTTGTCCATAGCATCCCGCTGCTCAGCGATTTCTTGCTAAAGAATCAAAATAAATTGTAGTTTTCTATATACATTTGAACTGTATATACTACACTTATACTTCAAATAAAATATTAGTTTTAAATCCATTAAAAATAATAAAAAATCGTACCTTTACAACTCTTATGCAGTTACTCCTACCGCTCATCGTACTCGTTTCACCATCTGCACCACTCAATCCCGAATCTCTCTCTTTCTCGGAATATTTATCCCTTTCTCGGTAATCAAAATCCCTTGACACAACTGAATCCTTATCGAATTGCTCTACGTTTCTCCTCGATCGTGCTTTAATCAAATAGCTAGGATCACGAACACCGATAGGTTTTTCACGATACCTTTCTCTATTTCTATCACCGTAGCGACGGCATCTATGGTCCTCGTAGCATTTATCTTTATTAGGATCGCTTCTGGAAGTTTTTCTTACATCCTCAACAAATTCTCGAGGCACTTCAAAGCTTCTACTTGTTTTTTGCTCACAATATTTTGCTCTACTATCGTTATATCTTTCTCGCGTAGGCTCTTTTCTATAGCCGTTATCTTTATATTCTCTTCTCGACTGACTTCGATGTACATAACTGTGGTTAACGCAGCTTCCTGTTGGAGTTATATCTGGAGCATAGTCATGATATTTATCGCAATTCTGTTCATAAAGTCTAAGCTTAGCTAAATTCGATTTACTTTCGTAACTGTATTCTTTATTGTATTGACAGCACACACAGTTCTCTTTGCGTTCTACCATCGGTGAGACGGATCTGTCTTTAATACGCATTGGACTATGGTAATCAGTTTGGCTACGTATTCTACACGGTGAAATATTTTCTCTATGATGTTCACAACCGCTGTGTCGAATTGGACTTTGCTCTCCTTTATATGTGTCTCGTTTCGACACAACCTCACATTGTAATGACTTGTGGCTAAGGGCACGTTTCTGGAAATGTTTAATAAAAAGTAATAAGAGAAATAAAGGCCTATCTAAAGTTTATAATGAAATAACTTACAATATCAACATCTTTCTGGCGCGAAGCCTTCTGGTTCATCTGGGCGCATATTTTAGCGAATGTCTCGAACATAGCGGCCTGATCTAATACAGGAACGACAGGCTGCTCCTTCGAATATCTAAATAATACAGATGCTTAACTTTTTCATAAACTATTATGATAAAAACAAAACTACTTAATTTGTGCTTTGGAAATATTTGTAACCGTGTTAATCGAATTTAGGTATAAGTTCAAGAAATAATAATAGTTCTTAATAAATACCATAAGATTCACAAATTTATTTGTCTTCATTATAGTAGCATATATATACCTGTTGAGCTACGCGAAAGCCTGTATTACAACATAGAGTATCAAACCCCTATTTACTAATTTACTGCTAGTCTTTACCATGCAGGTGATATGCCTACCATTATGAACACAATAAAGAAAATATAGAAGAGATAAATTCTATATAGTCTTCCCTCTGTATTTAGGTTTAATCTACACGTATACCGTGTTAATCGCACTTAGCAGGTTTTAGTACAAGGAATAATAATAATTCTTAATGAACACCAAAAAAATTGTATATTTGTTAATACCGATAGTCTTAATTATAGTAGCATATCCTGCCAAGCTAGGCGAAAGCCTATATTGCAGAATAGAGCGTCAAACCTCCATTTACTATTTTATTGCTAGTCTTTACCACAATAAAGGAGATATATTATGAATACAATAAATAAAGTATAGAGGTAAATCCTTTATAGTCTTCCCTTGATTGTGTTTAGCATCAATGTACATGATTGTGTGTGAGAGGATATGTGTTCCTTATGTTGCTTAATATAAACTAATAAACAAAAAATAAAACGCGTGTGTACCTGTCTCGTTCTCTCACGACGGCGGAGGAGTCTTCGCGATAGCGTCGATGTCGGTGACGGTGTTCACGATTCTCGGACACTTCGCGTTCTCGGCTCGCCCGCCTTTCCTCCAGTCTTCGCATTTGTCGCTGTCTGTAGAGTAAATACCCTCTATTTATACGTGTTCATTTTTTCCGTATAAGAAATAATACATACATATATAGATAAATTTAAATTAAAGGAAAGCACGTTAGCTCTACAACTTTTGTAAAAAATCATTTTTAATCATTTTTGTAAAAAAATTATTTTGTAAAAATTAAAAATTCATCCATAAAAATAAAGATGTTTTAACGTTGAACGTTACAGCTGGAATACAATATGATATAAAATACAGGATCAATGACTCTTAAAAGTACAGGGATCTATTAAACAGACATGTCAATCAACCGCTCCATACTGCGCTGTAGATAGATTTTATCACTAAATGAATTAGTGATAAAACTGTCTACACGTTAATATTTGTATGGAACAATATTTCAAATTTTGTATAAAAGAAAATATGTTAAAAGCGATATTTTGTAAAATTAAATTATCGTTTTTGGGATAAATTGCTTTGCAATCATTGTCCCACACCAGGATCAATATTAGATGCTGGGCATATCCCAGTTATATTACTACTATCATCCCTGTCAACTATCACTTATTCATTATATATTATGTCATGTATATATATAGATAGGACAACTAGTACCTACTTAATCTGAAAATTTTTATGTTACGTTCTGTATCTTCTACATTATTTATCATAGAAATCATTATTATTAACTTTGCTCCGTAAATTTATATATAATAAATACTTACTTTTTCTTGTCACGTTTGATAGCTTCTTCTAAGAACTGATAAATGAAAGAATCTTGATCTTTCGGGACGATGCCGATAACAGTATCTTCATCCTGTTATTTTTTAAATCAGTACATTTGAACCAAAAATTGAGTACCTATAGTAGCGTTATAAGCGGTTAATCATAATTATTTCAAAGAACATTTTTCGAACATTATTCGTATATTTACTAATACACATGCACATGATTGCATGTGAAATACACATGCACATGATTGCATATGAAATATACATGGAATCATGTGCATAATCAATTTTATAAAAATCTTTAAGAGTATTACATATTTAGTGAGTATGAAGTACATAAATAATGAATATGAGTCATGAACACACAAACACTGGGCGCAGCAGATTTGTGTTGACGGTTGTCCATACTAAAATTAATTTAAATTATATCATACACGATATGAATATAATTTATGTCGTATACAATGAGTATTAATTACCAATTAATTCTTGTAATTGATATTTTTATTGTTATTGTTTTCAATATTCTTATAGAAAACATAATTTGTATAGAGAGAAATTTGGCAATAAATATGACGGCGCTTCAGCACTGAGAGTGATTTATCTATGGCAACGACAAAGAATGAGTCAATTTAGTCAACGCCAAAGCATACTTGTCTATGTCAAAAACAAAGAGTGGGGTCCTTGTTCACCCCTTTAGCGGAGCATCGTATATATGGACGCCGGGCGGCCATATTCGCACAGTTCCAATTGAGGTACCGCCAGCGCACCTTGTCTGCGACGAATCGTTAATTGTTCAGTTTCATTGTATAAGTGATTTGTGATTTATATCTAAAGTGAACTGCCACGCCCACTATTCTCAGGATGAATAATGGTGAAAGCGCTCCTGCGTTTATAAATAAATAAAAATAATAATAAACAACAGAAACATACTCGTGGAGGAGAAATAGATCGAGGCGTTGACACGAGACCAGCTTTCAATGCTAGTGATATCTCATCTCTCCTAAAAGTAAATACAGTTACATATAATTTACAAATGTAAAGCATTAGTAATAATAATAAACACAAATCATTTCTGACTTCCATTTATTCATGCATCTATCTTATCTGCTTGCGGTATATTCTGGTAAAATGACGGCAAAAACGTTTTTCGTTATAACAATCATCGGGTAAAATAACTCCTTAAACGTTGTCTATTCTTTAAAAAACGAACAATGGATGGCTATTATTAAAAAAAGGAGAAATGGAATCGAACCCACGACTGTTGATACTGTAGACGTTAGTCCTACCTCTAACCAATTGGGCTGTAATAGCCAATATTGTTAGTGACTGTTATAGTGGTCATAAACCACTCGATCTTGTCTTGATCTACCATGAAGTTGTAAGATGTTGATTAGATGTTTCAATATTTCATATTTGACAGTTCTTTAGGATTTATGTATTCTAGTCAAAGCTTCAAAATGTCGGAGATTCAAACAATCACAATTATGAAAGATTATTAAAGCAAAAAGACTAGCAATGTTTTGATATTACTTTCACGACCGTCTCCAGTACCTCATTTCTTTTCAGGAATTTTAAACAAGTCGACTATAGGAGCAAATACTAGTTGATAGGTAGCAACTTCTAACGTCTAAGAAAAACCAATCTTTGATTCTCAATACATTTGTCAAGCTTAAGAGATTACGAACACTTGTCCCGAATTATTGTCATGGTTGTATTGATTCGAGACAGACTTCTTTCAAAAAGAGAGTTTGTCACTGTGCATGTGAATTGGCGCTGACGTGTGGTTCGATTTTACATCCTTACTGTTCATTCACACAGACCGGCTCAAAGTAAAGTTTTGGATGGTTAAACCATGTTTATTTTTACTTTCTTTTTTTACTTGAGAGCCAGGCTCCGTCGTCGATCCGGCTCCGATTGTGTGGTTTTTTGCGGTCGCGTAGTAGACCGGCTCTGTGGCGTAACAAAAATACGCATAAGTCATTTTTTATGACATCTATTTTGATTGTTTTTCGGTTGCTATTGGAAACATAGTTTTCCGTCTTTTCAATTCAAATAATTCGGATAATACTGCCCACAGCTCCGAAGGAGCAGTGCTGGCTACCGGTAGCCTGTATGTGAAATGGCTTGGTCAGTTCCACGCATATAATCCGTACCGATCTATGTGAAATGAAAGAGTACCGTCCGATGCTCTCCGAGCCGGTCTGTGTGAACGGACCTTTAAGTATTAAAAGGTAAACAATAGCTTACGCTACTCGTCGATAGCGGCGGGGTGATCGTGCGACCCGGCGAGGCACCGGTGAGCGGGGCGCAGAGGGGCTGCTGTCATGCTCCCTGAGTATTGTGTCACCCATATATAATATTTAAGTAAATTTATACATTAAATTTGAATGAAGAAACATTTGTACATATAATTTCATTATGTACATTAAATTCGGAGGAACTGATGGAAACCTCCTTGGTGATCTACCACCGTGGCGTATGTATGTATTCTATAAAGTTAATATTGTAAACTATTAGAAATATCGATAGACCAAATTCTTAATAAAGATGTTTTTAATAATGATACCGAAGGTATGTATAGAACGCATGCAATGCGGATTAAATGTTTAGTTCTTAAAGTTCTAAAACAAAGCCTATTGTTTTAATATTGTAATGTAAAAATATTAGATTTTTTTACAAAAAAATTTAATTTCATTTTCTGTCAATTCTTGCCTGCAGCATGAATAGGATAACCCGTCGAGGTAATTACCACATTCGCACAGAAAACCGACTTCTAAGTTGTTGCTATTGAGAGAAGAAAGCCTGTGGAACAATCCTATCCCCCCCCCCTTCCTCACCGTCTCCAAACTTATTTTTTGTTATTTCCCTTTCCCTACTGTATCCAATATATTTATTAGGATGATTAGAATACGCTTCTGTAATGTCTTTTATGTTCTCTATAACCATGGGCAGCGATATTTCATTGGGTGGGGATGGCGCTTACTCGAACTTTTAGTTTAGTACAAACATAACAACATAACATTTCGTCGCTCAATATAATTTTTTTCAAATTGAGGTTTACAAAAAGTACCTCGCTGATCAGGCAGTTGCTGGCCAAAGAGCAAGACACATTGCCCCAATGAGCGGTTATATTTGAGAAAAAATAATCTCTTTCCTTTTTCACCCTATTGCATCATGTGCGCGCGTGCATTGACAGTCAAATATGAAGCGATGTTTCAATTTTCTTTTTTATATCAAAGAGAAGTGAGGAAACAACTAGATGGCGTGATAATAAATCACTACTGACTCTGGACATCTATAACAACAAAGGCTCAAAGAATGATTTGCCTGTCTTTTTTAAAGATGGAGCACAATGGGAAGGGAATGAGGAATTTAAGAATTGGGAAAGGCTTTTTCACATTGTCAAACTTTTTCTTACGTCTTATTTATGTTGGTTTTTCTCTCTCAATTAACGATACACACACCTGTTGTTGATTGGGTCTTGCGAAGAATCCACAGGTCCTGTTGAAGTATTTTGTAAACTTGCTTTTGCTGAGCAAACACGTCTTCCATTAATTTTACAACCCTGAAAATTATTGATGAGCTTCATACTTATGTATGTTCACGTAAAGAACTGACAGACCAAATAAAACAAAAGCACTCAAAATAAACAAAAAGTGTAGGGGAACACTTTGAAGATATAAGATAGGATGAAATATTTTTTTGTTTAGTTGTTGTAATAAACTACAATCTAGTACAATTGAAGAAGAAAATGGATGAAAGTGATCCCTGAATTTGGTTTTGATAGTTTCTCTTAACTACGGAACATAGGCCTTCTGGTCATTAACGTTTGGTAGGACACAGACATATATATAGGTGATGATTGAGTATGATGTATAATTGTAGGTGCGTGTTGCCCAAGATTGGGCTAAATGCCGTGTCTTAGAAAAGGTCTACATTCAGCAGTACAAAGCTGCAGTTTGATGACAATGGCGTTTATCGAGCATGCTCCAACTCAATCTGTTTATTCCATAGGCAGTTTCCATCTGTCTTTTCCGTTAACCGGGCGCAAACGAAAAATCGCTGAATGTAAAATTCCGCCAAATTTCTTGCAACCTAAACTAACCTTTTTTTTTCTCCACTTAAAAAATCTAAGTAACCTAATAAATCCCAAATTTTTATCAATTTTTAAAACAAAAATTAAGATAAAGGAAAAAAAAGGAAAATGTACTTAGTTTTTAATCAATTTAGAGAATAGAGCACATGGGCCCAAACAAATATCATTATGGTTATAAGAAATTTGGTGGAATTCTACATTATTTCGCAATTTTTAGCTTGTGCCCGTTTAACGGAAAAGTACCTTTCACTATCTTTTTATAACAAAACTCACGATTTAGAAAAGATAACATTTTATTGTGGAGCAATATTATACTAAGAGTTTTATAACATTTGTCAATTTTTTTCTTTTTATACGTACATTAGTAGAGTCGTCGGTGGCTAAGGAGTTACTATCGTCCTGCCCTTCTCGCTTTTTCCTTGTGCGCTTACGTTTTGACGCATCGAAAACTTTGAACAATTTTTTACTATCGCTCGATTGACACTCCATCGCATATGTTCGAAGAGATCTCGCGACATCAGAGTATTCTCAAAATACTAAATAACTAGTCTTTCCATTACTCTTACCACTGGTATGGTTATTTCTTTATTTTGTATATTGTTAAAACAAAATCGGAATTTTAACAAATTATTAACCAAATTTACACGGATAAAACTGAAAGGTGTCAATTTTAGTGGACGTTGAAAAAAGAATACCTAGCATTGAAAATTATCTTAGTGACAATTTCTTAGCTGCCAGATCATTGCAAAGATGATATTTACATTCGTAGGTAGTTTAAGGTTATGATTATTAACTCTATTGTATCCGACAACAAAGAAAACTTGTCAAATAACAAAATACAAATAAATAATTTTCTATAAAAATTTAATTTTTCTTTTATATATTAACAGCGAACTCGGTAGACGATTTTCTGCCCTTTGTAGATGGTAAATTAGTAGATAGCACAATTAGGTTTAAGTTTTGTTTTCTTTTTTGGCACTTAACCAACACATTAATGAGTCATTTTGGTCCATATACACAGAACTGTTTACTAATTAGAGACAAGCATCATCTGTTGGATCCTACCATAGCTATGAACCTTTCTCGAGAAAAGAAAATGTATTATTAGCTAAAGAGGTTTCTGCAATCACTATACGAAACATGGTAACATAAAAAATGCTATCATTAACGCCCGATATTGAGGATGCGGTACTACCCCGCACCATTCGCCTTAGTCAATTAAAATTGGAGGCTTCGAGCCGCCGACCAAATCGTTAGTCTCCGGCCAAAAAAATATAATTTTAAGTCAAAAAAATAAAGTGTTTAAAATATTGCCTTACTTTTCCAGCCAACATACATTAGTGATGTTGTTTTTATTTTGTCTTCGTAATCTTATTATTATCAGTTTATATTGTTTATTTGTGGTGGCTTTTACACAATTAAGGCGTAACACAGGATTTGGTAGAATTGCCAGCTACAGATACATTTCAAGACGCTTGTTACTAGACACTGGCATAAAAGTTATAGCTAATTGCTTACAAAAAAGATTGCCCTAGTAACAATTTTGGTTGCTTATATGGTTATTACTCAATTCATAAAAATTGATAAATCAAGCAAAATGCGATTAGGCCCTATAGATTTCTTACTTTTTTCATAGCATATCAGATGAAACTTGTGTTTAGTAAAAGCAGTGCTAGAATGAATGAAGTACATAGTGACTTTTATTACACATTTTTCCTCGTTCCCAGGCTACCCATAATTTTTGCAGGTTCTGCGTGATTTCGATTCATAGCTCTCGTATTTCTATATTCTACCTTTTAAGTTGACGTTTTCGTCTTAGTTATATAGCGGTTAGTAATTTTAAAATTTAGTTTTATTATTGATCTCTGCTTGGTATCCCACCTCACACACACACGTACGAGTACGAATCGTTCATTTTTTATTGTGTAGACTAAAAGTAAATGTAATTTCAAAGGACTAGAAAAAGAATAGCTATTATATAATTATTGTTTGCATAACCAGAACCAGCAAATGAATATGGACAACTAAATTATAAAACTTTGTGTAAGTTGATTTCTCCAGATAAGTATTTTTTTCTTTTATATAAATGTTTTTAATATAATCTAATTTACAATAACCCAATAAATTAATAAATAATTTATTAATATTATTAAAATGATTATTTATTTCAACATTTAATTCTTCACAGCTACAGACCTAAATTTAAATTGTTAAAGGTAACCGAAGGGTAGCAATTTATACAATACCAAGCCTGGTCCTGGTTGTTTTAACTAAGGAATATAGAAAATATTTTTCGGAGTAATCAACATTTTTAGATATATTTAGATTACATATTAATACTTTATTATCTTATAGTACTTATATAGTTAGCAAGTGGGAATTAAATTTTGAATTTGAAAAAGGTTCCAAAAGTTGTTATATGCCAATTCAAAGAAAAGTAATATTCAGATTCAATTTCAATATATTATAGATTATTGTAATAATTCACATTAAACTTAATTAAAACTTATAGCCCACATAAGCTCCTCCACACTCTCCAATACTACTCTCTTATAGACAAAGGCGCTAAAGGTACTCGGTATAAAATCTCCATCATAAAACCAATGAACAGATTCAAGTCCCATTTTATTATAAAAATCAAAATTACGAGTTATAATACATCTGTTTCTCAATCGAACAATAGAAATCGATTATAGCACATTGACATTGTAAATAAATCATCATGGACATAAATAACAAAATTGGATTGTACAGCCTAACACTTGACACCGCTATAAATGATCTCGGGGTCACGAGAAACGGAAATTCGCGTATCACTATATGTACACGTACCAATGGGTAGGTTCAGTTTTTTACACACAGCACTTTAGTCTTCACTGTCACCTCGCTGCTTCGCCTCTAGTCACTATCACAGCACTTTTAGTGTTCATGTTCCGGATCACTCCGCTGACTGCAGTGGTATAATACATCTGCGAGCTCGTGAGCCACCTTTTGGTCGAGGATTTGGCTCATGACGAGCGAAAGCAATCGCCGCTCGTGGCGGCGAATTAGTGGCCTGTTCTCAGGATGTTCCGCGAGACGCAGGAGTGTGGCGGCGGCCCGTCGGAGCATATCTAATGATGTGCCCATCGCGTCGGGGTTGTCACGGAGCGCTGCGACGCCGTGCTGATTCGCGACACCCAACGCTGCATGCTCGGCGCGCTCAATAAACGCCACTAGTTGGGCAACGGCTGGCGCATGCAGTGCAACCTCGCGGGCAGCCACGCCACCAGCGCCCGCCAGGTAATGCAGTAGATTGACGGCGAATTCTCGTACAACGGGCCGCTCGGGACGGCACAAATCGCGCGCTAGTCCCGCGCATAACGCCGCTATACGACCGCGTGGGGGAGTCGCTAGCACCAAGTCCACGTTAGCGTCCGTCACACAGAGCTTGCACAGGGCCTCGAGGGCCAAACGGCGCGGCGAAAGCGGCGACCCAGCGTTGGCTGCGGGCGGCGCATCGCCCGCCACCGCCGCGGGGCAAACGCTCCAATGTAACAATCCGTCCAATAGCGGTCTCGCGACTGCTTCCGGCTGCCCCGCCAGCTCCACGCTACCGGCGATGTTGGCGCAACACACGAGCGCATCCTCTCTAAGCTGTGCCAGCGTGTCCCACCACCACTCGGCCTCGCCACGTAGACTTGAGCAACACGCCTCTATGTCCTGTTCGTCGCGGGCCGCACGCTCGTACGCCCGCGCGCGCGCTGCCCGCGGTGCGTGTTCATGGTGCAGAAGTAACAATTTTCCCGCCAGCGCTAAGAACGCGCTAGATCTTGAGAACTCTGCCTCATTTCCCGGCACGAATGTCAACCCGCGAAGAATATTTGAGAGGGCAATGCATCGCTTTGCGAGCGCATCACGAGTTTCGTTGATGAGGTTTAGACTGGGTTCGTCACGCGTGTAACACTCATCTTCGTAGTCTTCTAATCGACGCCGTTTAAGCACACCGGCAGGATCGCGAATGAGTAACGCCGGCCGCCTTTCCGGTTCCAACTCCATAGGTTCTGCTTCGAGGTTGTCATCGTCGCCGTTGGGGCCTTCAGATTTGAGCGCTTCGGTCGGGTCAGGCGTGTTTAGTGCATCGGATTGGTGTTTTTCATGCGGCGACACTGAGGGTGAAGGGCGCGCGGGAGGTGTGGGCGGACGCTCGCCGGGCATTATACGCACAAACGGCAACGGGAGGAATTCGCCACGGAAACAAGGCACCACATGCACCGCAGCCGCTGAGTCACCACCAAACTGCCAAGGCTCGAGAACATCCTCCACATGTTCGCTGTCGGAGTCACAGTCTTCCGGCGCAAACAACTCGTCGTCAGATCGATACACCACGGTATGACGGCGCCGTGACTGTAGCGTATAATTCTCTCCAGAGAGGATTGACACAGTTTCGCCGGGTTCGGGAGGCTCCTGTCTCCGTCTCACTTTCGCAGGGGGCTCGGGAACTACAGGGGGTGCGTACCAAGGATCACTTTCCGGCATTGGGGCGTCAAACACCTCACTAAGGCTTCGATGAAAATGTTCAAGTAAGAGATCTAAAAGTCCGGGCATGTGCTGCAGTCCAAAGTATCCTATACAGTTATCATCGAAAAGCAAGATGTTCAGGATGTCAAGCGCCCAGCATGTCTCTGTGAGCAGGCCTGACTTGAGGGCCATCATGACACGCCACGCGTCGATAGGTGCCACGTCAGCCTTATTCAGTCTTCGTCGCTTTTCGCCCGTTGGAACGGTTGCCTCAACACAGTCTGGCGGAAACGTCAATTCGCGTTTAATTTGTCCCGCACTCACGCCCGCCACGGAACCCTGGAAACCACAAGATTCCTATTAGGTATCATTTATAATAAAACAAGAATCCTATAAATATTGTTTAAGATTATATTATTTCATTAATCAAGCTATTGTTTTGAAAACAACAATTTATTACTTCAAGTGAACAATGATATTTTTTAATTTTATTTTTTATACACGTAAGAAGAAAAATGTGTGATCACACGCAGATTCATTGGTAGATCCACATCACAAGGATTTAGTATGAGGATATGAATTAAGTCTGCATTTAATATATTTAATACACAATATATCTGTATACATACTGATATATTGCAGTGGTGAACATTTTTTTTTGAAGTTATCATTTATTAATGAATAACATGAACTTTATATAAACCACAAAAACACTAATTTTCTGTAATCTTCTCTTATTCGCCAGTAATATAAGTAAATCGTTTCAGATAAAGTCTGGCAAATAAGAGAAGATTGCAAAACATAAGTGTTCGAGAAGAAATACATTAAAAAGTGACAAGCTACAAAATAATTTCTGGTAGAACTGTCTTGAAAGCACAAACGTGATATTCTCTGTTTATTGTCTATCGTGATATGTTTATGCAAGTGTGTACAAGATTGTTTCTCCGGCACTACCACGAAGAGAAGTCTGTAAAGCATTAAGCGCTATTTATACCACCTCTCAAAGATACAATCCAAAATAGTATTATTTTAATTATTTATATTTTCCATTATAATCTTAAGAAAAAGGAAAAAATAGAACTAATTAAAAAAACTATGTTTCGTCAAATAGTATGGTAACATTTGAGATGTATACTAGATACTGCATTTTGTTATTAATAACCATTCCGAAGAGTTAGTTACAACACAGCAAAGCAAAGCGAGAATAAAACGAAAAGAAGTAAAAGATGTTTTGTAGATTTAAAGATCCCATGTATAATTTCGAAGTGGCTTCGGATGTAAGTGACTTTAAAGAATATTATTTTAAGGCCTTTGAGAATTGAGAATTTTACGTAAAATATATTAAATTATACTAATATTTTTATTATATCTACAAAATTTAGACAATACACAGGTTACTAATATTTAAATAAATAAAAATGGCTTCGACGCCACCCAGATAAACTCTACGAGGTTTCCGGTTCGGCTTTAATATGTAATTTTAATATATATGTGTTTTAGTAAATTGGTAATAAAAGGGGGTAAAATGAAATGATTATTTAAGAGAAGTTAGATAACATGCATGCGACGCAGACTGTAATAAATATCCTTGGACTGTATTGTAACACATTCCCATAGGAAAACAAGATTTTTCGTTTTTAAAACATTACGTTTTTAGACATTGGGAACCGAGATTTCTTTAATTAAAAAGTATTAATTATTAAATTATCAATTTATTATCACCCATTGCATCATATGTAATATGCAATCATTCGGATTTGTATAAATACGGTTCGACCGTATTTTGAACGGTCACTTTTGATGACATTTAAAATCTAAAACTGAATCATAATATCAGGAAAATAACCGCAGGTGTAATTCACATTTCGAAATATTGTGATTATATAAAAATACCCCGATTCATAGGCAAGTTTTCAAAAATAGCCCGATGGGAATATGTTAAGCTCATTCGCACAGACACATTAGTTTGCATATATGCTCATGGATGTGGTTATGCATGCATGAACGACATGGTGCACTCACGGGTGAGGGGGCGGCAGGTGGCAGCTCCTGAGGCGGCGGTCGCGGCGCGCCCCACGCAGGCCCGCCCGGCGTCTACAAACAACGCACCGGTTACCAAATTACCCGTTAGCTCACTCATTCAAGTCAAAACAAGCCCCACAAGCCAAATCAAATCGACAAACTACGAAATACCATAAATATTTCTTAATGAGTCCCGTAAATAACGATATGAATGATCCAAATAACTATTTAATAAATGATAATTAATGATAGACAGTAATAAAGGCTTTATTTATCATATTATATTTTAATACAACGAAGTTACTAAAGTATTTAAAAGCCGAACACAATATTAATAAATCAACTTTGGTACGATAAAGTTAAAAGCATGGAACCACACATAACCCAACATCATATTGTGAATAATAGTAACTCGACTCATGTATTTTTCCTCGTTTACTGCAGACGACACATTTCATTTCATGATAGTCAATTGTTTAAGGCGTGCAACGTTGCCAGATAGTCGATTAACAATGTATCTCATGTAAAGTATGAAATAAAAGTATTTGGTATAAACGTATAAATATGTACGCTCTTCGTACCCGCGCGCCCACCCTTTCAGAGATCTCATGTGTTGCAGAATTGATATATGAGACGTTCCCAAACTTACACCAAATTATAAATAGACTTAGAATTGCGTTATACGTTGCAGAAACTGGCATAAGGGAGTGACAACTCAATCAGGAGGAAACGCAGAATGTAACTAAACGCCTGCCAAAAAGTGGAAGCATATTTAAAAATACGTTAAGCAGCGAAGATAAACTTACACCATCACGCCACACTCCCACATCAAATCAAAATTGCCAAGCCGGAGTCCTGACTGATAATGGTGTCACGGAAAAAAAATCTACGAACTACAATATGAGGAGAAATAGAGGAGGAGAATATCTTAAAGGGCATTAAAACGACAGCAATGATGGTATAACTATTGACATGGTAACAGCAATATGACTCCGTGGTAACAACAATAAATAATAGTGCAATAGAGGCTCACTCATTTCCGGTCGAATGGAAAAAAACCTTAGTCAGACCTGTACCTAAGCAGAGTTCCAGATATCAAGTAAAAGATCTTCGCCCAATTTCAATTCTTCCTGTATTTCGAAGATATTAGAAAAAGTCGTTCTAAAACAATTACTGGTATATGTAGAGCAAAACAATATAATACCAAAATACCAATGTCACAGATGACCACAGGGAGACAGCGGACATGAACCTCAGTAGTGTACTGGAGCTGCTCGATTATTCCCGAGCACGATAAGATTACGATAAGCAGTCGCAATGCTTATTGTCTGATGTATTGTTATCAAAACTAAGTTACTATGGCTTCTCCACTGTTTGATGTCCATGGTTTAACACTTTTCTAACTAAAGAGAACAAAAAGTTGTGACCAAAAACCCAGAAGGTATAATAAGATACTCTACATCCAAAATCATCAACCGAGGTGTGCCCTAGGGTTCAACTCTTTCTCCAGTACTATTCTCGATATTCACCGCAGGTTTACCAGACAGTATACATTTTTGTAAATACCATCTCTATGCGGACGAAACACAATTATACTAGTCATTCAACCACACACACTTGGAGGAAATCATAGAAAAATATTAACAGTAACCTGCAGTCCCTGTATGAATGGTCAACAAGGAATTCGTTGTTTCTTAATCAAGAGAAATCTCAATTTCTGGTGATGGAAACCAAACATCAAATAAATAAGGTGAACATGTGTGAGAGAAATATCAAGATTAACGGCCTGAGTCTAAAACAAGTAAATTTCGCTAGAAATTTGAGCTTGATTTTGGACGGGGCGGAACAGTCTACCGAGCACGTGACGTGCAAGATAAGACATGCCTTTTTTTGGGTTTAAAATCCTGTATAAAGTCAGATAATATTTAAGTGAGAAATTGCGATTACTACTAGTAGATTTGTTAGTTCTTTCTTCCTTCAATTGCTGTAGTGCAGTTTTTGGAACCAAGTTAAGTGCAAATTTAAATAGAGCTATTCAACGTGTTCAGAATGCTTGAATCTGATTTGCGTTAAATGTACCTAAAAAAGCAATTTATTACACCCTTTCTCAATAGTCGGGGTATGTTAACTATGAGTATTAGAAGAGAGGTACAATACGCATGCACTGTTCACCGCGTTATATGAAGCAAAAAACCGGAATATTTTTTGAGAAGTTTTTTTTTATTGTTGTTCATTAAGGCGACAATATGGCCCTCGTCTCCCTTCTCCATCTTGAGGCGTAAGGAATGGCTGAAAACGAGCGCTCTCTGAGACTTTAGTCTCGGACGCTTTGCCTTTTGCTGGAAAATTGTAATTTTTGATTGTTCGTAACATATTTCAATTTGTTAGATTTTCGGCAATTTATTTTATTAGTGTTTTATTTTATTTATTTAAAACAATGCATAAGTACCTAACACAATTAAAATATTTTTAATAGAACTAATACTTCAACATTGATAATTTAAACTGATATTTTAAATTTCGCTCTTAAACCCCCAATACGGGTCACGTGATTTGTGAACAAGTGACGTAATGAACTTTGACATTTCTGTAGTGACTTGAGAGTGATATGATCACATTTTGATCATCAAATAATTTTTCTTAAATTAATTAAAAATATTGTTTTTCTTTATTTTTAAGGAATACAATCAACTATTATACAACCCCTATTGTCCTCAGCCCCTCTTAATCTTCCACCTCCCACATAATCGTTTCCCTATACCAAAGGCAACATATATAATATGGTGATGGCAGTAACTGCTTAGCATTGAGTGACGATAAAAATATTATATATGCAGTTGTTAAATTATATGATAACCCTACCAATGTCCAATATGAGTGTTATTTGAATCATTCCCGGATGTAGTTAGTTGCAGAAACAAATATGTATTATATAATGTATTTAAACTAGTAGTAACATAAAAGCTCTCTATAATCATCATCATAAGCAATCTGTGACAACCTACTATTACATATAAGAAAGATAGATAGGGCACAAAATCATTGTTACTTTTTTGGTACCATAATCTTAACAAATTAACTATTGACACATCTGTGTATTCTTTTATGTATAAACCTATTTATAACTGTTTCAATTTTTAAATTCAAACACGTACATGTAATAGTACAGTGTAATTCCACTGAAATCTAGAATTTAAGTAAAAAGTGTAATTACATTAGAAATTATACTTGAATTGAAAAATGTAATGGAATTGAAAGGAATAATTTGGATTGAAAGTGTCATTTTATTGGAAATGTATAATTTAAGTGAAAAGATTAATTGAATTGAAAAATGTAATTCCATTTTAGTAAGTTTAATTGAAATTTGCCGAAGCTTTTAGCAAATTACTAAAGTTGTTAAAAAAGGCCAGGTCAACAGTATTTTTAATCGGCGGGCTTGCACGAGGAGAGTAATGAGTGTGGAGGAAGCTAGGAATGTATGCTGAGATCGTTGCAGATGAAGATGTATAATGGTATCTGACTACCTCTAGGGGAAACAGGTGTGATGATATGTATGTATGTTAAAATCTTCACCTGTGGCTGGTATGGTTGGTGCGACCAGGCGGGTGGCTGCGCACCGGCGAGGGGCGGCCGCCAGGGCTGAGAGGGCGCGGGCGCGGAGCGCGGGAAGCCGGCACCCCACGCGGGGGGTCCGAATCGACCCGCGCCCGCAGCGCCTGCCCCGAAACCACCCTCGCCCTTTGCGAAGTCCGGGTGCCGCCGGGGAGCGCCGGCAGCCGCCGCAGCCGCCGCCGCCGCCGCTGCCGCACCTGCCCCGCCCGGCGGCCCGCTCGCAGGCACCGCGCCTTTACCACCAGCGTACTGTAAAATCAACGACACGTACTAATATAGAAAACCTTTATTATTTATGATTTAAAGACACATTTTTTTATTATTGTTGTTGTTGTTATTATTATTATTATTTGTGAGCAGCCCCAAGTCCATAGGTTCCCATTACACTTCCTTCATTGCCACGTTAGATGGCGATGGAAATCCTTTGGATCAGGAACGACCCGGAGGGAGGGTCAAACCAGTTTTCAGTTCGCAGGCATACACACATTAACTGTTGTTTTAACAAACCCCACGACTTCAGCCACTTGGTTCGCTTAAGAACGTCAACTGGAAGAAATTTAAATTTTTGGGTACTTTAATGTTGGCCGGGGGCAAGTGGAAAATAAATAATGTATAATTCCGCCAAATTTCGTGATTTTTCGTTTGGTAGGTTTGTTAAAGTTAGCATTTTTTTAACTTCAGGAAAATAAAAAACGTTAAGTTACAAGAAATTTGGTCGAATTCTACATTATTTGGCGATTTTTCGCTTGCGCCCGACTAACAGAAAAGTACCAATTTTTGTTTTTCCATAATCAATATATCAAAAATTCTAGTAAACTACATGCACTCTTGCAGCTACTGATTAAGCTCAATAAGAGAACCAAGTTAATTCGATGACCCCAAAACTAGCTAAAAGAAGCTTGCGCCTTTGTTTGTCTATATCTTAACTAAAAACAGAATATGAACAGTATTACTCTACTTTGTAAACTTTTTGATGAGGTAACAAACGATATTTCCATAATTCCATTCAAACAACATAAATAACTCTGTTCGTATTAATAAATAGAAACAAAAACTGGCTTTCATAAATTGACTTGTCATCAATACTTGTTTTATTTATTATTCAATTGCATTTTGTCAACAAAGCAAATTTCATTCAATAATTTCATAGTTGCTATGAAATATAGGGTTATATATTTCTTACAATATGTTTAAAAACAATTTAAAACCTTTAACATATATGTTGCAATACAAGTATTGACAATCTATGCATTTGTTTATGTCGTCTCTGCTGCTTCTAATAAAATTGTCAGTGTCAGTAAAGTTGCTATTGCGAAATTGTATAGATACGATATCTGTTGACTTATTAATAATTTTATACCTCTGTCCTTAAACTTTAAAAATAAATGTTTGAATAATTTAATTGAGTGAAACAGAGATATGAAGAAACAATGTGTTACACTAGCCGTGAACCCAAACGTGTACATTAAATAATAAATGATGATTTTGAACGACAAATCGGTCGAATGAATCGCAACGAACGAACAGTTTGAATGTTTCATTCCCCGAATCCATTCGACAGACAGTACCGCAATATAAACAAAGCTTACGAGTTTTACACCTATAGCTAAGCTTACATGATACCTGTGAAATGCATGCAAATGATTCTGTGGTCAATATTTAATCGTTTAAAGCCACCACCACACACTCTATACCTTTACTTCCATGTTTTTAAATTTCTGGTTAAATTTTGATATAGTCGGGTTTTTGTTCAGCCGCGAACCGCCGACCCTTGGGGTCGACGGCTGCACTGTAGGAAAGCCAATTAATCACACCGCAAGCCAAAAATTTAGTAAAAACGAAAACAGAAGAAAAATTAACAGTGAGAGCTGACAATTCGTTAAGCAAGTGATATTATTCGAAAAAATTAAATGAAGCCAAAACCACGGATGAGATGGACCCCCGCGACGTTTTAAACATTTATTATTCACGGCACTATTATCTCCACTAATCTTACCGCCACAGCCTATGAAATTAATAACACCGGGCTTAACAAATGTATGTTGGATCACAAGTGAAATAGGGTTACGTTAAAATATAAAAAACCTATGCAGTTATATTTTCTATTTTCCCCTTCATTTTGAACAAAAGATTTAATGAGAATAAAAAAACATTGTTTAAATTGAATATAAATTGAATGTCGATTATCAGGAGTGTACATAACATATTTTCCGGCACAAAAGGAAGCAAATCGCGAAATCATTTAGTGTCATTATCACTAATATATTTAAATTGCTAGACTTACCGAACGGATAGTCAATGAGTAATTTTAAAATAGCTTTATCTGTTTTAGATCACATTTAGTTTTTTCCAGCATTTATAAGTTTGCACACTACACTTTAAGACTTATCTATTGTACCATTATCACTATTATGTAAAAGCGTCGGAACGGATATATTGTACGATAAAATTTTGACATGAGCCCAGTTAAGATTTTGAAAGTGTATTCCATTCATGAACCAACGTGACGTCAGCGGGGGATCCGAAACATTTCCGTGCGTGCGAGAATGAGACCGAAACGCCAATCGATGGGGAAGCGGTGTCGAGTGCGTGGTACAAACGTCCGTACGTAGGGCCGCGGGCTGGGCGCGAGCGGCGCCACCAGCTGGCGCGCGAGCTGCGAGCTCATTAGGTTACCGACCGACGCCGCGCCGCTGCCCATCTACACAACAGACGCACACGTCACTGCTAAGCTGCTGCACTGCGCAACGCTGCCGCACTGCGCAACGCTGCGACGCTGCGCTCATACACGCAACTACACTTTACTTACGTGGATCTGGCCACTTAAAGCTATGAACTTAAACGTCTAATTTTCAAGTCCTCATTTACTTTTTCTATTATAACCTTTTTAACAATTTGATTGTATTATTCACATGATATATTATAAATGTATATGACATATTTCATATAAAACAGACTGTTTAACACGTTGAGCGCCATGCGAGGTCTGATGGAAAATCCTTCAAGCTTCAAGATTGAAATAATTTTCGATACAGCCGTGTAAATGCCACACAATATGGTAGATCAATCGCCATAAAAATGACTAAAAGAGTTTTCACATCTTGTGATATACTTCGAAGGACAAGTTTTCAGAAAGTTGAGTGTCAACCACTGATAGCTGATGTGGCGCTTAACGTGTTAAAATAATAATAATAAAGTTCTTTAAATGTTTTTAACAAGTACAATTTACCCATAGTCCAAAATTAGGTTTCCCTGTATTGTGATACCATTATAAACACAAGTGACAAGGACGAACACCCAAAATAATAGACCATACAAAATTTGTTCTGGTGCAGGAATCACCCACAGGCCTCGACTGACAAAGCAAACATTTCACCACTGCGCCATAGAGGACATTTAGAAACTTTTTTTACTTTTAATTATTCACAACACAAACAAGGATAAAATCTCAAAGACTTGGGGTAAATTGTCTAACTTGGTTCTTTAAAGCATCATTACTGACACTTTTGGTTTTCGGAGGAATCTGTATAGTTCTTAAGATGAAGATATCTTCTGTTCACAAAGAATTGATTTACACAGTTTTAGTAAAGAACAGACCCACATTTTTAAATATTTACGATTATGATCACAAACTGCAAAATACAATACCTAGCTGCGTTTTTCTGCACACAGCAGTGCAACACCAAATCATTGCAATATTTCTTGTAATTCAGTAAAATTATTTTAGAACTAACGTACTTTTTCAACATAACAAGACATAAAAATCCTGTTTTACCTGTTTGATGCGAATAATAATAAATTTATACTTATTAACGTCTAAGAACATAACATACGTGAACAGCTTGTAGGATGTTGCAGTTTCTTTTAAGACACAAAAGATCAATGAGCAATGAACAATTTTAAAACAAGAATTATTCATTAAAGAACGTGCCACAAAATAGAAAAAATATTTTATCTCCTAATTTAACCTGAAGCTCATCTTATTGAATATTATTAAAGGACTCAATAAGTATATAAAACACGAGTTTATGTATTATTTAAAAGAAAATTAATTTAGTAATAAAATTGTTTTGTTGTTTTAAGTTTAGTATTTACACTTATTTTATTAAATATAATAATAATTGAATAACTTTGTTTTGGTGTACAATAAAGGATATATATCTTATTAAAAACAGCAAAATGGAAAATCAAAATTTACACTGCTGAGATCTGGGAAAGAAGGAATTCGATTTTCTTTTTAATAATTAATTTTAATAATTTATATTTTTAATTTCATTTAGATAATTAATTACATATTTTATTAACTGGTTCGTAAAATCAAAAATTATTTTTCTAATTGCACCTTCGGATTCTCACGTGGTCTTTCTTTAAAACCAGTGGAAGATATCCTTTAACGTTCACAAAAGCTTTAAAAAGATAAGATTAACGCCGACATCGAATCTCAGTAGTGAAACATATTTTATCGGTATAATTTATTTATCCTTCATCCATTTAAAACTTTATAACCTATATATAGTGGCACGCGCTTTGTTTTCATTTATACAACGCTCATTGATTACAACACTGTAGCGTTTAAGTAATATTTCACAGAATTACACACATCTTACCTGCTAATCATGCAAGTAATTAGAGAAAACAGTATTATACTAACATTCCAATAATTGTCTATATTTTGTAGGTAATTTTGATAGATATATCTATATATTTGTGTACCAAAAATTAAATACAATAAACATCTCTTATTAATTTGATAAAAATTACAGATTCTTCGGATCCAACAAGACTGAAATTGCGAAAAAGTAAAATAAATTCTAAATTTTAATTGTCATTATCCGACACACGTATCTCCCCCCACTGCGTTTAGCTGGATGGGAGTAAACAAGAACGTATTAAATACATCGCGCCATTATAACAGTCGGGTAGGTAGTCGAAAAAAGCAGATAGTTCTGTTACTCATAACATAGTAAAGTTATTGAAAAGTGTAATATGCATATATTGCAGGGTTTTTAAGAATACTGATAATAAAATAAATGAATTATAAGTAGGAAAGCCATGATATTTGCAACAGTAAACTTGGTCAACATTTTTCATTTTTTTTTTGGAAACAAAAGGTAAACAAGAAGCGGTTCTTCTGATGGTAAGTAACCACCAGCGCTCATGAACATCTGCGGGACTGAGAGCACTGCAGATACATTGCCTACCTTAAAGGATTGGAGAGGAAGAAGGAATCTAAGGGAGGGTAAAAGATAAAAAGAAAGGGGCAAGGAATGAGCTTCAATCACAACACAAAACGCGGTAATACATTAAGTTCTCGATGTCGTGCGGGTGTGGTTAGGGTAGCACGGGGCTAGTTGAGCATATGGGTAAGTTGGGGAAGGGAATATCTCAGAAACTATACATCGCACGCTAATACACTAAACGGTGGCAAGAAGCGGGTGAGGGAGAGGAAATCATCACACAACTGTCAATTGCGATCTGTCGAACGAGTTACGTTAGCGCACGCTTTGTTTATTTTGTGTATGAAAAGTAAAAAAAAATGTGAATATTTCTTCTATATGAGCCAATTATTATCTATTTTTAATCAAGTAAGTGTTCAATTTTTATAAATTTAGTATATTTTTGATATTTCAAAAGGATTTGGTTTTGATTCAAACAGATTTTTTCATAAAGTCACTTTTGTTTCAAGACTCATTATCACTCAGACAGAGTGGGGTAAGTTGAGCAATAGTTGCTCAACTAACAATAACTTACATTCATTGTTCTTTTTATTTTATTTTAGTCAAATATTTTCAGCTGAACAAGAAGATTCTTCATAAAAATACTTCTTCAAATTCACAAAGTCACAAATCTTTTATGGATATTCTCCGAAAGAAATTCGTCGCCTTGCCTGTAAGTATGCAACTAAATTTAGCATCTTGTGACCACCGTGTTTTACTTCTGTTACTAAATCATTGTAAACAAAAGTTTGACTGTCAAATTATCATTTTATTTTATGTCTGATAAAACCATCTAAGGCATGGATTGGTATATATTTCTAACTGCTCAATTTACCCCGTACCCTTGCTCATCTAACCTCACCTTTGAGGTACGTCGAGCATGTCCGACTTTCTTCACCTCAATGGCTGTAGCTTTTAAATGAGATTTGTTAGAAATAAATTACTTTGGGCACGTTTAGAAAGAGACAAATTACTTACCCATTAATATACATGACAAGAAATTTGGATGTACCGTTGAGGGGCAATGACAGTTTAAGTGAAAAATTGCTCAACCCGCCCCACCCTACCATTCTTCCCCGATCGAGCCAGCCCACTGGAGCTATCGTGGGTATGGCACTATTTATTTAGAGCAACTAAACTGTTAGCGACACATAATTCAAGACATTGTAATTATCAAGTACCACAATACAATAAACGTAAATTAGGTTGGACATAGTGTCGTGTAGTGATGTTACCTCGTGCGGCGGTTGTTGCTGCGGAGAATGTTGCGCGTGCTGCGGATGCTGCGGGTGAGGCGGGTGCTGTGGGTGCGGCAGCGGCGGGTGGGGCGCGGGCTGCGGGCGGTAGTAGTCGGGGTATGGCTGCGCGGGGGGTGGGGTACCGGCGGGGGGCGGCGCGCCCGCGCGGTACCCGCCCGCGTAGCCGTACCTGTACTCGCCCGAACCGTACGCTCTGCAACAACAAAGTTCATGGACTACTTCCCCTTCTTTTTTGTTTATAATCGTAAAGTAATATAAGAGTATCTTCTTCTTCTAAGGGAGCCTCTCCAACTTGCGATGGTTGACAACCAATTCAACTTACAACTATCTTCTTTTTTCGCGAGGCGCAGCAATTTTGGAGCACTCGATATCCCGGTCCATTCCCTGATTATACGTAATCAAGACTTTCTTCTCCGACAACTTGTTTTTTGCCCGCGACTTTTACCATCAAGCTCAGTTGCAGCAATTTGTACCTCTCATGTCTCATGATGTGACCCAGGTAAACAAACTTTCTACCTTTGGCGGTCTGCAAAAGTTCAGGTCTTTGCTTGACTTGTTGGAGAAGCTCGTCATTAGCCAGTTAGTCCTAGCTGGACTCAAAAAGTAGCCACTGACGAAGTATACCAAGCATCCATCTATCATATGTGTGTATGTCTTTATGAATGTCGTCACTGCGGTCCGCGATCTGGTCACGTTGGTTCTTGCTGAACACAGCGCCAGGTGCTCCAATAAAACGCCTGGCATATGCTGAGCAAGGTGCATTTTATGCCACTTGTTAAAATATATTTTTTTCATTTTGTTTTGTTTGTTTATTTGTATATTATAATATTGTTAAGTTTTTAATTAGTTATTGTAAAAAAATAAATTCGATTTGAAATTACTATAGCAGGTAGCTAGTACCACAGAGTGGAGGCGCGTAGATAGAAATTTCGAACAAAACTTCACATACTAAAACGACAGTCATGCAAAAGGTGGAGATGAAACTTTTATTATGTATTGTAACATTATACAAGTCAAATTAAGGAAATTACCATAACGATAAAGGAGCATATGACTTGTGGTAATTAAACTACCATAATAAGCCATATACTCCTTGTATATGGCTTACATGACAAATAACGTCGTATCGTTCAGTCATAACAACGTACCTGTCACCTTCCGGTCCATACGGTGGATAGACCGGCCTATTGGTGGGATATGGAGATCCATATTCATACCCGTAACCTTGTTGGTAACCTGAAACACGAACACGGATTTGACATTTTTAAAACATTACACAAAATCAATATTAACAAACATAGCATGCATTATAAATGTACACTAAGGTAGGCGAACGATATTTGGATTATTATGTATTATTTATTGCATAACGTATTTTACTGAGAGCATTATGAAAAAAGACCTCTGAATCTTTTGCTGTTTATTATTGAATAAAATTTGTGTAAGTAGGCTAAATGAATTTACTGTATATAAAATGTTCGGCAATTTAATATACAACACTCGTGCAAAGTTATAGTCATAAACAATTACTGCAAACAAAATGTGACAGACCAAAAAAGCAAGACAAGGAAAATGGAATAAATTTATATACTAAAATTAAACTACATTATAGTTTCGACAGAATCTTTATAGACGAAGAATTATAAACTTATATACATTTATTTACAAAGAATATTTTAATTTTTATAGTATTTAACAAAAAATAACAGTTGATTTTTTACATACATATATATGATTGCAATATATAAATCTATTTTTTTTAAGTCTAGCAATTTTTTTCTATTATTAGATTGTTTGTTATCCATTATAAGCTAACAGTGCTGGTGCGAGAAAAATATGGTTCACATCAACAGTCCAATGGAAGGATTGAAGCCACGACCTAAGATCGTAGGCGCAGTCCTTAATAATTGAGCTATTGTTGCTTAAACCTTTTTTTTAACAACTTTATTCCTACAGTAGGTTATTTAAAGCCCTAGATTTAATCCATGCCACTAAAGCCACATTTAATAAAAAAAACGGTTTAAAATGTAAATCCATATTTGGCTTCAGATTTCTAAATTTGTATATGTGTTACCATAATATATACTGTGGATTTTGTAATAAATATATAAATAAATAAATAAATAAACAATGTGATATGTAAAGGTATCATAACGCATATTTATCATTTGAACAAAAAAACGAAGTTAATGGGTTAAAATGACCCTTTATCAATCTTCGATGGTAATTAATAATGATGGGTTTGGATATGAAAAAGCGTGTGAAGGGTTAAGTACCTGGGGGTCTCCGGGGCCCCGGCGGCTCGTCGAAGGGATTGGAGGCGGCAAGATTGTCGCCGCCCGGCCCACCGCCTACAACCACAGGTGTTTATTCTACCCACTATCTCACCAGAGGAACATTACTGATACTGCTATACATGTTTGGCGCGTAATCATTTTTGTGTTTGGTTGTAATTCTTTAAAAAAAAGGCTTGAAACGGCAATACAGGTGGATAGTCGTAGAAACCGTGGATTGCCTAACAGCTCACATGGCTAGATGGAGTCGAAGATGTCTTAACGATCCGACTGGAAAAAATTACTGAACCAAGCTAAGGCCCACCCGCGGCTGTAATGCCTTGATTGATAACGAATTTTTTTTTGAGACTTTAACTTTGAACATCATTTTATTCCCATTAGGGTAACAATCAACAAGGTTTTTTATTTAGTCCATACATGCTTTTTTAATTAATTAAATCAATCATGATTATTTATAGACACCTCTCCGACAAAAGCCTTGTCTAACCCTTTTTATTAGGTTAATATGTATAAATTTCCTTATTGAAATTAATAAAAATTTTATAATACACACAGTCAAATTAAACAACATAATTTAAGTTTACAAAAGGCTCTAAAAAGTACCTTGTACCCTTTAATCATTGACTTTAAAATATATCTGTAAAATAGAATATTATTTTTCCAACAGTATCGGTAAGGTTCCTTTTATCGTGTCCCCAGTCAGTCAAGCTATCAAAAACATTTTTTCTTATTTTAATGTCATAGTTTTTGATAAAGAGACGTTCGGTTTAGAAGTAACAGGATTAGTGAAAAGCATCGAGGCGCATGATGTAGTTAGCATTATAGTTCATAAGTTCACTCACGTACATGGTGTTAGTTGGACACATAAGCATAAACAAAAGGAAAACAAGCCCGACGCGTCGCCTCGGTCGTGTGAGGTAACGCACGGTGTCTAATTCTAGCTCAGAGCTCATGTACAGCGTTCAAACGTCGGTGCGATTAGTTCACAACGTGCTTCTAGTGTTTCAATCTATATCTATATCGCTATATATACAACATGTTACAGTCAACTCTCGATAATTCGAAGTTGAAGGTGCGTTCAACTTACTTTCAATACTTCGAATTACTGAAAGCAGTATATATTGAAACGCTATTGATTTAAGTAGTATTTAATAGCTAAACTGCAAATAGCATAGGCCTACATGATCGTTTGTGTATACAAATTTCAACAAGTTTATATTTAGATTTGTTGACTATTTGCGTGAAAGAATTTCCGCGTGTATCAAAAACCATTTAATTTATTTGATTTAAAGAATTTTATTAGGGACCCAACAAAAGGTTTGAATTATCAAGAGTCGACTGCATCTAGATTTGTATATTTATTTACACATCTGTCCCTATGATAAATAAGATAGCCGCCTTAACGTTCTCTTAGCTTAGCTTGAACTCTTAATTTTTCTTTGCTTTATTTTTTGTTTATAGGTAAGCGAGCGTATCTCCTGATGAAGAGTAATCAACGTCGCCAATAGACATCTGCAATACTACAGACATTACGGAACCGCTGGAGGCCTGTGAGAAATGTGTAGGCTTGTTTATTGAAAGTTTCAATGTCGTATCGGTTCGAAAATATGGCTTAAGTTGGTTCCACAGGGTGGTGATGTTCGTGGTTTAGTAGTATGTTGTGTTTTTAAAACGCAACGTGATAATTGCTGTAACAAATTTCGATTTAAAAAAACTCGTAAATTAATTATAAGACGTTAAGGAGGCTATCGAAATGTTATTCAGACAACATTCTTTAAAATTGCATGTTAAGAAGATGTTCAAATAGTGTAGTAATTTTTATAGTATTATAATCAATCTTATATGGAGAATGACAAGTCAAGCAACCATGGTTATATCACTTTATATGATGGAAATTGTCCTTTTGATCTCTTTCGATTGAGGATGCTGTTTGTTATTATGCTAAAAATGTAATGTTTAATAAATAGTAAAACAAAATGTGGAATTTGAAACCTGATCTTAAGGTACATAACTGAAAATATTATTTTCAGAGAGCCAAATAAGTACTTCAGTTTGCATAGATACTTGGTTTGGTTAGGCGTTTGAGTGCGTGTTTCACAACCCAAATGCCGTTGCAGTCACGCAGTAAACATTTAATAAATTGCCATGTATTTTTTTATGTAGTATTGGCCCCCCAACATAGAAAATCCAAGTGTGAAGTTATGAGTATAGCGTTTAACCCTTTCGGTACAGGTGCCGGATATATCCGGTACGGTCCGCGATGACACAGGTCATCAGACGGAGTCTAATGACCTGTGTCATCGTGCCGGATATATTTCGGCATCCATGTAAGAAAAAAGAATCAAGGTTAGGAAAATCTTCACACCAAGGAGGACTGACCATGTGCTGTGTGCCCATTTTCGGCGGGACACGTCGTACAGCGGGAGTGTTGCGGCGGAAAGAGCGCTCGTATCGAAAGGGTTAAATATGTGTTGCCCTCTAGCGGCGACCTAACTTAACTAGAACGATGGATAAACTAAAGTGTGGGGATAGAATTAAATCGTGTAAGCCATAGCGGGAATTACCTTGCGCTTGTGCAGGCTGCGGCGGGTAGCCGGAATACTGCGCTCCGTATCCGTCCATTGGCGCCCCTGACCCTGCGCCACCGCTACCCCCAAACGACTCTTGCGAATTTGATGACCCTTTGGAGGATAGGATTTTCTTGAATTAAGGTCAATATCAAACTAAATGCATATAAAAAAAGGGCATATTAAAGTCTGTTAGAAGTAATTTGTTGTACAGTGAAATAAATAAATAAACCTACAGTAACATATTTTTGTAATTTTTATATAAAAAAATAAATATTTTTAATGAAACAATTGAGAAAAGTTTCGTAGTGCAAACCCATTTTTCGATTTTAACAATAGATTAATTTGTTTGTAATAAAATACAAATTCGAACATTGTAGTTAATATCAGTATTTTATTTATTTATTTAAACTTCCACAAAGTGCACAACAGGCGCACTTAATACCACTGAGCATTCTCTACCAGTCAACCTGCGGGCGAAAATAAAAAATTAGTTGAAAGGTGGTGCTGTGTGGTGTCTTTTAAGGTATGCAGTCAAATATGGGCATCTTCCAAATAATGATTTGCTTTAATCACCATGGATCTCAAGTGGCCAAGTAAAGGGGAAGAAGTCGATATTCTGTGAGTATGGCTATATATAGTTATGGCGACGAACAATTAGCCGCCAACGGATCCAATGGTCATGGGGTTCGATCCCCGCGTATCTATAACCGATATTTATTCCATGTCTGAATACCCCACCAATCCGCATTGGACAAGCGTGGTGGGCTGTGGATTTTTTTTTTACATTACTATGAAGTTGTATATGGCAGGCAATAACAGGAATTAACTGCGAATTAAATTTGATTTTTCATTTTGCTTTCCATCAGGTGATATGTCTGCTCGTTTGCCTTCCTATCTTATATAAAAAAGCTTACCTGCACTCGCTGTATTATTAGATTTTCCCCCCTTTTTCTTCGTGGACGCCTCGACCTGGTTGATGATCGGCTGGGGGTCTATGCCGCCCCTGTCGAAGTGACACTCGTACGCCAGCAGATTCTTTGTGTAGTGTTTGCGCAACGTGTACGCTGCCGACGACGACGCTCCTATACCGAGCAAACCCGCTATGTCTTTCCACGTTTTATTCTTTGTCACCTGATGAATGTACAACAAGTGACTGTAAATTATTGTCAATTTCAAACTAAAAGGTAAGCTTAATTAATATCTTAAGGTAAAATTATTTGTTAGAAATTTCGTTCAGTGTGGTAATATTTGAAATGTGGAATCTATAGGTATTTCATAATTTTTGGACTGGTAAATAGTTTCACTCCTCTTTTGTTGTAAACAAGCAACGGAACGTTGTTGAGAAAATGTTGTCCAGAAAATCTTGATAACTTTTCGTGTTTTTTTGGTGTATTTCGTTTTCGTATATTATTTGCTTATATGAAATTTGCTAAGCATAAAAAATGTGTTATTTAATTGCAATTATGCAAATGAGTTAAGAAATAAATATATATTGGGTGGGTGAAGGTTGTTGGGATGAACTCGCCCGAACACTCCCTCTCGGTATCTTTCCCATGATCAGATGGATATATTTAGCAGGTATTTTATTAAAAACAGTCCAAGCCAAACGCGATTTATTCAATCGCACAAAACAATCGAATAACATGTCCGCTCTGTTCTATTATTCTTCGATCGACAACTGTCATCGTTGAACTACGAATCGTTCTCTTTCGAATGGCTACCAGCTTTAATAAGCAATATTCATTCATTTGACTTAACTGCTCGTTTGACTTAATTGCTCTGACGATACACCTGGCATGTATTCGTATTCAAGCTAATCAAAATCATTAAGTTAACCTAACAGTCAGAGGTAACACTAAAAGATAGGTAATGAATTAAAGGAGTAACGTTTTAAAAAAACCTTACCTCCTTTAATTAAATATTAAGAATCAGTTAGTTTGCTATTGATAGACAGTTCGCCTTAAGTTTCAAGATAAATGTTCATATGAACGATTACATTGATTTATTACAAATACGATGTGTCCAATGTGACGATATTGTACGTGTACGACGATTCCAATGTGATCTAATAGTCAATAAACATTTATACGATTCTTATTAATAGTAGTAAATATATATATATAAATGATGATATTTTAGTGATGTAAATCAAACATAGACGTTTGGATTAATGATGAGGATCAAATGTTAACATAACATAAGATTTTTGCATGTACATACATATTGCTGATCAAAATGAAAATATACTAAAAATACAGCATTTGGATGATCCCTCCTGTTGAAATAATTGGTAATACACGTAATATTCTTAATTAAAACACTAACAAAATACAAAGCTGAGAAACTTCAATTTTTAAAACTTAGAAAAATTCGAATTAAACTAATAATTTGTTGTAAATGCTCGGCATAAATATAAAAAAGATTTCTAAGTTAACACAATAATGTATGGATCTAACAATTGTAACATAAATAGAGAACTAATATTCAGAACACGTCAACTCTTTACTTTCAGCTAACAACACAACAGCAGGTGACGTTCAAAGCGAGAACATAAAGCGCCAATTTTACTGCGCTGGTTGGAAAAGGCGATAACTCGAGAGTGTTAACGAGTGGAAACCTCACCATGCCGACGGTATTCGAATTTTTAAGTAGATACACAATTCCGACGCGTCCAAGCCCGCCGCCAGTCGGCAATCTACTGCCTCACTTTACGGCCATCACAACATTGTTCGTGCACTCGAAGCGGCCTTTGCGAACGCTCTAATGATAAAAATTTATTAACTATCGTTAAAGCCCGTCGGGTTTATGGCGCCTGTTCACATAAAGCTGACGGTACATGCACTAACATAAATCCTAGTTGAAGTCTATTAGTCTCAGTTGCATAGAACGTTACTAGCAAGTATTACTGGTTAAGTACTATTGGAGTATAGAGATGCCTGTTTATACTACTGCAAAGTTAATTGGATTTTGTATCACACACGCATTATGTTTCTGCCGTAAACTAATGATTACAAAACATATACGTTTTCAGTTATTGTAAAAACCTTAACAAAAAATTAATATTAATTTCATTTATAAGATGACCTCGGTAACGTATCAAAATATATTTTAATTTTATTTTCATACTTTATTATGTATTTTATTGTCCTAAATTTAATTTTTTTACATATAATAGAAAATATTATAGTACTTATTTCAGAACAATTTTAAGTTTATGTTTTAATATATAAAAATCTCGTGTCAGTGTCTGTTATCGAACTCCTCCGAAACGGTTTGACCGATTTTTATGAATATTTTTTGTTGTAATTTGGTAGGTCTGAGAATAGATCGTAAACTATGTTTTATATCCCTAAGTGATGAGAGTGGCCTTCCCAAAATTTTTATTTTTTATTTTTTGAGCAATTTTTTTAATTTTTATGGCAAAACAACGTTTACCGGTTCAGTTGGTAAAGTATATAAACTAGAGCTATGTAAAAAGTTGATAAGCGTTGATCTTGAGCACTCAACGAAAGACCAGGGTTCGGTTTGCGAATTATATTCTTAGAAACGCACTCGTTCCCGAAAGAGATGTAAACAGCACAGATAAAGAATCACGACTAGCGGCGATGACGTGACAGCAGTCCAATCAAGGAAACAAAATGACACGCGTATTCTTCGCGCATCTCCGCACACCACCAAACAGACCCAAAACGCTATTGCGCACGTAAGGAACAGCGCTCAAGATTCATACCGACGGGAATACCATTAAAATTACTTCTCAGGGTAGCTACAGAGCCTATTAATAGCGTGATGCTATTACAGTAAACCCTCCTATAAAGCAGTACTCTTATAACCCGATTTCACGTCACTCGTATAACGCGGGCATTTCCTAAGTCATATATCTATAGTGTGAAATTTATGATGATTTGACAGTTAATAATCAATTACATTTGCACATCTTGTTTTTATAAAACGTAATAATTTTATTAAGTTTTTTTTCCTAGTTTTTGACTTTTAGGACCATTGATTATACATAACAGTTGCCTTCGGCGATATTTCCGAATCGATACGACATTGAACCTTCAAAAAACAAGCCTACTTATATTTTAAAGGCTGGCAACGCAACTGTGATGCCTCTGGTGATACAGATGTTTATGGTCAGCGTGAATTGCTTGGCCATGAGGTGATACGCTTGCTCGTTTGTTTCTCTATCCCCAAAAAAAACCACTATGATGCCTGGTATAACGCGTAACCAATCTTATAACCGCGTTATAGGCGGGTTTAGTGTAATATGTTTGTTAGCTTCCCTGATCATTATGAAACCATAAAACTAACCTCCACAAATCCGCCGCGGTCGCGCACCAGTAGATACAGGCGGTAGAGGTCGAGCGGCTGCTTGGAGATGGTGGGGCAGGCGGCGATGGGCGTCCGCCTCTCCTCCATGAACGCCAACAAACGCTCCACCCAACCGCGGCGCTCCGGCGCGTCGTCCATCTCGTACAGCTTGCCCAGCGAATCCGACTTCTGGCGCAAACAAACCTCATCATACATCGATGAGCGTACCTTGTATTACATGTTACATACACCAAATTGTCAATAAATATAAACAAGTATTGGTGAAAATGAAATTTTATATAAATCGAACATCAGTCATTTTTGTTTATTTCTTAAAATATGCTTTAATTATAGTAAACCAAATATTATAAATCACTAGCTGCCCGCCCCGGCTTTGTACGAATAATGTGTCTAATGGAAAAAAAAATAAGACAAACTTCAGTTTCCTTATCATCATGACGTAAAAGAGGCCTCAGAGGAAAAACAGCACGAAGCTCAGAAACAATTTTCTAATACAACAATTGAATATGAATGCATGTCAATCTATCAATACTGACATTCATTTTGTTAATCATACCTTTTTTTGATAAGCATTTTAATCTAAAACGCCATCTATTTTTGTAGGATTTAAAATGACAGAAAAGAGAAAAATTGTTTTTTTTTACCGTCTTTTTTTTATTATATTCACTTTAGCTTGTTAACATTTTTGACCATAATAGAAAAACAAAATTCATTATATATATGGTTTAGAGCAGGGATTCCCAAAGTCACCACCAATCGCAAAGTTTTCCAATTGGTAAATATTTTGTATCAATAGGAAAAGACTAGACATAGGATTTATAAAGTGATTTGGCTAAGGGGTCTGAGGTAGTGACGGACATTGAAAAAAAAAACTTCGATGCTTTTTCGATGTAATATATTGCATTGAGGCATCGATGGTATGCATATAAAATACTTCGATGTTTTTAGTACATCGATTTTTTTTTTTATAAAAGTAGTAGTAATGAGTGGTAAATAAAAAAAACGCATTTAAAAATTAAAACACACTCTGTAACAGCAGATGTCGTCAATATTAATAGACAACGTGAATCATTCAATATCAAATGACATCTTCTTAAAAATATTTTTCACTATAATGTAATGTTGCCTGGCTACCTTTCTGTTTAATATATTATAAAATGAATAATCAACAAAAAAATGTAGTAGTTTCGCCTACTTTACATTTTTAAAACGTGCATATGTGGGTTTTTTATGATTACAATACTACTCATTACTAAGTATTACTGTAGGTTCGCCTTTTTGATACATCGAACAAAGAACATCGATGTTTACTCGATTTTGAGCAATTAACCAAAAATCGGATGGATTCGATGTATCGGTATTTGACATCGAGTATTTTTAAAACATCGATGTATATCATCCACTTCTAGTCTGAGGTATTAATTCATTTTGAAAAAGGGCTCTCTTACCCATAATAGTTTGGGAATCCCTGGTTTAGAGTATGGTTTTGGTAGTAACTATGATAGTGAAGAGAACTAACACAATTGTTAGCAATTAATATTTAAAAATGAAGTAAAAATGTAACATGTATAGTAGTACTTCAATAAAACAAATGGAAATCAATTAATTCTTTTAAAGCAGAGTTTCGTGGTAACGGCAAGGTAACTTGAGGAAATTCAAATAAACGAAAAGTGTTCATTAGTTTATTACATCTAATCATACCATTCATTCAGATAATTAAAAAATGCTTATGGAGCACTGCTTATAGATTTCTCCTCGATATCAATTTTACAAAATAGAATGATTGCTTTTCATCAGGCGATTGTTTGCACTCCTTTACTATCAAAAAATGTGTGACGACTCAAATTGTAGTTAGATACATTGAATGCTAGTGTAAAAGACTTCACTTATTATACTTTTTCACTTATCCAATCTTTTTTGTTATAAATCAATACGAAACAGTTCGGCAACAAGCGCTATATCCATTCCCTGATATTGTGGAGGCAAAATTTTTGTCTTCGACAAACACGTCTTTTCCTGGGACTTTTCGAATCGTGTCGAAAATCAATTTGTACCTGTCATGTCTCATTACATGTCGCAAGTACGCAACTTTTCTATTTTTACAATCTGTAAAAGTCCGCGGTTTTGCATTGATCGTAGGTAAAACCATTCAATACGTACCTAAATATTTATAAATAAAATTGCAAAACTTTTTTGTGACGATTTAAATTTTTAATATTGGTACAGGTAAATTTTGGTAATGTTTCAATCAATTTTGACAGGACTCTAGGGAAGACGATGTATGGTGAAGATTCAAGACCGAAACGATTTTTCCCTGGTAACAGTTGAAGTCGTGAAATAAAGGTCCTCACATTAACTACATTACAAACTGGATTGGTTCTCTTCACTAAATAATTATACCCAATTACAGTAGCACATCAGTTTGCGTTGTTTGTTATTTAATCAAGCAACTTATGACATTTTTATAATAGTTATTAAATATTGTTAGTAACATTTGTAATAGCAAATATAATATCTTGATACGAAAACAGCTCTTGAATACATGTTCAACTAATCTTTTCATTATTAACTAAAAGACTGAGTAAATCTTTTAAAATTAATATAGCTGTATATTTACAGAATAAGCTACGTAAAATATATTTAAGTTTAATACGAAAAAAAGGAAAAACCACATGCGAAACTACCGCATAACGGTATTAATAATATAGTCAATTAATAGCCAAAGAATAGTTTCTCAAAAACAATAAAAATAAAGAATAAGGTATATTTTTCTTAAATAACATTAGGGAACCATCACCAATAAGATCATATTAATAATAGCAAATATTACAACATTAAAAACGGAAATATAGAAAAAACGCACTTGTAAGTTTTAATAGAATGATTCGCCATGTGGCATCACTATGTGCAAATCTGTCAAAAACTCTAATAAATTTGCAATAAGGAATATCCTTTCCCTAATACACAAGGAATTGTCAAGATGGTCACATCTGGCATGTGAATTACATATAGCGTATTTATGTCGTTATATTTCCCATACATTGGAGTAACAACCTATTCAGGTAAAAAATAAGATAAATACAACACATAAAACTGAAGGAATTTAATTAATATCTGGCTAATTGCAAAATTGCAAGCAACATTTGAAAAGTTAATTTTTAAATATATAACACTTAACTTTAAAGGCTTGACTTACTGGCACAAGCACAAATGTAGAACCAAGAACATGATTCAAAATTGAGAAAATAAATGCAGATGTAAATTATAGCATATAAAGATGAAGCCGATACAATTTAAAAGGCAATCTAGTGAAATCAAATGAGCAAGGAAATATTACTAGCATGCTATATAATGCGTTTATGTATTTAGTTAGAATCGACTAAATAGAAAACTACAACATGCTAAACGATGTTTAATTTGATATAAACCTTTGATCTGTAGGACTCCGGTGGTATGTGACTGTTAAACACCTGAAATAGATGATAAAATGCAATGCTTCCCTCTTACTCCGACACATACACGATAAGCAATACAGGATATAATATATAAGTGGATACATTAAATAAACTATTGATGACAGATTCAACCTTATAAGAAACGTCAAATATAGCGGAGAGACTTTTCCCGCCAACTAAATTAGTGACGTTGTGTTTTTCATTTTCATAATCTTATATTATTATCAGTTATATTGTTTAATTGTGGTGACCTATTATGAAATACTGTTCGATTAAGAACTATAAATGGAATGATATAATATAAATGCGTGTATCTTTTTCGACTTTTCAAGTTGATTGAAAAATTTATAAACGGTTTTGGTAGAATAGCTACCATTTTATTAAGACCTAACGTGGCAAGCTGACTAGTATATTACATACAAGATACTAGATATTATTGTATTTTACTTGACACTGGCATAATAATTATAACATAAACTTGACCATCAAATTGAACAAAAGTCGTTCAAATCTTTTGGCGCCGTCATTCTTTACATAAGGTCCGAAATAGGAATTAGGGCGTAAATTTTCCCTCTAATGAACATTATATGTTTGTCATTTCTTAATGTTGCAATCCAACGGATAATCTTAAAGCGTATCCGATGAAATACTTTATATTTACCTTAAAAATATAGAAAAAAGTAATTGGACTTTTTATGAAAATAGGAAAAATGGTTACATAAAAATTTCTCAAACTATGAAAGAAATAAGATTTTGTTGTTTCTGTAAAATTTACTCATATGGAATTTTTTGTGTGGTGGTGTGATGTGTAAAATTTATTTGAGATATATGTTGGGTTGGGCATAACCTTACAACATTTCCGTCAACATTAACTTAGTAATAAAACATTTTCATATTTTCATACATTAATGGACAAAAGGACTTTTTCATCTTTAATTCATTATTTTCATTGTAAATGATAAATAAATAAAAACATCGTATTTATATATGAAGTCACGTATCTACATATGTATAGAAATGAAAGTTAAAGATTATTTTAAATTTTAGTTAGTGATCTCTTAAACATGATATACACAATTTTTTTTGGTGTGGAATTTGTGAAGGGGAATAGCGTTCTTAGACCTAGCGCTTTTATAACTTGGTCAAAGAGACCCAAGTAGGAGGCCCACATATTGTTCACTAATGATTAAAAAATTTCAAAACTTTGACTAGTATCATAAACTAAATCAAGTAAAAACAATTTCCATCGAGTCCCAAGTTATGTTTCTAATTTAACAGTAATTTGTGATGTAAAACGTGCTACATATTATGTCAACATGACATCAAAGTCAAAAATAAGTCTCAAATGGAAAATTTTACTTCATAAGAGAAAATATTTTCAGTATGTATCAATGTGATCAAGGATTTTTTTGAGTGAGACACAATCTTTATCTGCTTTAATTATAGTTAGAATTCAATTTTCACTGGGGTACAAAGATATAAAACTATCGTCTCTAGTAAGGTTGCATCGTTTATTATTTATATATTATTGGAACACTAAATTAGTCACATCTATTACCATTTTTTATTGTTTCTATAGAATAGGGCATTGTGGCTAAGTTGGACTTGTCTAGCCATAATCTCCTATTCTTCTCATTCTTGTGGATATTGTGAAGGCGTAGTGTTACATAAAAATATCCAAACTTATATCAAAATTTAAAAAAAATTTAAGAAAATAAATATCACAATTTATGATGTAATAAAATTGAACAAGTGATACAAAAATCGTTTGGCTTTAGAGTAGGCTAAGTAATGCACCATCAATGTTTATGCTGTGTATAATATACTGAATGAGTGTACTTGATCCTGTTGTATACTTTATATTAAGAACTAAAAGTAATTGTTGAGTGTATGTCGGTTCTTCATGTACATACAATATTATTTTTCTGAATTTGTTTTTTCCCAGATCTTAATAAGGTTATTTTTTTTTAGATTTCTATCTAAATAATGAATTTCCATAAACTTGATGCCTGACTACATAAATAAAATAAAAACGACATATTATATATATGTAAGCATTTTTGCACAATTAAGTTGCAGTAAATTAGTTTATCATGTTATAAATTTAGAAATATTTAGGAATAGTCTGACTTAATCTAGATATTCATACTGTCTATATCATTTTAATATGTAATAATAGTAGCACTAAATTAGAATATAAATAATGATTCTATAATTGATTCTTCTCAATTGGTGATCGTCTTCAAACGCAGCAAGTAAATTAAAATTAAGTGTGACTGACTACCACTGCAATGGCAGCAGCATTCACCTCGATAAGATCTTGGAATGTGTAAGGTTAGGTATAGTGTGCAGTCGAGCAGACTGCTCCATGGATTGACTTGCGATCCCATAATCCCACCTCCCACTCATTTGCACATGTTATGTCTGCAATGGCCCACCTATGTACGGAATCTGTTAAGGGATCTCTACGTAGGCCATTGCAGATAGTAGCCAGATGAGAGAGCCAGAGAAAGCTTCTCTACGATGACATACGAAGTTAGAGGGGGATCTTTCATTTTCCACCGCACAACCTTCTTTTTAGCTGGATATTTTTCTGAAACCTTTGTACACCGTACGAAGCTATTACGACTTTTTAGCCTAGCAGAGGGGAGAGTGTGGTTGTAGAGTGGATGTCTGTGATCGGATAGTGTTTGATGCAGTTGCGTCTGTGTATGGGTTTATGTGTATTTGCGTTAGGTGTCTCATAACTCACGGGACTGGACGGCGGCCTCGGCCACGACGAGGGTGATGTTTCGTAGTCATCATGTAGGGACGAGTGAGAGCCTCCGCCTGGGGAGGGCGAAGGAGCCGCGCTCCCTGCCCCCAGTTCCTTACGCCCCGCTTTACCAGAGCTGCACTGTTCTTCGCCTGACGCTGGAATGATATACACTGACAATTTAGATCGATATAAATTAGAAAAATATATATTTACTAGATTTTTGCTTATATATGACACACTTATTGTGGGATAAGAAAATGAGGCAAAGGTCTTCATATAATTCATAAGCTTATTTAACACTGGATTTTGCCCAGCACGTCGTCTTGACAGTTTGTTTATTGAAAAAAAAAATGATATAATTTCTTAGAATTTTGTGGCTTTGCATACAGTTGTATGTAAGTCCAAGTGAATGCTAAAATAATAAAAATAATAAGAAATTACATCAGTATAAATATACATTTTTTTTTAAATAAATTGGTCAACATTATAGTAAATATTAAAGTCCATGTCTTCACTTATTTCAACTATAAGTAATATAGTTATGTCACAATAAAAAAAAAACTCGATCTAATCGAATCGAAGTATGTACTGGCAATGCACAAATAAATATTTGTAAAATATAATGGAATATTGTAAAGTTGGTTTCCAGTGAACGTCGACAAAACGGAGTACATACATATGCGCCCATACAACATTGTCAGACAGACCAGGCAAAACTTAACGGTTGGAGAGGTCACATTTAAGAGAATGGAGAAATTTAAATATCTAGGCTGCACTGTAACGGACACCAACACTCGGAAGGAGAAAATTCAAATAGAACCCAAAATGCCCTTAGTTGTAGTGCAGTGTCGTGTTGTAGGAACCCAACTAGGAAACTAACACTGTGGTGTTAGTTTCCAGACTTCTGAGCAAACGCACTAAGATCCGCATATACAAAACGGTCATAAGGCCGACACTAATATACGGCTGCGAGGCTTGGACGCTGACTTTAAAAGAAGAAACTAAACTCATGGTCACTGAGCGCAAGATCCTCAAAAAATACTTGGACCAATGAGGAGGGAAGACGGATCTTGGAGAGTCGTGAAGAATCAAGAGATTGAAGACCTAGTAGCGGCTTAACCCAATATTATAGGCGAGATAAAAACACGATTCTGCTGGCTGGGCCACCATATGCGCATGGGAGAGGATCGAGCGAGCTATAAAACCGAAGAATTGGCAGACGGTGGCGCAAGATCAGTCCAAATGGCGACTCTTGTTGGTGGAGGCCAAGATTCATTTTGGGTCAATGTGCCCGCCTAAGTAACGCGTGGACAATCCGTGTCATGTGGACACGTATCAAATCAAGTAGGACAGTGCAGTTTCATTGACACGTGTTCGTTTTGAAGAGATCATTGACCGCTTTACTTTTTAATATGTCATAAGATCGCTTTACCTTTAAATAAGTCATTGATTTCTTTATTTTTAAAGATGAACTTGATCTCTTTACGACATATGTTCAAGTTGTTGAGTTCAACTTTAACACTCCTTTATTTTTATGAATGAATTAACAAAATATTAAAAAATTGTTTTAAAATAGACATACGCGACACCACAGCAGTAACGAAAGCGTTTCCAGCCTTTACCTTGTTTATTCGAGGCACCATACAACATCAAAATTAGAGTAAAGTACTACACAAAGTTTAGGAATAACTTAACATTAAAATTAATGTGCCAAAGAATACGCCTTGAGTCAGCTTTAAGGTATGTGTGGGCTTGTGTTTTGAAGGTGCCTATGTCGTATGCGTTCAGAAATACCGCCGAAGGTAGCCAGGCCAGCGTACTGGATCGCCACTCATCCAGGTGGTGAGGATGAAACTTTTCTTTGCGATGAGTTGTGCGGTAGTGGAATTCGGTGGCCGGTCTCCTAGTATTAAGCAAACAAACTAAACAGTTATTTGTTACCTGCGGAGGCGTTGCTGAGCGTGCTCTGCTGACTGCCTTCGTCCAGCGGCGCCCCGTCAGGGCCGGTAGTGACTAGCGCAGTGGCAGGCGCGCCAGGACCGTTGTCATGTTCGGCCGGGGCCGTCGGCGGCGGCATCGCCTCGCCAGGCGGACCCATATGCCGCCCGCTCTGTTTACACACTCATTATTTATATATTAAGTACACAAAATGAAAAAGAAATAAAGACTACATAAGAAAAAGATGTACTAAATATAAGAAGTATTTTACAAAGAAATATCTTCCGGCAGATCTGTGATCAGAAAGTAAATATGGAAAATCTTTAGACCTATCATAATTCGATTAAAACTTCATTTTCAAAAAATATGTTTTTCTATTTCCTTACATAACAAATGATATTCTTGTGAAATAATCAGTAGTTCGCTTCACTATCAGCGAGACAGAAAAAATATAATATAACGGGCAATTATTGTGGTAATGATGGAATACAATTTTTTTTCGTTGATATATAAATAGCCATAGAATTGACACTTCAGACTGCCAGATGAAATATCAGTATATCAAGCAAATGCACCGTATCTGCTTGATATACGTACGAAGACGGGTTGGATGAGGTAACTCAATCCAACCCCTGTCTTCGAAGAACACCTTAACTGCGAAGACTTCGTGGGATCAATCGTTCATAATATATATGTACATACATAATTTAATTATCATGTATCATCACGATTATAGTTCCGGCCAATATTAAACATATTTACTCAGACTTTTAGAGAGCTTTTTATAATCACGTGCTCTCTTACAGCCTGTTCTACCTGGTAATAAACGATATGGTGAATAGCAATTCACTATTTCGTTTATTATCAGGCAGAACAGGTTAATCAACGGATTAATCACATGCACGAAGTAAGCTTAGAAAACGCACTTTAATGTTATTTTTGATAATTATTAGAGATCGGGATAATTGCTGACTTTTAAATGCCATTCACGTTACAATTTATTTAATAAATATTAGTTTTGCGTCTGCTTGCGATTTCACTTTAAACATGACCGATTTTTGTTCCATTAGATTATGGTGAATTCGAAACAGAACGCCTTTGGAATCGCCCACACATTTAAGGTGTGTGTATATGTTGTACCTTAGACATTTTATCTAATGAATATCCGCCTAGTACAAAAGGGTTAGAGAGAATCATGAGGACTTTTTTGAGATATATATTTATTTCGATGTGGGAATCGAACCCATTGACATTGTTTAGCTCTCTTAATAGCGAGATATATTTGGGGGGAAAAATGTTGAAAATGTAAATAACCTTCACCGGTGGATAGTGCTGCGGCGGATGCGGCGGCGGCGTGGGGCGGTAGCCCGTGTAGGGGTACGGGGGGTGATGGTTGCGTGGCGGGTAGCCATAGGGTTGCGGAGGGTAGTGCGCCGGCTTGTAGGCCGGATGGTGAGCGTACGGCTGCGCGACCATGGTGCCGGGAGGGGCTGCGCTGGGCGCGGGCCCAGCCGCGCGCACCGCCGGCCCGCCACCATCCGACAGCGAAGACGACGGCCGCGGGGGCATCGGGACGTTCTGCGTGCCTGAAATACACCAAACATTGTTTATCAAAAACCTTACGATGCTTTAAAGTCAAAAGAATATCATTGTTTCACGAATTACCCTACATACGTATGTTTTATACTTTTTAAACCAATATAAATCGACTGCCACAGATAACAACTGCTGAATGGAACACTATTTTAACTTATAACATTATGGAGTATCGCCATCTAGCTCATTTTAGGTTAACCAAAAGCAAATAACAGTCATTGAAATAATATTAAAACGTTTACGACTAAAGACATTAATGGACCTATAATAGGATTTAACCTATATTCCGACATACGACATTAGAACCGAAAAAGGTCTAGAAAAAGGCCGGCAACACTTTTACTATGCTATAGTGTCGCTAATGTGTTTGATTGCTTTCCATCAGGCGACAACACGCTTGCTAGTTGGCCTTCCTATGCCATAACAAAAAATATTTCGATAACAGGCTGTAGAAAAGCTGTGTGGCAAACATGCAATATGCACTTAACTTGTGAATATAAACTCTCTACTACATTTTCGGCCACATAAATCTGCACATTTTTATCACTTGATTAAACTAGTGGTTGATGTTTCGGCAGCAAGTATACAGAGGAAAACTTAAAAATTTTCAACAAACGTTTGTTCGTTTCGTGTTCTCACAATTGTATCGAGTTAAAATGAAATCCGACAGCAGACAGTTTTGTTTGCATGCACACAAGTCAATAAAGAAATTTATATTTTACGCAATTGACAAATCTAAGATTTCGCAGATTCTACCACCACGAGCGTAGTGTCTGAAAGAGAACATCATTTCGTTTACAAGAACTAGCACTACAAACAAGTGACAGCGAAGAATATCGTAGAAAGAAAATATTTTAATTACAATATCACTACTAATATTGAGTAAAAAGTCGCTAAGAGTTAAGTAACATCCACATAAGTTAATGAGCGATGAACAAACTGACAAAAAACATGATATACAATCATTACTTTCTATTTGTATATAAAAATACAACAAAATAAAAATTTAATATATTTTAGCGGATCACACGCATTCCATTAGATATCTGACAAATGAATTGAATTAGGGCGAGCACAATAGAAATTATTAACAGTGACAGTAGTTTCAACGTCAAGGGGGTAAACAGTCAGGGTCGCTTAAGCTTTGTTTACATGTAACAAGTACACAGACTCTCCAATTAAATTGTATTCGATAATACAAACAGCGAACGTTTCGAGTGCTCGATGTGTACGTGTGTGTGTGTGTGTGTATGGTCTGTGAGATCGGTCGCTGTATGGAAGAGGCAGTGCACACACACACACACACACACATACACAATTTGAATAATACAGTTAACGAGGGCTCGCCTAAGCCGGGCGCATCAATCGAGGGCGGGAGAGACGCACCCGATCACTTTCGTTTTCCAACAACACGTGAGCCGCATACACCGCCGGCGTGCGAATTCTCCGCTGCACTTTATTATATCCGTATATGTGCATACGACATGCACGCAACGCATTGACCGAGGCCGAGATACGAACGCCCAGTGATTTGCGACGACGAAAGTGGTAGTGCAGCTTTTATGTGGGTCGATTTGGAGTTGTGTAGTTATGTTAGTGTTACGTGAGTGGTGGTTATGCCTATATCAGGGAGTATCTTTGCCTAGCCGCCTGTCCGGTAGTTATGGTACACGAATACGCGACCCCGTCTCCTTGTCCGTCCGTCACTCCTTGTCTTCCCTATCATCCTATCTAAATCCATCTTTCCTTATCCCTACCCTTTTCTTTCTTCTCTATCCTTTTCCCTTCCTCTTCGCCAATCCATGGTCATCCGTGCCAATGGATGCGTGGCTAGGGGCGAGATTATTGGCAAGCGTACCGACCGTCCCGGGATTGGGCTCCCTTGCGGCTCATGGGATTCACTATGACGAATTTTAATAAACCTAATTTATTAAAAAATGACAGCGACGTGATTCGCCACCCGTCACCTCCTAATTCTCACGAAGACGAGAAGCGACTAACGATGAGCCATTTCGCTACGATGAATGTGAGAGGAAGAATGGATGAAAAGAGTGATGAGTGTGAAGGAAGCAAAGAAGGTGTGCCTGGATCGTAGTATATGGAAATCTATGGTCTCTGCTTACCTCTACGGGAGACAGTTGTGACGATATGTATGTATGTATTTACCTATATGTGACTCAACACGTGAGTGACTGAACTTTACAAATCGCTCCAGGTGCTCCCAATTGGACCTTTGACGTAATCACTCAGGTGAAAAGAGTAACGAAAGAGGGTCCGCTCTTTAATATCACCAGGTGCTATTATCTGGCCCGTTATATTGTGTCGGAGCGATCAGACGGCCCGTAGACGGCGGGGCGCCGGTGAATCATAGATAACAGCGATGTACCATACGCGCCCACCTATATATCCATTTGTTTACGGTGACCTTTAATGAGTGCAGAGCGGCGCTAACGGGGTCGTCCGGCCCGCCCGGATCCGACCACTGTCTCATAAAAATGAACGATGAATGGTGATGCCGCACAAAAGATTTAAGCACTCGAGGACTTTTTGTTTAAAACAATACCAACATGAGAGTAACGAGTGCAAACTATTTCAAGTATACCCGCATAGTGTAATTATCGTAAGGATTTTAACGCAATTTGATGCAAAAATATGAAACATTACAGAACTTTTATACGCATATAAATTTTGATGCAGGCATTGTAAGCGAATACGGTCTTATCTTATTTCTCGTATATTCCTGAATTGTAAGTGTTGGAACATTAAAGAAACCTTACCGTGTTTTTGTCACATTTTCTGTCAAATTTTTAACAAGATATTATATGATTATTAAGTTTCAGTTATGTTATAAGCAAAATGTCTTGTAATTGGTCATCATTGTAGTTCTAATTCCGTAACTCTCAGGGCTCCCGCTCAAGAGTCTTTTACACGAAGTTAGAATACACAAAAAAATACTAGACTAACTGTTTAAATAATAAATATATTAACAATCATTTATTTAAGAACCACCAGAGCGACGACTTGCGCAGGGAGGCTGGTAAGAACATTGTGTGAAATCATAGATGTCTTTGTGATGTGCCTTTGAAGACATCAATGTTCAACAGTAAAAGTTTAGCTTATTAAGCATATTGACGATACATAAGATGTTTTCCTCACTGCAGTAACTTTTCTTCAGATTCTTAAAAAAACTGCTGCTTTATCTTTTCTGAGAAAGATGACCAGCGTACCTCACTTCTGCACTAATAATTCATATCTTGGTCGGAATTTATTTTCCTGAATACACAAGTACATACAGTTTTTGAATGTAATTGTATCTAAAAATTGAATAAAAATTCCGGTTCATATTAATAACCTAATATGAACCTAAATAATTTAAAAATAATATTGCAGTATTTTTGCATTTAGTAGAAACAAGTACGGGCGGCGGGTTAATTTGCGTTGCGCACACCCATGAGGCGCTTCAAACTGCGCAATTGACACTGAGGTTTCTCAGATGATGCCAGCGCACATGTATCACTTAGGAGAATACTGGAAAATTTTCACACATAATGTAAAAATACAGCATGAAATTAATAGCGTTTTCGTTAGGATAAAATCAAGAGCCAAGAAAAAGATTCATAAAGTCACATATGTCGATACTATGCAGATGAAATCAAGCACACTTTTTTAACTGACACGACGCATAACTTGGTGAAAAGGATGGATATTCATCACAGGGGAGGGGGGGGGGGAATTTCAGTGTCAATTATTAAATAATCGTATAATTGCCTTGGTTATTTCTGTACGAATATTGTTGCTAAAAAATAACTTTTATACTGGGTAATAACGCAGGTTGAGACCTTAGGAAATATACATATCTCAATAGCAGCATGAAGTCCCGAGAAGAGTATATGTAGCAAACATATAAATTATCTATATGTAATTAAAACAATTATGATTAATTCACAAAGAATGTTTCTCTTTAACGTTTTTCCATTTTGCAAAATAATACTCAAATTGGCAAATGATTGAATGGCCATATATTTTTTTAATAAACTTGGATATACTACGCGATATGATTAAGCTTGCCGCGACACTTACGCCGTAGGTTTTAGTATAACCAGCTCTGTCAAGGGCAGAGCGCCCGTCGCCCGACCGCCGATCGGCCCGCGTGCTATTCCGAGGTCTTTGCTTTCCCACTGTACCACTTGCCCTAATCATGATTTATTCATGTTTCAATTCACATCATAATCCACATATAAATGGTTTATTATGCTCGGTGATTCAACTCAATTGGTTGTTAGTATAGAATTTGTAACGCTAGTTTACTGAACTTCACAGACTTGCGTTAAAATCACATACACACTAATAAATACCTATAGAACTATTAAATATTAACGTTTATGAATAAATACTAGTTATATTGTTTAATGCGTCTTTTTGTGTTTTATTCACTTACTTTGGTGCTTTCCTTAACGATTATAAACGTTCTTAACTATTATAAATAGAAATGGCTAGTATTCTGTATTATTTCTATATACAAATAACAAGCCTACACACAAAACCTATGGTTTTGCAGATGTATATTAGCGGCGTTGATTACTTTATCAGCGACATACTAGCTAATTTGTCTGCCTATCCGATAAAAAAACGCGTCTACACTTGCGTCATTACAGCATGCCAATTTCACTATTATCGACTCTTCTACATCGCTCCAAAATCGGTCAACTCACTCACTCACTCATTGTAGTAGGTAAATTTTAAGGCCGTTGATATTCACCACTCCCAACCTCTTCATAATTTCATACAAAGCATCAAACAGCTGGCGCGTATCGATGACACGGTGCGAGAATGCGGCAGCGGTGGCGAGGCATGTATACCACCGCCACCGCACCCTGAGCTAATCGCATTCCATGCATACGAAACACAAAATCACAATCAATAACATACTTGATATATGTAGAGTGCGCCACACGTAAACAATACATTTTTAATTAAAGTAGAAATTCAAGTCAATAAAGAATAATGTACGGTTTCAAGTAACTTTCTTATATGATACAAAACGATAGTACTCTTTGACATTGTGTTTATTATCAAAAACAGCCAAGGCGGGCACATTTTACAAAACATCAGCATTAAATGACGTTATCTATATACTCTCCTTTGATTTGAATTTTCTACATTATTGGTAATAATTTAGTTCTAAAGAGATTTTAATAGCCAAACTATGTTACTGGCACTTAATAAAGAGTGTGGATATGAAAAAAGTTGATTCCAAATTCGATGTTTTTATTTTTAAAAAATAATCCCATTTTTAGTGTGTGACTTTTTATTTACTTTTCGTGGGTTTGTTGTTAGAAGGAAATCAGGTAACTAAAACTTGATTAGTAGAATAATTTATGTTTGTCGCATCATCCTGCTTTTTTGTGACTTAAAACAGATATCTTTGTGTCTATTGCAATGGCAAAAAAAGCAATAAGAGCTAGTAAAATTTTAGCGCTTTTGGAAGAGGGGTGTAGCCAATGCTACGTCTCATAGCGGTTAAATGTGAGTCCAAATTATTGATACCAAAAGACAGGTTCCGTTCAGAGAAGGCAAAGTTCTGGGAGAAAACGTTGCACACAACCACAAGACGATCGCTTTTTAGTGACTCAGGCGCTGAGGTACCGCAAATGGCAGTTACATAGACCTCAAGACAGTGACGACCGAGAACGCTATGCTTGTTTTGAAGAAATCACCCCTTATGGTGGAGGATCTGTTATGTTTTGGGCGGGCGTATCTCCCAGCTATCATACCAAGATAGTATTAATTGAAAATGGCTAACTAAATACGCAAAAGCACGTAGGAGAATTCCTTTGTCAACACGCACAACCAGCGCTGACTGTAATTGATGAAGATGCCATTCACATGGATGACAATAATCGGGTATACCGTTCTGGCGACGTAGATGCTTAATTCGACGTTTGGACTGGCTAGCGCGGAACCCCGACCTTAATCCCATTGAGCACATCTGAGTCCTCCTAAAAAGGCAAGTACGATCTGTCCAACCACCTCCACATAACATCAGGGAGCTTAAACGTGTGATCTCGGCGGAGTGGGAACACATTCCACCGGACACTAGATAAGCGTGAATTAAGCAGAATACATCATCAAAACAGCCGTAATATTCCACTAGTGAACATCAGCTTCCCTCAAAATTGAATGGTATTTCCGTACCTACTTCTCACGCTTGGCGGTTGGAGTGGAAATTGGTTTTTATTCTCAGGTTGCACACCTCCCAAAGTCGCCTCGTACTATACCCACGGGAAGAAATAGGGTGATCCTATTCTATGTTTTGAATTACACACAGCAAATACATACTCTTATTTAAATAAATAATATCTGATCTATAAAAATACAAAGCAATTTTCCATACGAAGTCCACAAGGATCTTTCTTTTCCAGACACTTCATAATGTCGATCTGACGTGAGTTCTAAATGTGTGTATATACTAATAAAACCCATCTATATTTGAGTAAGCAAAGTATATAAATAAATCTCCTTTACTAACAATAATATATGAAAAAAAACTTTTAACTTGGCTTTATCTGACTAGAAAGATCCCTTCTTTGTGGGATAAAAGTACCTACTGCCAGTATATTTCTATTTTCCTTTAAGGTAACATACATTTATTTTGTCGCCACATAGTAAACAAAACGAAAGCGATGCCGTTAAAATAATGTTGAAATCTCAACGATTACTGAAGATAAGATTTTCATGTGTCAACCAATATAGATGATAAACATCTGTGAGATTTTTTTTCACAAACAAATTTATCAGAAAAGATTCCTGTTCAAAAACAAATATGTTCACGCCATCGAGCTAAACAATACAAACTGTTATACGCATGCCACTATTTGTAAGCTAGGTGGTAATGGATGAAGCCACGTAACTGTACAAACATGGTTATGTGACGGCCCTAATCGCACGGTCGCGAAGTGCTCCACTTACAAAGTTGTGTGCTGTCCTGTTACTTGGAACTGACCTGTACCCTGAAGTGTTAAATTGCTACCTAAGTTTCAAAGTTTTGAGATAATCATAACAAAATGACAAGCGAATCTATGAACGCATTAGTTGTTCGATAGTCAGCATAACGTATTAATACGTAAAGAAAAATATTTGTAACAATTTTTAAACACATTGCGTACAAGTATCAGTGAAATTTGATATATTTAACCCTTTTGCTACGATGGGTGTTTAGATCGCCTAAAGTCTAAATAGTGACTAAAGTCACCGGCCTCAAGTTGCCACCTATACACGACGGGTGATTATAGTCACCCGCTTCAAAAAACATGGAATCAAAAATAATGCCCAATAGTCGTTTTTCAGATAAATTGTTTTTGAGGTTTTATTACTGCGTCTCTGCCAGCCGGAAGCGACTTGCCGTGGTCAATTTGGAAGTCCCTCAATCGCCTATGTGCACAGGCGGTTGACTGATCGCTGTAGGCAGAGCATGTTAAAGTGGGGTTTCTCAAACACAAACCCTTTGTGCGACTGTGAGAAAGGCACACCTAACATTTTGCCGTTTCCTGTCACCTGTTTAGTAGATAACGTTATGAAGGCAATACCAGGTGATGCAGTGCCAGTGACCAAAACCTTAGCTAGCAGCATCTGATGCCTGCTGAAACGAAAATGAAGGCAAGTCTTGGCCCTGAATGCTGAAGACTGCGCGCGCTGAATGTTCCCACTCTTGGAGCGGCGCTCCGTTCTAGATGCGGCACGACCCATCGTAGCGAAAAGTTTAAATTCCATGTGGCTTTCCATAAAATGCAGAAGTAAAATTAAAGACAAAATAAAAAATGAATTACAATCGAGTTTCAACCAATGGACCACTAGGTTATGCGTTTGGATACAAAAGTTTATTTCAAGTTGTTTTTTTTAAACACCTGAATCCTATCCTAAATTGTGCGACCTACGTCCAAAAGGATAATAATATCTGAATACGAATATTATCTCGTAATCTGACAATGTTTGGAGTATGTTTTCGTGCTGGAACTGAGGGAGTTGAGAACTCCTGTTCGGGATTAATTTGACTCGGTATATGCATCGCCTTGTAAACTTACGAGTCAGAGTAAACAAGGATAAACTTAATTTAAGAACCACACCGTTAATACGCTTCCGAACAGGCGCAAGTTGCGAAAATCGATGTCAAAATTTTACAAGTATGTTTTTTAATGTAACATATTATGTGAATAGTTTATTAAAATGGCGTTTTCTATTTATACCCTTTGTAATAAACGTATAAAAATATACAGTAATAAACTACAGTTAGGTGTTAGTTACATCTATATACATTTTTCTTATTTTTTATTTTCGAGGTAGGCATACGAGGTACCGGATCATATGATAGATAGTAAGTAACCACTGCGGTCTGATAGTAAGGATGGTAAAAATGGGAGAGGAAAAAGAAAATGTTAGCAAGGGAACTGGGCTTTCTTATATGCTTTTTTTGTTTTTTGACAATTGCTCAATTTTAATATTGGCGTATTGGCGAAATATGATCCTCTAATTAAACCCAAGAGAAACAACAGAGCGTTTGCAAAGCAATTATGATAAGGAAATTCATTTGATATTTTACAAAAGAAAAACTTGCATTGCAGTCGTTTGTCTAAATAACCTTAGTACTGAGTATCGACAGGATAAAAGCGAAAAACAATTTCGTCTCTTTGTCTCGAATACTAATTTTAAAGATGTATTTATGAATTTGTCCAACATTTTTTAAACGTTAAAAACATTTAAGAAACAAATGTTTCAAATAGTGTTCTATTAGAAATTATATGAACTACAATGACTACAATAATTTTTTTCCGTTTCTATAGTGTTCAATTATAGACGTGTTATTTTTGTTAATGCGTATCACGATTACCAATTGTAGTTTTTTTAATATTTTTCTCCACAAACTCATATATTTTCCACTCCTGAGCACGCACCACCCCATTTTTGGAGGAACGAATCCTAGCCGACTACTCTTCTCTAATGTGGATTGGTAGGGTACCCAAACTCGGAATAAACATCTGTAGGCCATACATATATTTCACTCGATTTGAACCCGCGACCATTGATACCCGTAGGCGTCAGCCCCTCGTTGAGCCAATTGGTCCTCATCATTTGTTTGTATTTATCCCAAATCTAGATGTCTATCCATATCATTTGTTTATTTATTACTATGACACCCAAAACATTAAGAATAATAGTTTGGAGAAATAATAACAATGTATGAGTCAGAAAGATATTATTTTTATTTTATTGTAGCTTTTATTTGTTATTTATCAATAAAAAGTTGTGGTTAAAAAATGCGACCTCCAATTGTCCGCTGAAACATTGAAATGTAAGGCAATCCATTAAATTACTCACGAGGTCCGGGGGCCGATGTAATTTTAAATGTGAAACATTCGCAAAAGCATGTTTGTGAAAGGCGATCGGGGAAGGAATGTTAGCAACATTATAAGAAAGGAGGGGGGATAGGGTGCAGAAAGGGATGCAAAACCCTCGGACGACCTTGAATCGACCAAATTTATCACTCTTCCGGAGTAATCTGAATACAATTAGAGGATGGGTAGCGGTCGGGAGAAGACATGCAACAGGTTTGTTTGGCAACGGGACTTCTTTGGTTGATGTAGATAGTATAGGCCAATATCATTATTTTAAATCTATATAAATAAAAATGAATGTCTCTTTGTATGTTTGTCTTCTATGTGTTCCTAAATCATTCTCCCGATTGTGATTACACTTTGGCGTATTATCTGCATACGCTCGCGAAGGTTCCTGGTCAAAAAACTAATTTTCCTTGTATACAGATTATAAAACTAAACACTTTTTTCCTTATTACAACCGATGTCATCTACAACGAGTACATAATCAATGTGAACGTCATGTGTTCAGTCACAAATTTCTAAAGATAGCTATAACATCGCAAATGTGCAGCATGTTAATATCCGTATATTATTTATGAACATCTTTTGTCTGACGATATAAATAAATATGTATATAAAAACAAATCATTATACTCATAATGCTAAATTCAGATTCCGTATGTTGTAGGCAAATGATAACTACAACATACGGAATCTGAATTTAGCATTATGAGTATAATGATGAACACTCGAATGGACGAACTCCGAGGCTCACAATCTATACGTGTAAATCCATAAAAAATGTGTCTATCGCGAATCTAACACAAGACCGTCGGCTCAATAAGTGAACATTTCACTACTCCGAATCACGTGTTTCAAATTGCGCGCTTCTTTATTATCCTAAATATTTGGGAATGTCATGAAAAAAATTGGTTTACTCCATGACAAGATTAATCCTAACAAACGAATAATAGACAGATTTAAAATGAGTGCATTTGTCTTTTTTTATTGTAAATTTGAGGCTGACAGAAACTGGATACGTGTAGAAGGATACGGTCCAGCAGTGGACTGCCACAGGCGTATGACTAATACATTACACACACAAATAAAAAATTAATTAAATAGAATGAATACAGGAAAGGCAAGCTTATCTGTATTTGAGATTTCTTCCAAGGAATCTAGAATTAGAGTAGACGTAAAAGTTTTATTTTATTACATTTTAAGTTACAAGGTGTAAGTTGAAATGATGTAATAAAAATGTAGGCGTATCATTATATAAGTGTGATGTTCACACTCGCACGTAAATATTAAAACAGTTACATTGAAGTGTGGAAGGCCGTAAATAACAACCATCGATCCCCGAACGAGAGAGAAGAAAAAACAAAACAAACGATGTCGGATCGTTTACGTGAAAACGATCAAAACAAACGTTATGGCGGGATCGGAGCAAAAAGAGTTTGCGCCTCTCGTCTTTTTTGCCTTCTCATTTAAAAGAGGTCAACGGCCTTCCCAAGGACGCAGCGGCACGTGAGAGTTTATAGGTATTTATATAAAGACAAATACATATACACAAACAGGTGTTTGTGTGTATAAATTACAATCAAATGGATCTAAAAACACTACCTGCATCTAACTGAATTTTGTTGATACAGACAAGGAATAACTGAATGTATAAATGCATCATATTACTTGGATCTTCGCAGAACAAATAGATTTTTTGTGAAGTTGTTGGCTCTGAGCCATTAACGACTGCATCGAAAGGAGGACAAATAGAAACAACACATTTAGGGGAATGTCCAGTAACGCTTCTATTGCAGAAGCCTATGGTATTACTGATGTTTATACTCTATTAAAATTTTAAGTTAATTTTAAAATCCTAAACATTAATTGACACTTTATTTTTTAGACTAAAATCAATATTGTTAGTTAGTTTTTAGTAGTTATTAAAGTCTCATCTTGTTACAATAATCTGAAGTAAAACTTGTACTTAATGAATACAAATATTTAAAACTTTAATAAGCGAAAAGTTTTCATAGCAAATTATTATCCTAAATCGAATCCCAATACCATTAATACAATAAAATTTTAAAAATTAATTATTACAAAAACAAATTATTACAATAAAATTTTAAAAATTAATTATTACAAAAAACAATTATTACAATAAAATTAAAGTAAGCTTCCATTATCGGTAATTAAGCATTATTTACTACGTACAACTCATATACGACCCACTGCTGGGGATGGGCTTCTCGATTTTTCGAGGAATAGATCTTAAGCCCACCACACTTGTTCTAGTTGCATTGTCGGGATACCTGCGAGGAATAAATATCTGGCTGTAGGCCGTACATTTGCTGATACGGAAATCGAACCCGCGACTATTGACTTCTAAAGCAGTAACTTCGCCAGTACGTAATTTAAGCGTAGTTTGCTTGCTCATTTAGTAATTACTATTTTATTTATATTATAAAAGGTAATGAATGTAACGCTTTGCAAGTATTCGGTGATAATGAAAAATGACAAACGCTACCGAGAGTTCGCGTTAGCTCCCCCATAGTCCGCTTTATCTTACTCGATGGCATTCCTTTCATTCCTTCGCTCGGCCAACCGATACGTACGACGGACGACTGCGAAATGCTTTTAGCGCCCGTATACTGCAACTACGATAAATTCAACAACAAAATGCGTTCTTGTATCAGTAACTGTAGAATACAAAACTTTAAGACGCGTCACTAGCACACTTTCAATGTAAAAGAACGCTTATTTCCAATACATTAAACTCATTCTCTCGAGTCACGCTGCATACGAGCGTCGGACAATACGCAATTCACCTACGACCGCGTCGCTTCGGGTTGCGGTATTGCGGCTTCGTTGTGTTAAAATAACGATGGAACTCGCATAGGAAACAAGCACACCACGCTCAACAAACAGCTCTTTTATTTGGAAATGACGGTGACAAATTGTACCATCTCACAGTCTTATTGACTTAATCCTGCTGCAACAATACCTTAATATTTTATAGAAAATTAACTGAATTATTAATAATTTCAATCTCGTGATCAAATAATTTAACTCATGAAAAAGATACATATATCAGTCGCTTATCCAGCATGACTTTTTCCTTGTTCTAGCAGCTTGTATAATTTTCCAATGAGTCTTCGTATTTACTGAGTGTTCGTCGAGAGTCGAGAAGCCCGACGTGCCGAACGGTTGACGTCATACGTTCGAGTTAAGCCCCAGCCGGTTGGAAGGCTGATAATGCAAGAAACCTCAGAAATGAAACTTTACATTGCTGCCTTGAAAGAAACAAGCACAAGACTGATCGAAATCCGACAGGCAATGGAAGAGTGTGATTGGTATAGAAGTGAGTGGGTATCCGGATGAAGGTATATTGCGGTCACACAACCGGTATTCGAGCGCGACGGGCACAGTCGCCGCTCGCCCAGTTCCCGGGCCCGGTGTTTTGAGAAAGCCGTGTTCGGCAATCGAGCGACTTTAACAAAACATGATATACTTTTGTGGTCGCCGTTCATTACTCGCCCGCTCGGAGCGTAATGGAAAAACTCTTTGTATGGCGAACTAATGAACGACATTACCGACAATTTGGAACTCTGAATTAAAGGTACACGTCACTTCAAGTGTCATGTTGACGACGAAATTTCGTCCGCGGGTCGTATTCATTTTAAATTTATTTTACGACCGCTTGTGTTGATTTTCGTTGCGTTTAAATATTTTGTGGCAAACACAGTACTGTTGTATTGCTATAATTAAAATAAATTATATTGATATCACCTTAATCATATTTACATTTCGCACAATAAAATAAGGATTTGATGACTTCGTAAACATTTCAAATTTCTTTTTTACAAATGCTTTCACACTAATTGTCGATAATTCATAATAGTATTAATAAAAATAATAGTACATATTAATATTTAATAGACAAAAAAATATTGATAAATTATAACAAAAATATTAAAAAACATATTTTTAAGTGTTTTTACATTATACATTAAGATATATATATTTTTCATAGAAAAATCTATTAAATATCTATTGAAAAGAGAAAACTAAAAACTGTTTTTTGAAATTTAAAATATGAGTTATTTATAAATAATAGCATAATCTGTCAAATGAACTTGTAGAAATCGATACAATAAAATTATCTTATGTAAGTTCAATACTTTTTGAACAATCCGCAACACTAGGTAAATAGGTATATAGAGGTAAAAAGTGGCGTTCCTCAGTGGGTAAACCCGTCAAGGACACGCCGAGGGAAGCCCCACACGGGCTTTACAGATCTTCGCATAAATCTGCCAGCGTCGGGAAATGTTATCTAGACATAATTTCTAGCACTACGCTTGCCGGTAAAATGAAACACTTATCGCAGCCCTCTCCATCTATATATATAACAGCTACCTACCTGAACTTGTGCTAAGCTTCACTCACACAACACACGAGCGAATTTAGCATTTTTTTGTTGTTGTTTATTGAAATACTTAAATATCGTGCAAATATTGTGATCAAATAATAGCAAAAACATTTTTATTGCATTAAAACGGAACGTTTTTTATTCTTTTACTTTGGATAACATAAGATCTTTATTGATCGGCAAACTACCGAAGGCGTGAGAACGAAAATGGAGCTAGGCGCATCTTGTCGGAGGCCTGCAACAGTCCACTGCTCATATCCAGCAGCTCATGTTGATAATGATGATTTTTATTATGACGAAGACGGTGCTGTCTTTTCATATTTCCTTTTAAGAGTGCCTTTGCGACTAGTGTAGGTTGGCAGGCAATTCAACCAACATTTTCTTAGACTTTCCATGATCAAGTAAAATAAACATATAATTGTAAAAAACTTTGTATAACAACCTTTATCTTTTCGTAGTCCCTATTGTATAATTTTAAATAAATTCAATTCACATTAGGCAATAATCTTATTGAATACATATACCTCGGTTTTCCTTCAGTTTTAATTACACCACAGTCAAATCGACTTCGATAGTGGACAAAGCCGAGCAAGTCTCGAACTTACCCTTAGGTCTCTACTATAGCTCCTCTCCTGCTGTCGTGATGGGTCTTTTTAGTCTGAGGATTAGCCTTCTTTGCCAAGTTATCATCGTCGTTATTGTCCCCAGTCCGCAACTTGCGAGTATTTTACTTACGAGTCTACGAAATTAAAAAAGCCGTACAACAAACAACGCCATTCCCCCAATAAAAAAAAAACATTAGAGAATCGTTTGTCTTTGGTATACCTTAGAAGGCTCGCACTTTATCATTCGCTGTCACCTTACACATCAAATAGTTTGTTGAATGTGATATCATTAAAGTGACCGAGCCCGAAGCGGCCGAGTGTTGACTCACAAATGAGTTCGCGTAACTATCACCTGTTCGCAGTGTGCAATACACGGAACTCTCTGTGGCGTTTCCGAACGGCGAGGAATTGACATTTAAAAAGTTGTTTCTTTTAATGAGGAAAATAACAGGAACACGTTATCGAAAATCGATTCGACACTGCAGCACTTATGCAACGCAAGGCACACAGAGCAAGTTGCTGTTGTAAGAATTTAAAGTAAAACTTATTACTAGATATTTTCCACTATTATTACTTATTTAACTGACTAAAAGTTACACGGTATTATTAAAGTTCAATACAAATTTTTTTTATCCTAAATAAGATGCAATGTGTACCTTGGAAAAACAATTTGAATAATGGGAAGTAGAGGAAATAAAGAGAAAGGAATTGGATCTTACCATACGAAACTTAACGATGATATTGTGAGATTGATTCCATAGTCGCCTAGCACAACACCCACGAATGTGGTGGACTAATCCTATACCGGGAACCACTTCGCAATGTAACTATTACTAATTACCCCTTTCGATACCAGCGCTCTTTCCGCGGCGACACTCCCGCTGTACGAGATGTCCCGCCGAAAATAGCAGATGGTGAGTCTTCCTTTTTGTGAAGACTTTTCTAATCTTATATAAACAATGCTTTTTTTCCAAGTGTTGTTTCTAACTTTAATATTAAGAGATAGATATAAGATAAGATAGTAAAATTTATAAAAATTATATACACAAAAAAATGATGTCGAATATATCCGGCACTAATAGGTCTCACATAGGTCATCAGATGGACCCCGAATATATCCGGCACCCGTACCGAAAGGGTTAATCTATTTAGCCATCGAATAAAGTATCGAGTTAATTGATTCAGATGCGAAGCGCTTTCAGAGTCGATAGTTCATTTCCCGCATCCGGAGAAATATGTATGTTTGATCTATAGGCATTTATAAGTCTGGATGTCCCACCGAGCAGCCTTTGATAAGCGTGGAAGGCTAGTGGTATTAATTTATTTAGCCCAGCCCATGGCCAGCTGTGGGACATGAAAAAACTCATCAAATATGTAAAAGAACGTATAATTGTCCTTAATTTGTTTCCTACCTCTTAGTTTGACCATTCAATATCAAACTCATATGCGTTCTACATTATTTGGTGCGTGAACCATGTGAGAACTGACTGTTGTTTGATGAAATCTTAAACATCGTGATACAATTTTGTGTTAGGTTGGGGAACTTTAAATGTCTTAAAATACTTTCGTCGCCAATTGCAGTGATGGTCCGGCATGTAAGACTGACGCGTCGACACTAGGGGGTGGCGGGTCCTGTTTTGCGTGCTCACCTCCCCAGTGGGGGTAAGTTTTTCACGAGGCCCTATATACCGCGACCACCCCTCACTCGTATATAAGGTGGGAGGACAGGGTGGATCGCGCCCGCAAAAGGGGCAAAATACAGTGTACTCTGGGCGCCCGCTCTATGTGGGTCAATGTCGGGAAAGCCCGCGTCTGCCAGTGACGAAGTATGCACAATGAATCCGATCAACATACCTCTGACAGACGTAACAACGTACAACATCGGAATAAACATTTGAACATTTCTATGGATTAAAAGTTTCATCCCCGTAAGAAACAAAAATTTGGTTTTAAGATGAGCATATGACAAATCAAAATAAAAAAGGGCAGACTTACTTAAAAGCAAGCTTCACAGGTATACTACATGGATGGATAACAATTAGATGGATTTAAACTTATGACGCGCACTAAATTGGTAACGTCTGATTTAACGATTAGACAACACTGCCTCATTTGTTAACAAATTACAACTGTGTCAGATGAACAGCAGTAAACCATAAAGCAGACTATATATGGTACAACGATCAAAGATCTCAACGCTCCCGAATGTTTTTAACGCACTGAATGAATTCACAGAGCTGTTAAGTAGGGAACACGAACAAAGAGAGTCAGTCGTACGCTATAGTCATAAAGACCGAACAATGTTGGAAGCAGTGCTAAACCGCAAACAAGCTTTGTTGCCAATTAAGCATTGCGAACGTGTCAATTCTGTGTACGTCGAGCTGCGGGAGATATTGAAACCTGCACCGGTCACATACAACGTGATTGAGCATGCTCACAACGCCTCTTATAATTCATTTTGCTTGCTATTTCGTGATTAATCTATCTTCAATGATTTTTGTATGATTCATCGTTCTTTATATAAATGTATATAACTTCACGACAGCAAAAACTAATCTTTTTTATACGTGTAAAACCACGGCTATACGAATGGGGAAAAACCATTTTCACAGAATATCGGCGTCAATAGGTAACATATCACTAATCCAGAGGCCCAATTCCTTTCCTAATCACTTGATTTCTTCTTCCCTCCCATTAAATCTTTCTTCTCCGCTTATTATTTACATCCTTACGCTAATAGATGGCGATGTTGTCGAAATCCAAATATTTAATTCTTATTTTTTAATGAAAATTATTTTGTCTTTTTGCAGACCTGTGGCAGGATAACGTCTGCCCGCCCGCGCCCACTAATGTTACTTATTAAGAAATGATATTATATACTTAAACTGTTCACAAAAGTATAACTTTTATAAGGTTTGAATCTTAACTTTCACCTGTCAGTCAAGTTCACCCGTATGCCTAGAATTCCACTAAATAAAAAAAGAGACATTGAAGTACGACTAGTGTAGTTATAAATAGGCATCTACCCCCGATAAAATATAGTTACTCGGGATAGCAACTTACAAATACCAGACACCTAGTTCGGCAGCCGGCAGCCCACCTGCTTAGCGAAACAACTAGAACAAGGTAGGTTATCTACAATTTGAGCACTATGTACCATGAATGCACAAGACTTGTAATATTTTTTTGTATACAATAACAAATTTATCATAATCTAATATTATACTTAGTGGATACATGGCAGCGGATGGAGCTCTGTGGTCTCTGCCAACCCCTGCGGGGGATAGGCGTGAATATATATATATATATATATATATATATATATATATATATATATATATATATATATATATATATATATATATATATATATATATATATATATATATATACTTATTTGTTATACAATAAAACTTTAATAACTTAGCAATCTAACTTAATACTTACTACTATCGTAACTCATATCTCTGTTAAAAACTATAACAAATATTTTTTTAAATTTTAACTGTTTGTTGGTAAATCAAGATATACTCGAAAACAAGCGAACGATTTTTGACGGTACTTGCACAAGGAGATTATCATTAATGCGGGAAGAAATGAAGTTGTACCATGAAAATTATACAATCTAATTATGAATGAGAATGAAGTTGAAAATGGTGAACCGTTACTAACTTACTGTTTCTATTTAACATTTTGGACATACTTATTTTATGGTAATACTACATATTTTGAAAAACCGGCAGAATAGACGAGTGGTAGGGACCGCGTCTTGGCAAATGTTGGATAGGGCGCCCCCCGACCAGATGGAAAGATTTATTCCGAACCTCAAAATTGGGTTAGATCAGCGATAATTAGGTGCGTCTTGTCGCGTAACGTTAGTATGTATACTTATGCTACTGCTGGGCACGAATTTTCCTATTTGTGGAGGCGCAATCGAAGAATATCCAAACTCGGAATGAATATCTATAGGCCATAAATATATACGGAAATCGAACCAGCATTCGCTGACTTCGCCACAGAGACAATTAGGTCATCCTAAATTATTTCTTATTTAACAATTACTTCAAAAATTGCTCAATTAGCAAACTTAATGCTATATGACACTGTGTTTGCTTGAGTGTGATAAATCCAAAAGATTATAGCGATATTTTTGATTTTTTGCATTTAATGCAATGTTAATCATAAATAAATCCTTATATACCATCAACAAAGAAGTTACTGATGAAATGCGTGATTGACTGACTCATAATTCATCGATATGGAATTGTGAGGTTTAAATTTGTAAATCTTTCGCTCTCTTTTTAGTAGTATTGCAAATACTCTCGGGATGCACGGGTGTATCTGCTTGCACACATTAGTCAATGTCATGCGTCGACGTTATCGGCCGGTGACCCCGTTCCATCTCACCAAAAATAACGTTCAATTTCAACATTTTACAATTATTTGTTTAAATTTTATTTATATTTGATATTCTTATACAAATGTGATGGTTTTGCGTGTTTCATCAATCCATCAAAGAAATCAATTTTGATTCATAAAAATGGGTTGAAACAGTAACATTTAATCATTAATGCGCTTAGTAGTGGATTTTTAGCTGTATTAATTTATTGAGTTACCAACAACTAGCCCATCATTTTCACGCAATTTGTATCAAGTATATAATAAAAAAAGTTTCGAGACAGACATGATTAGTGACATGACAATTTACACATTTTGATTTTTGAAAGATATACAATTCTAACACGGATAGAAAAGACTCAAAGTAGTAGTGCATAGAGATGCATATAGATCCTTTTATAAATATAAAAAAATAATAAAGAGGCCAGTAATAATTTTCTCGTGGTTTTCACACCAATCGGATACGCTAACATGGAATTAGTAGTGAGGTTCACGTATACCAAACCACGATGACTTAAATTATTAAAGTGCCTCATTCGGAGCAGCTAAAAATAATTACGGCGGATGTTTTTCCAGAACGGATTGAAGAGTGCGGTAAGACACCCTAGTAAGACATTGTTAACAATAAATGACTAAAATAAAAAAATACCTAATGTTCTTGGACGCATTTTTAAGACAATCTAACGAAGTTCTAATCACATCCCATTCAGTCTGATGCACTGACTTGTGCATAGTGTAAAAGGCGTTAAGGTAGATTACAAATTGACTTCTTGACCTGTTCTGCTGCTAGTTCCTATGTTTCCTAGTTGCTAGTTCATAATAATTCAAATAATATTAAAATGATGACATAAACCATTCATTGCTTAGGATATAAGAAAACATATTGTGTTATATATAGTAACTCACCGACAGCCGGTGACATGGATCGCGAACCGCTGGAGCCAGTGGGGCTGGGCGTGGGCCTCAGGTGTGGCGTGGAAGCGCGCCCCGCGCCGCCGCTGCCGCCCGAGTCATTGCTGTTCTGACCGGTCAGATCCTGCAACAAATAAACAAATCGTGAATGAAAAGTGATTTGTTTGATAACTTTGGTCTCCATTACTGAACATTGATTTCCCTCAAATATGGGTGGTGTTGATCTGGAGATCACACGCGGTGACTATTTTGGAAAACGAGCCCCTCCCTCAAAAATTAGTGCTATTGTCATATATATCCACTTGACAGGTGTTTTGGAAATCTCAGGTTGGTTTTCTTTTATAGGATAGGAAGGCAAACGAACAGGCGTGTCACCTGATGGAAAGCAATCCACGCCGTCCATAGACATCCGCAATGCCATAGGCAGTGCAGAAGCGTTGCCGACCTTTAAGGAAAGTGTAGGCTTGGTTTTAATTACTCAGGCATTACTTGCCCATCTACTGATATTTACTTTTGTAGTCACCTGGCCCGACACACAGGGACTAAATATTTCTTACCTTCTCGATCGAATTCGATCGAGAAGGTAAGAAATATTCGAGGTAATTCGATACATTATTATTAATTAGTCCACTTCCTGACGAATGAAACTTCAAAAGTGCACCACCTAGACCAACTTTTTACTTTTACCAACAATTTACCTAATTCAAATTATTATCAGCTCAATTATGAAAGAAGTGTCTATAAAGGTAATCGCTTATGCTCATGATTACATTTTTTAAAAACAAGAAAACAATATTTTGATATAACTAGAATTCTAGTAAAGGATTCCAACTAAAAGTGATAATGTCTGTGCTAAAAATATATGATTAGCGTTAATAGTTAATACAATGGAAGAATCGAACCTACGACCTGAGATTGCTAACCCAATCATTCGAAGTTATCTTTTGCTGCTTCTACATAATGGTGATTACACTATATTATCTCAATTGTGTACGGAATAACGAGAATATTGAGAATTATAGACCATACTCTTATTATTAATAACAACTTCCAATATTGCTTTGCGTCCAAATTCCTTCCTAAGTACTTGAATATAACGAGATGAAGCAGTCGATGATAGAAATATTACAAACATAAGATCTTTCATAATAAACCCAATGAAATCATATGAAAGCTCTAACATTCTATTAAGTGGCTTTGGCAAGACTACCTACCTAATTCAGGAAAAGAAATTTTAAAATACTTTCTTCAGCTTACATAATTTACTCCCTTTTGAAGTGCAAAATGAAACGTAACATTTATAAAGTATAAATTAATATTTTTTTGCACACTCCATGTATGTATTAACTGGGCAAGGATCTCTGCATTTTAGAAGGAATGGACATTATCCCACCACGAGTGTCCAAAGACCGATTGGTGAAGCGCCCAAACTCGGAATACTGGAATACTTGTAGGCCAACCATATATTCATCCCAATGCGGAAATCAAACCCGCGATCATTGACTTCGAATGCATTAGCTTAAACACCGAGCCCATTAATAAGTGAATAAAATAAAAAAACCCTTTTAATTCTTGCAGGTTTTATTTAACTGGTTCAGTGAGATTTAAATATATTCTTAGGGTTTAATTGATTTAAAAGGCGCGAATAAAATTAATCCTGTCTTATATTATCTTTATCATACTGCAATATAGTCTTTGATGTTTCAGATTTATATGTATTCGTTTACATGAGGTATTAAATAGCTTAATGTAATTTTAGTGGTTACTTCATTTTGTAGCGAGCTTACTGCGCGGAACATATCAATCAAAAGGTAAATAAATCGATTAAATTTATTGTTTAACCTTCGAGTGGTATTATTTGTCTTGAAAGAGGTCAATTTATCATGTTTTGATTTGCAAAAAAATATTGCACTGAAATTTTACTGTGTGTTTCAAATTTGTATTATTTGTATAGGGTACGCAGGCAAACAAGCGAGAGATTTATAGTAGTAGAGCCGTAGTAGCACGAAAAAGCCGGCTTGTTTGAAATAAAACCTTACAGAATATTGTCGTCAAGTGGAAGTAATTTCTTTGTTACCTGCGTTAAGTACAGTGAATACCGAAATCCGGGCACCAAACTGCTTTCCCCTTTCTTTATTTCCTTCTTCCCCTTCCCCATTAAATCCTTCCTCTCCCATTGTTTACATTCATACCCTAAGGTAGAACACTTCTCATAATCCTGCTGATGTTCAGATGACTCGCGTGCTCGTTTGCCTATCGCTGGCATAAAAAACACCCGTCCTCACACATTATTCACATCCCCATTTTAAGTAGGCCACGCATCTGCAATGTCTTCAGTATTGAGGATATCCATGGGTAGCGCTGACTATGCAATGAATAAAAAAACTTTTATTACTATTCTTTATATAGGTTCATATTTAAATTCCGTTATGTACATTCAAACGGTTCTGATGCTTTGGATTTTTTTCATATTAATCAGAGGTGTAAAAACACGTGGAAACGTTTAAGTTGTATATAGGTATCCAATTTAAAAAAAAAACTTATGCATCTTTTATATAATTAGTTGCTTAGAAGCTATGATTGCAACCTTTAAATCCACCATTAGGCTATTGCCTTGCACCATTCCCTGATATAAAGCGTTCTTAGATTAGGTAAAGTGGTTAACAATAATTTAATTATAGCTGATATTGTTAGTCTTCCTTAAAAGAATTCTTCCTTTTCATTTATTGTAGATGGTAAAGAATACCTTCTGTTTTCTTAATATTTTAAAATGTTTCTCTTATTATATCCGTCTTTCATTTGGATAAATTTTTATGTAAAATAAATACAATATAACATTAACTGCTGCAGATGGTCCTTGCATAAATATAAAAAAAGATATTTTTTTATTTAAAATAAGACACTTTTTCGAATGATAACAAGTTATTAGCAACGTTGACTCATTCGTGGCTTCGAACGAGTCAAGTCCAACTCAATGTGCAAAACGAATACATGTTTATGTACGTCATTATAACATAAGTGTTCAGGGGATGCCTGGATACTGTAACCTCCGTGCAGGCGCCTGGCAAACTACAATAGTAACTCCGTGTCACTAGAGTATCAACACTTAAGCACAATAAAACAAAGCGGTGAATTCTTAGAGTGCGCCACTATCAACTAAATCAAGAGTTCTGTTCACCAATTGGACCAAGTTTTAAAATTATCAAACTGGGCAAAATTTGCATATTGAAGCCAAACAAACGTAAACGATCTATATTTTCACGTCGTAAAGTTCTTTTTGTTATGCCAACTAGGAATACTTTTATGATAGGTCATATTCAAAACTATGAAACTATGAATCTGGAACTCCAACATTACTAAAATATTAAAACCGTTTGAATTCTTCTTTAAATTGACATTTATAACGTATAATAACTTTTATTTTTATGTGTTTGTGGTATAGAACCTTTCTACACAATACAGTCCAATTATGCAATCGGTATCACGACGTATATGGACGTGACACTCATGTCAAATTGTCTTTATGGACCGGCGATAGCTAACGAGTGATCGGTGTACACTTACCGTTTCAAAAAAATTAATCCTCTCCGATTCGTAAACTAATGGTTGGACGTTTTATATTGTGACTCGCGAACGGTAAGGCAAACGACGCGCAACAAAGCTAGCAACGACGAGAGCAAACTGTCAAACTAACGCATAAACATAGAGCGTTTTCAATAAAGCTAAAACCAGAGTAATATTATTGTAGAGAGAGCGACCGCGTTCACAGCGAGCGAAGGAGCTCGACGACGAGAGTAGGCGACGACCCCCCGCCGTCGAGGTTAGCACGGGCGCTGGAGGCCGCGGTTGGGGGTGGTGCGGTGCGCGGGGCGGGGATGTGATAACCGCGCCGATGTTTTTGCCGCGCTCCGGCTCGCCCGCTCGGCGCAGCGCGTTCCTCATTTCGTAGCGAGTCCAATATCTGTAGCGGTGTCCCTCTCGCACCCATTGCGGGCCCGTCGCGCCTCGCCGCGCGCCGCGCCGGCCGCTGTTTTATTGCTAGCGGACGATTTTAACGTGCGCTCGCAACGTCCGCTGGAGCACAAAAGTTTTTATGGAAATTTCATTCCGAATGCGGCTCGCTCGCTCGCTCGCCCGCTCGGGAACCTTCAATATAAAAGCACGATAACGAACGGACGAGTCAATTAATTATTATTGTTGGAAGCTGTTGGGGACGTCGGCTCTATTTACATTATGTTACTGTAGTTTTTCTCGACAGTATCCATATCTTTTTACCTCAATATTGTATGTGTGATTCAATATTAAAGATTCTAAAAACTTTCAAACTGCTAACAAAAAATGTGATCAATTAATTATGTCATGTAACTTCACTTTGAAGTCGCCGCAGGCCTAAGAAACTTGATTGCTTTGACACTTCTTTCATAATTTTTTTGAAATAGAAACATTTTTCAAACTTTAAGATATATCAGATATATCTTAAAGTTTGAAGAAAAATGTTTTTTTTCTATAACCTGAGGATATACCATCAAAATGATTATAATAAATGTAAATTAACGTCAGTGATGTTAGGTTTCGATTCGTAATAGATATCCAATTAAAGTTCTTTTTTATTTTATTTCCGTTATTATTTTTTGCAGCTTATATTTCACTGCTGGATATGGACCCCATTTCTAACGGAATGAAAAATTACCAACCACGCTTGTTCAAAGTAGATTGGCAGGGCATCCAAATTAGGAATAATAACCTTCATGCTGGATATTACCATAATGTGGAAATCAGCTAGTAACCATTGACCTAATTAAAAATTAATACAAAAAAATTGCTTTTATTTCTTATAGGTTACACATTTAACTGGTTTTTAGTAATCTACATAATAAGCGAATTAAACAAACGGGTGAAATATGAAGAGAAACAGGGTTTGAACTATATAATTGTTCATGATGGATGTGGATAATGAATTGGCTTAATGTTATTAATAAATAATTAATGTTTACATTATAATACAATCAACTTCATTTTTATAGCCGATACGTGTTTTACTTTTGAGGACGGGAACTCGCGATTTCTAGAGAAATGGACATCTTACAATAACCCAAACTCGGGATAAATATCTGTAGGCCATAAATATATTTATGCCGATGCTGGAATCGAACCCATAACTATGATATATGATTTGATTTTGACAGCGGTATCTTTGACACAACCAATAATACCGTCAATTCATAAATAACTAATACAGTATGTGTGTAGTATATTACGTCAAGTGCTACAGAATTTAAATTCATAATCATTATAACCCGTTTAAACGCTCCAACCATGGCATTCAACGCGTTCGAGCATTAAGTACTGCAATAATTAACAAGAATTATTAGGCGTCAGTTGTGTACTCAAGATACATTTTATTTACGACTTCGCGACTAATAGAAACAAAAAATATTCATAAATGTATTCAATTTTTTATTCAAAAGGATCAAATTTGATATTTCTTTCTATATATGAAAGAATAATGTGTTTAAGTTGAGACATTTTTCTAAACCAGTGATTTCCAATTAAATTTAAGTAATATTAAAAAAGACCCGTCACTCGATGCACAGTTCATTCCGTACACAAAAAAAAAATAATGGTTTACTCTTTAACCACAATATCAAGCAAAAGATATCAACAGGATAAGAACCAGCCAAATAAATAAAAGTTATACGCTTTCGTATTTGAAAACAGAAGATAATGAAAAGGACGTAAGTATAGAGCAAATCGTCGGTTAATATGGCCCATAAAACTAGTCACATGTCGGAGAAGTCATTTCAGACGTGTTATTAACGACGTCGCTTTTAATCTGACGACCGAATGCACTTGGCCCAAATCTGACGTATATCGCATCTGACACAAGTTTGTACGGGGCAAATATATATTACACGTTTCTATATGGCAGTGATAGGGTAACCTTTTGCGACTTATCCTAAAAATATACAATTTGTACAAAAACAATCACAAAAATAACGTAAAAGGAAATAAACCAAAAAGAAAAAGTAAATAAATGGCAATTACAGTTTTTGTCACTGTAAATAGAAACAGAAAAGAATATATATGAAGAGATTACAATAAAAAAACAACATGGATTTCCTAGACATTGCTGAATGCTTTTAAAAATTGATAACAAAAAATGGAAAATTAATTTATCTCTCTCATAGCTTAATAATTTAACGTTATAGCATAAATTTTAAAGTTATTATTTTTGTTTAAAGTTATTGAAAATTAAAAAAATAAAAAATTATGCATTGAAGTCAATATGAAACAAAAACTGAGAATTTTAAAATTTCTCTTTTTACTTTCTTCCATCTACTAATCAGTTGAGGTGGTTGCACAGTACTGTCCGAGAAGTAAAACATAGTTGGCAAACCTATATTAATTACCATATATTCAGCGTGTGCACTTTTCAGCGCCGGGAGACTTTAATGAATTTAAAGTGGCTCTTTAATCCGACGGTTAAGTAGACTAATCCGACTCAACACCAACAACAACAACAACACAAACAATTTTATACTTTTCAAAATATATGTGTGTACGCACGTTACATTGCTTAGTCATATTAGTTAGTTACATTGCCTACATTAGAGTAAGGATGTAAATAATTGAAGGGGAACAAGAAAGAGAAAGATTTGGGCATCTGTGTTCCTGCACTCATCGTAATAATCAGCCCTGGCTCATTCATGCACAGTTCTACCATCCTTTAATATGTATTTAATTAAATACGTAATTTTTGTACATATACCTTTATAGGTCAAAAGTATGGAGCCTTAGCTTGTATGGAGAGAGTGGTGAGTGTGGATGAAGCAAAGAAAGTGTGCCGGGATTGTAGCAGATGGAGGTCTGTGGTCTACGGAAAACAGGCGTGATCATATGTTAGTATGTATGTATACAATAATTTTTTATATCTCGTATCTATGTATAGGGTTGCTCGTCGATTCGTGCAAGTACACACAGATGACTATATCATCTAGTAGGGCTAGGTCAGTGGCACGAAAACTACGCTTCAGGGCAGCCGGCACTATAAATAGCCCGCCGATAGACGCTTCGCTCCTCCCTACATTACCGCAAATACCTTTTTGAGCTTCTGCCTCACATAACTGCCGTAACGTGCGCTTCGACTTACCTACGTCACTGTTTGCTACAATTTTTTATATGTAGAACTCTTTGAAGGCATCATAGGCAATTATGGCACATATGAAACAATTTTATTAGATAATATGTAATAAGCTTTGATTCTAGGTTCATATACCAGTTATTAATTACAATTTAAATTTTTTACAATTAATTACAAATAAAAGCCTTTGAAACCACAACAGTTATGGGTTGCAAATATCATTACGGGTCACGATCCTCAGGATTTAGGGAGAGATTAAGAAGAAGATACGCAAAGAAGAGATATGTTAATGTCAAATGAAATGAGATAAGTGAACAGTAAGATATACTGGCATTCAACAAACAATAACATTCCAAAAGAAACAACTTCTCAATGGCGCCGAGAGCGCGCAATGGTGGTATACCTCGGAAGATATCTCGCATCAGGAGATGTATATCACAGAAAACAAAAACGGGGTGAGCAATGTCACCCGAGCCGCGGAGAGGTCGAGATTAATCGTCCCGAATGCGCGCTTCAAGATCGGGCGGGAGTTCACTGACCCGCGTGTGAAAATGTTGCCTCGGAAATAAATAATTCACAAGGCTAGTGTTCTCGGCACGTGGTGGCCGGCCACGTGTGCTAGCAATGTACAACCGTTCACATTACATAACCCGCTCGTCATCAGCGGCGGCCTATTGAGAGCGAAACGCAGTGCCGATTTACCTTATCTTGTGCACCACCCTAAACGTGACATGTTGCTTTATGGGATAGGACGGCCAACGAGCGAGCATGTCACCTGATAGAAAGAAATCAAAGCCGTCCATGGACCTTTGCATGACCAAAGACATTGCAGATGGTCGGAATTTGATAAATGTATAGTTTTATTTTTCGAAGGTTCTAATGTGGTATATGTATACGTGAAAGGAGCGCACGAAAATTGAGTCAGTTAAAAATTGTATAAATAGAGAGTAATAAAAACGTAATCCATTTTATTACACCACTTTACAATTTAATTTCCAATCATACAATTGTGTTTAATTTTAACTACAATAAAACATTTTATCTGTGACAGGCGGCGGGAACACCACTGAGTAAGCGTACGAAACTAAACTTTTACCGGTTCAAACTCCAGTTGAAACTTCAATTTGGTTGATAAGGAAACATCACTATTAGTTTGAGGGTCTATATTCGAATTATTTCCGTATCAGAAAAGGCGAATTAGCAAACATACAAAACAAAATTGCATCATTATCATCTTCAGTGTACGACAGTACATGTTCAGAACAAAGGCCACTTCAAAAACGCCTCTCTAGCCCGATCTTCACGAATCCAGTCTCTGACAGCCGCCTTGTAGAGATCACCGATGTAATATACCACACTAAAATTGTCGAAACGAGGTCTCCACTCCATTATTCATCTACTCCAACGGTTACAGGTTCTCCAACAGACATGTCTCAGCCCGTTGTCAATCATTACACTTACTCTCGTATAATATAAGAGTATACGAAATATACCAAACATGTGTGTATATCAATACCATTTAATTATTGTACATAATATAATAACACAGAAGTGACTATATGAGACGTAGAGTGCCGGGATATATTACAACAAAGCGAACTGTTCTGCTAAAAAGCAAGTAGCGTACTTATTGAATGACCTTACAGCCCACCTGTTACACGGGTCGGTGTAGGAAAATCAGCTGATCGGGGTCCCAATGAATTATTTTTATTACCAATTCCGTCCCTAGCTTATTTATTTTTGACGAAGGGGACATGGCGCGTGGAGGTACACGCGACACGCTACTTTTCCCTCAAAATTTCGCAGATTTTTTACCATTTCAACAGACAAATTTTAATTCAATCCAATATACTGAATTAAGCGATATTAAAGTAAACAAACTCTACCCTACGGGGACGCCCTATGGTCAGCAGCGGGACATGTTATGTGCGGTAAAAAATTTAGAGGCGGGTAATGGTATGTCGTAATGATCCTACAATTGTTAGAGCAGACGAGTGTTGGAGTGGAGACCGCGTTTCGGTCGAAAAGTAGTGTGGAACACCCCCCGGCTAGATGGTACGACGAACTGCGCAGGGCGGCTGGCAGAAACTGGATGCGTGAAGCTAAGCGGCACTTCTTGGCGGAGGCCTATGTCCAGCAGTGGACTGCCACGACTGTTGATTGATTGAATAGTATGTCGCGCCTAATGCGGAGTCCGAACTCGCAACTAATGCTTCCGAAAACGATGGCTTCTGCATGAAGCCACTATCGTTCTCGTTAATCTTTTAATTACACTTTTTATATTTCATCTGAGCCATTGGTACAGGCAAGTAAATGGAAACGCTTTTAGGCGCCAAGAGAGATAACAACGTAATTCAAATGAAAAGATGTTGTAAAGGAGCAGTGTTCATTATCTGTCCACGTCTTACCTTTTATTACATGATACATAATACATATGTATTATGTAATAAAAGGATACTGGAGATGTGTCACCTGATGAAAAGCAATCAACGCCGCCCATTGACATTCAGTGCCATAGGTATTGCGGAAGCGTTGCCGGCCTTTAGATATTTGTTTCAAGACTGCGTCGCCTGCCATTGCAGGAACAAACAACGAGAAGAAGAATTTATTACTTAATTCAACATCGATGTGCGTACAAAAACACAACTAAACACCACTCCGGCACCTAAGTTGTCATTTGTCGGTTGAAAAAACCAGCCAGCCTGATGGACGAGCAACAAAATTACGCTGCACGAGCGCCGGTATAATAATCGTCCGCAGTATCGGGTTTTTGTTCCAAATGACATGTTTGCTCGCTGCCATTCGCCTGACGAACTGTCGTTCATTAATATTGTTACCTCGATTGCATGTTCTTTTAGCTAGGTATTCAAGATTCTAGTGTAATATTATCACATTAATTTACGTGAGGCCCATGTTTATGATGTACGGACATATACTTAAAATTACAACAACACGCTATTGTTGACCACCTTGTTATCTTCAAATACGACGATGAAAATGTTTTTGCTTTAGCAGGGCATCAATCACCTTTTTTAAAGAAGGAAACTAGTGATGAGAGAAATGCAAAGAAAAATAAAAGAAACTACAAAAAAAAGCTTTTGTACTAATTTGGATCATAAGTTGGACACACAGCCGTCTAATCCTAAAAATATAAGATTAACATAGCTGAAATTGTGCCATACGTTAGTTGTAAGAATTTGCCGAAAGCTCTTCTTTTCGTGAAAGAATAACTTTACTTTTATGAATAATAAATTCATAACAGTCACTTTCTGGTTCGTAGTAAACAACAGACTGATACATGAAGAGAAAATGTTCTTGTCATTGCCACTAGCTTCATAGATGTAGTGATAACGGCGTAAAACTAGATAAAGTTTAGTCACGTGGTAAACAATAGGTGGCATAACGTTCTGATTCGGACGAAAAAAAGTTTGAATGAACGCTATCGAGCAATCAATTCGAAAACTGATTCAATCAAAAAGTAATAAATGAGCAAAGGATTCGAAATAAAAACGAAAACATTCAACTCCTCTGCATTGAAGATATGAAAGAAAAAAAGCACCACGTGGGAACAATGCGACTGTCCAATTAAACGTAACTTGTACACGTCATCAAAAGGTGTTTCCCGAAGAACGCATACACACACACTCACACAAATACGTAATCAGCTGACTGCTCCGATTTTAACGCACACGCCCAGTTGACTGTTAGAGAACATAAATAATGTCGGCCCACCTAAATAGCTATACGTAACACATCGTATAATTTGTATGAACGACCGACGGAGGAGGAATGTGCGATACGTCGACATTCTCTCCCGTGTTATAGATTTTACTTTGCAGCAAATAAAAGCTACGGGCAAACATCTCCGGGGGCGCTTAAGACATTTTATATTCAGAACATATCGAGCGTGAGATCGCATTAAATAATCAGTGACGCTTATAAACATTACAAAGACGCACAACAAGACCAAAGCCTTACTATGTCTCTAAAAAATATTATTTGGTTTTTCTCCAATTCATAATGCCAAATGTAAATATAATATTTGTTATACAATTTTTTTTGAAATGAAAGTTTTTTATTAGTACAAGTGAGAATCACACCAAAACATTACAAGTCAAGAAATAAATAAAATTAACAAAGAATAAGCACAAAAGCAGTTAATGTTACATTCAATGTTTTAATAATTGTCTAATGTTTGAAAAGGAAAATGTGAAAAAGAAGACTTGTCAAAATGCAGATTTGAGGTAAAAACTACGAAACTAATGTAATTTTACTGAATTTGCAACAATGATGGTTAACACACCAGTAAATGTTCCGAGTAAAGAAATACATAATTTGCGACATTGAATGTGCGACAATTATTCCCAAAAACAAATCTAAATAGGTGAAAACTATTTAATTTTAGTAGAAAACTCAAGCATGCGGTTGCAATTATCTTCAGTAGTAACAGATACAGGTTTCCTTAAGATATTTAATACAATAAGTGTAACAACAGAAGTATCTCTTCATATAAAATAAAGTGCCATATCATTACACACGCCTAAAGTCTAAATGTATATCATGCATTAGAATGTCAAAATTATTGAATGTTACTGATTCTAACTTTAAAAATTTAAGAACATAAATAATTTAAAAATCTTCATTTGTGTATGTATCGTATGTATATAATTTTTCTTGTATATAACGGATTTCTGGTAGCAGAATAAGGTTTTCAATCTTAACTACTACTTTTAAACAAAGACTATTTGACCGATAATCTAATTTAAATATGGTTGAATATTCCTTATTTGTAAGTAGTAATTATGGTTGAAAACCTTATTTTGCCACCATACACCCAATATTTTAGCCACTACCTTGAGTTAACAGGGTGAAAATGTTCGTGCTTCGAAGTGCATCTGAAATTTTTGCTATTATTGTAAATGGTAGTTGTTCAGCCATGTTATAGACCGTTTGATGGTTTGAAAACTCTTATTACAACAGGATTACTTGGTTTGACTATGTGATTGTTGACACCTATATAAATTTACTTTTTACTTACAACAACTAATTTAATATTATGTTGTTTGGAGTCTAGTTGATTGTAATTCAAGCAGCCATTGAAATAAGTGTAGGTGTAAAGGTTCATCATATATAAGAGCAATAAATAACAGTAAAATTAATATACTAATAAAATAATAGTAAATTGTATTAATACTTATCTAAAATTCCAAATCAATATTAATACGTATTAAAATACAACTATATGTTATTTTTTTTCTAGTTAAGAAGAAATATCTAGCTCAAATTGTACACATTCAAAGATGTATTCAAAGAAAATTAATAATTAAAAATAACTACATGACCCGTCACTTCGATGTTTACATAAAAGCTTGAAACACAAATATGTGAAATAACAAAAAAAAATCAAATTAAGAAAACACATTAAATATTATTAAGCATTTTAGACTTTTAGTAAAAAAAAAAAAACATTGCAAAGCTTTTCGAACATTTTAACAAAATTAAAAAGGTTCATGAATACGCTGTACGGTTCCCGTCGGCAATGTTTCCTTTCGTGTCTCTAGGTATATTTTTATTTATTGTTTATTAAATAACAAAATGTGAGCATAGAAAAATTGAAAGCAAAAAATAAATTAAGAAAAGAATATATAAATAAATTCAGAAAAGAATATATAAATATAATAGAACCATAGTTTTCACAAAGAATTATAAAAATTGACCATAGTTTTAGAAAGCCTGATACAGTATATCAAGTGTATTTTCAGAAGTCTTACTTGGGTCATATGATAATAAAAACAAACATCTAGTCACACCGCAAAATAGAATCAGTGAGTATTGAGCCAATACGCACACCGAAGCAAAACGGTCGATGTCACGACACACTAGTGCGTTTGTGCTTATACAACGCTGCTAACACAGGCGGCCGGCGTGTGTAGATAAGAATCGTCCTATTTTACATTGAGTCATGCTACCGGCACGATACTTACTGTACTCGCGGGCAGCCTTATGATGACGGCCGTCTTGAATCCTTCCAGAGACACCGTAGCACAGTGGTCCTGGGGCGTACATGCACTCCGCACACACACGCACAAGAGGGCTGGGTAACAATTCGGTGGTAGGTTCGAAGCGATCGACCGAGTGAGGAGGAGAACAGCGGAGCGAGAGCCGTGCGGTACGCGAGCTCACGATGCGCGCGTTTCAGTTGGCGCACAGCGACTGGCGCAGACAAGGCGCGGTGCGGAGCGGGCGGGCGGGCGAGCGAGCGATTTCACCGGCCCGATACTGCCGTGCCGTGCCGATGCCGACCCATACGTATAGTTGCGATCGTGCGAGGGCAGCCAGCCGCCGAGCGGGGGGTCCGTGGTGCCAAGCCAATACTGCACGCACTCCAACTATTATGTTCTTGCTCCAACCCGTATTTTGTATCGAATAACGCGCATTCGCCTACGATAATTTTGACATACTGCTAATGCCATAAGATTTTAGGCGACAATAACGTTACTACTAATCATCAATAACAATACTCTAGAGTGTAAGATCATTTAAAAATGATTGTTTTGCTGATAGTTTTTTTGATTATTCAAACAAAGCCAAAATAAGCGATAGCCGTAAAAAAATAAAACTCATTCGACTCAACAAAATGATAGAGCTTTAAGAATAACTTAAATAGAAACAATTATTTATGACAATGTCATTCACACGACCTTCGACTCATACAATAAGATTACGTAAAAGCTAGCAAGCTGCATAGATAAAACTGGTTCAATGGAGCAAAACTGCCAGGTTTGTCAACTTGAACCTTACATATAATGGCCGCGATGAGAAAGTGATACAAGATGCGCCCAGTTACCGTTTAATTAGGTATTATTGATTGAATTGTAGGCTAGCGTCATACATGTAACTATTGCAGTATATAAACTCATTACTGTTGCGGTATTCAACTTGACGGTCTATTGGGAATATAGGCAGATTGCAAATGCGCAATTAACTTTTTTGGTATTAAATGTATATTTTAATACATTTGATTCCCGCATTATCTACGAAATCGATTTCGCATCAAAATTGATCAAAATTATTTTGATCAATTTTGATGCGAAATAAAAGGAAAAGGAGGGTAAAATTATCATAAATTAAAAAATTATAAATCATATAAAGATTAAAAACGAATGTATGGCCTAGGACAAAAAATGCAAGGAAGAGTTTAAATGAGTCGATATTTGTGCGCCATGTAGGCGCCAGTGGTACAGGGAACAAAAGACGCCCAAAGGTCTGCCTGCGCGAGAGCAACAAAATATTTGGATCTTATCACGAGAAACATTTCGACAATAAATGAAAAACAGCTTCAAATATTACCTTTGCAAACTCAAGAACGCAAGCTATACTGAATTTCAACGCAGCCAAACTAAATAAACATCTGAATATAATGGTATTAAAATTTTGTAGTTTAAATAAAAACCGTCCAGAAATGATTGCATGAAACGTGATATTGAGAAAATAAAAGCATATTTCGAAAGAATCAACCTCTGCAATATCCCAAGAAAAATATGCAGAAGAATGGAGCGGCGCGGTGGATTATCGTTAATTTTCGATATGGGAAACCTGTTCTGTTAAGTGGCGACGGGCCGGCAAGGGAGGCCAGCGTTGGCGGAGCTGCGAGCGGGTCGCTTTGCAAAATAAAAGAAATATATTTTAGTAGGTTAGCGAGCGTGTTTACGATCGGATTCCTCGGGGCCGATTATGCGCCCATTAGTTACATAAGCGGCTGGGCCCACGCCATAATTAGACAATTTGTCGTGGACCCTGTGCCGTCATACAGTTTCACAAACTTGCCTAAATTAAACAGGTATAACCATCGTGTATATCTCTTATTTCAATAGGAATTTAAGACAAACAGGTAGGCATTTCGCCAGATGATAAGCAATATAAACGTTTGTTCTTTGAAAATTCTAATGTCCTATCGCTTCGGAAATACCATTAAAGGAAGCTGGTTCTAAAGTGATGGCGCAAAATAAGATGTATTGGTAGAAACGCATTGTACTGAATCGTCACGTATCCAGATGGTGGGGATGAAATTTTTCTTTGTGGAGAAACTGGCGTTAGTGAAATTAGGCGGAAGTAATTATTTTAAAAAATTCATCATAGCACTTGCCAAAGGTGGTAAAAGAGATAAAATATATTGGGAGATGAGACATCTCTCCGCAATGCCAAAGAATCTACACGTTCGATGAAAAGTCAATAGAGTTTAGACAAAGTTTGATATTGAACGCTCTGTATTAAGTGTTATCTTAGTTTAATATAATAATATGCTAAGGCGATGATTCTATAAGTTAAAATGGACTCATGACGCCATCTGTCGGGCGCTCGGTGCTACTCTGGGCTAGCGGACCGGATACCCGACCAGTTTCGTAGTGACACCGAACACCTGCAAGCACGAATGTATTTCGCTTCGATGAAACTATCGGCTATTATTACATTACATTATTACACTGTATTGATGTATCAGCACTATGCAAAGGTTTACTATTGTAACAATTCATTAAATTGTTCGGTAAAATAATATAACACTGAACTTGCAGGAATTTGATATAGTGCATATTGAAGCAGTTTTTAAACAGGTTATGTATGTGAACATGACAATTATTTAATGTAGTGAAAAATTAAAGCTATAACTATTGTGTATTAACACAAAAAGCAATATATGAATTACGTTAAAGTTATTATAATAACCATAGAATAATTAATTACATATAACTGAAAATTGAAGAATAATCTTAAAATGTCCGTTGTTTAGAAAAATACAGGATTAATAATTTTATACCATATTCTTTTACTGTTTCATAATAATTTTAAACTTTTACTGTTTCATAAATTACCGAAGTTTAAATGTATAATTTCTACCTTTGTTTTTATACATTGGTAATCTTTTGCAACTTTTATATACTTGTCATAACTATTGGGTACAGGCCTTTCAATTTTTGAAGGATAAGACACAACATTAATCTACCATGCCTGTCTAAGGTGGACTGACGGAACATCTATACTCGAAATAAATACATGTAGGTCAGAGATATCTCTATGTGGGAATCGAACTCGCCATTTCGCCATTTCAATCAACAGTAAATTGTTTTTTCTTAGTACACATAAGAATTTACTAAGCTAATAAGAGATGTGACTAAAAGGTCCCAAACGTACTTTGTGTGATCATCAATAAAAGGATAATGCAAATCACATTCGCGCCTACGTAAAAGTATATATATAATGTAATGATGCAATAAAACAATGTAGTATCCTAGATTAATATGATTTTATATGGAGAATTTTCCAAAGTCAATTGTTACAGTGATAACTTTTTCGATATGAGAAGTCATTGGATGAAATTGCTGTGTGATTTCCAGCCCAATATAGGTCCACCCCATTTTTTCTATTAATGGCCAGGTGAATATGGACTCAAATACCCTCAAATACCAGTAGAATTCCGCCAAGCGTAGGAATTACTGAAACCCCTAAATTTTAACTTAAAACGATGTTCAGCAGTGGGCTGTTACGACTTTATTAATTGATACTTTAAATATATATTTTTGATTTCTCTTTCGTCCTTACTTTTCATTTTTTTTTAGTAAATTTTAATCGAAACAATAACAATATAAAATCATTGCAAAAAAAAGAAATAGTATGTCATACCATGCAAGTGCGTTGTTAGCTACTTACCAAGTAAATAAGACAGTAAAAAAATAATACAAATCGAAAGTCCCTTAAACATTATTAGTTGCACCGCCATGGCAAAACAATACGCGTAGTTACGTAAGCAGGCGCTCGTGCTCTGTCGACGGCATCTCGACCCTGCCTCCGTTCTCGTCACTGACCCACATTACATTGCCTACATGCTGCACACAATCGCCATTCCGCTGTAATAAGCTTATTTATTATTGCATAATTTGCGAACCGACCGCGAGTGCCGCATTTATTACCGGACAATTGCACGAAATCGTTAAATTATGATTAGTATTATATTTTAAAGAGTATTCATTCAGCTACATATCATAAGAGACTTTTCATTTTTATCAATTTAAAACGTTTCTCATTATGCATATTTAAACATGTATGTAGTGTTATAGTAAATGTAAAATAATTAATAAATGAACGCCTCTCGGCTAGATGGAGCGACGATTTGTCAAGGGTGGTTGGCAGAAAGTAGATATGAGAAGCCGAAGATCCGCCTAGGTGGTGGGAAAGGCGGAGGCTTATGCCCAGCAGTGAATTATCGCAGGCTACTGATAATAATGACAAAATAAAGCTTTTTACACTTATAACGCCTATTTTTGGATTCCCCGGCGTGGATGCAATTATAAACACACAATAAAGACATCTTTATCTTCACACACAGAATAAATTAAATACCTGTAAGTTATAGGATTATTTATCTTGAAGCGTAAGATCGAGTCCACAACCTTCGGTTTAGAAAGCGAAAACTTTGCAACCGCACTATTTAGGCAAATATAGTCTTATAAAAGTTTTTATATTCATACCGTATTTGGAAAACAAAAGAAATATTGAATAATTGAATGTGGTTTATGCCACAGGACATATAAACTGTAACGAACAATTCAAATTAGTCCTACATGAACTGATGTATAATTCTGTAAAAGTTGAAAGTCGTCAACAGAAATACCACCTGCTTTTGCCTCTGTGCTATAAATAGCTTGATATTTTCATTACTTATAACCAAACTACAACCCTTTTCTAGACAAAAGAAAAGAAATATTATACGTTAAACCAGCCATAACTTCGACGGCATGGGAATTCGCCAATTTGAATCAGAAACCTGTGGCGTACTATGATGAAGAGTTTCACGTAAAAGTAAGGTTTCACTCACGTAAAAACCTCCCATGTACAGTACGTTACGGTGTTTTGCAGTTATCAAAAAATGATAGGATACGAGTAAAACGGCATAAACCACATTTACTCGGCTATAGGTTGATTTTGTAGAAATTGTAGTATTTTTCACAGCGCATGCACATACATATGTCCAAATACAAAGCACGGGGCCTCCCTAATTTCTGGAGGAATGAACATTAATTCACTATGCTTGTTTAAGGTGGATTGGCAATGCGACAATTGAAATAAACACATCTCAAACAAATAAACATCAGTTCATTGTGAAAGTACGCCAAATAAAGAACAAAATAAACTCATTGAAAATCAACCAATGCTACCAAGGTAATAAAATAGTAACACAACTCATTACGAAGCTGTTTAAAAAGTGTGAGATGATAAGGGTTCAAACAAACCGCCCACACGGGCAACGGCGGCGCCTAGTTCCCAAAGCACGTGACAATATTATTAATAGCGCCGACAAGTGACAAATGCTGAATGAACTTTTCTTTTCGTGACGAGAGGAATGGACGTGTGTGCGTGTCCCACTGTCGATGTAGGCCACTGCCAAGGTCGAATGTTTAATATAAAGTCTGGCGTCGGGACATTAAAATGGTCGGCCCCACCCCGAGACCCCCTTATCCTCGACTCGGGCGGCGGTCGGTATCGTTGCACTCCGTTATTTATTATCTAAAGGCATCCCCTGTTTACAAAAGCTCGTATACACTACAGTACAATGAAACGGCAATCGCCGTGCCAACGTGCGACTTATCAGTGGCGAGAGTATCGTGGTGAGGGGCCTAGAAACAGCTGATACGATAAAATTAAACCATCCCTGACCTATTCGTGTGACGAAACTTGCCGAATGATTACCGCCGCGCCTACTCTCAGATAAAGGTCGTCACTTTTGCGAACATGAAATACATGGATCATTTTGTTTTTGACGTTTAATATTATAATATTTACATAAAGCCGACTCGAATGGCATAACAGCGAAGTTTATTTTTTCCGAGTTCAATATACGATTCCGCAATGCAAAAAATATTTTTATGACTTACTGAGATTATATATCACGGTGTTCATTCATATAATGTGTTTTAAAGGCACTTACTATAACACAAAACCCATGTGCCGGCTTATGTGTATAAAATATTTATCATAATTAACTTTCAGTTGCTCATTGCAGGACAATAGTCGAACTTCGGCTACACGAATCTAGTTTCTGCCAGCTGCCCTGCACAGATCGTGGCTCCATCCAGCAGCATCCTTCATTAGCTTTGACATAAAATATTTATAGATACGTAATTATATTAAAAAAAATACTAGACTCAAAATGTGTCGCTTTGTGTTTCTTAATGGTTGTGTTTCTTAATAAGTTATCTCGGCGTATTCTCCGTAAAACAAGGGCAAAGCCTGGGCGGCCCCTAATTCTTAATAGGTTGCAATTAACGAACCACAAAATAACACAATTAAGAAGTTGTCTCTGTCAAATCCTTACTTAGTATCTAAATTCTATATACTGCGTATTCTAAGGATTCGTTTGCGTATGTATACCCTTATACTGTTTTGATTAAGCTTTTAGTAGTTTTATGGGATTTATTTGTATATATGTGGATTTCTATAATGAGAAATATAACGTATTTAATAACAGATACAAATTTGCTATTGCGATTATTAATGGAGTCAGGCGTTACTTTGCGGAAATCCATCACTATATGGACAGTCAAAAGTTTTACTTAGCTAAGATCCGCGACAAGCAAAACAATAACAGAAAATTAATAATGTGTGTTTTTACAAGTATTAGTATAGTGGATATATATGGAACTATATCATATACTTATCGATAATCAGCTATCAACTATCCATCCACTAATCACTATATATCATACTATATATATATTATCACTTATCAAGATGGAAAAGTGGTACGTGTGTCGCTTTAACACGAGGCATGTTCAGTGTATAGTAGATTGGTGCGGTGGAGAGTTGATAGGCTTTCGATTTTCGTGTAAGTTTTTGGTTTAAGTTCCAAATAAATCCACTAAACCCAACGGAAAAACACACATTATTAATTTTCTGTTATTGTTTTGCTTGTCGCGGATCTTAGCTAAGTAAAACTTTTGACTGTCCATATATGTGCTATTGCGGTCAAAGGCAAAAAAGGTAAATTAGAAATTATATTAAAATGCTCTGTAATATATTTATATCCCTTATCACAAAAACTAATCAGCATTGATAAATTCCATGGACCGTTAAGATTTCTATATCTAATCAAAAATGTCTATATATCTAAAAAAAAAATAAAGATATAAATATTAAATAGTTAAGTATAAATTGGCAATTTCAGACTATAAAAATGGCAAATATTCTCAAAAATACAGGATATATCAGATGATCTATAAAATACAAATTAAACAAAATAATTATTCTTTTTTTTATATTTTCACGCCTATCCCCCGCAGGGGTTGGCAGAGACTACTGAGCTCCATCCACGCATTCATCGCAGCGAAACGGCTCTCCATTGGTCGCCTCTCGCCCTCGTGAGAATTAGGACGTGACGGGTGGCGAACCACGTCGCCGTCATTTTCCAACAAATTAGGTATATTAATTCGTCTTAGTGAATGCCACGAGCCGCAAGAGAGGATGGAGGTCAGCCCCATCAGAGACCTGCATGCTGAGGTAAGGCACCATAGTACTCGGGGGAGCCCGATCCCGGGACGGTCGGCACGCTTGCGACTAAGCTCGCCCTGCGGCACGGCACGGCAGACCGTGGATTGGCGGAGAGGAAGGATAGGAAGGATAGAGAAGAAAGGAAAGGGCAGGAACAGAAATGTGAATTGGGGGGTTACCAGACTCTGAATAAATATTTATAAATCCATATATATATTTATTCCGATGCGGGAATCGAAGCCGCGACCATTGACTCCGTGGGCGGAGGGCCCTATCACTAGGGCTTACAATACCGAACTAAAATCTGAATACCGGTATTTGATATTTAAAATTAGAAATATGGGGATACCTGTATTGAAACCGGTATTATTGATAAAAAATTTACTAGTTATATTTGTACTTATTTCAGTTGTTAATGACTTGTTGACAAATCATATATGAAATCCAATAAATATTGTTCGGAAATGAGTAGATATTATTTATTTTATTACATAAAGAGTAGGAGTAGATAGATACAAAAAAACGTGCAAGTAAAAAAAGTACATATTAAATTTTATGTTACATTTTACATATAATAAATGTGCCAGATATAGATTTTATTACAATGAAATTGTTGTTTATCTTAAAAAAATTTCTTTATAAATATATATAAATTTAGATTTATATTGTGCATAAATTCAATTTTTATCAACTAATATAATACCAAAATACCCGTATTTTTACATAAATACCGGTTTTTAATAACGGACATAAATCGTCCGGGATTCCGGTATTCGGGATCCCGGAATCCCGGTATTGTAAGCCCTACCTGCCACTGAGCCAATCGGTCGTCAACAACATAATTAACTTATTCCAATCCGTGACCACTTTTCTACAGCAATATTGCTAATAGATATTCTTTATTTCCTACACCAACACGTGACGACATATGTACATTTTCTCTGTGCCACGGAAAGTATGTTACATTAAGACGAATATAGGATATTACAAACCGTGTTATATTGTCTGCAGTTAACTTGAAACAACATATATGAATATGTAGATACTAAGTTAACAGCGCATCGTTTGAGGAGGCGACGGAGTAGATCGCACTCCCAAGAAACTTGCTACTCTCACTTTCAAACAAGAAAGGCTCCGGTGGCTGCGCGGCTCGACTGCACTGTTCCTATACATTTGTATAAGCTAACACAATGCACAGATAATCCCATTGTGACATTCACCTACTTACCCCCTTTCAGTGTTGAAGTAACTTTCTTTTGTAATCGTATGTAATTTGCGATAATAGAAATTCAAAAAGCTTTATTTGTTTATTCTTCCTACATACAGACACCGTTTCTAGGCCTGCGCGATATATTATTGTTGCGTACCAAGTCGATTTATTTCACCGACCCTCATACCCTCTCCAATAACGGTATTTCTCGATCACAGCAAAGAGACCCGTTGGATATTATGCTGTATGTGTCCTATGCTGCCTAGATACGTTTTCCATTGTTTCAGAGAGGGTTTGTATACAGAGGCTCAGCCTTCGACACTGATTTACCGTCGTTGTCGTCGTTCTCCTCACTGCGTAACGTGCGGGCCTTCTGCACGTTCCAAACACAAAGAAAAAACCCTAGAGTGACTATACAACAATTGTTTAGTATAGAGATATAACAACAAACAAACGATATATTCCGCACTGAAAACGTACCGTTAGAATAAATTGAATAACATGAATCATCTTTCACGCATGTATACGGGTCAAGTTAGAGTGGACAAGTTTCAGATTCATAAATTTCAGCGTAAACAAAGAATGCGGTGAACTCTCACGCGAGGTTTCACGTAAACATTTAATAGAAACGTTAGACTATTTACAACAAACTCATTCTAGTAGCTAACTATCAAAATCGTCTGGTAGATGTCAGGGGTTCCCCGCTGGATCGAAGCCAACAGGAAGGGGCCATTTTAATATACATTTTCGATGATAAAACATTATAAATAGAAATTCAGGTGCAAACTCTGTAACATTATTTTTATTTGCATTTATTTAGACAGGTTTATCTTTATTAATGGAGTCAGGCGTTACTTTGCGGAAATTCATCACTATATGGACAGTCAAAAGTTTTACTTAGCTAAGATCCGCGACAAGCAAAACAATAACAGAAAATTAATAACGTGTGTTTTTCTGCTGGATGAAGTGGATTTATTTGGAACTTAAACCGTAAAATTACCGAAAATCGGCCATCAATTCTACACCCACCAACCACTATATACAACACCAAACACACATTACCACTTTTCCATCTTGTAAACGACACGTGTTTCGCCCCAACACAAGGCATCCACAGGTATAGTAGACTCTACGGAAGACAACCGAAAAGTCTTTTCTTTTCTTTTCGGTTTTGCTATCCACTACTAAGACGAGATATTTTAAAACAGGCTTGGCTCAGCTGGTCTCTAAACCCTGAGCCAAGCAGCCGGCTATTACAACTTAATAAGCATACCTAACGAATGGATTTTAATTATTATTATATCCATATATGCCCATACTATTAATGGACATTAAACAGCAATAGCTCAGTCGGTAAGGATCGGAACTGTGATCAGTCGTCTTGAGTCCGCATCTTCCATTTGACTATTGATGTGAACCATATTTACCTAGTATTTGCAAACATTATTAACTTGGTATAGTTAACAAGAACTCTAGTAATATTAAAAACATTTTTCTAGACTTCTTTGACACTAAAAGGACTCAGGAGCTAGGCGTCCAAAGTCTAGCAATGTTTTAATATTACTAGCTTAAATTGTGGATTGGGGACAGTGATGACACTCGACGACTGAAGGCTGATCTCTGAGTTCAAGAGTGACTTCAATATTATCACAGGTATCTTCCAGTAAGTGTTACAAGATCAGTTTAACTTAAGGACATAAGCATATGAGCTAGAAAAGACATTTATTTTTAAATTTTAAACATAATATTATTATGAAATGGTTATATAAATTATGGAGTCGCTCCATTTTCTAAGCGTCGCAAGCTAAAAACATCTTATGCCAACACCTCGTGGAATGCAAATGGTGTTCAGAGTGGACCAAGAGTAGGCATGCATTAGTCGTTTAGTCACGAATAGCGCGAGGCGTGCCCGACGCGATCGGATGACATCATGCGCCGACTGCTTGCATACACTAATTCACCAATTTGTCGCTCCGGCTGTTTGTTTCTCTTATCACTGGCAACGGTTACTTAACGTATCATGCCGAAAAACCGACACATATGGAGTATGATTAAAAACGGGATTCTGAATCAGCTAGTTAATTTTAGATGATATCGCAAAATAAAAAAAAGATTATTATTTTAAAATACAGAAAGCCCGCCTAATTTCAGTGGTATTTCCAAACTGGGTTTTTTAAAGACGAGCAATTTTAATTTTTTAAAGATTCATTAAAGACACACTTCCTTCGTTTATTTTCCTATACCTTAAAACTTACTTTGAACAGAAAAATAAGTTCTTAGGTTGCTCCTTCGACATCTGTCCGTATTAATACTTAATCTAATATTATCATTTCAAATAGAAATTTATTACGTAACTGTGTGTTAACAAGTAGTAGTAATGATGCTTATTCATGATTGATACACTTGGAGTAATATTTTGCACAATTGCTATCCTTTTACTCGCCTGCAATTGTAAAATAATGACACTTAGTGAAGGTAGCTGTTATCCGTATTTTTTAAACAGTTACCGGGGGACCAGCAAAGAGTTGCAATAACTTTGAATATAATTATAAACCTTAACCTGAAACCTTTATTTATGGGATAGGAAGGTAAACGAGCAGGCATGTCACCTGATGGAAAGCAATCAGCACCGCCCATCAACATACGCAGTGCCATGGGCAGTACAGAAGCGTTTCCGGCCTTTAAGGAAAGTGTCATAATAGGAGGAGGGGGGGTTGTTTCCTGATCTCAACCGCTTACCGGACGAAGTGCGGTAGCTAAGCTACCACTCAGACTCATTATTATCCCTAAATTTTATTTATGAATCCCTTCCTCTCCGCCAATACACGGTCTGCCGTGCCAAAGGACACGTGGCTAGGGGCGAGCTTGCGACTTAAACGTGCCGACCGTCCCGTCTTTAGCATGCGGGGCTGACCGCATGCTGAAGTAAGTTGTTAAACGATGACGGCGACGTGGTTCGCCACCCGTCACGTAATGATTCCTACAGGACGAAAATCGACTAACGAAGAACCGTTTCGTTACGATGAATGTGAGAGGATAAAAAATGGATGAGTGTGGAGGAAGCAAGGAAGGTGTGTCGGGATTTGTGAAATCTGTGGTCTCTTCATCATTATTTTCTATCACTATGGCGCAACGTTTATACAATTGCATAATGCCATATCTCTAGAAGGCTTCGTCTTTTCTCTCGAAAAGTCTCTCAAATTTAATTTTTGTTTTTTTTTTCTTTAAAGATAATTTTGTAGTGAACGGAATAAATGATAGTCGGATGGTGCAATGTCCGGGCTATATGGAGGGTGAGGTAGAATATTGCATGAAAATACTAGCAACTTCTGTACGGTGGTTATAGACATATGTGGTCGTCCATTGTCATGGTGAAAACACATTCGTCATCTATTAAACAATGTTGTTACAGGGCGTCCGGAGCGCTCGTAACCTTTAAAAGGCTTCGCTTCTAAACCAGGCATACCAATTTTGTACAACGCGATCGGTAACTGCAGATGCCCCGTAGACATTGCATAGTTTTTTCACTGCTTTGGTTGCGTTTTTCCTTATTCAAAATAATACAACAAACAAGCCGAAAATGCTCATTTTGCCCTTCCATTTTACTATACACGAGGTCACAAACGTAGCAAAATTAAATAAATTTTACACTTAAATTTAACCACAAGTGTACACTACAACTGACATTATGAAAATATCCCCTTCATCTATATTTTCGGTTTAATAAGTGTCCAATATCTGTGCGCCTAAAATACAAACGAACTTATGTGACAACCAAATATCATGATTTTCTTTAATTCGTACGGTTCATTGGCTCATTGATGTCATTGAAATTCCTCACGTTTCAGACACTGCACCCATTCGCTTCATATTATTAAACAATACTAATATAACTGTGAAAAATTGCTATAAATAAAGATATATCGTATTTTAAGATCAATTCTATTTAAATAAAACAAGACAAAATTGTATCAATATAGATGACTCTGAAGAAGAACTCTGAGAATCTGATCATATACTTGCACTATATTTCTTAGTAGCCCTTCATTCGGTTAGAATGAAGAATCAGAAGCCCTTCTTTTTCAACAGCTTTCCAACATCCTTCATTTTTCCTGCTCCTCTTAGTGTTTTCAATTTAATTCTATATTGTTTCCCAAAAGTAAAAAAAAAGTTTGAACCAATGCATTTGCGGGTTATCTTTCAAATAAGATGGTTGAATAAAAAATATTGATATAAATAGAAAACTCTGTCTACGCAAAAAAAAATTGTACATAAATTACAATCAAAAGAAACAAAGTGCAAAAGTAAATTTGTGCCAGTGATACTATATATCCCGAGGAGACAAGCAGTACTCCTGGCCTACGGTATAAGTCACAAAATGTCAACAATAGATACAAATTGCTCTGTATTGTGAGATCTCAGTTGTACGGAATATAATTGGATTCCATTTAAACATACAATAGTAATAGTATAACCAATATACAACCGATATATGTCACCAAGACAAAGAACTCATGAATCTCAAGATAATATAGTTGTGTGGTTTCCTGCATAGAATAGGGTCACCCCATTTCTCTCCATGAGTGACGTTCGAAGCTACAATGGGAGCAAATACATAACAAAATGCAAGAAGCACTTGAGTCATACTACAAAAAAAAATTATTAGAAAAGGCCAGCAACGTATCATATACGTGACATCTCTAGTGTTGCGGATGTCTACGGGCGGGGGCAATCACTTATCATCCATCGGATGAACTGCATGCTCGTTAGCCTGCCCTGCTATAAAAGAATAAACTGCAATCCTCAAGTAGCCCGGCAAGCGTGGTGATTATGGCAACCACGCTGCAGTTTTGAGGTAGGCTAAAATGTGCAGCAGTAGATTTATTTATTAATTTATTTAGCACAAAAACAAGTTAGTCTTAAAGAATACTATATAATATAAACTTAATAATTCCCGGGCTAAAACTATTTAAATTTGCACACAGCATGGCTACATTTTAACATTATAAGATTGTTACAGTGTTGATGATGATGATGGCCATTACGTTGTATAATGTTATATTACAAGATATGTAACGTATATATAACAAGATTACGAACTGTAGGTTTTAAAATTTGATGATAAATAATCACAATCCACATATATTGACACTATTTTAGCTAAGGTCATTTGATGTTTTGACTAAGAATTGGCATATTATCACATAATATTAATTACATAATCAATCCGTAAGTAATTAGTTTGTTAGAAGGAATTCTCTATTTAGAGTATAATAGTGTACATTAAATGGTACACATTGCACGGAACGTGTTAAGCTACATTGACTATTTCAAAATGTAATCGGATTGAGTTCAAAAACAAATGGGGTCTACTAAAATCCACGTTTTCATATTTCACGTTGCTTTAAGTCCCTTTTCTTAAGTCGCACTGTTTACGTTTATAATGCCCTAGGGTTGCGGCATAATCCAACAAAACAGCCCGAGGCGCCTTGAAAAAGGATCCCGTTACAATTTGTCACATTTATGTAACACTCGAACAGTGGCGTGGCGAGATCGAGACGTAAGTGGCATTTAAGATGGCGTTATTTTTGGAATGCACGATTAGTCGGCAGAGTAATCGTAGTACCGAACACTAAAATGTGTGAATTAAACGCTGTTTGAGATAAAAAAATCCACAGTCTCACCGCTGAGCTTGAGCCTGTCTATTTCTGTAAGAATAGCTACTAACCCACCACGCTTTTCCAAAGTGGATTAGCAGGCACGCAGATTCGGTATAGATAACATATACCAATGCGAGAACGGAAATGGTGACCACCAACTCTTAAAACGACAGAAAAGTAAAATACTAGTATTTTATTTCAAATTAAAATAGCCATATAAATATTAAATCAGAATTGTAGTAACCTATGGTATAGTTTGAAACAAGTACCAATCAACTCGCTGCATAGTTTAAGTCATCCAACCATGCAGATCGATTGTGATTTTGTCGCTCTCCTGATATTGCATTTTTCAACGATATTTTAAAGTAACTTAATAGAAACAAATTAATATTTTGTATACTTATATTATAATATAATTCTATTCTATATATAGGGTCTTCTATATATAGACTATTCTATATATAAGCACTTATAATTTGTTGCTATCATCATGTATCCCAAAAACATGCCATATACGGCAATATAAGACTAACTTACGAATAAGTAAATAAATTCGAAAGTTATTCGCTGCGCTATAACTTCGTATTACAAGAGTAACAACACTCGCAAAATATATCCGCTACCGTTCGATGACTAACGATTGAAATATTTATTCAGCATCCGCCAGCCTAAATAATGAATATGGATGTATAACAAAAATAATAGTAATCATTAATTGGATTGTAAATTTGCGCGAATAATTACGCTCGCATTTTGGAATATGTGAATAATATATTTCACATTGATAAAATTTTATCGCGGGTGTATATTTTATTTAGGCATTCGTTCGGACAGACGGATGAAGTGGCCGGCCGCATTCGGCTCCAATGTAATTACTGCGGTCCGATTTCGATAATGCGTCGCGAGGCCGCTCGCGAACTAAATGCGGTCGGACACTCGTTGTATACTTTCGTTTTAATTATTTAAATGTCTCACGCACCAGATAAAGCTTTTCACATTATATGATTTCCCCGATGCAAGTTTAAAAGCTCTTACTCAAATGTCGAATTTATTCATTTAAAAAAGTTCAAGCTTAATTATGATAATATACAATAATGTATTTGGATCGAGCAGAGATTATTTTTCTTAACGCCCCTATACACGTGTACATGAGGAAGGCGTTAGTAAGAGCGATGGATTATAGCAATAATAGTCACGTGGTTTGTAAACAGTGAGAATGCACTCTAAGAGACTTGACATAACTTGATAGTGATATGATCAGATTTTCATTATTTAATTTTCCTTAAAATGAAGGATAAATGAATAATTTTTCGAAAGCCTTATATGCAAAGCGCTGGCACCAGAATCGATAAAGACGCAGTAGCGTACATAATAAAAAGATTTACCCCAATTACAGATTCCGCGGGTCGGGCGAGTAGGCGGTTTAATCGCGCTGTAAAAAGTCCGGATCGTCGGTAACGAGGCTGTAAAACTGGACCCGTTGTCCCGTAACTGTACGAATGAAGTCTCGACCGCCGCTCACTGAACTCTCGCAACTTAATATCATCCACACTTTAAAATTATGTAAATATATTTTATGCTTCTATTAACATTTTCTCACTTATCTACTTCGTTCTTATTATCATCATACTAGTTTATACTCAAATTTTATTTGAGTGTATTTTGTTTCGATATATTTACGAGAATGCACAGTTAACCCAGAGATAGCATAGTTGACTACCTAATCCAGGGTGTACAAATTTAACCAAACCTAAAAAAACATAAAAGCAACTCAAATAAACGTTTTGAACTTGAATTGACCTAATTATTTGAAAAGCTTGAGAATTACTCGAAGAAAAATGATCTTTGAACTAATCTTTGTAACTAAATCTGTTACATTTATATCTAGGAAAAGTTGATTAAATCTTATATTTCCCTCAGCAGATTATCAAAAAAAGTATTGTCATGGTCTCAATATAATAACAGTGAAAAATTCTCGGATTGAACATTAACAAGAAAATACCAAGTGCACATAAGTGAGTTATATAGTAGTACCCAATACAATTCCTCTTCAGTAACGTATTTCTCTTACGACGACGCAGTATTCCTTTGGATATATAGAAGCCGAATCGTTGATATAATGAACTTTAATAAATAAACCTGCATTCTACTTTTGTCTTTCACGGACTACGGACTACGCAAAATAACTTCATAAACAAATATTATGAGTATTATTTTGTTATGAGTAACAAAATAACTGTTCAAATGTAAAATTATAAAAAAAAAATCATTTTCAAAAACCATAAAAAATGGTATCGATAACCATCAAATCAAGCAAATTAATCAATTCGATGGTAATACATAACAGTAACTGAATATCTCACAAATACAGATAAGCTATACAAATCCTTCCTCCGGGACTTCTAAGGTCGTAGTCGATATCCGAGTGAGATACGCGTGCGAACCATTCCACTACGTATATCGGTCCGACAAGGCCCGTTTATGACTTGAATGGGAATCCTATCGCAGGCTTCCCCGGGACGTTATTGTTTTAGAGCGTCTACTCTAATGTGGATGTGTACGGTTGTCATAAAAGGGGCCGTGCCGTTTTATTGCGGCGACCCGGAAAACTGGGGACCGCCACCGTTACGGGTGGTCGTAATCTGATCCTAGGGCTGTTAGCGATATGATATTTTGGATAAATATTAAAAATGTTAACAGGTGATGGATTGTTAAGTTGTGTGTGTGATTCTAAATCCGCCAAAATATAAACTCAGAACATAATTAGAATTACAAACATAACTTACTGTATTATAACGTTAAATCACGATTGTGATGGCGATGTCTAACTCAGAAACTATATAATAAGTGCTAATTAAAGTAAGTTTTGCTTTTTAAATTTTATTTGAATGTCAAAATAGAAAAGAGAAATGTATATTATTAATCTGCTTAGTCATATTTCTCGATCATTTTTAACGCAGCGCGTAAAACTGAAATAATAAATAGTTAAGAAATTAACTGTAATATAAAAACACCAAGCTTACGTTCCTTAAACACTGAAACTATTTATTTTCAAACAGATAACCGAAACTATCGGATATTTAGTTTGCAATCGTTACGTGAGACTAACCCTCCGTGTTTATGAATTTTAACAGAGCCAACACAGTTGGCGTGGATTGCGCAACGATTCGAAAGATATTTAATAAGAATGCTTATCAAATGCTGCTCATACCGCAACGACAGCCGGCGTGACGTAAACCATTCCACGCTCGCCACGCCTGTGCTAAAGAAATAGCTTAGCGATTGTTCTTTGCAATCTGTGTTGGAAGTTTCACACGTACAGTGTGGATGTTTATATACGTGTTGAGTCGAAACGAAAAGTTTACACTACTTTTCATTTTTTAAGATTAAATTTAAAACACGAATAATTTGTGTAATAATTATTTAGATTATTAATGGAGTCAGGCGTTACTTTGCGGAAATCCATCACTATATGGACAGTCAAAAGTTTTACTTAGCTAAGATCCGCGACAAGCAAAACAATAACAGAAAATTAATAATGTGTGTTTTTCCGTTGGGTTTAGTACGGAAGACAACCGAAAAGTGACTAAACTTTTCGGTTGTCTTCCGTAGAGTCTACTATACCTGAAGATGCCTCGTGTTGGGGCGAAACACGTGTCGTGTACAAGATGGAAAAGTGATAGTGTGTGTTTGGCGTTGTGTATAGTGGTTGGTGGGTGGAGTTGATGGCCGATTTTCGGTAAGTTTTTGGTTTAAGTTCCAAATAAATCCACTAAACCCAACGGAAAAACACACATTATTAATTTTCTGTTATTGTTTTGCTTGTCGCGGATCTTAGCTAAGTAAAACTTTTGACTGTCCATATAATTATTTAGATATCAAGCTTTGAATATAAACCAATACCAAACCATAGCATAAAAAAAGATTTTTTTGCTGCCCGTATATGTACTACCGCTGGGTACGCCTTCCTATTTATAGAAGCTTTCGTTTTACGCCAAGGTGGATCATTATACATACGTATATCTATTATCCCTATGCAGGAATTGCACCCGCGACCATTGACTCCGAAACTTAACTTCGCGGTTAAGTGCAACTTCACCACTGAGCTCTTAATTAAAAAAGATGTTTTATTTTGTCTCGTTGCAATAAAAAATTTTGTTAAATACTTTTAACAAAGGAAAGATAAAGCTTGTGTTGAAAATTGGCAATATCATTGGTTTTATAAAATCAAAATACGGCATGTAATATAGGTAAAACATAGGGGTGAACAGAGTCCAGTTAAAATCTCCAACAGTATAAAATATTACTTTACAGCCGTCGACGGCCGTATTAAGGTCAATTTGTAGTCTCGATTCTGGGTACGAGTCCGAACCGACCGAGCGTAGACTTTATTCTACAAATCCGACATTTAGGATGATTTAAACTTGATAATTTTTTCATATATAGGGAAAATAGTTATCAAATTTATCTGAAGGAAATTGTATACAAAGTTATGAGGAATAATAAAACAACCCCAGGAACGGATAAAATTTCCTTAAAACTAGTTAGAGATAATTTAGATCACTTTATTTTACCACTTATATATCTAATCTAAGCCTGTCGGAGGGTTCTCTAATTGCCTAAAATGTGCAAACGTAATTCCTATATAAAAAAGTGGCTCGTCTGACGACCTCACTAACTATCGACTTATATCTTTACTTAGCGTGTTAGCAAAAATTGTAGAAAAAGTAATTAGGGAAAAGCTAACAAACTATTTAAACAAATTTAATATATTGCACCAATCAATCAATGCAATCAATATGCTTTTCAGAAAGACAAAAATACTGAGGACGCTCTTCTTGATGCTATTCTCTATATCTTTTTAGCTGTTATAATAAATAACACAATATCAATTGCAAATGTGAAACAATAAGAAAGAGTTGAATCCGTTCTATACTTAGGTGTAACAATTGACCAACATATTTCGTGGAAACAACACATATTCTGCGTATCCAAGAAACTGAATTCACTCATTTATTTATTTTGGCAACTGCGTAAAATTATATAGGGTTCATTTCTTTAGAGTGTATATTATACTGTGGCTCAATCTGTTATTGACTATGGCCTACTTGCATGGGGTGGTGCTACGGGAACAATCATTTCAAAGACACAAATTCTAAACTAAAAAGAAACTCCCTCTTAAGGGTCATCGCAGGAAAACCTAAGAGATATCATGTTGGGGACTTGTACCGGGAGACAGGAGTAATGACTGTTCGCGCACGTTTCCTCTACCGCTTGGTCATGTACTATCATGTACATCCTGAACTGCACCACATGCCATCCACCAAGCAAGCAAGGAACAGCAAACTAACTACGAAGAAAATAAGAACCACATTGGGTATATGAGTTCCCGAAACCATCATGCGTATAATATACACACACACACACACACACACACACACACATATATATATATATATATATATATATATATATATATATATATATATATATATATATATATATATATATATATATATATATATAATCTACTCCTGGATATAGGAAGACCTATGACCAGCTGATGATGACGTTATAAAAAATTATTAGGTTATGTATGATATTTTAAAAAACGTGTTCATAATAAAAATGACTGAAAAGCGTTGTGACGAAGCCTCCGCTTTCAACCCCGCATCAGAATTAATATATGTATGGCCTACATATATTTTTCCAAGTCACAATATTGTGCTAATTCATCTTGGAAAAACGTGGAAAGATAATAATAAAGTAATATTGCTATAAAATGATCAATTGTGTAGTATTTTAATAGCTATTCATCCATTCCCGTATCCAATCCCCGGCGACTAATCCTGAATTAAATAAAGTTAGACTACAATCTCGACTGTGAGACATTTGTGCTCTTGTAATTGTTACCTTACAAGGTCTCACGTGAATAATGTACAGCGATTAGCAATATATGGCTTTGATCTTTAACTCTAATATGCGATTAACGTCAGTAAATGTATGCAGAACATATCATATATAATATTTTCTGCATATTTATTAAGAACAGGACATTTTATTTTGACATAAGCGAAATCAAGCTTGTAAAGAACCACATTTATGCGATAGATATACATTTAAATTGAATAGTTATAGAGCCATGACAAAGCCAATGGGCCATTTCTATCGGGGAAGTACCACGCCCGCACAGTATATCCTACGGAAAACAGGCGTGATCATATCGTATGTATGTGTGTATGCATATGACTTATTCTTCTCTCCAATCATTCAAGTCCTTATCTTACGATAGACAATGCATCTGCAGTGCCCTTAGTTCTGGGAACATTCATGAGCGGCGCTGGTTGCTTACCATTTCTATGTGTGTGTGTGTTATGTATTTATATATGTATTCCAAATGTGAATAATGACCAAATCGGAATGTCTTAACATGGGCCTTAAATTGTCATAAATAAAATAAAATGAATTAATCTCCAAAATCATCATCATTAGTCTTCCGTAATTCATAGCTGGTCAAAGGTCGTTGCCATGACGAGCCACCAAAGCCGATCTTCGGCTAAACGCATCGAGTTTCTGCCAGCCACCCTGTGCAGATAGATCAAGGCTTTGATAGCTGTGTCCCACCCTACATTTGCCAAGACGCCATTTCTACTCCAACACTAGTTTGATCCTATGGTTGTTGTTTTCTTAAACTATTAGTTAAATATTTATTTATTTGGGAAACGAAAAGCTATAACAAATTAAATAATAGAAAAAAGAAATAACACGTTAGCTGAAGAAATATACTAATTAATTCAATTATGTGTTGCACAGACGTAAAAATAATCATATTTATTAAATGCTTTATCTCATAATAAAATAAATATACTCAACAGAATCTAAAAGGATTCTGTAAAACTGCAGATTCAAACCTTTATAGCGTCTCGTGAAATATGTCACCATCTTTATATTTTATGTTGTAATTTGAGCAAGCTCTTAATAATAAACGATCCATAGCATAATTTGTCCTATATTTTTGAATGGAAAAATGTGTATTGTGATATTGTATGTATTTAATACTTTTAATCGTAAATTACATTTTCGTAACATAGAAAAAATGTGGAGTGTTGCTTCTCCCTCACTACGTCCCTCAGGTGCCCTCGTATTTCCTTTACGACCGCACAGAACAACTAGCCTCGTTTCGGCGTTCAGTTTGAATTTCTAGCACAATTTTTCGGCTAAAATGTATTATATTTCTGTTTTCGCATGCAAACGCACGTCGCCCCTCGTCTGATTACGCTCTCCGCTGTTACTGTCATTCATTCGCGTCAACTCCGCCCCGCTCAATCTCGTTCATTATGGACGTGCAGAATACAGACTGCTCCGTCGGTGACTCTCGTTTACATTTGTACATTTAGTTTCACGAAATACTTATACGTCGATATGCAAGCCATTTTTTATGTAGCAAGAACAAGTGATATTAAAAGAAGTTGAGAAAATAATACGCAGCTTAAGCTATGCAGCTCTTAATTCAACATATTGCGAAATACATATTTCAAATTTTAATGTTTCTATGCTGTCAACGTTTGAAGTATATCCGAGAAGACATAAGAACACAACCCTGAAAATCTTAATCTTAAGAAAAATTTTATATTCTTTTAAAATGTTCACATATGGCGACTATTTTAGAAGATTTAGGTGCATTATTTTAGTACGCACACAACATTATTATATTGTTTTGTCAACTTTTACTTAATAGATATCTTGGGAGAATACACTAACTCCTGAGATACAGGTTCATCTATATTATGAATCAGGAATTTCACACAATTTGTAGAAAATGTTATTTGAATGAATAAATATTTATTATTCATCGACATTAAGTACGGACTTCACCGTGTGCTAAACTATTATATCAACAATATTATGTGCAGCCGGCCTAATAATTTCTACTGCGTCGTAAGGGGCACCTTGGCGGCACATTTGTGCGTAGTAAGAATACGTTCTTCCCCTTTCCCGTTCCTTCGATGTAATTTTTTTATGTCACACCAAGCCGTCATTCGAAATCAATGACGGGATTGCATATGGGTACATCATTTATTTAATAAACGAACAAAGATAACGATCCTATGACAACAATTTAGCAGCTGACACATAAAAATATTTGCATTTAAACTATATTTGAGAGCCAGTATATACGGATTTTGGACAGCATAGCCTTCATGATAGAATTTTGGTAGTCGAAAAATATTTAACTTAAAAGCAGACGTGAAATAAATTTTTATGTATTAATTTTTGATATTTTATATTTTTGCATTCTTTACCTAGATGAAGTTTAACTAACAAATCTTACAACCCCCCGTGCACGCATTGTGCTCAAAAAAGGATACAAAGATTTTTCTTTGTGTATTAATATATAGATAATTACATCTTTTTAAAGAAAGCAATATATTGTTTAACTGAACTAACTTGTTTACAATAGACACTTTCTTCTTTTTATCATAATCAAGAACTTTCTACATATTATTTTGTGGTCTTATATAACTCATTGGAACCTTCAAAAAACAAGCCTACATATTTCTCAAAGACCGGCAATGCTTGTAGTTTTATAGATGTCTGAGAGCGACGTTGATAACTTTCTATCAGGCGACACAGTTGCTCGTTTGCTTTCCTATCCCATATAAATCCAACTTCAAAACTTTTACTGCTACTACGTTATTGAAAGTACTAATGTATTAAAATTGGTGCAAAACTACCCTAAAAGAAAACTCCATCGTTTAAAAGTTACTGAGCCCTTAAAGCGCCTCAATAATGCACCCTCGATTCTTCAAAGCAGCGACAGCTATAAAATGACATTTCGTTAAAATATTTGAAACATGAATAAAGGGAGCGATAGGGTTGGGCCGCGGCGCGCACCACTAGCATTATCCGGGCCCCCTTCGGCCGGGCTCGGTGCATTCGTTCATTACAAAGAGCGAAACATCGCAGCGTAGCCCCGGTTTAATAATTTCACTGGTCGGAGCCCCCGGACGGAACCAGGGTACGAGACAATGCGCGCCCGCCTAACGGTATCAATCAACATCAAGCAGCCCCGCTCTATCTCTGCATGCGACTTTAGGGTTGATAACAGAATTGCCGAATTCGATTTTTTATACGTTTCAACTACCCCTCTTAACATTCTTACGAGGAGGAAAACAAAGAAAGGTTAACTTTAAATAAATTAAACAAATTTATTTTTCAATATTCTTACTATTTGATCCCCAAAGAAGAATTGGGCCTACCTATTTCTCTCCGTGAATGTCGTACGAGGCGACTAAAGGGACGAAATATCGGTGAACGGGCAGTAACAATCTGTGATTCCCAATCCGCCTGCCTAGGGTGATGATTACTACAACCCTCATTTGTGAGGAAGGACTATGTCCAACAACGGACTGATATCACTGTATAGCATGATTGACTAATTTAGTAAATGTTCTCACAACAAAAATAAAACACCAAAAAACTGAAATGGAATGTTCTAAATGGCAATTTAGAATACTAGCAGTAAGATAAACTTTAACGAAACGACACATAAGCTTAACTTCAAAACTTAAATTTACCTAGCTATATATTCACCAAAGTATTACGACAAATGTGATAAGATGCGACCTAACTGGCTTGGTGGCAAAGCTACCACTTTGTCCGAAGTCAATGGTAAAGTTGTGGTGTATTTATTCCGCCAATCCGCTTTGCATAGCGAGCACATGTCCATTACTTAAGAAATGAGGAGACCACTTGCCTAGCAATGGGATATATATATATGTGTGTGTGTGGGTGTGTGTGTGTATGTACACTTCAAAATCTGAAATATAGTTTTATTTCGCCATTCATCAAAAAACCCTGATATCCCGCAGCCATTGTCACCAACAATTCTTTTTATCGTACGTGGCCTTATGCACACACGGTCTGTCGATAGAGCAGCACGCCCGCCGCGGGCCATGCGCCCTTCCAAATTCATACAACGCTTTGATCTGCACTTTGTGAAATGGACGGCTGATCTCCTTCAAAGTAAACATATCAGATTTTTTACGAATAGGGTTCTGTTGTATCTTTCCGTTCGTGTTCGTCGCAAATATAGGATGTTTATATGATAACAATTAAAACATATGTTTCCTAATTTTATATATTGCTACAAACATATGATATATATATATATATATATATATATTTATATGTATATATATATATGTATATATATATATATATATATATATATATATATATATATATATACATATATATATATACATATATATATATACATATATATATATATATATATATATATATATATATATATATATATATATATATATATATATATATGATACGAAGAAACAAGCCGCCTTATGGAAAACAATCAACACTGCCCTACTTGCAACACCGTAGACACTGCAGCAGCGTTGCTGGTCTTTAGCGTGAAAGCATGTTTCTTGAAGGTTCCAATATCGTGTCGGTGGAGAAATATCACTAAAGGGAGTTGACTCCGCAGGTACTGCGTGGAAAAAATACCGTGATTTCGCCACTAAGCCTACAAACAAATTTCTTAGAAATATTATCAAAATTGATTTCTTATGATTATGCGGATATCATAAAGAGATGTTTACGATCAGAACTCTAATACGATCTATGTATATTCGATTACAACGAGTTTTACGTCCGTGTGAGCCAAACGACACCGGATCCGGATGTCTTGCAATCGGCACTTAACACTCGTCATTCGAGTTTCGACACTTAATTAGGTCAACATTAAGTAGTTGTTTCCTTATGAATTTACTTTGTCATCGTGCTTTAACTAATGAATGAACCATACATACATATACGCTATTTACTAACTGAACATAGATAAGAATATCATTGATGGAAAATATATTACACCATTAGAATTTAGCGTATTTAATAGTGGAGTTGTGGTGACATACTAAATATTCATTTATTTTAATAGATGTAATCAAACGAACGTATTAAAAAAAGGATACGACATGGAACCTTCGAAATACAAGCTTTTCAACCCCAAAGATTACCAACACTTGTGTAATGCCAATCATCATCATCAACAGCCTAAGGCAGTTTACAGCTAGACATATACCTCCCTCAAGAAGCGTCACCTAGCTCGAATAATCGGCGGCGGTGATCATTTACCACCAGGTGACCCGAATCGTTTGCCTGTTCTGCTATAAAAAAGGAAGAAAAACGCGGTAACACAAAAAAATATTAGCACTTAACGTCGATACTTTGTGAGTGTGGTACTTCCACGATCTACAGGGCCAATCATACTGCCACTATAAAAATAAAAATATATGCTTACTATCACTGTGTTAAGTTTGTGCGCAAACACTAAATTTACCAAAATATAAAACCATTCAATTATAAAATACTTGTGAACGGATGTACTTACGTTTTTTGTTCTTATCTCGAGACATCGCGCAAGAAAACTAAACTTGTTAAACAAAATCGACCAATCTTAATTATAACTCCATTCTACAAACAACTATATTTAATAACATCCATCGCCTTCCTGGGTTTTCCAAGTTGTAATTTTATATTAAAAACATAATTATGTAGAAGGAAAACAAAAAAATTGTTTACGTCATTATGCACATTACAATTGAACGATTTGTTTTAGTTTAAAATTTTTCCGTTTGCATTTAATTTTTTTTTTGTAACGGAATCGAATTATTATATTTTAGAATTCACATTTTGTCCTCAATGCAACTGACGTAACATTACCTTCGTTGCAATAAAAATATTATATATTGCTCCCTAATTCAAAAATTTAATTTGTCAATGGAGCTTTGTAAAAGCTTAAAAGAAAGTGTAACTCCTACAAGAATTTATGTAAGAATGTTACCTAGAACGCGAAGATGCAACTTTATTTGTTCCTTACTGTTTAAATTGCCACTTTTTATTGCTGTTATTAATGTAGTGATTACTTCTCTTAATTGATTTTAATATTTTTATTTTATTTTGGTTTTGGTTTTGTATTCGTTTTACTAACGTTGTGTCGTCACCTATAATGACACACATACACAAGAACAGCAGCACCTATTTATACTTTTGATTGTAAATGTAAATATGTATGTACAATTGCAGAAAGAAATAAAAAATCTAAATTCACTTTATAATTTTTTCAGACTTTAAATATATGAAACTCACCGAGTCGGGGTCATGAGCGTTAGGCGTTGATGGCTGCGGTGGCCTAGGTGGCGGTGGGTAGCCCTGTTAACAAACAAATTACCATTAAAATAAAAATAATAAAAATTAATGTTGTTTTAACATGAAGTGACCAAAATCCGTCAAAGTAAGTACAATTTACATCCAAATATGTCCAACTGTTCGGAACAGGCTTCGCCATTTTTTACTAATGGATACTATCCCACCACCTTTGTCCAATGCGGATTTGCGGGACACCTAGAGTGGAAATAAATATTTATAGGCTATTTGCATATATTTATTACATATGAGGATCGAACCATTGAGATTATTCACTCCAGTTCGCTTGTGACAAATGTAAGCTATATGTTGGTATACAAGAATGAGATTGAATTGGAAATGAATTAAAAATATACGAATTTGACTTTAGAAAAGGATTTAATTCTAGCATAGGTAATTTAGAGTGAGCTCGGTTTTAGTCTCTTTCACACTTAATTCTATTTTAATTTGATAAAAAAACTATATTTATCGAGTTCACCAGAAAGTCGGGAGTAAGGACGCCTACTGTTCGACTAATGAAGAATGAAGTGGTATTTTTCAACATTTTGTAAAACTTATATAGCAGGAAATTCATTGATGAATGAATTATAAATAAAGCTCAAAATTAGCACTCAGAAATTCTTAGAAATAGTCTTGAATACCGCTAAAATACCTTCGGAATTAGAAACATGTCCAAATATAGCTTTTAGCAGCGAAATTAATATGAATACAAAAGAAACGATATTCTAGTGTACCTAAAAATAAACGAGACCTAATTCGTAGTGTTAGTTTATAAGCCCAACACCTTTCCCCTTCTTTAATTATTCTCATAAATACTTTCTTCCCCTCCCATTATATTCATATATTCCCATTGTTCATGGGCTGCGATGGTTGCCAGTGAACCATTAGTTAACCCACTTGCTCGTTTACCTTTGTCTTCCATAAAAAAAAGTAGTTCGAGTAAAAATCCATTTCAGGTATACATCATAGAAAAATTAGAAGCGTATACGCAGGAATGGAAAGAGGTATCATATATAGACCATCTTTCTGGTTAAAACCAAACAAAAGTTCCACCTGTGCTTTGGCGGGATATTTAGACTCTGAATAAATATCTATAGGCCATATCGAAACCGCGACCTTAACCTTATTTAGTTATCGAGTTAATAATCTCCGAAAGGCGCAATTATTTCGATTAAAGACCGGTTATTTCATGATGAAATATTTTCCTGCCAGCCTGTGACCCGAAAAAAATTGAAAAACAACAACCAAACAATAGATAAATAACATATATACATATTATAAAATAATGTGTGTTTTATTATTTTAAACTTTATTAAAATACAAATAAAATTTTTCGATATAATAGACCTACTTTCGAAGCCCTAGCATAATTTCAAACGAGCAGCGATGAAAACAAGTTGACCGTCTCAAGTTGCAAGTTTCGCACAAGTCTGTGAGACTTCCCGCTGAAATCTCTGCACCGGCACTAAAGCGCTTAAGCGTTCAACTTTACAAAGGCGGACCGGACTGCTAGCCGTTACATTTTATTTTTAATTCAGATTCAAAATATAAAGTGGAATGAAGTTTAATCTTTGTGAATATAGAAGAATAATATAATGTTCTTATGACTCATAGTTTAATATCGGGAAAATTGATTGAAAATGTCTTTTAGTAATACATTATTTTAGGAGATAGATTAAGTCTTATACACAGTATAGTAAAGGAACGTTAAGAGGTTTTAAACGCACTGCCTTCTTCTGTTCTTTAAAACTGGCGACGTAATGAACATGTAAAATTAATAATTTAAAAACAGCTACAACTGCTACTGGGTTTTTTCAACCTTTAATATATGCACTTCCAAAGACTACTTGAACGTATTAATTGTAAATAAAGTAAAATTAAAAAAATTTATAAGCAGGTAATGAAAAGTTAATCTTTAATTTTGATAATTATATATAATACTAGGTTTTGCCCGCGGCTTCGCTCGCGTGGAATTTGGTCTGCCTCATTAAGTTTCGTGACAGATCATTTTAAATAAATATTTTTTTACTTAATAGTAAAAAAAATGTCGCGGACTTATTTTAGACCTATGCAAGACAAACAATCCTACGGTACATCATCTTTTTGTAATTCCAAAGGTTTAGGCAGCGTACGCCAAGATCTTTCTCTCAGATCAGATCTCTCAGAGGCCAGATATTTTTCCGACTTATTTGACATGTATCGTTATATTACGACCAAAATTACATAAAATCATTACAAATTGTTACCTATGTGTTATTTCGATGTATAATCTATATTACTGTAAAGTTTCATCTAAATCTCTAATCTCTATCTCTAATCAAAGTTTTCTCGTGAAAGAGTAACAAACATACTACATCCATACTCACAAACTTTCGCATTTATAATATTAAGTAGGATAATATTTTACGTATACTTTACAATTGTAACAACATTACAATAGATTTATGAGTATATCCTACGTATCATTTGAAAGAATCCCAAATTAATGAACTAAATAGAACTATTAAATAGTACGCTTAAGTACACTCGTTGATTAACAGCTGAGTGCAACGAGTCTAACGATAAGGTTAAAGTTAACGGCACCCACTCAATTGCAAACTGTGCTGCTTCCTTCGCCAGTTATCACAACATTTATTTTTTCAAATAAAAAAATGATTATAATATAATAAATATATTTTTTATTTTACCTTTCTATTTTTTTTCTTCGGCAAAGACCAGTAAGTTCCGCTTCTTATAAATTTTTAACATGTTACTATATTATATAAGTATATTCATCATTATTTTAAATTTCAAAATAAAATATTCAGTTAAAAGATTCAATATTCTATACCGAAGCCACAAGTGACGCACCCACTGTGGGGAAATGTGAAAATGAACAATGCCTGCCCAAAAATTTAATTCGTTAAAAATAACAAGGCGAGGAACAAGTTAAAACTTGACAAGGGATAAAATAAGGTCGTACATTATATAAGAAATTTGATTAGGGACTTAAATAATGGTATTAAAAAGATGGTGCATAGCTACATACCATGAAAAGAATTATATAAAAATAGTCACCTATATGTAAGTAAACGTTACATTATCAATAAATATATTAATTTATGTAATTAATTAACAAGGTATTATTATTAATATTTGTGTTGCCTAATTAGGGAGTTTATGTTCCATTATAGTTGTGCGAAAAGTCCGTAATAATATAATGTATATAGTATATACGGTTACTTTAATGATTATGTCAATAAGGCTTACGAAGTGTCTGCACTGAAAATTATTCTTTAGTTTCTTGCATAAAACTTGATAAGCTGATTTATTTTTTCCTTGCAATGAAAAAGTTAAGTTTATTTAACTCAATGAATAAAAATATCTAGAAGATATTACTAATAATAATAATCCACTCATTAAAATAATTTCTAAAGCTTTACAACAAATGGATAAGTAATAAAGCTAAATTATTTTTAATGCAAATAATGGCAGATCATGGTTTGATTACAATAAACATAAAAAGTTATCATTAAAAAATCCTAAGTACGCCAATATTTAAGAAGACATACCTAAAATAATTGATGTTAAGAAATAATCATCACAGTTCTCCATAATAATTTTTTAGAAGTCTATCAAGTAGGTAGTGTGACTGACATAAAAGACGAAATGTGAAAAGCATGTACATATTCTAAAACGTCTTTTATAGAAAATGGAATTGCTGAGAAGGTATGATTCAAAAGCGGACTGCGTAAAGTATTCTTTACAAATTGTCATAACACCGTCTATTAATAGAGACGGACAGTGGAGCGCCGCTTCTCTTTCAATTGAATCGCATTATTTCGCAGGATTGCAAAAGGGAGCGAGCGCCATAATTTATCCAAGTCGGCAATTCCCGACAGCCCGGCCACTGTGACTCCGAAGAGAATGTACGCCCCGTAGTCAGCGCTTTAGAGGTTTCCATCCGAGCCTCACAAATTTACGAGAATCTGGAACATTTTGCAGTTTTTGATAAGAGTGACTAGAGTATTATAGCACACTTCTTTGGAACTTGTTCCTTATGTCAAAGTAATGACGTAGCTACAAATACCGAGGACAATCAAGAACCATAAAAGAAACTGAAAAGTTAAATGCGTACTTAATAAAATATCTGTATTTTAAACGTACCCCTTTTAAAACACAAGGATATGTGAGATATGGTACCATGAAAGTTCATATAGAAAAAAGTGCAAAAAGATAAAACCTTACAATTTAATTAATTATACAATTGTCAACAACTATACAATTTCAACCCGTGGAGATCCGATACTATCAATTAATTTAATAACGTATAAATAGTAAAAATTGTAATTAATAGTTTAAAATTCATTACACCGCATGATGAATTAATTGGCTCAGAGGCGAAGTTACTGCTTTCGAAGTCAATTGTTGTGATTATTGTTGAATTCGAGTACTGTTACGGCATAATAATAATATACTATCTAATCCGACAGATGTTGTGCCCTGTCTAAGCTATAAATAATCAATTAAATAAAAAAACTTCATTAATTAAAAAAAGTCAAACGCGCGAAGAGGATAAAACAGCATAAAAATTATGTTACCGCATTAAAGTTAAATAAAAAAGTGACACCAATAAAGTTCACAGAAAACACCAAAACAAAGTATTCCTAAGGCTCATATTTAAAAGACGAGCAATTAATCGCACGGCTTTTGACAAATATATTTCCTTGACAATAAAAAATACGGAGTTTTTAGTGACGGGGCCGTCGAGCTTGCGAACGGGAAAAACTGTCGCGCACAAACGACGCACTCACTGTAGAGGAATATTAAAATGAACCGGAGACCGTCAGGCAGACCATTATATCCTGTCATTCTGCCTCGGTCCACTAGCTTCAACTTAAACATTATAAAGCAAGTTGTGCGGTTTATATGAGTAAAATAACAATATCAAGCAACAATAACTCAGTTGGAAAGAGTCGTGTGTACTATCTGACCATCATGAGTTCGTATCCTACATTGGCACGGTAAACAAGAATTCTAGTACGTCTTCTCTTCTATGAAAACGTCTTCTTTAAATAAAAACAGATGATTGACTTGTTATCAGAGGTAAACAATTCGCTTGTGTGTAAAAATTGTGCCTCTGGTTTACGAGTGAACGTACAAAGAACGTTAAAATTACGTACTCCGAGGTAATTAACTCTGTTTTAGTAGTGGAGTCCAGTAAAATATAATTAGTGATTCCTCATTACCGCGCAGCATGGCCCCTCTGGACTTCGTGCGTCTGTTGGCTTATGGTTATTAATAACGCCGGCCGGCCTCTCCACCCCGCCGCACCGCGCGTCCCCCCCCCCCCTCCGTACCACCACGTTCGCCCGCACTGCCGCTGCCGCACGTCTGACATTTAATTCCAGAACCGGGGCTATACGTCCACTGCATGTTCTTCTATCGACCTTTTTATCGACACCTACTACTTTCATTTTAAGTCAGCCTTAAATTCGAATACGAAATGAATAACTCGAAAATAGTTAACCTTATGAGGTAAACTCATGTTGTAAGTGAATGTCTATGAAAAATATTTAAAATGTCCGAATTTAATTCAAGCTTACACTCTTGCAGAATACAGATTTCTGAATTATATATTAGCTTTGCTAGTTTGCTTCTTTCGATTTGCAATGAAAGCCCAATAATCCGTTCCTCATTTTCTACATTTCTTTATCCAATCTTTTCCCAAAGAGTCAATGTCCATTAACGGCAGTGGTTAATTACGATTAAGTGACGATAAACATATTAACGATATGAATTTTATAAAAGTCAAAATATAATTATTTTTAACATGTAATAACTTGAGTGGCAAAGCTACTACTTAGGAGTCAATGGTCGTGGGTTCGACTTTCGCATCGGGATAAATAACTGTATGACCTACAAGTACTTATTCCGAGTTTGTATGTCCCGCTGATTCGCTTTGGACATACATGGTAGGCTAATGATCATTCCTTCAGAAATGGGAACACCCGTATTCAGGATAGAAGATGTATGGGCTGTGAAAAATAAAATTTTTCACGTATAAATATTATTAGTTAAATTGTGTTAATATATCGTAAAAATTCATGTGCTTTTGGACATCTCTATACGTAGAATCGTTTGATGTCATTCTGCGGAAAATTTAAGTATTTTATAGGTAACATCGACTAGGTTTGTACATCACTAGCTACAAATGCTACAATGGCGGTCGGGCGAGCGCAGGTCGAGCGCAACATGGCTGCCTGGTAGGCGGTTCGAGTGACAAGGACAACGCGAGAGTTGACTATAGCAGTCTCCCTCTCGCTTGTGATGGACGCTCGCATCGATCTCCGCTCGCTGCGAGTTCGCCCCCAGCACCAGAAAGGCGGAACTAACAAAATTACAAAGCGCTTTCGAGCCGCTAATCATAAAATAAGATACGACGTTTCATTTCGACCGTACGACTCTCAAGCGATCACGATGCTGGAATGGCCCTTGACTCTCAAAATTCTCCACTGACATCGTACAGTATATACCACACGCGCCGGGTGCCGGACCGGGAGTTTTGTAAACCTCAAATGTTGCTTAGATTTGTGTAGCTGCAATATACAAGAAACTAACACATTGGTATATTGCTTCATATTTTATTAAAGAGATTTGCATTTTATATATGTTATAGATATTGCATTAACATTTACAGTTATAATGAATTATACTCTAAATAAACAAATCAAAATAAATATACTATCATATTTTTTATAGCCCATATATCGCTGGGTACGGGCTTCCCCATTTCTGGAAGAATGAACTTGAATCTACCATGTCCATTGTCCAAGGTGAATTAGCGGAACATCCAGGTACGAAATGAATTACATGTAGGTTTATCCTGATGCGGGATTTGAACCCACGACCATTGGCTCCAAAGTCGGTTACACCATCACTGAGTCAATTAGGTCATTATAGTAGCGAATAGTTTTATATTATGTTAACTTAATTCAAAGATTTTAATTCATCAACTGTTTTTACCGAGATAAAAATTATTCTAATACAGACAGCTAAAGCAGCTGTAGCTCAATTGGTAAGGATTCAGCTTAAGATCTAAAGGCCGCGGAGTCAATTCTGCTATGGTACTGATGATGATGATGAAAACATATTTTCCTAGATAAGCACTATTTATTACCTTAGTTTGAATGATTAACAAGAATTCAAGTAATATCAAGACATGGCTAGTCTTATTATTAAAAAAAAACATGAAATATAAAAGAAATGTGATGACCTCAGGAAACTGTCCTTATATCGGTCGAGTTTACGTTAGCATAAATTTCAGAGGTGCCTCCTTAAGGCGTTTAATTCGAACACCGTGTGTAAAATTGCGAGACGACGCTCCCTCGGAGGGTCGGAGTGTTCTGCTCTGTCGGTTGTGTGATAGCTGAGTGACGTTTAATTTTTGCACCCCGCGAAAAATACTCGTACGCCGACAAAGCCATATACGTTTAACATGGTAAACTTTTTGTTGCATTAAATAATTAATTTGGTTGCTCTTAAATTATTATTTTCGCTCATCAATAAATTAAAATAAAGTTTAAAAGTATGTTATGGTAATGCTTTATTGAGGAATAGCTAGGCAAATATGCGAGTCAGCTGGTGGTAAGCAACCGGCGTGGGCCATAGATGTCCCCTATACGTTAAACCTTAGGGTTAAGATGTCAATAATGGGAGGTAAAAAAGGAAGTAAAGGACGTAGAAAGTAGGGTTGTGTACTCCTACCGTAAAAAACGCGGTAACAGCGCAATGCTACCACTTAACGCCGATTTTTGGCCGATTTTTAACGACGAATTTTGGCCAAGAGTTTTGTAAGAAAATTATTTTGAAAGACAGCGCTTTTAAATAGAGATTAAGGGAGATTTTTACACTGACAAGTTTAAAAAAACTGATGTGAAAATAGTAAAATCTTTAAAAATTATAGGTCTTCATATTAAAATGGAGTACTTAATTCTATTCATTACCGAAACATTGAACTTTACAAACACCTTCCCTTTGTCATTAACGACAACATGTGTTAAAAAAAATTCAGTACGACTTAATAATATCTAACAAAAATTACAAAATTTATAATTGTAAACAAATATTCAAATTTAAAATATTCAAATTTAAAAAAACACATACATACATATTATAAAAAATACAGATTCAATACTTTATGAGAACATAAGTAAATTTAACCTACGATGCCTTAACGGGCTCAGTGACAAAGTTATTGCTTTCAGAATCAATTGCCGCAGGTTCACACAAATATGTATTGCCCACAAGTATTTTTTATTCTCAGTCTGAGTGTTCCGATAAATTTAGTTAAACTAAATCCTGGTGAGTTAAAGATGTTCATTTCAGAAATGGGCAGACGGGCACGGGGGCCCAGCAGTGAGACATAAAAAAGTAAATTCAACGAGGTAAATGAGCTAAATAAAAAGGATAGAAAATAGAATAATAGTAAGGACGCGTCCTATAGCTGCCGATATCAATTACGGGCTGGCGTGCTCGCATGCAAATTCTCAAACAACAGTCTCCATTGGACGGTCGCCGCTGGCTACCCCACGTGCGACTCATATATACCGGTGGAGAGACGCAGAAACATGCAAATCGCGTGAGTGCAGCGTGCCAAAACTGCTCTTCTCGCTTCCAACTAATTCCGCTCAATGCAACACAACGTCTTAGCGCATTGCTTAAACGTGATAAAGGATTTCAGATACATTCTTGTACATCCTTTCATTATGATAGTTTCTTATTGCAATAACGGAGATAGTATCTTTATTTGTATAAGGATTTCGGATTTAAACAAAGATCAAATCGACTTACATTGCTAAAGTAGAGCGAGTATTTTAATATTAATTATTAAAATATTCGCTCTACTTTAGCCTTATGAGTCAAATAAACAAAATATATATATTTTTGGAGCATTGTTTATAATGCGATTCTATTTCTATATTATTATATTAAATATATAATAAAGCGTTTGCTGCTTCGTGTTATAAATCAACTGATTAAAATTTACAACATTAATTACCCCTGGCAAGTAAAACGCTACAGCTGCTTATTGTATTTAGATAGTGGGGGCAAAGAGAACTGAAACCTGTTATTTTTCGTTAGTCTTTAATATGTAGAGGCGATATGTTTGTTTGTATTCCATTTGAGTGCAATTAGTGCGTAAGTCTTGATCTCGCTCGGTTATCATAGGTAATAAATCTACTAGCATAAATTTTAAATTATTAAAAGTATTAAGTTGGTGGAGTAATTATTAAGCATCCTGGAGTTTGGGCTCATTTGTTAGGTTTTTACGGGATCCATAACATTATAGTCAGTAAAAATAAAAAGTTTAACCTTTTAGCTAAACGTGTTGGTAAAGCACTAAACTAAAAACGTCAGCTGTATAACGATTGTTACAAATACACTACCGCTCAAAAGTATTTGGCCACCCAGTAAAATACAATTTGTAAAAGTTTGAATAAGTGAAATTACTTTATAATCATTTGAACTATTTATTAAGAATATTTTAGACATACATACTGCAGTTTTCTTAAAAGTAAAATTTTGTGTGCGGCCAAATACCTTTGAGCGGTATTGTATTTACAATTCTATATGAAGTACCAACTCCCAACGTAGCAACTATCTTGATTATGGTAAAATTACGAAAAAACTGATAACAACAATTTATATAACGCTATAAGAACAACCAAAAGCATTAGAAAAGTAAACTTTCTTAAAGTAAAACATGTCCATTAGGATGACTACAGCCATAGACGGTTTATTGAAATAGTTATGTTCGTGGGGGGGTAATTTTTAAAAATTGCTAAAGCGAAGGGTACGTACATTCGGCAGCGTTTAATGGTAGCGATAACAGTAAAGTTCATAGCCAAAGTTCGCAAAGCCGAGTTCCGTGGATTACTGTGCGTTCATACAGAGCAGGTTCAATTATGTTGGAGCTACCTAATACAAATAGTTAACGTTAAAGGCTTATTCTGTTTGATAGAACATGTAAAACATTATGAACTGAAAAAGATAACTATTTCCATGTAGTTTGAACTCTAATACGAAGTTGCAAAGCAGCCATTAGTGATAACGATTGTTTTACTATTGTGTAATATGCAGAACGCGCGCCTACGCTATGACGTTGGCAATAATTCTGCCGACGGTGCAGAATTTTTAACTATATTTGCGCAATCGTAAATGCATTTGGATTATTTCATAAATAATTCAAATACTAATTGGCTAGCGCTATGGAAATGTATTTTAAAAATTGCTTAAAAAGAACTGTGATCATAAAATATTTTTGAGAAAAAGAAGAGATTAGATAATAAACAGATTAAATAAAAAATATAAAAAGCAGTTACCGAACGAACACGGTTATATTTATTTTCAACTGTTAAAATTTTCAAGACGAATATTTGTGCTTAAAACATGATTAAAGTAATAAAAAGCATTCAGCACAAACGACACGTACCTTTATACGTACGAAACATAAACGTGTATAAAGACAACGTATGTATAAAGGCAAAAAAATCCGTGTGCGTTTGGGTACATTTATTTCATTACAAACTTCCTCCTTGATTAAATGAAATATGCAAGCATACAAACATTGCAACAAAAACGACAAATTAAATCATTAACCGGTTTGTTTAATAAACAAACGTTGTGTGCCGGTCATTCATTACGTCTGAACTGTAACAATATTTACATCATTAAATATAATTTGTGAACACTGAATATGAATGAGAAATTATTTCTGGTTATGTTATTCTAGCCGATTTGGCCGCGACGACCTATTTGAGAATTCCCATTGTACAGATTATGTATTTAAGTTCTTTAAGTATCTGCGATATAAAGAAGACTATCTCTTTATATCGCAGTCTCTCGTCCGAATCATTTTTAAAGATTGGAACAATTTTATTTTCGTTACTATTGGTAGAGAAGTCGAATGCAGTATAATCGAGACATAAAGGAGACATGATTTTTTTTATAAAGCACGCTGAAAAGTAATGCTCAAAATCGGGCATTCGAATCGCACTCACAGTTGAGAAATTAAAACATGCTGATCTAGTTTCCCCCGGGAAACAAAAACTTATTGGGAACACTTTTTTATTTTATTTTCATGTAGTTTCCTTTCCAGCACAGAATGGTATGTAAAAGCTGCCGAGCTATTCTCACATGGGAACGAGGAACTGAAAACAATAACAACACTTAACAGCGACTGGAATTTCGGTGAATGCCGCCGCTACGCCCGTTCCCCAGCGGCGTCGTAAAAGTAAGTTCACTCGTTTAAAACGTCCAAATATGTACTTTCACAAAAAATGGTGGGGAGGCGCTCATGGTTACCCCCCATTCCTATAAAAAGTAAAATAATAATTGAACTTTATATTAGAACTGTTTTTATGTTAATCAGACTTTTTAGTGGCGTACTTCGAGGCAAAGTATATTGTACTTGTGGCAATATGCTTACTTTTATATACATTATTTTTTGAACAGTCTATGTATGTATGTCCCACTTCTGGACCGAGGACTTCCGTAAGGAGAAACGGGGCACTCTAAATTCCCCCGACAATCGTGGTGGCTTAAACCACCACGATTGTCGGGGGAATTTAGAGTGGTGGGACATTCATCAAGATTCACTGAGATAGGACATACGTATCTACATTTACTAAGGAACTGAGGCCGCGAGAACTGACTCCAAAATCAGTAACTTTGCCACTGAGACTTATTTGATGGCTCGGTCGAACAATATTTTTAACGGCCTTCACAAAAAACAACTAATCATATTAAGTAGATGTTTTTAGAAAAAATAATTATATCATTAGTTACTATACAAATTTAAAATTGTTATTTCTCGTAGTTTTATTTAATGTCTTATTATAGGGATATCAATATGAAATAACACATGAAGTATATATATATATATATATATATATATATATATATATATATATATATATATATATATATATATATATATAAGATTGAAGTTCTTGTATATCATAAAATCCCATTGCAGACTGCGTCTTAAAAATTAATGAAAAACACTTTGTTATTCAGTATAAAAATACTTAGGTAATTCTTGAAAAAAACATACAGAATTAAATAATTTACTATTACAATGAGAGAGAGAGAGAGACCTTATCGATTCATTTGCAAAGTTACTGCTTACGGAATCAATAGTAGCTGGTTCAATCCCTAGATGGGGATAAATATATGAACTGTATAGTTATTTATTTAGAGCCAGCATGGTCCTGCAATAATGTCCAGAAATGGACGCTCGTGTCAAGCAGTAGTACATATATTGGGAGTGTAAAAAATTTAGAGTAGTTAATTATTTATAATAAATATTATTATCAGAAAAGTAAAGTAATCTCGACTTACTTAAAATGATATTCAACCACAAAATACCCGTACGCCGATAGCAGACAAAATAAAATATACCAGCCCAAGATACGAAGTTTCTGCTTCTCGAAAGCGACAATACACAGCTGTAGGATGTTACGTTATTGAAAGTGACAGGCTGTGGACTCGCTTGATAAAGTAACTGATATCTGACCCAAGTGGTAATTTTAGAAGATGAGTTACAAGGTATTCTTGCATTAAATAATTTGCAACTTGCTTTGTATTTTGATCGCGCTATTACCAAAACTAACAAAATATTTTTATCTTCAAATAATATAATAGATAGATAGATATATTCTTTATTGTACACCAAAACAAAGTTATACAATTATTAATTGTAATATTGTTTATATACAAATGGCGATCTTATTGCTAATATAATGAGACAACAGTTTTAGTTAATGATAGTCATCATAGATTTACAGATTTATTAAACAATATTTTGAAGGTCTTGTTACCTGAAGCTGCGGCTGTGCCCCAGGAGGCAGGTGAGGCGGGTGCTGCGAGTCTTGAGTCGGGGACAACGCACCAGGAGTACTTACTGCAGATGCGCCGGGACTCGGAGCTCCTTGCGGATGCGTCGGCGGTTGCGGGGAACCACCACGTTCATAGCCCTAACACAAAATTTAATTAATATCATAAAATATGCTAAAATAAAATGAATTTTGCACTTGTCGTCAATACTCTTTTACTTACAACAATTTTTATTCATAAACTACCCAGTGAATTTCGTATCACGTACAATTTATTTAATTCAAATTAACGAAAACGATATCTCTTGGTAGGCTTATCTTCTCCTAGTATGTGAGTACTTAGGTATGCAATACTTTTGAAAATTGCACAAAAGAAACGACAGTTATGTATACCAACACGTCCGTTAGACTATTTTGTTGGAAGAAAAAGGAATAAAAATAATTTTTCAAAATGTTTTTTATGTTTTCACTATATTTTTTTATTCGTAAACCTTCCCTGTATTAACAAAAATATATTCAAATCGGTCGGGCCGTTTTTAAGTTTTAGCGAGACTAACAAAATAGCTCTCCATTATATACTCGTATATAGATAAATATATACATAAAAATAAAACTATCTCAATAAAAAATAACAAGATATTTAAACAGTGCGGTAGTTTGGTGCATTTTTCCCAAAACCTCTTTCCCCGCACTAGCACTAAATGACTATGGCGAAGTTACCGTTTTCATAATCAATGGTCAAGAGTTTGAAAAACGTATCAAATAACTATTAGTATGGCCTACAAGAGAAGTTTTGATCTTTTTTGTGTGTATTTTTAACGGTGTCAAGAACACTGGGAATTCTAATGCGGGCCTATCACTGTAAAGCGTTTTATTTTTTACTTTATGTTCCTAATAAAAGTAATTAAGGTCTAACCCTGAACTATACGTAATAATTTAGTTCTTTTTATAGAATATGTTATAAATAAAACTCTTTTTTGACGTAACAGTCATAGGAAGTGGACTGTCGTTCATACAAATATTTTATGGTATCCATATATGGCACTGCGGTTGTCAATCCACTGGCTAGGCATAGAAACTAACTTTAGAAGATGGATACCTATGTGAGCACAGTTAAAAACTACAGATGAATATAGAATAATATGATCTATTAATTATTAAAAAAAAGTTTTTTTTTCGGGTTTGACTTAATACACCCTCTACAACTAACTGACTAAATAAGTATACATTACAGCTAATCCCCATTTGTTGCCTAATAAAACTCTATTATTAAAGTAGTTTAAATGCACGTCCCGAAATAAGAAAACTTGGCTTTCAATCGTGGGGAGATGTAAAAAGCGAATATCAACAATCGAAACGAGCAGTCGATTAATCAAAGCCCGACAAAACGTGTCCTTGGCCGTGACTTGGAATGACTAATGGGACCTTGTTGTAATTACATTTTGATTTTAACTTTGTTGTGTTTACAAAAGCTATTATTAGCGAGCGTATTTATTATAGCTAGTATTATGTTTTAAGCTTTCGCTACTTATCCTTCTTTTCTCTTATCCTCTAAAGGGACAGAGATTTAATCTTGGGTCTTTGCTAAAGGCACTTGTAAGCGGCTGTCATTTAACTTACGCAATCCAGAGACATAGACTTAGATAAAACTATAGGTACATCGCTACCATTAAGTAAGAAAAGTTTCATCTAATACGGTGCGTTTTTCTTGTGTTTTTACGTAAGGTTTTCATTCCTCACACCAAGTCTGTGGATTCACTGCCTTCAGTGGTATTTCCGCATCGATACGACTTTCAAAAAGAAACCTACACATTTTTCAAAGTCCAACAATATTTCTACAATGCCCACTGTATTATTAATTTCCATCAGGCGACACGCTTGGTCTTCCTATGTGGTAAAAGGTACAAGTTTAGTAAAAATGCGTTTGTCTTAAGTTCCTTGTATTATACGAAAGCGAACCAGATACTGATTTCAGTGTACGTACATTTATAATGGTCACTTAATTGTTATTTTTTAAGCACGGGCTGTATCACGTGCTCTGATGTGGTACCCCGATGAAAGATATTTTATTCGTACATTAATAAATGAAAAATAAATCTATCCTTGGCAGATGAAAAAACATTTTTTATCAATTTATGAGAAGCTAAACGAAGAAAAGTGTCTTCTGTGGCGCTGCGTCATAAAAAAACTCTTATCCAAATTATCTTTTGTGCAACGGCACAAATTGTTTGTGATAGGAGAATTGAATTGAAACCTAAATTCCACAAAAAAATGACACCAGAGACGGGAAAACTTATTTAAATTATTAAAAAGTTTTATTTATACCGGAATTTGAAACAAGAGGACTGCCCAAGAAGTAACGACATTCTACCTAGCTGTGCCCATTCTAATTTTGATATACCACTTTTTCTTATCATTTATAATGATATACTATCTTAAAATGTTTTAAATGTATATTTGAAACTAAAAATTTACAACCATAAAAATATTTGCTGAATTCGTATTACCAATACCTTCAAATTGGCATATAGTTTAACTTTTAATCATTCAAGTAATTGCTTCGCGACCGTCGATAACGAATCCTCGTCAACTGCTTCAAAATGTATTTAATAGCAATCACTACTTTTATCAACAATAATTTATCCGCAGCCAATACGGTTCACGTGGAACCTAAATAAATATTGGCAAACAACGTGCTCGTTCGCTTGTGTGAGTACACGAACGCATTAATTTTAACCGTTACATCACACACACACATGGACACAATAGGCGCAGGATAAAACAATCGGGCGCGTGCAAAAGCAGGTCGACGGCCACAAGCGGCCTTGACCGTGCATCCATTATGCACACTCGTTTACTTACGAATAAGTACACCTTCCACAGATCCGATAAACACATTATATAAATAGATATGAATCACAATGATAGCACCGGTTTGTCTTACTCAAACAATACGTATTTTTATCGTTTAACCCATTGAGTGCAAACTTCTAGATATCGCGTAGTGTGCCCTACAAGTTTAGATTGATTACAATTGGTCCCAATTTTTTTTATTGAAAAAACATGCCATTTCAATATTATATCTTTCTCGGCTGACCAGGGATGTACCATACTCTCATGGAATATGGGTGTTAATGAAGGTTTTCTTGTATTATCTATATTTTATGCGTAGCGATTTGTCCTTACTCTCCCTGCGTCTTAGCTATATACACTAAATATGTTCCTGCCATTACAGGTTCAATAACCACATAAGATGTGGAACATCCATATATGTAATATCGTATAAGGCGACATCATCACAAATAGTTGCCTTGACATGCATGCGGTGCATCCTGCTATAAAAAACAAAAGGATCTGACAACTCTTCCGTGACTCTTGCGGTGTCATGGTTGTCTACGGGTGGCGTTGATTGCTTTCCATCAGGCGACAAGGTTGCTTGTTTGCCCTTCTATCCCATAAAAAAGGACGATCAGCTCATGGCCACACAATTATCTTGAAAAAAAAAAAACTGTTAACATCACCGAGCGGTGATGAAGCATTCCCAGTGCAATTTTCTGGCCCTGCGGTCACCACTTCCCCTGTGATAATGATCGACAATCAACCGGCAATCAATCAAAATCGTTGGAAATGTCAACAAACATTAGGCAGCATTTAAATATGTATATTATAAAACCTAAATACATGTTAACTCTGTCTTAATTGTAACATGGACGATGAACAGTTTTTATTCATCAAATAAAAGAGAAGGGCCTGGGAACGAGAAAACATATCCATGACGTCGATATTTATACTGATATATGTATGTATCCACAAAAATCCCTTTACTAATTAATGCAATGCGTGGCAAATTCAAAAACACTTGATGGATTTTCCAGCCGATTACGGGTTTCAAATTTAAATGTGATTTTAAAATAATATGTGAAGTCATTGATTTTACGGATGTTTTATGGGATTTAAAGGCAAACGTGCATGGGTATCATTTGATGGAAATCAATCAACGGCATACCGCGCCGCGTACACAAGAGACTTTTTTGAAGCGTTGCCGCGTTGTTGCGATGTCTGGACTAGACCTTTTAAGATGCTGGTGTTCCTAGGCTCTATCAAATTTGAGGAGTTTTGTCCTAATCTCGTTACACGCTGCCATATCCATCTATTGGTATAAGCAGTATTTTGTAAAGTCGCCTCATACAACTCCCATGAAAAGAAATGTGGTGGCCAGATTCTATGACAAAAACCACAAAGCAAGACATAATAATAAATATTTTTTTTACATATGCTTAAAATTAAATTTAAGTTGGGATCTAAAAAATGTTCGTGTATATATATAATTAATTCGTGCTGTAATTTAAATATTCAATCGCTTCGTTCATCTAACTGCTCGACGCTTCCATAACGACGATTGTAACAATAGTGAACACGTCAATCAAAGAGTTGTAAAGTGAATCGCCTGTTTTTTGTTGTAGTCGTGAAACTGTGGCGGAGAACGAAATGGCGACGTAATTCATTCATTACAAATTCATTACTGAAGCGGCGCGTCCTCGACATAGTTCGCCAGTTTGCTCCAGACACTGATTGCATCAATCGCACAATGCTTTCACTCTGCAGCTAGTTTCCGCGTCACGTTTCAAGGCTAGAGATAAGGTTAGACCGATATTTATTGTTCCAGGTCAATATGAGTTGTTCGCTGTTCACTGTTTCACTTGTTTACTAGTTTATACAACTTATGTAATGTAGCTTTCATTTTCATAGTTAATGAACGAGCATAGTTTAAGTTCGTTTTCGTTGATTCCGTGACTAGCAGAAAATTGCTGATGAGCCAATGAGTTGGCGCAAATATCTGGTGGAAGGTCGCAAGCTTAGCGTAGAAACCTGGTCCCAAACTATTGCTGACAAGAGAAGGAAAGGCGCCAGGGCAGCTCGATATCAACTCCCGCAAAACTCTAGAGTCAGGGCTTCGGCGGCAATATACGGTTCTCGCATCGGATTATTCCAACCACGAAAGCTTTGTCTCTTGTACCTATATTATGTCGTAAATTGTCTGTAGGAGATGTAAAGATCAATGATATAAGTTCATTACTTTTTCGCGACTTAAAATCTTTTAAAGGTATCCATGCCCACTAAGTACTTACTTTAAAGATGTTAAATAAGATTCATCGCGTTCGTTTAATCAGCTTACAGCGAGTCGAGATAATGGGCTCGGACACAGAGGACGCCTTCGGCTTCCACTGCCTGGTAATTGGATACGCAGCGCCTCATTTGCCGACAAAGCCGATTTCTATTAAATACCTGACGACACGCAACGACCTGTTATTGTCATTTGCTACGCGTTGAATTCCTGATTTTTAGACACAATGGCACAACAATAAAGTCCACAATGGACGGGATAGAGATAGCATTATAATACGGAAGTAATGCAAAAGACAATAAAAAAGGTCTAATGGCAATGTGAATGCGAAGATAATTTAACAATCCGTGTCAAGACAACAACTTTGGAAATTCGCTAAAAGGGGTGGGGTGGGTTGGGGTGGTGAGTTCACTGCGACCAAAACAAAACACAAAGAATTCCAAGAACTTTCGCTGAATAATAATCTCGTGGTAAAAGTTGTCGCGTTGAGCGCAACGGGAAATTGAGACTAACGCCTAGCTGTGAAGTTCGACTGTGTTTCGGTCGAACATCCGTTCCGGTCGCCAACCAATCCATCAAAGGCGGGCTGGATCGGGTGTGAGTACCTCCCCCGTACCCACATAAATATTGCGGGTAGGTGAGTACAAACCCTTTGACCGAGTTCTGTTTACTTTCGTTTTCGCTCAGCTGACGGGCTGCCACCCCGCTTGTGTGCCTGTGTACTAGCGCCACTATTATTATGATAATTACAGCTATCAACTTCATGTTCTATTTATTTGTGAGGGTAATGCGGTGCGACAGACAACCGGTTATTGGCAACAAATGAATGGAGTGTTTGTATGGGTACGTAACATTGCAGATTTCTTCACGATTTTTAATTTCATTTTTGTATTAAAATACTCAAAATACGAGATTCTGATTTGTCATTTATTAATACGATTGGGTCACAACAAATGTTCAGGCGGCTTGTGTGCGAAAATTATGAAACTTTTTCGTTTTTTTTCACGCGTGCGATCCTGGATGTTGGGACGTGTGGCAAAGAGCACTCAAGGTTGCAACGGGTTCGGACGAAGCAGACGGGGCGCAGACGTGCATTATTAGGTGGGTGCCGGAACACCCACGGGTCGGGTGGTGGGCGGCGGGGTGTGGTGTGAAGTGCGGCGGGGTACGCGTACGTCATCACCTGAGGCACGCCCTTGAAACCGTCGCCGCATTCATTGCACCCGGATGCGGCCCGTATTCCCAAGCCCGTGATACTCAACATCCCACCTTACTATTAGTATCGTGAACACACCTATTAATCACTCGTTATGATAATCCGCTCACACGACTTAAAATATTAGTCAAAAGTGAAATTCAAGAATCATAGGCCCTCACAGATTATCGGCGCTAAGTGAATGGTCATTAACCCACTGCGCCTGTTCGCAGCATCCAGATTTTACTGTTTTATTACTGTTACTTTCTATTACTGTTTTCTTCCCCTCCCGTTATTTGTATCCTTTCCCCAAAATATCCTATATAAGTTACACATAACGGCGTCATTGGCTCAGTGGCAAAGGCTGGCAATAGTTGCGGGTTTATTTTCCGCATCGGGATAAATACATATATGGCCTAAATATATTTATCCCAAGATTTGAATACCCCATCAATCACCCTCTAATGACCATGAGATCATGAAGATTTTATTATGATGCATTCCTTCACCGAACGGTGTCTGGTAACAAGTTACTTGAAAGTAAAATTATTTATTTATTTAGTAATCCAATAGCTTTCTGACGAAACTAAAGGTTGACGAATAATTGCAATACATTTTGGCCAAAATATTACAAAGCATATAAAACAAAATAAATATTACACAGGGTAAATATCAATTACATAGAGATAGGCACCAAAGTCGAACTTTCAATATGATAAAACCGTGCCATGGACCATTTTTATGGTTGTTTGCAGCATAAAATTTGGCTCGTCTACAACACTGATAAACAAAATACTGATATGTGAGTACAATCTGTTTTTTTGGTGAGACAAGAGATAAGAGTAAGACGTTCAATCTTTCCCCGCTTGACGCTTTCACTACGGCCCTTTCCTGACCCACTATTCTATATCAAATAATGTAAAATAATGTGCTTAAAAAATGTTAATAAGCAACTGCAATCCCGCGTGATTGCTTATTTTATAGTATGCATTAGGTGATTCTGTTCATCTTTTATAATTTACATGCACTACATTGGCGAAGTTACCGTTTTCCTAGTCAATCGTTACGGGTACAATTCCCATATCGGGAAAAATATATATGTATAGGCTACAAATATATTCAGAGTCTGGGTGTATACTATACACTGTATAGTCTATCCGCCTTACACAAGCGTTAATTTTCATACCCTCAGAATGACCCAAAACTGAGCGCGCAACCTAATGAACTTCCAATCGCGTGTACACAAGAGCATAAATATCTTGCCTGAAAGATATCTGCCCTCTCAAAGTGAGACTGTTTCTTCGAAGTATCATAATATTATGACCTCATACTGACACTATCCTATTCAATACTGATTCACAATAGACAAGTGAACTTAAACACATGTTTCACGTCTTTGTGCTTGGGCTTGCTTACGTTACGTGTAGGCGGAGTTAAGAATCTATGCGTGTATTGAAACTTCCTACCTACTTTCTAAGGTTTTTATAATACGCATTGTGTTCGCTACTGGTGTAATCACTAACGGAATGTGTTTATATTTAGGTTATGTACATTGAACTCAAAAAAACTTAACAGTTAATGCAAACGATGTATAAATCTTCTTTTCTTCGTCTTTTTCATTCTGGGTTCAAATTCTAGTGTGAACCAACGCTTCATTCTCATACGATACCCACGGGACATGAGGTGGTTCTATTCTATTCCGGTACCCACACAACAAATATAAAACATTATTTCACAAAAAAAATGAGACAAGAAAGTAATTTTATGTATTTAGTACAAGCATTGTTATCTTTTACAACTTCGTCGGACAGAATCAACATGTTTTCATTAAAAGCACTGTCACGTAAAAGCATTTGTTCCTACTTCAAGATGAACGCATCGATAGCACCGTACGTATTAGTGATAAAGCAAGTCTACACTCAAACTAATCTTTATACAAAATGATCGCACGATAAATAATGCGCTCACCATTCGCAGCTACTTCATTAATATGCTGACAAATTAGTAGTTTAAATGAGCCGCTTTGTTGATAAACAGAGATCTACGACGGACAGTGAAAGACCGTTGGCGTTGCGCTGTGTTGGGCGTCAATGGGTCATTTCTCAAGTGTCAGATAAAGCTGGTTTATGTACAGTTGCAAAGTAAAAAATGAGATACCATATAAAGAAAGTACACTTTAGTAAATAAGTATATGGAGAAATGTTAAACATAATAAAAATTCTCAACAGTGATTTATAAAGCGTGAATACTAAATACGGCACAAAAATTATGATATTAAATAACTCAATACCAACACACTTTTATTTGCAATTTATTTTAATTAAAAGCCTTTAATTGTAATTTTATTAAATAAGTAATTTCAATTTTTCTGTCACCTTTCTGTCACCGTCGCCTGGCTATATTTTTGTTAAACTATAATTTCCAGATTACAGTTTTATAAATACAAATCAACTCATCTGAAAAAAAAATGTATTAAATTCGGAATAATTACTTATACGATATTGGGGAACCGAATCCTCAAACCCTGACTCCGACGACAGTAACTTTGCCACTGAACCGATTAGGTCGTCACTAACATTATCTACAAATATACACGAGGAAAGGATTTTTGTCACCATTTTTTGCCGTAGAATTAAACATATATTATCAAACATATACTTATATTACCACTAATAATTAAACTTTTGGATAAAATTATTCAATATATTTAAGCTACATTTGCTTTTTGACTTTCCAAGAACACCAAATCATTAAAATATTTTACAAATAATTTATATGATTAATATTGTAATGTACTTAGTGACATACAAATATGTTCCTACAATAACAAAGTCCATGTAACGTGAACATCAACAATTAATGCTGAATCTATATTGCAACATGAAACTTTGCCTACACCACCGCAGTCGGACTAGTGGCAACAAGGTTTATGTCACTTCATCACTTTTATCTATGGCAACGAAAGAATATACTCATATAAACACAAAATCGACATGTCACATAGTAAAACAAATCGCAACGCTATAAGAATATTGAAAGAGAATTTTCACATAACTGGAATGGTAAACAACAATTCTAATTATGTTAAAAGCATTATTAGACTTCAGTTAAAAAAAACTACCTTATAGTTGATGATCGCAATCAAAGGTATATAACACAAGGAATAACAATAGCGTTTCTGCCACCACTGGCATGCGAGAAATTCAACATATTTTAATTTTATGAAAGTTATACCGCCATATGATACGCTCATATGATACGAAAATTGTATGTAATAATAATATGAAAATTCATTCTTGAATTTTGTACTGATTATCATAAATTGACCACGACTATTCCTTTCAATATATTACATGATAAAACAAGATCATTGTCAACAGTCAGCGGCATTCCACTGTTGGTCAACGTTATCTGATTTTCGACTTCATACAGTTTCTGCCAGCCACTCATAAATAGAAGTATGTTCTTCAGAAATTTCATTCGGAACTTACACTCTGAAAATTATATTGGAATTTTTATTTATCCATAGCGATAACAAGTGTTCATATAACGTTACGTCTCCATGTTACATACTTCAAGGCAAGAGTTTTAAAATTTTAAATAAAAGGAGCACACAAAGTGAGCATTCACGCTTTGCAAGGAATTTTAAAAAAGATGCTTAGACTTTACCCATAAAATTTTGCCGTTTTGTTGGCATATATTCTGTATATTAATTTCTGTATAAATTCTGGCTTGCGAAAAATTAAGTCGAAGACAAAAAATATGTTCGTAGTTCTATGAGTATAAATGCAATTTTTTATTTGGAAAATAAGGTGCAGGTTTGAAATAAAAAATTGTTTTGGCAATAGATATTTTTTTATAGAGCCCATAATATCGTCGGTCTAATTATCGGAATCGAGAACAGTAAAAAAACATCTTTTCACAATTGATCTAAAGGATAATCCTTTGGCATATTCGAAGGAATGGTTTTATAGGACCTTCGCATACTGAAAGAAATCAGTTTCTTTGTTGTTCCTGAAAAATTACACAAATGGACTTACGAATTCTGATAATAAGACAGACGTTATGTTCTCTGCTAGGCGCACGGGCCTCCCCTTTCTAGAAAAATGGACAGTAGTCAACCACGCTTGTCTAAGGCAGATTATCGGGAGACTTAGGCTCGGAATAAATATCTAGAGCCCATATTTATATAGCCTACAACAGATATTATATATTTATCCCTATGCAGATTGACGCCGTAAGTGTTAGCTTTTCCACTGAGCAAATAAGGTTTTATTTAAAGTTCATTGTCACAATAATAATAAGTAAACATTATAAATAAATAAGCGTTATATAGATAACTTCATTAACCTAGCGAAAAGTTATCACCCTTACGATCAAGTGAACAGATTAAGTTATTGGCAGTTCCATTCATGAGTTCACCGGAATGACCTGCGACAATGACAGTGATGGCGAGACATGGAAAGACGTATTACATCTGCCTCTACCCGTGACACTACCTCATGATGACCACAGCTGCTCTGTCAAGAGCGAAGTGATTTGGAAAAGATATAAAAACCCAGAGACACATGAAAATTAAAAGTTTAATGGGCGTTTATGCCGAATATACACCACGAAGGTTAACCTAAATGATAGTTATTTGTTACAGGGACATCAATCATAGCGAAGCATGCAGACATGCATCTCAATTTGACCAATAAACACTAACTCCAACTAATAAAAACTCTTATAACAAACAAGAACAAAGTCTTATACAATAGTAATTAACCTTTTTATTGGTGTTATTGTTGATTTGGATTTTTATCATAAAATGATATTAATAGCACATCAATTAAACAATACCAAAGTCAAACAAAAACACGTATGTTATGCACATTATCACTGTAAATATCAAAACCTAAAAATTTTATCATGACACCATTTATGATGTCATAACCCAACGGGTAAAGTGGCGAAGTATTCACTTTGAACCATGCAGTTTCGAACTCGGGATCAGGATAAATATATGTATAGCCTACATATATTTCAAGATGTTTCTTCTCGAGTTTTGTGTTTTTTGAAGGCACTCACAACACAAAAAATCCTAATGTCAATCATTATAAAGCATTACTTTATTCATTTGTTTAATGTTTTACAGTAATTAAGCGATACTCAAAATTTTATTTTACAAAATGTTACTATAGGCAGACACAAAGGATATCGTAAGAAAGTGCTTTGAAATGACGAGGAACTCCAGAACTAAATAAAATCAAATATTTAAAGTAAGCCGTTCTTCTTGTTAAATTACTTCCACTCTGTGTAATGGCAGTTACTTCACCATTGAACCAATTGACCTAATTAGTAGATAATTTGTCTAAATCATACTCTCAAAATAAAATCAACGGAATTCATAGATATAGGATAGTTTAATAAGATAGTCATATGAGCAAATGTCATAATTGAATGATAAACTTTAATTGTAATTATCACCTAAACGATCAACACAAAAATCTGTAAATCATGAGTGTGTATTTTCACCGGAGCGAAGTCACAGGCAAACACTTGTTTTTATTATATATTTCTGCGGTCAATATGACTGCAATGCAGATTTGCGGATTCGTGTAAAAAAACATCCGACCGCTTGTTTTCAAAATACATATTGCGTGATTGTGGTATTTTATGAAATATGTTAATAATTTTAAATTAAACATATAACAAACATCTTTGTTAAAAGTATAACCATATATATAAATATACAAAATAGGTCCTATCCCCATCACCTGGATGGCTGGCCGTCTACCACCGTCCGATTTAGTCGCAATTTTCTGCCACGAACTGTGCTTGTATGAATATGAAACAATTTACCACCAGCGGTGTTCCCATGTAAATACGACATAGGGGCTATCAAGAGGCAGGCAACGCACTTGTGACGCCTCCGGCGTTGCAGATGTCTATGGGCTCCGGTGATCATTTACCACTCAGGTGACCCGAATGCTCGTTTTGCATGCACTGTTATATAAAAAAATCTGCAGCGATACCAAGCAACGAAATGCTGGATTATTAAACCTTCTCGTTTAATATGTCTTATATCCACTAATACGTTTTAAAAATTGAATTTGAATTTATATATATGATACGTATATAAGTAATACTAAATCACACGTACGTCAACATTGTAAAGTAATTTAACCATACATTATCACTTATTAGATAAATGGTCATAATGGTACAAAGGGGTCGGCTCGATCGGGAAACCATACCCTCACAGATTATCGTCGTAGCATTTTACTATATTGTTTATTTTCTTCTTCTCTTCATTTACTACATCATATCTTTCGTATTTATGAGCAACAGTGCTTGTTATCAAGTGACCTGCTTGCTAATGTCCCTATCTATGCCATAAAAAAATATACAAAACATATGTTTAAATTCATTCAGTATTTCACAAATTTGACTCAGTTCTCTTTTCACTGGACAAAAATGTAGACTGAGCCCATGGCCCTTTTGTATTCTGTTTCTTTTTATTTAATAAATATTAAGTGTAATATATAATTTGAATTTTTAAGCAATTTTCAGAAATTAATAGGTACCAGTACTTTCAAATTAATTCACGTAAGTATATATATGTTATAAGTATGGTATATATTCCGTTGGGCAACGCAAAATATAAGCCCTAAAAATCTTTAAAACGTTCGCCCGTAGGCCGTGGTTTCAAAACGACCTTGCGCCTTGTCGTATCGTTTCTTAACAACGATTTCTACACGAGCTCGCTCTAAGAGCCCTGCTTCAAACGTACCTCGGGCTTCGTTGCACAACGAGCTTACGTCAGCGAACGCGCAGAGCGGCTTACGTCATTCAAGCGTACCCCTAGATCGCCAGCCAACATGGTACTAACGGCTATTGAGTTTAGAGCGAATTTTGCGTGAAGCTCCGCTAAGTATGATAGAACGTTTATGTTCACGTGAGTGGATGAGGCTCCGACGCGCCGCGCCGCCGGCTCAACGATTCTGAGAAACGTTCGAGGCTCTCTAGTTTCGGACTTGAATATGAATCGTGTTATACGACAGCAAAGCGTACTTTTCAACGACTTCTATTAAGGAGTGGAGCCACACTTCGCGCTTTATTATATTTTACGTTATTATATTATACGAACGATAACACATACGTAACTTTGTTCAATAGGAGTTGTTCTATTTTACCGGAAATCTAAATCTTTCGTTAACGTACGATAAGATTAACAAATATTCTCAACAGATATATATTTAAGGAAGTGCGTTGACCTTTAGATCACAGAACGCTTTGTAAATTATTATAGATAAGATAAAAACATTATGTGAATCCACTTATATATGAATTACAAATATGCGGTAATAAATTATATAACAAATTATTCCGTTTTTAAATGTTCTATATTTTCTAACTATTTCAAACGAGCGTTTGCAATTTAAGTAGCCAAATAAAAATGTTTTTAAATTGTCCACATAGGTCTCTTCTTTTTTACATTACTAAACATTATAACACAGAATAAAGGTTTTTTACATGTTCCTTTATTCTCTCTTTGTAGGGTTTTAATTCGGTAGGCAGAAAAGTGGTTGGGATTAGAGCTTACAATACCGGGATTCCGGGATCCCGAATACTGGAATCCCGGACGATTTTTGTCCGTTATTAAAAACCGGTATTTATGTAAAAATACCGATATTTTGGTATTACATCAGTTGATAAAAATTGAATTTATGCACAATATAAATCTAATTAAAATAATATTAATTAATTACAAGACATTTTTTTGAAGATAAACAATTTCATTGTATTAAAATCTACGCTTCTTTAACATTTATGTTAGATACTCTTTCCCGGCAAAAATCTGTAATTGCATTAAAATTATTGGAAGCATTAAAATCTCGAATTTTACTGCGACGAACTGAATTATCACAAATACTTCAGTATCTGCAAAACAGCTCAAGATGTTGGAGAAGTATTTAAACGCATATCAAAATTTACAATCATCAAAAAAATTGTAAGTTTAACTAAACGGCTCACACATGAAAATCTAGAAGATACAGAAGATATGGAAGTTGTGCAATAAACATCCCTTCCAATATCTTCCCAAATTAGTAATGAAATAGTATTAGAATCTGGCAAGGTAAACGTAAACACATTAAAGAAAATACTACAGGCAGCAATAGACGAAACACTAAATACTTCACCCGTGCCTGCGTTTAAAAAAAATGGAATTGTTTAAAAAAATAATTGTCCAGGTCTGGAACAAAAAATAAAAGATGAAATTACTTTTTTGAAAAAAACAGGAACAAAAGGAACGTTTTTACAAAATGTGTATGATTTCTAAATGACAATAGTGCCGACAAGTGTAGAATCAGAAAAACCTTTTTCGGCGACAGGTTATAATATATTTGTACGAAAATTCGGTCCTCACCTAATGATGAAACGATTGATTGTTTACGTTCTTTAAGAGCATACTTTAATAAACAAAACGGCAGTTATTAATTTCAATTTAATTATATTTTTTGCTTCTTTAATTATAAAATGCCATATGAGCCATATATGTAAAATGTAACATAAAATTTAATATGTACTTTTTTACTTGCACGATTTTTATATCTATCTACTCCTACTCTTTATGTAATAAAATAAATAATATCTACTCATTTCAGAACAATATTTATTGGATTTCATATATTATTTGTTAACAAGTCAATATAACAACTGAGATAAGTAAAAATATAACTAGTAAATTTTTTATCAACAATACCGGTATCCCGATATTTCTAATTTTAAATATCAAATACTAGTATTCAGATTTTAGTTCGGTATTGTAAGCCGTAGTTGGGATATTGATGAGATAGGTTTTTCACAAAAATAAGTCTAGTCAATAATAAAATAAACAACAACAAAAACAATGGCAAAAACTCAATTAAAATAGTACAAACAAGAAATTACTTTAAAGTAATTGTCTGCTTGTGATCTGTGGACTTTAACTCGCCACTTTTTACTTATTGCGATGTACGAAAATGATTCAAATGATAACCATTTAAAGTTTCACTAAATTGCGAAAAATTGTGTGATAGAGGAGTTGGTAGGTGGCAGAGATGTTCCTTGAAGTTCACAAAGTAACCAACAGGTTGCTGCCGCTGCCTTTTTCTGCGATGTAGCATCAAGAGTGATGCTACATCGCAAGAGAAGGCAGCAGCGTCCTCCACAAGATGGCGGTCCTATTGTCAACATGGACCACGATTGACCAGAAATCTGTGATGTTTTTGTTGTGTAATGAAGGTATCAAAGTATGAAACCTATCAAATACATCGCAAAATGAAAGCGTAGATCAACCATAAATGAAATAGTCAAGCAAGGAATGGCGCCACAGCTCATTGCCGAAAGAATCTGCTGGACAAGTCATGTTCATTCTCTTCTGTACCATTCTCAATCATAAATAGATTCAACATAAACTAACTGCCATTTTTAAACAAAGAACAAAAAAGTGGTATTGACTATATATATGTAGACATTATTACCTCGATTGGATGGAGTGGATTTATGTTGTTAGTGGAGAGGTGCTCTAGAAATAATGTCTGGTCCTTTCAAGAGCCGGAACAAAACCGAGCTTGTTACTTAGAATTAATCGGCAGTAAATATTTCTTTTTTTATATTTTCGCTTCGAACGAATAAAGGTCGAATCAATACTTTTTTAATTGTATTATTAATTCGTGCATATAACATTTTAGAGCACAATTCTGCATATATATACCAATATAAATTTTATGCGATCAGAAGTCATTTTATTTAGCGTGGCCCATGCTTGGAAAGTTAAAAAAGCACAATGTAAAAACTTTTGCTTAATAACTAAATATATATATATATATATATATATATATATATATATATATATATATATATATATATATATATATATATATATATATATTATTTTACTTAAATTTCCAGAAGATGAGATTTTTTTAAGCTTTATAACTTCATTTTTAAAAAATAATGACAATCAATCGATCAAGACAGCTGTAACCGTACATCGCTGTCTCAAAATGTTGGATTTTGTCGTACTGCCACGCCTGGCAGATGAACTCAAGAGTGCGGATTACTTTTTTATTCTACTACTAGACGCTGCTGCCTATCTACTAGTATTTTTCCCATAGGCGCCTTGTACGATAACACAGGAAGGAATGAGGTAACCTTATTCTATGCCGGGAAACCCAAAGCAGAAAATTCCAACTTCAAGCTGCAAACAACTAGCGATTGAACACCAAGTAGCAATATATTAACATTATATGTAATATTGTCAAGTTTTCAAATGATGTCATTACAATACTCAAATTAAACAACTAAACATTTACTGACGACTTAAGTAATTTAGATCACACGAATATGTATTTGTTCGACTAAGCAATCGACCACGTATCTCGCAAATTCGACATTACAAGCAATATATAAGCCATATAATAGTTTAATATCATAAAAAACTATATGTACGGTGAGGTGTGACTTGTGTAAACATGATGAAGTATGTATGCAAAGACTCGCCTGTGAACCATCATAACGATTGATCGATTGAAAAATCGATATGATGGTTACAGCACAGCAGCACATACAGATATTATGAAACACAGATTAGAAGTAGTAGTAGAGCCAAGCGGCACACGAATACTTTGTCACGAATGGCATATTATTTGTCTGTAACATGAATGGGCTGGGCTGGCTCGCCTGGGGATGTAACATACTCTCGCAGAGAACTGGCGTCTGAGTACTAGCTCAGCTACCGTGCTTCGTCCGATGAGCGGTTGAGTTCCGGAAGCCGAATCACCTCCCCTCTCTCCTCCTATAATGGCACTTTCCTTAAAGGCCGGCAATGCTTCTGCAATGCCTATGGCACTGCGGATGTCTATGGGCGGCGTTAACTGCTTTCCATCAGGTGACACGCCTGCTCCTTTGCCATCCTATCCAATAAAAAAATTCCAGATATATATGAAAAAGGTGTAATTATTAAGTAACTGCGATTGCTCGTTTGTCTCTCTTCTCCAAAAAAAAAAACTAGCAGAGAAAGAAGTGTATATATAGTAATTATCTTTTAAACAGTCGTTTCATGATCTTCTAACCGAATCTGCAACGGCAAAATCTGAGAAGATGCATTATATCAACTTTTTTATGGAACCGTTAGGCAAATAAGCAAGTGGATCAAATGATGGTAAGCAACCCCTGCCGCTAATGAATATCTGCAGGAATAAGAGTTTCAGTTTATTTGCTTCCTTTAGAGTCAGAATGTGTATAGGATAACGAGAGAAGATAATAGAAAGTAATGGGAGGGCAAGAAGGAAATAAAAGTAAAGATAAAGAAATCTGCCACGGGATTCAATGTGGATAACGACAAAAGGTATTGAAACTATTGATATGGCCTTCACAGTTCCCAGACTTAAACCCCATAAAACTATTGGGATGTGGGATCAGCTCATCTCAGGAAGACGTGTGGAGAAAACTGCAAGACGAATATAATATGCTCCTGCGTCGACTGACTCCGAAAGCAGTGGCTTTACCTTTGCGTCATTTAGGTTTTGATACGAGGTTTAAGATATGAAGAGGTTACATTGACGAAACAATTGATAAGCTCATATACCTGATGTGGTGAGTAAGGCGGTCTGGAGTTCGGCGGTGGTGGATATCGCTGTGGGTAAGCGGACGGCGGGCCGTAGGCTCCCGGAGGCTGTTGGGGCGCCCCGGGACCACCTGGCCCGCCGCCGTAAGCAGGCCCGCCGTAGCCCCGCGGTGGCTGAAACAAACAGACAGGCACAATAAATAACAGTATTAAAATATTTTATATTTAAACCAAACGCCTAACTAAAGCTCTAAACAACGATAGAGAAACAATTCTCATTTAAATGCAAATTTACGTAGCGTATAGTACTGTAGCGAAAAAAAAAATTACAAGAAATAACCTTGCAAAGGACTAGGCTCTATACATTTAAAGTATTGTTGAAACCGCTGATTTTATCTATATAGTAAATACACTGGTGAAGCTACCATTTATTAGGGTTTTTTCGGGTTCGAGATGAATTCCCGCAACGGAGAAAACATATACATATGTGCGTTTTTTTAATCCGAATCTGGATGGAAGTATATATATATATATATATATATATATATATATATATATGTATATATATGTGTATACATATATATGTATATATGTGTGTGTGTATATATATATATACACATAATTATGTACTTACAACACAAAAATCTTTCTTAATATATAAAAAAAAGGATAGGTACACGAGGAAATGTGGTGATAAGCAACCACGGCCGGCCATGGACATCCGCAATATCCATGGAAATCCGCATACCAACTGCACTGCAGAAACATTGTCTACCTTAGGAATAGGATATGAATAATGGGAGGGAAAGAAAGAATTAAATAAATAATAAGTATATAAATAACTATGTAACTTCAAAAGAATATTTAAATACTAAGAAGAAATAAATATGATTGAGAAGTTTTTCAAATTAACCATATCCATCATCATTACAACCCAATACAATTGAAACAATCCTCTAAGCAGCCAATGTCCGCATTGGCCACAATCTCGAATAAAAACCCATGTATGTCCAGTTGTTTGACACGGGGCCTTCTCATTTCTGTATGAATGGATTTTCGCCGTCATGCTTGTCCAAGGCGGATTAGCGGCTCATCCAGATTGGGAATGAATACCTGTACGTCATTCATACATAGTATATATCGTGATGCGCTAATTGAACTCGCGACCATTGTCTATGAAAGCGGTAACCCTGACACTGAGCCAATTAATAATCCAATTAATGAGCCAATCAATAATCCAATTAATAAAGCCTAACTTTATAAGAACGACAGTGAACTAGTAAACAAGAAATTCGATGTTGCCGGCGGATATGATTGGTCAAACTATTGCCTGTAAACATTTTACATTTTCAAGTACAATAGGTGTTCTTGCATGTACAAACAGATACGTAGCTGTCACACGTAAAGAGGACACGCGTTTTATTTAAAATAGATATTAGATATTTATTTAAAATAGATAGTTTAAGTAAGTTTTTTTTAAATAGAGAAATCTCGATAACCTTATAAATAAAACTATGCCTACACACCTGGATTGTGTTGTCAAAGTCAACCTATTAAAAAAGTTGAGAGCAAGGAGAAAGGAATTATCCATTCTTTACAAATTCATTAAATTTTCTTAGTTAACTAATTAATTATTATACAAATTTATATAAATTAAACACAACATACAGATCACATCTTCAATTATTTATTATTTTACTTAATCCATTTTTTATTATCACTAGTGTTTAATATAATTTTTATTTTTTTCTCTACTATTTTGATATTTGTGTTAAAATATTGTATTATTTAAGAGAAGAGCCTAGTTTCCTACAACAGGGAATCCTAGTGTGGCATTTAGAGTCCTGTTTTAACATAAGTAAACATTTCGAAATTATTATTATTGTATTTCTGAATAGATGCATCGAAATCTTCAAAAAACAATCCTAGACATTTTGAAAAAGCAATTTTTATGTAATAGTACTGGTGTTGCAGATGTTTTATGGGGGCATATATTACTCTCCATTAGGCGACACGCTTGCCTGTTTGTTTTCCTATAACAGTAAAAGATAAGTATAAAGATATCAGCTTCTTAAACTTTTTCTAAAATTGCAAATTGAGGGACTCTTTATATAGTTTCGACAGCGTTTTGCACCCAGAACCGTAAGTTCTGCGTTTAGAAACAACTGAATTTAGAAAATAATATAAAAGAAAACAATATAAAAGAAAAAAAAATTGTTTCGATCAATGTTGTTACAAAACTGTAATAGATTAAACTTTGTTTAGAAAAAAAGTATGATTTTATTACGTTGAAAAAAAATAGTATTTTCTTTCTTAGGTCTTTCTTGGTTAACAAACTACAATAACTCTCATAAAAACCTACTTGATCCTGTTATCTTATTTCTTATTGAATATAATTTATCCCGTAGTATGACACGTACCAAAGTGTAATAAAAGGGATAAGGTAAGGTAAGGGATACTAAAAGTTTGCTATATTAAATATTAATTAATCGAGTTAAACTGAAAACAACCGTTAACAGATTGCATTTGTAGACACAAACATATTTCATAGTACAATATCAATTTTCGTCCCGATAACGCGTCTAAATAACTGACGTCCAAAGTAATACGCAGCGCCAACAATGCCGCTCGTTTCAGCTTTCAGTTCTCATTTTGTTCTATGATGAAAATTCAATTACTCGCCCGGAGCTCGCTCCGAGGCAAACGAGCGGCGGGGATCGTGTACCCTTTGATCGAATGTTTTACGTCTCCGAACTACGGTCTACTACTGGTGGAGTTTCCGGATACATTTCCACTAGGAGATATGAGAACTGTGTTCGCCAATTAGACTTACATTTTTACGAACATTTGGATGTTTTATGGCGGATTCAATGATTTACGAGGGTGTTGCGGGGTGGGGGTGCACGCGGCGGCGGCGGAGGGGGGAGGGGGACACCACGAGGGTTGCGCAGGGTTCGGGTGACGGGGGGACGCGGCGCGCCATTGGCCGACACTGCATCGATCGCGCGACGAGCTCATAGCGGCCCGCCCGCGCCAGCCAGCCTCCACCTACGTTAATAAGTAATCATCCGACCCCGCGTTGCCTCAGCGAGTTTTCCGGACAAAGCTGAAGATCACTGAGACAGTCTCTGTATCTCCAGTCAGCTGGAACAAAGAGCCACCGCATAGGGTGACATGCGTATTGATTTATGCAGTAATTGACCCGCGGGTAGGTGCGCAACCCGCGCCTCGCACACCTCCGCCCTCTACGCATCTACGTACATCCCTTTACACGCACCTGTATCTGTGTCCAAGAGAACAATGCATCGCCATCGATATTTCACAGAGGATATTATATACATTCATATCTAGTTTTATGTATTTAAAAGTATAAATATTTTGATACAAAAAATTGTTAAATATTTTTTGTTAGTAAACAGTTGTTAAGCTCTAATAAAAAAGCATCACAGTGACCTATTTTTGTGTCGACGACGATTCCTTCAAGAGTCTCGTAAAAGTTCATTTGAAGATACGAGAGGGACGCTTTTGTCAGGTTTCCGCTCGACAGGGAGGGCGGGTCGGTCGTTACCTAAGGACGAGGAGCCCGTAAGTCAAATACAAACAATACCGCAAAAGACTAAACGTACTCTTGTAAATACTTAAGAGAATGAACATTAATATATAAAACAATTTTATTTGAATTAAAATGATACATAATGTCATATACAATCAACATTAAAGACTTGTTGCCTGGGTTTCTTTTTAATGTTAAATCTCCCAGTGCTGCCCGTGCCCAGCTTTTCCATTCCTGTAAGAATGGACATTACCCCCCACGCTTGTTCAATTCGGACTGACAGAGTAACCAGACTCAGAATGTACTCGAACTCGCGACCATGGTCGTTAGGTAGCCCCACCACTGACCAAATTGGTCGCCTTTAATTTTGTTTTAACTTAAATATTTACAATTTTATTTCCCCTAATCCTTACCAAGCAGCAATGGTGCAATTGGTAAGAATCTGAAGACGTCAGTTTTGTACCCTCCTATTGACGTAAACCATATAAATTCTAGCGCAAGCATTATTAGCTTAGTTGCAATGATAAAAAAGAATTCTAGTAATGTTAAAAATATTCTTGATGAATAATGAAAAAACATGCTGCCAATTTCTTTGTGTCTTGTCAGCAAGTCGAAAAAATTTAGTGGTAGTAGTCGAAAAAATGGCATGGATGGTGTTTTGGGATAAATGGGCCGACTCTGTCAAGAATCGTGTGTAGTACACACATAAAAGTTTAAACTTTTATCCCAATTTTGCATCAAACCTTAACTAACCTTTTGTTTTGGGGACAGTCCGAACAGTCCGCCGGGCCGGGATGACGCTTCGCAATAGTCATTTAATTGTTAGCGCGTATTTCAGCCTAAGCGCAATTTTCATTCATAGTACTTTAAAGTACCAAATTCTAGACATAGTACACATAAACGCGCAGATTCTCCATAGGATAAATAAAATGTTTATTTGTTTATTAATATTATTTATTAGAAATAAACATTATAAATATATAGTAACGAAACCGAATGTTTAAATCAAAATTTAATCAATTATTTTTCTTGTGTGTGATATGATATCATACAAAACAAGATTGATTTTGTCGAACATATACAGGATGTTCCAGAACTCAACGTCAAGCCGAAACGGGATGACAGTATGACGGACAGGTGGAAATTATGGGCATTTAAGAAAAACCTAGAAATTTGGTCAAACTGTAACCATTTTTCGGTTATTATGGTTAATTTTTATTATTTTTGTTCATTTAAACTTTGGAACCGTAACCCTAAATAAGTAAAAAATAAGGACTCACAGTAAAAAGATAAGAAATCACAGTAAAAAATAAGGACACAATTGACCCAAGTTTCCTACAATTAAGATTATTTGTTAAAATATGAATTTAAAATTTTCAAAATTTCTCGACTTCGAAAGGCCCTCCTTTAAAAAAAAGTACTCGAGTGCCTTGGCAAGTGCCATTTAAAATTGGCACATATAATCAGGATTGTAAAATGGTACAATACTTGTTAGTTTCACACTAAAAAAAACGAGTAAAAAAATAAAAACCTCAAGTAACCCGATTTTTGCTAACCCCCTATTATTTTGCTACCACTCCTTATAGCCGTATACCTCCTCTAAGTCACGAATGTGACTCATTCTTTCGAACAACGCGTAAACACGAACTGGAAGCAGTTATCATAACAAATGTGAGGCGAGCCGCGGAGTGCATTACATCAAAGGCGGTGCAAGTGAGCACACCGTTAGGAATGCGACCGGATTCCGGTGCGGGAGGCGACGCGGCCGCATTTACTCGCTTGCATCGCTATTATGTCATTATCAAGGGCGTAAACATTAACCCATTTCTGCATATGTATATAAAACCCTTAGTTTTGAAAATAATTTTGTTCCGTCAATTAGCAGTTACTTTCTTTATTTCTTTATATCCTACTTCCTACTAATATTATAAATGCGAAAGTTTGTGAGTATGGATGTATGTTTGTTACTCATTCACGAAAAATCTACTGGACGAATTTGGATGAAACTTTACAGTAATATAGGTTATACATCGGAATAACATATAGGCTACAATTTGTAATGATTTTATGTAATTTTGGTCGTAGTATAATTTTACTATTAAGTAAAAATATATATATTTATTTAAAATGATCTGTCACGAAACTTAATGTGACAGACCAAATTCCACGCGAGCGAAGCCGCGGGAAAAAGCTAGTTTAATTATATTTTTACTTTACTTATCCTTTACGGAGGTTTCATTGCAAACACGCGTGACAGTCAAAGTGTTAAAATAAATAAATATAATTAAATAAAGAAAGAAACCGCTAATACGATAATTGTAAATATTAGAAGATTTAGAGAACGAAAATCCTTTGTTATTAAGTAAGTCGAATCAGTATCACTCGAATACGGGTGATACGGCCCGATTAGAACTTTTACTGTCATCTGAATACGGATGAGGCGTCCTGATGTGAACTTTTACTGTCAGTCAACCTTTGGCTCAATGGAAAAGATTTTTTAAGTGTAGGTATTTTCAATTGTGGAAAAACGATTCGTTGATTATTATATTATCATCATCAAACCACGGCAGTCTACTACTGGACACAGTCGTCTCTCAAGATCTTCGATCACAAGATCTACCTAAGAGCGCGACTAGGAACCAAAAAATAAAGTCTGAGTGCAGTCCAGTAACAATATAAATAAATCTCAAAGGATAACAACGATTATTATGTGTATAATACTCGAGATGTGATCAGTTTCTTAACTGATTCCTATTTATATGTCGTTCACTCCATAGTGTACTATGCTAACAATTCATGTCGCAATGTGTGCATTGCCATTTGTAAACATACAACAATTACTGGAGCCAACTGCACCGAGATAATTCGACATTCAACTTGCGAATGATTACCGAAAGCATGACGGAATGCGCATTCCACACCACACACCACACGACAAGGACACTGAAGCAATAATAAATGTACAAAAAGTAAACACCGTATAACACAAATGCTAATGACCTATGACTAATACAAGAGGCCGGTAATGTATAATATCGGCATTCGTACAAACAGTGGCTGTGTGCGCTGGCGGGCACGAGCAAACATTACATAACTCTTTGATTGTGTTTGTAAAAAGTTGGGGATTCCCTCCACTACAGGCGCACTTTAAACGTACCGACACAACACATATGTGTGCGTGTAACCTTGCCTTCCTTTACATATTAAAACGCCGCCGGGCTATCCCTTTGCGTATCTACAAAAAAATGCGAAGACATAACTGTATTGTTGCGGGAGAACGAAAATGAATGAGATGGGATTGACTGTTATTACTATTATTACTATATTTTGAGCTCCCGTGAGAGCGATAAAAGCCCGCTGACCGGTTTTTACTTTTTATACTTGTTTGTGTAACAACAATGGGACATAAACCGTATCCATCGGAAGAGTCTTACGACTCCTGACGGCAAACAACGTGTGTAGTAATACACACACATTGTTTGCACTGTACGGACACAAATTATGCTATCAAAAAAGTCAAAAGAATAGAAACAAAAACCAATAAACCGTTTAGATAAAGAAATTTATTACAAACTACGCTAATAGAGATTACGTTAAAAGTTTATAATTTAAAGCGCCCATCGTAGGAAAAACAACAACAACCTTTATGAATTAATTTAAAGCGTATTCCTTAACATTAGCCAAAGGGCTTTAAGAAGGAAAGTGCTTCATAATAAATATCCTTCAAAAGGTAGTTAAAAAATAAAACACCAAATTCTTTCTTATTTGCTAAAAATGAACTCATGAAAAGCATCAAATGTAACATTAACTTACCGCATACGAATCACACATCTAATACAAAAACAGGTAGATAAAGACATTTTCTGACTCCCAGCCCGCGGGCCCAGAATTCGATAAAGCTGTTAAAGCGAGTAGGCCAGCATTAACATCTTCGAATCAAACATAAAGACATTTTAACCAGGTGACAGTTTGAATTTTTTTTAACGCTATTTAGCAAGGGTTCCTAGTGAGCTATCTTAACAAAAAAAGCACCAGCTATTACCTATCACACACTGACGACACTGGTTAAGCTTAATAAGAGCATCAGTCGGCCTTTTTGGTTTACTTTTGTTGCATCTTACTGTCTTGTTGTACTCAATACCTTGGGTACGCGGCTGGGTAACCATCATCTCGCACGCGTTACACCCCTATCCATCACCAGCACTGTAAGTTATTGATGCTTTACTTTTAGGATGACTATATCACTATCAGTATGTCCAGGTGGTGTCAACCTGATGATAGTCAAATATGAAGCCACCTTATTCCTCCAATTTAAAATAAATTAACCATCCACCAATAACTCAAGTTTTATAGCTATTATCGATTCAGCAATTTTCATTTTCAAGGCTTGCTTATCAATTCACTATATAACTCTACCCTTGCAAAAGCAATTCTTAATTGCCCTTTTAATTAGTCTGTAAACCTTTTTCTTAGTTTTTCTCTTTTTCTTCATTATTTTTCCCCCCATGATATTGAAATTAAAATAGTCATGTCGAACAACATACCCAATCAACCTTTCTATTCTCTATGTGTTTGTTGTAAGATTTATCGTTTCTCTCTAAGCCTATCTAGTACTTCTCCATTGGTAATTTTTTCTTACTAAAATATTATCTTCATTCGACGCCAACACGACAATCCGAATGCCTCCAACCTTTTAGTCGTTTTGTGTAAGCATTCAAGATTCACAACTTCAAGAACTTTTTTCGAAAAGCTTTGATTTTTCATATATTTTATATTAAGAGAGATGAAAAAATCAAAAATAATAAATAGAGTTAAAACTAAACGCATAAGTACGAACAGTATAGTGAGCGATCACGTCATCTAGTTTGTTTGAACGTGGTAACGGAAAGTAAATACAAATGTGTGTATATTTAATTATAAGTAACTATAAATAGAGAGAGCATTACGTTGTGTTATGCGGTCGGTTGCGGCGGGTTATTTCGGTCCTCGCCGTCACGACTCCCGCGAATGTCAAGCTCGCGGTAACTAGGTGCCGCGATAAGACAACAGGTTGCTTCCGTTTCAATTTTAAAAATGTAAAGGTGATCTGAAATTTGTATTTGAGATTTCCATCAAATACATGTTCCAGTTTTTTTTAGACCTTTACATTTTTTTTTAATGAAAATGATAGATAAACGAGCAGGCGGGTCACTTGATACTACGTAAGCAAACAAATGCATTGCTTACTTTAGGGTAAGAAAATGAATATTAGAAGGGAAAGACTTATTTAATGAAGGTTAAGAAAAAAGGAAACGTGGTAACAAAGAAAAACGCTACCAAGTAACGCCGATTCTATAAGCATGCTACAAGTACTTACTTTCTCCGTCTAGCTACTACTATTAAACAAATTGGTGTTTAGATTCGACTTATTCTCAATTCAGTGTTTTTCAATTTTCATAATATATATATATATATATATATATATATATATATATATATATATATATATATATATATATATATATATATATATATATATATATATATATATATATATATATATATATATATTTCACATAAGTTCGTTCGATTTTTTAACATTTATTCAAAACAATATACATTCTAAAATAAAAACTTTTATTAATAACTATATTGTCCATTATTTTGTATAACTCTGGCCAAACGTTAAGACAATTGTATAATGCCATCTCTCCAGAAGTCTTCGTTTTTGCTCTCGAAAAATCTCTCAAGATTAATTTTTATGTTGTCAATAGAAATTTTTTTCGTTCAAATAATTTTGTAGTGAGCGGAATAAATGGTAGTCGGATGGTGCGACGTCCGGATTATATAGAAGCTGAGGTAGAATATCTGATGAAAACCCTATAAAATTCTGTACGGTGGTAACAGATGTATGTGGTCGGGCATTGTCATGGTGAAAACATATTCATCGTCTATTAAATAATGCAGGAGGTTTTTGTACAAGAGCTGTCTTCAGACTGTTAAGTTGTTCACAGTATTTGACCGAGTTGATAGTCGGATTATTTGGTCCACCACCTCATAGTAGACTAAACCCTTTTTAATTCCACTAAATAAGACTAATCCTTGGCGATGTCTGAGGGGCACTATCTTTTTTAGACCAAGATCTACGGTGCACAAATTTTTTTTTATATAATCACGCCTATTCCTCGCTGGAGTTGGCAGAGACCACAGAGCTCAATCCGCTACCATTCATCGCAGCGAAACGGCTCGCCATTGGTCGCTTTTCGCCCTCGTGAGAATCAGGACGTGACGGGTGGCAAACCACGTCGCCGTCATTTTCGACAAATTAGGTATAGTAAATTCGTCTTAGTGAGTCCCACGAGCCGCAAGGGAGGATGGAGGGCAGCCCCAACAGAGCCCTGCATGCTGAGGTAAGGCACAATAGTACCCGGGGGAGCCCGATTCCGGGACGATCGGCACGCTTGTGAATAAGCTCGCCCTTAGCCACGCATCCATTGGCACGGCAGACCGTGGATTGGCGGAGAGGAAGGGGAAGGATAGAGAAGAAAGGAAGAGGCAGGAAAGGAAATGCGGATTGGAGGTAACCTCTCCAAGATCGGAATAAACATTTATAAATCCATATAAATATTTATTCCGATGCGGGAATCGAACCCGCTACCATTGACTCCGTGGCGGAGGGCCCTGCCACTGAGCCAATCGGTTGTCAAAATTTTTGTATAGTATCGATTTTTCGTCGCCAGTAATCATATTCTGAGGAAATGGTTCTTCCTGGTTCTTTTTAATGAGCTGATCACAAAGAAGCATACGTTTCATCAGCTGGCGCTCATTCAAATAACGCGGAACGCACACATCAGCCTTCAACGTGGAGGTGACTTTGAACATATATGTTATACATTCACGACATCCGCTATCTCACGCAGTGTGAAATATGGATTTTGGTCCACCACAGACAACATTGTGGCCTTGTCAGTTGTTACAAGCACTTTCAGTTCGGAGCACTCGCAATCTTTAAATTCTCCGATTCTGAACTTGGCTTTTGTACGACGCGATCGGTAACTGCAGATGCCCCGTAGGCATTGCATATTTTTTTTTGCAGCTTGGCCTTTTTCTTTCTTTGGCCTTTTTCCCTTTTCGAAAATAATCAACAATCCGATCCATACACCATCCCGTTTAATAATTATTAATAACATAGTTTTTATTCATTTGTTGTGTTGTTAAAATATTATTAAAATTCTGTCCTATCTAAGCTAGTGCTAGGAAAATATAGTTTACATCATCAGTTCGATGAAGTCTGTGAACTCACGACTTCAGATAGTAAGCCCGTCGCTTACCAACTGAGCTATTGATTTCATATTAAATTTAATCAACAACAGTGAGAAATCGTTTCTTCACTGTGAAGTTTAACATCAAACGACACGCAACAAGTGTAAACAAACAGATTACAAGTGTTACTGACCTAATAAAGCGACCCCTTTCCCTCCCAAGACGGTTCAATAAAGAACTCCCTTTCGGTACATACTACCCGCAGTACATAAGAGTGGTGGTCGTGACCTTTAATGTAGATGTATCTAAATGTATAGCCACCCGCCCTGCTATGTACCGACAATTCTTGGATTAAAGAAATATTCAACCCTCCGCGGATGCGGCATCGATTACAATCTTTAAAAGCCTTCACTACGTCACTCCTTCAAACCATTACATTTTATAAAATTTATTTTTCTTTTTATTTCTTTCAAGTAAACCTAAACCACTCCCGCACATTATACATAAAATGAGATTTGGTTTTACTATAAAATGAATCAACTAAGTTATTAAACCTTAAAATTATTATTATCCAGCCAGATCATTCTAGCTATAAATAGAACGCGATCTATAAATATACCGAGCAGAACATTTTTATATAGAAATGATATAAGAAGAAGAAAGAGATGTAGCCGTATTAAGCTTACTAACAGTGTGTTTTAAGTTATTAAAATCAGAAATCTGCAATAAAGGATGATTATTATTAGTAATAATATTGAAATTTAATTTAGTAGAGCCTTTATATGGGCAAGTCACATCTTAAGCATAAATTGGCCGACTCGACTGGGGAAGTTTCACTCTTATTGCATGTATACTTCCGATATGGATATAGATCCATATCTTACGAAAGAAGGGCTGTGCCAAATGAGATTCATGCTGTTATGAATTAAGATATTTAAAGATATTAATAACCGCATGTTTGAATGTTAATTGGCGCGCACAAAACCCAATAATCGTAAAATCCTTTATGTGTTTTCTAGATATTTGATTCTATATTAATATTATTGCCACGTCTACCTAAAAGTACATCACTAGATCATAGCACTATTATGCAGATGTGTAAGAGCGCAAGAGTCATTTACCTTTCGACTGCACTCTGTCACGTCCTTGGCAGTAAGTAGCCCGTTTAGCATTCATACACATTTATCGATATAAGTTACGTCACTCCGTTTGCATTATGAAGGCAAACGGCAAACCGTTGCAATAACATTTTACGTCCAACAAATACGTCTCTGTTTCAGCCACTCGTGTAGTGTAGGTATTTATCGTGATTCACCGGAGCCGAAGCACATTAGATATTGTGTTGCGAGGTTATAATGAGATGTATTGTTGCGTAACGGCGCTTTATTTACGTGCAATAAGTACCCCTGTTCTATAATTAGTGCGAGTGAGGTTACATCGGTGTAAGTCACCGTCGCAGTGACGATGTGCTTGACCTACACCGGCTACCTCGTTATTAATCCGACATTTTGATTTGAACCGAGGACGGACGAAGGGGGCCGGCAATTACGTGACGTCACCGCAGTTTAACGACCCCATTACAATATATTGTATGAATGAATGCAAGCCGTCGACGTACGACGAGTGACGTTTTTATACAGCGATACGACTTGTGATATAAGGCGGCTTCTCACTTTGAGATGCTCGTGAAGGTCGTGTTAACGTTAATGCACGTATTCCGCGATTATTATCTTCTACATACATGATGATGCTCATTTTCCCAGTACTAAATACGTTTTGATATCAATGTACTGTCTGCTTAGTCAACATAAACCAGCTCACCGAAGCGTATATATGCACTGTTTTGCGATTACTTCATTACAATACAACTCACAAGGCGAATCATTACTATTCATGGCTCAAAGGTTCTCAAATCTTCATCGTCTCCTACTGTTCTTATCTCTGAGCTTCTCCTATCTCTGAACATCATTCTTCCGGCCGGATCAGAGGCTCTTATCAATCGGTTAGAATTTTTTTTTTCGATGAAATGAAATCGTCGAATTTAACAATACGCATGAAAAGATTATCAGCAATTTTCGGCAGTCCATTGTTATTGGCTGGTCATGATTACAAAAAAATATTAGTACGAGATAAACAACATCTCTTCGGTAGTATGGCAAGTACTAATATAGTATGGCAAGTCGCTCAAACCTCGGGATTGTTTCAGATCACGCTTTTCAAGAGATACGTCAATATTAGCTCATGCAATACTTGAATATACGTCGGTTAGACTGCAAGCAACCCCATACGGTAAACGAACAGGGCTGTTTTAGCACGTGACCACAACATAGTGACACGATTATCCTGGGTGCACCGGGACGAGACCGATACGACTTACATTGATTTTACAAATCTACAACACGGAATGAGAACTAACGGTTCCCATCGGCCCATTCATCTCGTTTTCATGTGCCCACTACACAAACGCAGCCATTGCAAGGCGAAAGTGAGAGCGAAATTTACTCGATGCCCACTACGCACCGACACGTACCGCGCCAAATACGACGAGAGAATAGTTTATCGTTCCCTAATTGATAATCAGAGCAATTGCAATTGAACATCTTTTACGAGCAAATAGTATTATTGTGAACCACTGCATTGCCCAAACGAGTCATGTTTGTACGTTTCAATGGTGGTAGAGCCATGGTAACATGAATGCGCCGGCTCGAGAGGAGAAGAAACTCAACCTTATAGAAAAACGGCGTCTAATATTTTAATTTTATTCTGTTACCGTGTTTCGTATGGTAAGTGCCAATCCGGGGGCCCAGATCCTTTACCCTCCCAGTATTCACATCCTAAACCAAAGCTAGGTAACACACCTACAATACCCTTGGTATTGCAAACTTAGATGAAGGGTGGTGATCGCTTACCATCACGTCACCTGCTTGCTCGTTTGTCTATGCCTTTAAAAAAGTTGGCAAGCAAAGAAAACACAGATCGACTCATCGAAGACCATTCAAGTGTGTATCGGTCGTGTTTACAAGTTTAAAGAAAGAAGACGTCAGTGTAAGAGCAAAGCAGTGTATATATCCACATCACACAGCTAAATCTAAATATAGCGGGCGCCGATATCAGCGGCTCGCCCTTGAACCAGTCGCACGGAAACATTTTATTATTATTACCGAGCTGTCGGCGAGCACGAGTGTGTCGGGTCGTCGACCCCACAACCACGTGTCTCCTTATCGACAACTATCTAACACGATTGTGGGTAAACAACGAACCGAGATAAATGACTAATTCCACAACACTTGTTTATTTGAGCCATTCATAAATCATCGACGTAACGTCATAGTGTTTCGATGACAATGATTACGGTCGTTCCCCCGGCCACGCTCAAACAATCGTCGTGTATATTAATTGCGGGCAATGGAAACTTGCCACATCAATAGTCAATAGGTATTTGTCCAGTTCAAGTATTGTAAAGTCGGAAATAAAATTACACTTTAAAATTATTCTATTCAAATATTAAAACGATTTCTAAGTAAGATAAATATTTATTTTATAATAGCATAAAAAAAGTTGAGCATGGGGCCTCCCCATTTCTCGACTTTATTTTAAATTTACTCAGCCATATTGTTTTTGTCCGATTCTAGAAAACAAAATATAGTCGTTGTAGATGACAAGACAATGTATCTTATATTCAACGTCCAAATGCAAAATTATACAGCTTCATTCAGCTTATTGCAATAAAGATCCTCTCAACTTACAAAAGCTCGCCGTTTACAAAAGGCCGAACCGCAGAGCAGAGCTTTCCATTAATTGCAGGGGAGCACGGAAGAGCGGGCCGCCCGTGAGAAGTGGGACAGTTATGTAACCGGTACTTGTTCGCCGGCCAGCCTACCTACACACAGGTACATCCTTACAAATGCGTACGACCTTGAATGTGAACTCTCGAGTGTTCACGGACACGTGCTCGATGCATTGTTTTATGGCCGCTTGTTGTGGAATTCCGCAATCGTAACGCTAGCATTTCAAAGGGAAAGTCAGTGCGCCGGATATTATTTGTGAAGCGAATCGCAGGGCAGCTTTTATTTTAATTCACCTCTACATTGTCTAGGTCTAGACCAATGGTAGCGAATCAAAGGGCACTCATTTTATAGCGCACTAGTTATCTTAGGTGACACTTAATTGTTACACTAACACTACACAATTTATTGTATAGCCATTCACGAATGAGCCCGTTCAACCAGGGAAGGTACCACACCCCCACAGAAAATCTGTGATTAGCGCACTTTATATTCGCGTTTCTTACGGCGAGTGGATACTATGGATCCGTACGTCCAACTCGTTTTCCACTCCCAATAAAACTTTTCCGTCCCATTATTACACATCTTAGCCCCAAGTCAGGCAATGCATCTGCAGCATCCTTGGTATAGTAGATATTTATGGGTAACGATGACTACTTACAATCAGATAACACGCTTGCTCGTTTGCCAACCTCTTTTAAAAAAATTTTGATAACTAATATCCGGAGCCTAATTGAAATAGATAAGATAATAAATGAAAATGACTATTGAATCGGAATCAGCTCTTTACAATTAAAACAACATAATCCGTCATTCCCGTCACGAAAGGTTCCGAATTTTATAATCGCAGAACAATATGTATACAAATGTGTTAACTACATATTAGGAACGCTAACTGGAAACGATGCAAAAGTCCCAACAGAAGTAAAGATCTATATTTTAATATAGCACTCAAAGGCCCTGGCAAATCAAGCATAGAGGAACGAAAGCCTTTCAACTTGACGCCACACTAGATACACGTGTCATATGTCAGATCCATTCACGTTGATTCCGTCAAACACACGGCCCGAAAGCTCGCAACCGCCCACTGTACATAATGTATGTACGGGGAGCGACGTCGAAACTCCACGCCACGTTTGCCTTTAGCCCGTTTTGGAGCAGAGAGGTAACGCACAAATCTCCGCCTGGAAGCGAGTAATATTTGCCTACACATCAAACTTTCACTATCGCCGTACGCTTTCGTTTTTATATCCGCTAGCAACGACGAGCCAGCTTTGTTATTCCTCGGTAGTTTTTATTTTCTTTTTTGCGTCCAACTACTATTACATGCACTGCAATGGCGAAGTCGAGTATGAGGGATCCGTTTGCAGATTTACATTTGACTTATTCAGTTGGAAGCAAAATTTACTAACAAATATATTTAAAAACCAGGTACCTAACAAAAAAGTCTATAAAACAAACTTGACGACTGTCTAAGCACTAAAAGAAAATATAGTTCACAAGGTTAATGGCATCCCAACATTAGTACTTGAGTAAGTGGCGCAGAATATTGTGCCTAGATTCCAAGAAGGTACCTGCCATTTAGACAATATAATTTTTAAAAACCAGGAATTCTTCATAAAAGTTATTGAATTTTACTTAAGCACTGAAGTTTTTTATTATTTATGTTTGAAAACCTAATTCTACCACCGGAATATAACCTATACGTGGAATATATATATATTTTTTACTGCCTTTTAGATCCCTTTTAGATACTTGACCTCTGGATTTTTGGAGGACTGGACATTGAAACACCTTACTTGTCCATGGAGAATTGGGACACTTAACTCTACTGACTTAACACTTACTGAAAAGAATATATACTTGGCAATGTGGGAATTAAACCAGCGAAATCTGATAATGAAACAGTACCTTCGCCTATGTGATGTTGTTTAATTCATGCAATTATAACTTCATAAACTTTCTAGGAAATATAACAGAAGAAATAAAAAATAAACTAAATTAAGAAAGAACCTCACACTAAGATTTTCTATGCAAAATTTCATCCAAATTCATTTCATTTTAAAAAGCACATACACAAACAAATATTTGTTTGAAACTGGATTAGGTTCCACAACCATCACCTCCGAGAGCAGCAATCACTTGAAGTTTTAATTTTTCTACTTGTACAATCTGATTTGGCAGTGGCGAGTATACTTTTGGATTAAAAGTCATCAGTTTAATTGTCACATTAGAATTTGTTATGTTGACTTGACCAAATAATACAGTTACTTTATATTCCATAAGGGTTGTATTTATGGACATAATGATTTGATTTTTATGGAGACTAATACCCTACTAGAGATATTCATGATATAGCAATTTGAGAAAATAATTCACTACAATGTCATCTTAAAGCCTATGACTTCAATTGTAAAATAAATCATATTTATAAGCAGTATCTAAACTCCTTTGCAAAAGAAAGGGCACCTTATAGTCATTGGTTTTGTATGGATAATATTAATATTTTTAGTATATCATTAGCGTAGATGACTAGATTTCTTTTTTTGATTTTATTTAACACTAAAATCCTAGAAACAGTGTTTTAGTCAATGTAAACAGAAATCCGTGAGAAAATGGATATTTTTATAGGTACATTAATAAAAAAAGACACTAAAAAAATTTAGGCTATTTGCTTTTCAGGCTTTCGATGGTTTCCTATGGAATGTGTTCCCACTCAGCCGAGATCACATGTTTAAGCTTCCTGATGTTTTGCGACGGTACCTGGACAGATCATACTCAACTTTTATAAGCATCTACGTCGCTAAAACGGTGAACCCGAGCATAATCATCCATGTAAATACCATCACCAATTACTGTCAGTGCAGGTTGTGCATGCTGACAAAGGATTCTGTTACATACATTTGCCGCATTAAATGATCCATTTTCAATTAATACTATCTCGGTATGATTGCTAGAAATTACGCCCACCCAAAACATAACAGTTCCTCTACCATAAGGGGTGATTTCTTCAAAACACACTTTAACATAGCGTTTCCCTGGTATTCTTAACACTCGCTAACGTCGGTCCTCACTATGCAGACATATTCGAGCCACATCAGGGAAGAGTACACTACTCCAGTTACCTTTTGTCCAAGATAGGCAATTTCTTCCGAACCTCAATCGAACAATCTGCATATATCAGCCGCTGAAAGCCTCCTCTTCACAGTTCAAAGGCTAAATTTTGCTCCTCATGGTCATGGTTGTGTGCAAAATTTTCTCCCAGAACTTTGCCTTCTTTGAACACAACTTGTTTCTTAGTATCAAATCCAGGTTCTTTGGATAGCTGAATGCTATCCAAAGAACTCCCGTTAAACGGTTGTGAGATGTAACACTGGTACACTCTACTTCCAGCAGTGTTATAATTTTACTAGCTCTTATTGCTCTTTCAGCCATTCCAATAGACACAAAGATATATGAATTAAGTTACAATAAGGCAGGATTATGCGACAAACATAAATTATTCTACTAAAAATAACAAGAAGTTAGTTTTAGTTGCCTGATAACCTTCTAACAAACCAGCAAAAAGTTTGTAAAACGTCACAAACAAAAGGGGTTATTTTTTTAACAATAAAAGCTTCAAATATGGATTTTCCATACCCCGAATCTTTAAACTATTAAAAGTAGGAAATAATGAAGCATTATTCAGGTAGGCTTAAAAATTCATGTTATTAATGTCATTATATATTTTATCCACATCTGTATTTTTCTACATCTAATTAACGGATGGTCCCTGTTATTAAATAATTAAGAGTGGTAGATAGAACTATGTTTGGCTGACTTGATTGGTATGTGTATTGGCGTTAAGAGAGATTAGATTATAAGTATTATTAGATTAAATAATTTAAAGTAATTTAAAGCATTAGTGGATAAAATTATTTAAGGCATTAAATTATTGTTGTTCACACTTATCACAAATCCCTTAACAGCAACTTAAAACACGCAGAAAACATATTTATTTTCTAAGTGACAATTTCTTTTCATAAAATATGGAGAATTAAAGTTTTGAATTACTGGGTGTTGAACAATATTTAGTTTCTATTATCAACAAGCAATCTTCATCATTTAACTCAGAGAGTGAACTACTTACTACCAGCCTAGAGTCATAGGGCCATGGTCTTACATATCATGAACTGACAGAATATGCTTAATTAATCAAGAAACTTCCCTTATATTGTTGACACATGGGACATGTGAAGACTGTTATGGGAAGAAATCATAGTTAACTGAGATCTTCAGTATTATACCTAAATTAATTGAAACAATTTCCCAATGAAATTAATTTTCACAACTAGAAATTAATTACTGATTTGTTACATTCTAAAATATTATATTAATTGATCATTCATGAAATCCTTTTCAACCACTACTTTCATTAAATTATTTTAAACCTGTTTATTTTGAACTTCATTTTTCCTTTTATAAATAAAAAAATGCATCAAATTAAGAGTTTTTTTATATCATTCTAGGTTATGAGGAAAATAAAACTTCTTTAAGATTATATCAATTAACACTAACCAGAAACTAAGAAGAACTGGTGAAGGAATTGCTTTATTTGAAGCTTTATCATATGCTGAGTCTCATAAAATAAAGAAATGTATTATATTTACTGATTCACGTAGTTGTCTTCAAGCGATTTCTTCCAATTTATTCAAGAGCAAATCTAAGTTTCCCATTATCCTTAAGATAAAGCAGATTTTATATCAATGTTTTTGTCAAGGTCTTGATTTACATCTGGCATGGATTCCGAGTCACAATGGCATTTGTGGTAATGAAGTCGTTGACCAATTGGCAAAAGATGCTATTTGTTCTGGTTCTCTAACTCATTTTTACTCCTTCTCTCATGACTTATGTTCCATTGCTAAGGTAGACTTGTTTTCAAGGTGGAACGTCCTTTGGTCTAAATCAAAAACTGTAAAGGGGAGATATTTTGGAGATATTCAGCCATCTATTCCTTCAAAACCGTGGTTCTTTCTTTTTCCTAAAGCCAATAAATCTGTTACATCAACAATTTGTAGAATCAGGTTGGGTCATATTTGTTCACCTGTATTTTTAGCTAAGCTTAGAATCCGTGATAGTTCCATTTGTGAGTGCGGATTGGAAGATGGTAATGTTGATCATATTTTCTTTAATTGTCCTAAACTTTCTTATTCTTTATATGATGTCATCCCTTCAAGTATTTCTCGTCCAGCTAATCTTAAATTCTTAATGGGTTTTGTTTTTACCCCTTTTGTTAAGTTGTTATCTAATTTTATTGCTGCTAATAAAATTCGTTTGTAGTTGTTGTAGTCTAATTCTTGTTATATATGTTATATCATCTGTTTTGCTTATACATTCGCACATTAATTAATTATTATTATTGTTCATGTCATTTTGCTCTTTTAATTTTAATAGCATTAAGATCATTTTCTTCTTATTTATGTGTAGTTTAACTTTTTGTTGTATCCTTTTTTTATCTCTCTAATACTCTCGTGAAAGTTACCACGGTGCGAGTTTTTTTCTGTTTATATATTTCGTTATTTTTTAAGTTTTTATTTGATTGTGTGACTTCCATGATTGACTTGACACTGGCAGAATTCACTGATAGTTGCCATAAACAAAGAATTATTATTATTATTATTATTATTATTAACTAAGAAGAACTAGAACTGAAAACAAACACCACTCATGATGTTTTCTAGATATTGATTCTGACCGAATAACAAAGCCTTATTTAAAAATTAAAGGAACCTTTTATTGTGAAATGAATATATAGATTATTTGTATAGGTTTCTTGCTAATTCATGAGAACTATAATGACAATTCATGATCTAGATTGTGTCAGAAGTGGGGGTTGTGAATAATGAAATATTTTATGGCAAAATGAAGTTGAAAAGACAGATATTTTATACAAGATGGATTCTGAATAATGATTTAAATATAATAAGTAGGAAAGTTTTAATTTTAGATAAAACAAGAGATGAGAATTGCATTCAGGAAAATGTTTTTTCATGGACCTTCATATAAGTTAAATTGAAACTTGTATATAAGACAATATAAGCACAGATTGTATTTAATAATTTTTATAATATTAATTCTGGTAAGGACAGAGATATCACAACCACAAATCAAAAATATCTTCATAAAAAACTATGTCCATTGAAAACTTAAATATCAAGGCATTTGGAATAAATAATTGTAATGATAAATCTTTTTTTTAAACTAAAGCCAAAAAATAAAAGCTGGTCTTATACTTCAATATAATAGATTACACTTTATTTACTTCACAATTTATTTAAAATATGTATATAGCTGTTTCTTATATTTAATTGTTTCATGTATTTAATTAAGAGTTAATAAACTTACTGTAGAATTCCTGTATGGTCCTCCTTGAGGATTGTATGGGGGCATTGGTCGTGGTGGTGGCCATCCAGGTGCAGGTCCATAGCCTGCTGGAGGCTGTTCATAATTATTAGGGTAGCGGTGCGGCGGCGCACCACTCGATTGTAACAGCGAGTTGAGAGTGGGCGTAGGACCTGGTGCTTGAGATACCGGTTGCCCTGGAAAGAACCTTTGCTGCGGTGGCGGTCGTGGTTTGCCAGGAAAAGCGGGGCGCGCCGCATAGTACGGATCCGCGCTCTCTGGATATCGATACTGGCCATATTGCTCTGTTATCGGCCGCTCACCGCCTCGATCGTGGCCCGGCGCCTCGCCACCGTCGCGTGGCTGCCCCGAATCGGCTGACATCGGCGATTTACTCTTTGTGTTCACAACGCCATCGGGCGGAACGCGCCCGACGGACTTATCGGTGCCGTTTTGTAATAGAGCGTTCCGAGATTCACTTAGCTGCTCCGATGGATTCTGATCTACGTTTGTTTCACTACGCTGAGACTCTGCCTGCGTCGCAGCCATGTTCGGCTGGTAGCGGCCGTCCCTGCTTACACTCGCTCTAGCGATCGACCGGCTCACTTACGTTACATCGAAAACGGGCGTCGGATTGCAAAACCGCGACGCGGACACTTCCATCACTAATAAGCCGTTTTACTATACACAAATTGTAACGCGAAACTGACGAAAAATCGTTCACCGACGCACACACATCGATCACATATCTACTCCATTGGCGCAAACGAGGTTATGGAAAAGGTTACATATCTAGCGGGCGCTTTTGTCATGTTCACTCTAAACATTACATATCACTTTCACATTTACCACATTCCAGGTGTTATCACTAACTCCCAAATTCATAACAAACCTAAGGCTCAATGATATACTTAAAAACAGAACAATAGAATCACGAAACTTCCAAAATTATTAGCGTCCGCCATTAAACGGACTTGAAATTCTACAGCACTTGACGACGCTTCTACCTATCTTCACTTCAGTGACAAAAAATAAAACTGATAGAATGACGAATTTTGAATGTATATGTTTAAATATATGTATATATTTCTGTTAAAGTATTATGATTAGCTTAAAATGATAAGTTCTAATCCCAAATATGGAAAAATTAATCAAGAATTATCTGTGCATGTTTACATTTCCGTAACATTGCGACCACGTAGTTAATGCAGGGCTACCAACAACTAATATTGTCTATGATAAGTTCCGCTGGCGCCAAGACTTCGTTGCTATCTTCACTTTTCAGCTATGAAGAAATTAATTATATTTTCTTGAATTATTAAACTAAATTAATATATTTCGTAGTAGTAAATATAAAAAAAATATTTTAGATTAGGTATTGTTTAATAGTAAGATAATTAATGTTCAATTTTATATAAAAGGCTATCAACTATGCATACAAGGTATACCAACATAGAAATAAAATTACCGAAGATAAAAATGGTTTTACATCCGTTCCACAGAAACACACGTAGATAATAACATTTTTAAAACCCATTGTGACTAAATTATTTTATAATCAAAATAAGAAGGAAAATAAAACAAACCTTGATATATAAAAAATAGTATTTCTAATGTGATTTATTTATGCTAGTAAAAATTTTTGTTGATTTTTCAAGAATGATACATTTTAAAATGGATTTTTTACTGATTGTGATTTCGACTGTATGCACATATATAATTAAAGATGATACTGAATATAAACTCTTTGGTTGACAACCCATAAATTTCATTTTCATCATTTGCTATATATCGACCAGTTTGTTTCCAAAAAGCAAATAATAAATATGGAAAAAAAAATCATACAACTCTTATAGATTTTTGCGATATTTTTAATTTAATTTTTTTATAAACATTGTGTTTATTGTTATCTGTATAGGAAGCATTATGACGAAAATCTAGACGAACGGATTGAATTTTGAGGATTGTCATTTACCAGGTTGGCTTAGTAAACCTGGAACCCAGAGCCATAAATTCATTCAAAACATCAATAATCAAAAAAAATTACAGAACCATATCTGCTATCATATAGTTTCACGATTGCAGTGTTGCTATTTATATCGATTTTAATACAGATTTCACATAGTTAACAGGTAAATTTAATATAAAACAATAATTGTGTGGACAACACATACGATTTTTTTATTTAAACACTTGTTACAGACACTATATGAAACCATAAATGTATACATTTACAAGTTTTAAATTTTTTAAAAATAAAATGAGAACGAAAGTTAATTAAATTTCGTCAAAAGACGTACCTCGGAGTCCGCATCGATTGCGCGTTGCGCCTTGCCGCTCAGACCAATCACGTGGTGAGCCATTCGGTCTTCCGTCCCACATTGACAACTACTCATCCACCCGTGCATACGAAACTGATAGTCCACAAGGCATACGTCCACTCCCGATTTACCTATGCCGCTCCGGCATGGTACGCGCTCGTGTCGGAGTTACAGCGCTAACGCATCAAGATCCCGTAGAATCTGTCTCTGCGCGCCATCGTGGTGGCGCCTCGCTATGTTCATAACGACGTCATAGGGAGGTACTTCAGGGTGGAGAGCATCCGCGAGTTCGTGGCCTGGCTGGCTCGAAAGATGTTCGACAGAGTTGATAATGAGCCACACTAGTATTTAGTATATATAAGTTTGCTTCCCTCCATGCATGTCCGCTCCCATGAGAACTCCTGCTATCGCCGCCTGGCCCCCGCGAGGGAGGAGGGTCTGCGACGGACCCAAGGTAGGAAGAGGTTCAACCACATCTAGGCGACGCGAAGTCGATAGGATGCCTGTGGAGTTCATCCCCGAGGCTCGATATCTCAGTTTCGTTAGAATACCTCAAAAGCCGCTGGGACCAGCGGAACCAAATACTGAAGGGCTCCAATGAGTTTCGGTTGAGTAGTGGCGTTCATCCCCGAGGCTCGACCCCACACCCCAGCGTAGGGTGTGGATGTCCCCGTTTCCCCACTGATTATATATGTGCTATATAATCAGTGGCGTAGCGAGGAGGAACGCTACTCACAAAGGGGCGTTAAATGGTCCGCAAAACAAAAAAATGCCGTATAAAAAATTTTAGTTATATTATAATTGATTTCTGGAAAATATATTAAAAATGAAGTGCCAGTGTAATAACACTAATAAATATAAACACTAATAACCAAATCAAACTGTAATAATATTCATAATAGAAATGGACGTGTCATTTCTATTATGAATATTATTACTTTTCTACTAGCAGGCTGATTCGACTCGGCAGACATACTGTCAGCACTTACTTATGGCTAAAAAGGTATTGTGGCCCGGGCGCGAGGTAAGCACGCTACGCCACTGTATATAATTGACTAATAATTAACACGTTCACGCCGGGGCCGATTTGCGCTGTGAGGCGGCGCTTGAATTCATGTCGCGCTCCATCGCGTCAACGATTGATCTCAAAGAAATCCTTTCAGACGATTGAATGATTTAAAAATATAATCCTACAATATTTGTTGTTACGAACTAATAGTACAATCGAATACGGGGCACCGGTGGTACGCGCCGGCGTGAACGTGTTAATCACGTGCCAAAAACATTACACATTGTCTTTATATTTATTCTACGTTATTGAAATACTAACGTCTGGATATTTACGCTTTTTCGTCGTTTGAGAACACTAACTTATTTCATTTCGGATATAGGCTGCTGGGGACCACACAAGAGGTATTTTATTTATTGATTAGAATTAAATAAGATATTAAATTAATAGAAGGGGCTAAAAAGGAATAATAAATAATAAAAATTCAAATATATTCTTAAAAATTGTTTTAGTTTCGTTTTCATTATACAAAGGTGGTTAACACAGATGCAAAAATATTTTTTTTGTACCAATAGCAATAAGATTTTTAAATTTAGTTCACAATTATTTTTTAAGGGTATATATTAAATATACATATATTAAAATACTGTTCGGATTAAATTTGTTATAATGTTATTTTATTACCAATATAAACAAAATATTGATGTTCATATGACAGTCACATTTTTAAAATAATGAAATTGTTGTCGAAAATAAAAATAAAATTATATTGTAAAATGTTAACTATAAACGTTTAACAACATAGGGTTTACACTAGTGGCATTTAACTATTTAATACAAGTAAGAGGTTCTAGTATTCACCAGTATTTTCAACATTTCTGACCCTGAACAGGAAAAGATACAGTTTTCAATGGCACCTAAAGCAGTTTTATTTTACATTTCACTATATTATGTTCAAAGTAATGACTTCTGATCCTAAAGGCAATAGTAAAGAGTTCCCAACAGTGGTCTACTTGACTCTATTCTCAAACTCCATAATACTTATTTAAAAAGATAAAATATGTGATTGTTGAATTTTAAAATATGCAATTAATTTTAATTGTATTCATATAATTTATCGCTTATGTACATGTTTCAATTAAGTTATAAGTGTAGTGCAGAAGATAAAATAGAAAAGATTTAAAATTATATTTAGGTTAAAGAAAATTATGAAGTTCTTTTTTTTAATATTTCTATGGGATAGAGAGGCAAATGAGCAAGCATATCACCTTTTTTCATATTTTCCTAATATGAACATCAACATTTTAGCGACTCGCTTCTAATTTATAAAATGGTTGTTACACAATAAAATTTTTTAACACTATAGATGGGACGTCTGGCAGATACATTCAAAACTACATGAAATTAAGAAATCACATTGCTTAATTTTCCTATTACAGCTAAACTAACAAATTATGACTTTTAATTTTAAATTGAGCGAGTGAATACATTTTGCCAAATATATATATTTCGTCTTCATAAAATTAACATAAACATAATTGAATAAAATTATATAAAAATTTCACATAAATTAGTTATGGCATAAAAAGTATATCTAAATAATTAAAAATCTCAAATTACTCTATTTTAAGTACAATAGATCACGGTGTATTCATACAATAGGGAATAAAATGTAAACAACAGATCTAGAAAATTAATATCGAATATTTTACAAAACGATAATTTAAAATTGTCCTAAACTGTACAAATACACGAAGATACCGGAAAAGTAATGATATTATTGTTACTAAAAATACAAATTAAAAACGCCTTATTTGCTCCAACGGAAGTGTTACGATATGCCACCATTAAGAAATCGTTGCATTAATACTGAAATTCATTCAACTTCACTTATCTACAATAAGGCAACAATGTTTACAACTGAACGTCAATGTCACTAAACTAAGATATATAAAGGTTCAACACTACAATGCATTTAGTATTAAACATTTATACATATTTATATAAAAATTCAACACTATTTCAGTGACGCTCAGATAATCTATGTCATGGCATCTAGAGAAGTATTTTATGGTATAACACTTTATGATCAACTTGATTTTGGGATTTGTTATTCCTATAACTGATTTGAATGTGGACCCAAAAAAAGTATTAATATGTTTTGCAGCAAGTTTACAAGCAATGTATTAAGTATTAAATATTTGTTACTAATTATGTAATAGTTTGATTTTTTAATAAATAGGTAGTTTCGCCACTAAGACAATAAGATAGTTAAATTTTTAATTCATGTACCACCTGAAGAAAGTTTTATAAGGCAATCTTCTCGAACCTCTGAAGTCCTCTGAACCTCCTAATTTTATAAACATGTCTCCAGTGTTATTGAATTTATCCATAGATGGCGTTAGAATACGCTGTTTAAGCTAAATTACAATAAATATGGTTAGTTGATTTATAAACTGGTATATGCAAATTTGAAAGTTATTAGTGATTCTCTCTCTCCCTGTAAGGTGTGTTTCGGGAATTTGAGCATTCATTTTCCCTGAAACAGTCTTTTGTTGGTTACGTGTCAATCTTTTGCAGAAATTTTAACAAAGTCTATATGCATGCTATTGTACACATAGCTCCCGATTTATACGGTACATATTTTACACGGTTTATAAATGACCGATTTTGAAAAACTTTCTTCAGTGTAAATCGCGGGATACGTGTACATATGCCCGATTATAGAAACCAATTTTGTCTCACTATGTTCTTTTAAAACAAAAACTATAGTGTTGAATTTTTATGTGTCGTAGTATGATTCTTTTGGTGAAACCCTCACTTTTGAAACTTTAAAAACACTATCCTTTAGTGATATATCAAGCTCATGTTAATATTGATACAATTTTCGCTGTTGTATAAGTCTCATATGAACTATGTCAATCAAGAAGAGCCGAACTCATCCATCCATGTGAGGTACTTCTGTATGTCCCCCTTTGAAACGGATTTGTTGCACTTGGCCAGTGCTTCCATAAAATCCTGCTTAGTGACCGGCAAGTCTAGCTCCTCCTTGGCAAGTTGTTTGATCTGTTCTGGTTTGAGGCCGGCGATTTTTCGACGCATCGACATCATTGAAGCATCTCTGGAAAGCAGATAAAGCCTTTAAAGTATAGCCAAATAACATTTCTTTTAGTTTGATATTTTTATTAAATCATCTATATATAAATAAAAATGCATCGCTGAAATGTATGTAAGCGCATAACTTCAGAAAGACTGCATCAAATAAGATAATTCTTTTATTGTTGTGTTTGTTATTACCAAGAAAAGGTGTCTGTTTAAAAGATAATTTTTAGAAAATTGAACGGAAAGAAGTAAAAAGAACAATTTTCTCTATTCCATCATTTTAAATCACAATTTACCTAATAGATGGCGCCATCACTATGAATAACAAAAGCTATAATTTACAAAATTAATGTCACTATTGATGGATTTGGCATTCATTCATACTCAATTACCATTTATATTGTATTATTATACAAAAGCAAAACTTCTTCTTCTTCTGTGCTTTAAACTGTTCTTTCCTCTGAGGTTTTGTGTGGTTTTGTTTTTGTCGATGAGGTTTATTGTTCGTGATCAGAAAACTGAAGACTATGTCATTTTTTTCATTAGGTACACTATACACCACCCGTGTGAAGCCGTGGCGGGCAGTTAGTTTTCTACTATAAAGATATGTATACTTGATAATACAATATTAGTTATCATACAAGTCATACAAGTAACGAGAAAAGATAAATATTTTTAAATTAAATGACACATGGGTGACTCAAATGTATAAATAAAAAGAAAATTAGAAGAAAATACTACCTGATTGAAGAAGAGATTATGTAACAGAATTAAATGGAGACAGTGGACAATCTATTCTTAATATTTATATAAATCTTCTAAACAGTGACATAAATGGGCCAGCTCGACCAAGAAAATATCATTCTCATAGAATACCGGCGTTAATTCTATTTATTGGTAGCATTTCTATGTTACAGTATTTCGTACAGTGACTGCAGGGATTAAGAGAGCTGACTCTCAGCCTCTTACTTCAGATCATACCTGAAGTCTCATTATGATAACAAAAGCAATAGCTTACCAGATCAGTGAATTATGTTGTCAATAGTATACAGTAAACCCTCCCATAACGCGGTACTCTTATAACGCTATTTTGTATAAAGCGTTTTCATGTCTCTCGTATAACACGTGTTTTCCCTCGGGTAACGCAGACATTTCCCAAGTTATATATTTGTGCAATTTATAATTTGACAGTTAATTATTTATATTGTTACGTCTGTTCATCTTGTTCTTATAAAATTAAATTATTTTATTAGGTATTGTTCCTAGCTTTTGGTTTTAGGAACATTGATTGTAACACGAAATCTATCGCCAAATGGATCCCGCAGCTGAAGAGACCTAGAGGAAGACCCAGGAAGCGATGGATAGATTGCGTTCAGGAGAATGTGAAGACGCTTGGAGAAAGGAGGCGAGAGGCAGAGCGACGTGGAAGATCATTGAGAAGACCAAGACCCATAAAGGGTTGTAGCGCCATAGGAATTAAGATTATTTACAATGATCCCTCGCATAATGAGCTTATAACGTGGAACCAAACTACCACGTTATAGGAAGGTTTATTACATATGTATGCTTATACTAAAATAACCTTTTAAACGTTTGATAACTGACCTGCATACATTAGTGATGTCTGCGCCGGAATACCCATCCAATTTCTTGGCGACGCTGCGCAGGTCCACTTCGGGATCCACTTTCACTTCGCGCAGATTGATTTGTAGCAGCACTTCTCGCCCCTCCTGAGTTGGCAGTGGAATATAAATTCGTTTCTCGAGTCGACGCCTTAAGGCTTCATCGATGTCCCATGGGAAGTTTGTGGCTGCTAACACCATCACTACCTAGAAAGAGAAAAAACAGCGTAGAGTATAAAATAGAGACTTTTCCCGCCAACTTATATCAGTGACGTTGTGTTTTATTTTATTTCTATAATCTTATATTATCCGTTATATTCTTAAATTGTGGTGGTGTAATATGCAATATAGATCGATTAAGGCGTACAAGTGAAGTGATATGGAATAAATGCGTGTATCGTAATTTAAGTTAACAGAAAAATTACATAGGTTTTGGTAGCATTTTATCAAGTGGTAATGTGACAAGCTAACTAGTAGATTCCAAGATATTTGATATTATTATGATATGATTTTTACTTAACACTGGCATAATAGTTATAACTAATTCTTATCACAGAATAAAAAATAGAGGATTTGCAATTCCTATTATGACTGTTTTGAATGTGGACTGAAGAAAGTATTAATATTTTTTATGGCATAAGGAGGCAAACGAGCAAGTGAATTACCTGATGGAAGGCAATCAACGCCCATAGACATCTGCAACACCTGAGGCATCACAGTTCTTGCCTTTAAGATATGAGAAGGTTTCATTTTTGAAGGTTTCAATGTCGTCGCTTTCGATGTAATATTTATCTTTTAATCATTTTTTTCGTACAGTGCGCATTATAAGTTCACATAGAATAAAATACTATATTAATGGATGTGCAAGTTACTAGTGATGTGTAAGTACATATATGTAATATATATATATATATATATATATATATATATATATATATATATATATATATATATATATATATATATATATATATATATATATATATATATATATATATATATATATAATATATACATATATCTCAGCGTATGAGAATTAATATCATTATTCAATTTTTTATACAACAGTTGAAACTAAATTTATATCTATTGTGGCGACATCTGTTGGCAGATTGAGGTAAGAATAATGTTGGTTTATATAAAATAATTACAATAATTGTAATTTATATAAAATAAATTACTTAGAATAATGTAAATTTATATTATTTTTCATATTCTAAATTATTGGTTATAATTTAGTTGTAAAGAAGTTTTAATACCCAAACTATGTTGAAAAAAGTTAATTCCAAATTCGAAGCTTTTGTTTTTTTTTTTCAAATTATCCCTTTCTTAGTTTGTGACTTTTTACTTTCTTTTCGCGGGTTTGTTGTTCAAAGTTTATCAGGCAACTAAATCGAACTTCTTGTTATTTCTAGTAGAATAATTTATGTTTGTCGTATCATTCTGCCTTATTGTGACATAAACAGATCCGGCCTTATTGTGATATCTTTGTGTTTATTGTAATGGCAGAAAGAGAGCTAGTAAAATTATAGCGTTGCTGGAAGAGGGGTGTAGCCAATGTTACGTTATAATAGGCAAGGTTCTGGGAGAAAACGTTGTACACATCCACGTGAAAACCGCTTGTTTGTGATTAAGGCGCTGAGGAACCGCAAATGCATTTACATAGACCTCAAAAGAAACCTTTAAGAGGTACGAGGAGCACAAGTTAGCCTATGCACTGTTAAAAGCTTGCTCTTTTAGCGGCTAATATACGCAGTAGACGATTAGTACAGGCCCCCAAGTTCCTCCGGTAGCATATGATTTCTCGATTGCTCGATTGCGTACTCTTCTCCGATGAGGCTCGAATTTGTCTGCATGGTGAGGACCGATGTCGGCGAGTGGTACGAAGACCAAGGCAACGCTATGCTGACGTGTGTTTTGAAGAAATCACCCCTTATGGTGGAGGGTCTGTTATGTTTTGGGAGGGAGTAACTTCCAGCTATCATACCGAGATAGTATTCATTGAAAATAGCTCACTAAATCCGCAAAGGTACATAACAGAAATCCTTTGTCACTATGCACCAACCGTACTGACTGTAATTGGTGGAGATACCATTTATATGGATGATAATGCTCGTACCCACAGTTCTGGCGACGTAGATGCTTATATGCAAGAAGTTGGTATTCGTCCTTTGGACTGGCCAGCGCGGAGCCCCGACCTTAACCCCATTGAACATGTCTTGGACCTCCTAAAAAGAGAGTACGATCTGTCCAACCACCTCAAAAAACATCAGGGAGCTTAAACGTGTGATCCTTAAAAAAACAAGCCTAGTCATATCTTAAAGGGCGGCAACGCAACTGTGATACCTCTGGTGTTGCGGATGTCTATGAGATATATAATTTAAAACTGGCCAGTTTACTTGCATACCTTCGCAGGTTCGTCGGTAGCCGACCCCAAGCCGTCCATCTGCACCAGCAACTCTGACTTGACGCGCCGCGACGCCTCGTGCTCGCTGTCGGAGCCGCGACGCGAGCACAGCGAGTCGATCTCGTCGATGAATATCGTACTGGGCGCGTAGAATCGAGCCTGGATACACATACATATATATCGTTACGTCTGCTTCCTATAGGGGTAGGCAGAGACCACATATCTCCATCTGCTATGAACTCGACATACTTTCCTTGTTTCCTTCACACTCATAACTGAACAGAGTACTTTTAACATTATGAGTATCAACAAGGACAGTCCACAACATGACTGGTCTCAAAATTGAGGGGCGTTATTGCTAGCCCTCGCGTTTTTCTATAACGCGGAACCAATCTACTCTGTATAGTCGCCCTGTATTCCACCCACGACTAGCTTCGACTAAAATTATCACGGGTCCACAACAGGCATGAATGTTACTGACGCACAGCACGGCTCAAGTGGATACTCCAAACAGGGTAGAAGGCCAGTCCAGTAGAGAATGACAAAAGTAGAAATGTGAAACTGAAGTTGCACGAATAACACTTACCATTTCAAACAACAGCCGCACCAGCTTTTCGGATTCCCCCCTGTACTTAGAGGTGAGAGTGGAAGAGGACACGTTGAAGAACGTTGTCCCGCACTCGGTGGCAACTGCCTTCGCTAACATGGTCTTACCAGTTCCCGGGGGCCCCACCATGAGTACTCCTTTCCACGGCCGACGGATTCCCTGAGGAGGAGTTCGATAACAAACACTGTGTCATGAATTTTTTATATATTAGATTACCCGATATTTTTATATATGCTTTATTACACACCAAAAACAAAGTTATACAATTATTGATTATAATATTGTTTACATAAAAATGTCGGTCTTATCGCTAACAGCGACAACCCTAGGATGGACACAGTGTTAAAAAGATAATTAGGTGTAGATTTATGATACATTATTGTCAGGATGATAAAAAAGAAATATTAATAAACAAAGTTCATAGTCATAAGCACAAATATAAATATGTATGAATGAGTTAACCGTAATATACGAATATTTAAAAAGATACATAGATTTTGTAAAGATAAATAGTGATTTTTGACAAGCTTTTTGGAAATCGGGAGAGACTTCGCTTGTCTCACCTCCAACGGCAACAAAATCCATAACCGAACAGCCTGTATTGTAAAAAAATGATCAAAGAATTTGGTATGATGAGCAGGCATTCTTAATGTTAGTTTGTTTTCTACTTTTTCTTTATATTTGTAAAAAAACACGAATGAATTGTTTATATATTATATTTGTTACCAACTAATTTTAAGTTAAATAAATCAGTTTTGACCATGCTTACATTATTTCTCATGAGATTTTTTCAAAATTTTGGAAACTTTACATTTCAAAAGTGTAATTACATTTACAATATATATGTTTTATACATGTTGCTCATTATTTAGTTTTAAATAAATGACTATAGTATTTTCTTTTTTGATTAAACTGAAAACTCTTAATTCTATTATAAAAGAACCTTAAAGAAATCCGGCATCCACATGGGCAAGACGACAGCTTCTTCCAACAGTCGCTTCGCTTCGGTCAGGTCTGCGATATCATCCCATCTTATATTAGGATTCTTTTGTACTATGTCCCGTTCTGCAAGAAAGATTTAAAAATTAAAAATGTAAAATAATCTTTCCTCAAATCATTATAAGATTTTATTTAGACCTTAATGAAAGAAAAATAAGAATTTGGAAACATTACTAAGTTGATTGGTGAGAAAAGTATGTACCATATATACTTAAATACTAATTTAATTTGGTCCTGTTACCATCGCAAAGTAACCGAAATATATGGGATGGAAAGACCATTGTGGCTCCTTATTCCAAAACAAATGCGTGCTTTTATTAATTATTTGATTTAGAGAGAAATAGAGAGGCAAAATGTGATTAAAAGAATAAATCCAGTCGTTATTATTAGAAATCAAGTTTTGAATGAAACTATCAGTCCAAATTGATCAGTTTCAGCTTTGAAGCGTCTATGTATATGAATAATTTTTATAAAAGTAGATAAATTATTACACACGTAACGCGATAGTAAGTAAATACATGGATGCAGGCTATGAATGTCAATTAAGCCATTAAGCTCTTCTATTGTCCAATTTCGAACATGTTTTTGTAGACATGTTCGAAATTGGACAATAGAAGAGCTTAATGGCTTATGAAACTATGGAGCGATGATACTAAAGTTAATAGCATGAAGAGAAAATTTAAATGTTATTTTTATTATTTTTTAAATCTATACAAATGAATCGCCGAAATGTATGTACGCTCATGCCTTCAGAACAACGGCACCAAATTAGATAATTTTTTTTGTTGTGTTATTATTATTACAACAAGGTTTGTATAAAAGATAATTTTCAAAAAATTGCACGGAGAGACGTAAATAAACAATTTTTCCCCTTTCCGCCATTTTTTAATCGCAATATAACTAGTAGATGGCGCCATTACTATGATTAACAAACGAAGCTCTGATTAGAACAATGAATGTCAGTATTGATAGATTGACATTCGTTCATATTCAATTACCGCTTACTTTTGTATTACAAAAGCAAAACTTTGTTACTGTGCTTCGTGCTGTTCTTTCTTTTATAATAATGTGTGTTTTTCCGTTGGGTTTATAGGATTTATTTGGAACTTAAACCAAAAACTTACCGTGCCATCAACTCTCCACCCACCAACCACTATACACAACGCCAAACACACACTATCACTTTTCCATCTTGCACACGACACGTGTTTCGCCCCAACACGAGGCATCTTCAGGTATAGTGGACTCTACGGAAGACAACCGAAAAGTGACTTTGTGTGGTGTGGACTGTGGAGTGGCGTTGTGTATAGTGGTTGGTGGGTGGAGAGTTGATGGCCGATTTTCGGTAAGTTTTTGGTTTAAGTTCCAAATAAATCCACTGAACCCAACGGGAAAAAACACACATTATTAATTTTCTGTTATTGTTTTGCTTGTCGCGGATCTTAGCTAAGTAAAACTTTTGACTGTCCATATAGTGATGGATTTCCGCAAAGTGACGCCTGACTCCATTAATAATCTTAAGGATGTAGGAAATTTAAACCGAGAGAGATATTAGGTTAAAGGAGGGAAGAAGAAAACATCTACGAAGTCGTATTATTACTTATCCAAGAATCTCCAGTATAGTGGATATCCTTTAGCGGCGCTGGTTGAGTACTATAAGGGAAACCGTTTAGTTGTTGCCTTATCGATTCCATAAAAAATACTCACCTAACATATCGACTAGATCGCCGTCAGCGGCTGATGGGGGTTCGAATCTCCGCTCCTCTTCTTTGTGCTTTTCGTCGTCGGTATCTCCGTTGTTGTTGTCCCTGTCTTGCTTGTCTTTGCCCGTATTGTGATCCTTGTTGCTCGTGTCCTTTGTTTTTGCTGAAAACATTAATATAAAATAGTTTATTTATAGAATTGATTGACACATTTCTCGAAACTATAGCAGAGTAAACATTGTCGGACTAGATGTCTCTTATAGACGATTTACTGTGTAATATCCGAGGGGCAACGTTTTTGGTGGTTTAGTAAATGCAACGCAATAAGTCATACTTTGAGAAGGCTTCACAAGAGAGTTTGATGTCAGGATGCTTGCTTACTTCTCTCCCTTGTCACCTAGAATCCTGAATCAGGCTTCGTCTTTCTAAGCTTGCGTCTTTTCACCAAATGTTTGCGCAAATTTAACCGCACGTCAGCAATTTTCTCCTAGCGCTAAGGGTAACACAACCACTTTTAAAATAGACCACCGTAACTGAGAGAGGTATAATAAGTGTTACGTAGTGTACACTACACGAATTTATATACAAAAAATAATGTTTGTTCTGTATAATATGTCACATAATATTTGCGTCGTAGTTCCCGGCATAGAATAAGATTACCCCATTTTTATTCGTGTGACGTACAAGGCGACTATGGAGGCAAATATCCTAGGGTGTCCTGTGACATAATTAGGTTATAAGTCGAATAATCGGTAAACGCGAAAAAAAGAAAAAAAAGTACCTTCACTTCAGACACATGGTGTCAACAAGATAGGGTCACGCCTCACACTGCCCGAGAGACCATGGAGCTTATTCGTCATTTCTTCCCTAGCAAATTCATAAGCCGTTTCGGCGATACTTCCCCTGGGTTGCCAGGTCGCCGGATTTCATTCCTATGAAATTTTTTCAGTGAGGAGTACCTCAAAAGTAAGGACTTTGAAATAAACCCGAAGGCCATCTCAGCACAAAAAGAAAATATCCTCTGCGAGGTTAACGGCATTCCGACGTCACTACTACAGAGAGTGGCACATATTACTGTGGCTAGATTCTAAGAACGACCTGGCAGTCAATATTTAGACGTAATAGTTTTCAAGAAACAAAACCCACACTTCTGTTCTTCGTGAAAGTTGAATTTTATTTATATCCCTTGCAGTTTATTTATTATTTATCGGACTATACAGATGGGCAAAAGCTTCTAAATGACTTGCTCCGATACAAACCCCAATACTCGCGTCAAGTCAAGGACTACGGTGACACCTCCCAATTTTGAGGGAGATCAATGACCTATGGACAGCTTTAACGGCCGTAATGATTAATTGGCAAACAAACAAGATACATATTTGGTACTGACCGCTGTGTGCTTTGTGAACATTCGTGATCTTAGGATTTTTGACGTCAGAGGTTTTCCGTTGTGAGGTGGTGGCGTTTCTTTGGGCGGTGGTGGGCTTCTTGGTGTCAGTGCGGTTGTTTCGAGGATTGTTGCGGGCGGATTTCATAGCTGGTGGGCCTCTGTAAATTAAAATGTATTGTAAAACGTGTTTAATTTAATGAAGAAGCCAGAGGGCGATATAGGACAAAAATAAATGATATAATACTGACTTGTGTTCTACACTAGTGGGAGGTGGCCATGCATTGGGGTCTCGGTCAGGAGGCGGAGGCCAGATGTCCGGATCGATCTCGTGCGGCGCCGGGCCCCACATTTGATCTCTGGTCGGCAAGTCTTCAAATGCTGGAAATAAAAAATATTTATTTATTTATGTGAAAATCGCCTAATTGGAATATTAATGTGAGTATCCAAACACAATATAAATTAATAGGAGTGATTCATCGACATTCATCGATTCATCATATCAATACATCGGTAACAGTCCACAGTTGGGCATCTGTCATCCTCAAAATTTAGGGATATTGCTGTTATCCTGTATACACCGAAACCGCAGCAGACCGTCATGTAACCAGCGGATAATTATCATAATAGTGATATCCTATATCTATTATGGATATGTTTTCTCCATGGAGTGCTTACTAGCCCGATCATCCGCTACACACATCTAGTTTTTGCCGCACTGTACAGATAGTCGCTTCATCTAGTCGCAAGGTGCTAGAGTGGATAAGCAGTTACTCCAGCACTCGTTTACTTCAAGTGTTGTCAGTTCTTCGACAAAAAAATAAATAAATAAAAACGTAAATTATGGCTACGCCAAATCACTCAAAATGTTTTATTATTTAGTTGTTTCTTTTCTTCTTTTATAAAGTCGTTCACCATAAGTTTATAATGTCATTAAAATAAACAAAATCCAGTCTTTGTATTGAATGATTGACACGCGATCCCTTTTTTTAATAAAATGTTCTTTGATTTTAATATTATTACAAAAAATGTATCGCGTGTTGTGTAGCCGACCGTGTAAATTAATTGATTGGTATCGCCGTAGTCTACTTGAAACGAAAACTTTCCATCAACCTTTTCTCTGAGAGCCCTCTCCCTTAAGGCTCAAAACACACTTTAGCGACGGTTTCTATTTTAATAGACTATTCGTGGAAACCATTTCAAATCATACTAGAATGTGGGGCCGACTTCTGTAGAATCTGATCTGATAATCTGTAAATATATTTTCATAATATTATTTTTGAAGAATTGAAGCAAAGGAAATAAATATTCAGAAGTTGGTCTTCTGTGCATGTACTATATAATATATAATACATATACAAAAACTTATTATTATCAATTTTTGACAATTGTTTTAAACAAAATTTATCTGCAACGTGAATATAAAATAATTCCTGATTTAATGTGGATGTATATATGGAACTAGCTTTTTGGTCAAACCTACGTGGGCATTTTGAGTTTCTGGCAAATTTCAGCGAAATCGACCCACAAATGATGATTTTCGCTTGATGTATGGCGGCCATCTTGTTTTCTGGCATTTTGGATTTTTTTCTCCCATGTTTTCACACTAATCACCATATTTTATTCGAGGACAACCCCGGTAGGTATTACGGTACGAGCAGGCCGTGAATCAACTTTTACCATCTTCAGATTTTATCTCTGCCTTACATTCGAACATTTCCCTAGAACTAACTTACCCTCTATCTCTTACACTATTCCAAATAACATGTCAGGCAGTCAGTGGGTGGTAATCCAGCTTTATAATGTCACAATAGTTTCTCGCAATCGGTCATCATTGAATTTTGAATCAGTATAATTAACATTGCTGACTTCAAATTATGCAAGTTTTCACATGAATCATGTTTTTATTTACAATTGTTCAATCGCCAGGGATAAGTGTGTCTTGGCCCTTATGTTTCTATGGGCAATCAGTCAGAGATTGCGTGTTAAATCAGATCGCGTTCAAAGCACATCTTCACGAAATACGGCCAGCTTCGAATTTCGAATACTAACTTCGAAGGTTATATGATAACGCTTCAATGATCGTATCACAACATGAAGCGGCACCTTTAAAAGAAATAGAACTTTCGCCATATTTAAAACTGTGATCTGTAAAACCCATATCAGACTCCTCGCCTATATAAAGTTAAAAAGGACGTCTTTAAAGGGTCTTTTATAAGCAAATATAAATTTTATTTGTTCAATTACTTGTTTAAATATAAAGGTTGAGGATAGACAAGCAAGCGTAAGTCAGCAAAATAAAAAAGTCGCGATATTTTTTAATTTTTACTACCTTTATTTTATTTACGTATATTGCTTCGTTATATACACCCCATTTAATATTTACCTTTAGATATAGCGAATATTTATTATTTATATAGCGAAATTGTCAGCGACGGTAATGTCTACTAATTTAAATTAGGTTAATAATAATTTAATTGATCGTTCTATCATTAAAATAAAATCTAAATAAGATTTATTTAAAAACAGGTAATATTATGTGGCGTGCAATGGTAATTTAATTAAATAAACAGCATGCGCACGCATTATTGGAACATGTATCGCCGCCATGTTAAGGTCGACACTGGCCTTTAAAGCCTGTTTGTGATCCAAATTTGAAAGTTCCGTCTGTACACGTTCGTTTACGAGAAAAACAGCTTACGTAGAAGCACCGAGGGCAAGGATTTTACCCTTTAGGGATTTCTTGTAAGCAAAGTACTGGTCGCACGTGCAATGTTTCGAGTGCAAGAATTTTAACTGTAGCCGTTTTTAATAATATTTAATGAGAAATCCGGTTAATATATACGAGGAATATACGAACTTTTCGAGAAATATATCATTTCATAAATCAATGCTAAATAAGTTTACGTTTCAACAGTAAATAGTATATATTAAAATATTTATTTATTTTTTATATATAAAATCATTATAATTTTTAAGGTTATATATTAAAATCATTACAATTTTTAAACGGTTTTATTTAGCTTTACTCCGTATATTTGTTTGCTTCAAATCTTGCGACGGATTTTTCAACTAATTCCACTAAACCGATCGTTATGAAATTTACACACTCATTGAGCCTATGACAATACAACATAATGATAATTTCAAATAGGTAGTGACAGTCTACCAGGAGGTGGACAGTGGAACTCTTCTATCGTCACTAGTAATTATAGAAGATCTTGAACCTCGAGTTTGGGATCATTTGGTTTGACAAGTTCCATACATTCTTCTTCTAAGAGTGCCTCTCCGACTTGCGAAAGTTGGCAGCCAATTCAGCACAACTCTCCTCCTCCTTCACGAGGTGCAGCAGTTCTGGAGCACTCGCTATCCCGGTCCACTCTCTGATATTACGTAGCCAAGACTTTCTTTTTCGACCAACTTGTCTTTTGCCCGCGATTTTTCCCATCATAATCAGTTGCAGCAACTTGTACCTGTCATGTCTCATGATATGACTTAGGTAAGCAACTTGTCAACCTTTGACAGTCCCATATATTACACTCAATAAAACAAAAAAAATAAAACTAGAAAATATAAATTGGTAAAAAGGCTTTTTATTAATACACAAAAAATAAAATATCAGGCGCATAAAAATCTGTATAATGACTGTGTAGTTAATTCAGATTCTTATGCGCCCCTCGCCCAATCTACGGCTTCATGCATCCAGTATGTTAGCCGCCTTGCGCAGATTGTAGCTCTATTCGTCCGGAGGCCGTTTAAGACTACGTTTGCCAAAACACTGTCCCCAGTCTATTCCAATGTTTGTCGGATCTCCGACAAGCTAGGAATACAAGTCTTCAAATATTTCAAAACAACGCTCTATATTCTAAATGTAGCTACAATTGGCAAAATCATGTAAACGGTGATAATAATGTTTAGTGCAACAGAACTAAAATGCTGCGTGAAAGAAAGCCGGTGTAGCAATCGCTTGTGTATCAGACGAGCGAGCGTGACGGAAATCGGAAATCTTTCCAATTATGTCCAGCATTTAATTGTTATAAGATTTTATAGATTACAGATACACTAATAAGTACATCTAAATAGTTTTTTACAGACGAATACTTGTCAAGAATGGCATATCAATTGTCATTAGCCGAAATTGTCATTATATGGGCCGACTCGTCCGGGAAGTAACACACTCCCGCTGAAAACCGGCGTCGGAGTGGTAGCTTAGCTATCGTGCTTCGTCCTGTAAGCGGTTGAGTTCCAGAGGCCTATTCCCACTTCCCCTCCCATAATGTCCTTTCCTTAAAGGCCGGCAACGCGTTTGATCAGCCTATTTCACTGAAGATGTTTTTGGGCGGCGTTGATTGCTTTCCATCAAGTGACACGCCTGCTCATTTGCTTTCCTATCCCATAAAAAAAATATAGTAGTGAAAAAAGAACTAGCTCAAAATAATGCTGTGGTAAAAGAATACAGCTGATTTTCAGCTATTCAAGTCAAACGTTTTTTTACTGACTGTCATAGTAGCTATAATATTTGTTTATTTAAATAATCCAATATACAACGAAAATAGAAAAGAAGCAAAGAAATAATAATTTAAGGACATAACAGTTTTGAAGTATTGAAATTGAAAATAGTTGAACAAATATCTGGAGAAATAATTAAAAAAATATTTGATATGTTTAAATAGGCGCAAAAAGAACGAGAAGAGAATTTCTCGCGCCGTTTATTCTCTACTAGCGCGCCTTTTCGTTTCCAAAGCAGTGGTAGTTTATTACTTTTAATATTGACGTCAATAAAGTTTCCTTGGGAATCCATTTTGAAAAAGAAAGACTTTTGCAAGAAACTTATAACAGTTTTCAACTGTCATTTAAAAATGGTCAATTTGATAGAAACACGATCAGTACCCGCCAAAGTGTAGAAACATCAATTTATATTAACGGTACTGCTATATAGGATATTGAAGTTAGGGTTAATATACATTGACGTCATTAGCCAGGGCGTCGAACCATCAAAAGTTTATTAACTAATATCGATCCGGCGAACGTAGTTCATCTAAATGTCAATCACCTTGCAGTGGTGAGGTTTGCGCGACTTTACGTGCCATCGCCGCGTAAGGCCAACGGCGTAAGACGAGTTTCGCGGCACTAACGGGCTCCATTGCAGAGCTTGCACCGTTGTCCTTGTTGGTAATATATGGATTTTACCATTTGGAGCATAAACGACTTCAATATAAAATTGTAGCGTAAACATTCGAATTAAAAATTAAAAAAAACCAAGAAGACACAATATCAAAACATTTGAAAAAGATTGTATTTGAAGAATGAGGACACTATTGCTGTATTATATTTAGGACTAGCTGACACTGCAAACTTCGTACTGCCGTTCGTGAACTTTGAAGTTACCAAATATCATCAATTTTCAACGGAAAGGCGAAGAAGCAACGTAAAAAGGGGGTAACCTGTAACTAATATCCTCTGTTTTAGACACTTGTAGTATTAAAAAGACATTACCGCTCTTAGAAATTGTATGATAATGGACCTTTGACTTTTACGTTGGTCGAACGTAACAAGTACTAGCAAAATTACGATTACTTAGACGGCGGTATATTGCGTGAGTATGGTACTTACCTCAATGCAATACTTTTCATAGTTGCAGGTATCCATGGGTGTTGGTGATTGTTCCACACCAGGTGACTGAACTACTTGTTTTCCGACTTCAAACTTAAAGTTGTACTTATTAATGGAGTCAATTTTCGGTAAGTTTTTGGTTTAAGTTCCAAATAAATCCACTTAACCCAACGGAAAAACACACATTGTTAATTTTCTGTTATTGTTTTGCTTGTCGCGGATCTTAGCTAAGTAAAACTTTTGACTGTCCATATATTAAAGTTGTACGTTTATTCGGTTATTTATTTGTATGTATCTGTTATCATAATTTTCTTTATTGTGAATATAAGTATATCAGAATCTATTCGTCTAAGACTCATTATTATACAGGGTGTCCAAGAACTCAACTTCAAGCCGAAACGGGGTGATACGATTGATTGTAACATAAACATCATGAGAAAAATCAGAAAAAAATCTATCTCGTGCAGTTTAAAAATCATGGGCATTTAAGAAAAACCTAGAAATTTGGTCAAACTGTAACCATTTTTCGGTTATTGTGGTTAATTTTTATTATTTTTGTTCATTTAAACTTTGGAACCGTAACCCTAAATAACATTTCTAGAATCACAGTAAAAAATAGGGACACAATTGTCTCAAGTTTCCTAGAATTAAGACTATTTGTAAAACTATGAATTTAAAATTTTCAAAATTTGTCGACTTTGAAAGGCCCTCCTTTAAAAAGAAGTACTAGAGTGCCTTGGCAAGTGCCATTGAAAGTTGGCACATTTAATCACGATTGTAAAATGGTACAATACTTGTCAGTTTCATACTAATAAAAAAAATTTGCTAACCCATTTTACTCAGTTTAAATGTTTTTTATTCGCACAAACTCTGTAGGTTCTTATTTTTAAGATCTTCAGATAGATTTTTTTTCTGATTTTTCTCATGATGGTTACAATCAATCCTGTCAGTGAGTTCTGGGACACCTGTATAGACGCATGACATGGGATTAGAGATGCAATTTTAGTGTCATTCAATGCTACAATGGCCTTCCATTTACCCTAAGGGGAATCCAATGAATAAAAACAATGGGTTCGCGTACGGGATTGGATAACAACGGTGGACATACAGACCGATTGACGCACGCGATATTGTGGATCAAAAGACAGGTAATATGATGTATTGTTAGGTGTGCATACCATAAGAGAAAGAACGAATTGTGATGTCACACCATTCAATAAGTTTATACGCTGCGAGCAAATTTAACATATGAGTTTCTTAACCGTTGGTTGGCTTTTTGAAACTTAATAGATAATGGGAGGAAGAGAATAAGAGTACCAAGTGGTTGGTCAAAATGGGCCTCTGGCACTCAACTCAGAACGTGATACTTTCTCAAATGATATAAGCATTATCAATAAAAATATATTCCTCACGTGACAAAATTTAGCATAAGCTCTAATGCACAGGAAATGTTCATTATATCTTGCAGCATCCCACTGCTGGAGATAGGCCTTTCCCAAGGCGCATTATCTATCCCAATCTTCGTCTACATGCATCAAGTTTCTTTCATTTTTCACCATAGTCAGATCCAAACAACAGAAAGGTAACCAGCCTTGAAACACTCTTAGAACACATATCACTAGGCCAAATATTTTTATATTTTATTTAAATGAGTGAACTTTTCCAAATACATAACTGGAAGCGTAGGCGGACGCAATTTGAAGGAAAAGAGTCAGTTTCGCATGTCTCTAAGACACAAAGGACATGTACAAATCTTTTTTTCGAAACCATATAGTCCATATATCATGTATCGCTATTGGGCAGGAGCATTCCATTCTAGAGGAACGGACATTAACAAACCACGCTTGTTCAAGGCGGATTCGTCGGGTATTCAGACTCGGAAAGCATATTTGTAGGTCATACATGTTTACCTCGATGCGGGAATCGTACTCGCGACCATGGATTCCTTAAGCGGCAGTCTCGTCGTCGAGCAATTAGCTGTACTCTATTTACAACCATATATGTTTATTTGAAAAAAAAAAAGTCTATTAACAAAATAGGGCTTAGAAAACAGTTACTAACCAGTGACCCAACACACGGCCGCTGATTTTTAACCCCTTGCCGTGCCATTTAGCTCGACGAAACTCAGGCCCAAGTGTTACGCGTCAACGCGCGTAAACCTTTTTTATTTTGCATTTTGTAAGTGTTTATTAATAAATTTCAATATATAAACTACTTTGTAACAGCAATTATAAGACTCGTGACTAACTCTGTTGGCGTACTGTTAGAGACTAATATTTGATGCGACTAATCTGTACACGACCTCGGCTCGTGATGTTTACGTTTGGCCCGACTATGTATTCACGAGCCTGGCTCGTCATCTTCATGTTTTGGCAAACATTTTCATCACGAGTCAGACTCGTTAAAGCACGGCAAGCTGTTAAACGGTATATTTATTTGTTTCAAATCTTGCTTCAACTTTTACAACTCTAACTAAACCGATTCTTATGAAACTTTGCACACTTATATTATACTTGTACTTTTATAGAACATTATGAAATTTAAACTTGGTATCAAGGGTCTGTCAAGAGGTGGACAGGGGAACTGTTGTATCTTTAATAATAACCCTATTGAGTATGGGCTCATTTGATTGGTGTTGACGAGTCCCATACATTTGGTGAAAAAAAAAACCTAAAACTAGAAAGTAAAAATAGGCAAAAAATAAGTTTATGTTAAACGGTTTTATTAACATACTTAAATAAAAACGTGAGGCGCATAAATCTGTATGGCGACTGTATTATTGAGGGCTGTAATTTCAAATCCCTCTAAAACGGTTAATCCCTCAAAATAAAGGTTTTAAATTTTACTTTCAATATGTCTATAAGTGCTGGAGTGGAGACCGCGTCTCGGTAAACGTAGTGTGGGACGCCCCCCGGCTAGATGGTGCGACGATCTGCGCAGGGCGGCTGGCAGAAACTGGATGCGTGTAGCCGAAGATCGGGCTAAGTGGCGCTCCATGGGGGAGGCCTATGTCCAGCAGTGGACTGCCGCAGGCTGCTGCTGATGATGATGATGATGATGTCTATAAGTTAACTTACATAACCCACTTAAATTCACAGTAAAATCAATCTAAAAAGTAATGTTAGTTACAAATGCCTTAGCGGCATTATATAATGTATTATGTTACAATCACAACATATTCAAAATAATCTTCTTATATAAAATTTCTTCGGGATTATTTAGAGGGTTTTGAAATTATACCCCTCAGATATTCAGATTTTAATACTTCAAAGTTTCAACTTAAAACTTTTTTTATCTATTTTAAATAATTTTAGAATTTTAGATTACCGGATAAGACCATAGTATATATACAATTTATAAACAAGCAACGTATATATATATAGATTCACCCGTTAGTGGACACACGTACATACGAGTATGTCGATCACAGTCACAGATAACAGACAGAATCATTGGCTGTACTGTGACCAATTGGTTCGGTTCTATGTTTGACCTGCACACTGTCCGCAAATAGCCAACAATGCAATAGAGCTAACCTAACGAGGAAATATTGCAACATATCACTTATGATAATGGCCTATAAGATTTGGGTGGTCTATGTCTCCGTATTGATAAAAAGGCTTCCTATATTTTTAACTGGAATTCTTGTTTACCACTCCAACTAAAAATTTCGATGGTATGGTTTACCTCAATAATGTAATGGTGGGTGGAATTAGACCCACATCCGCAGATTGTAAGCGCATGAATTAATATAATTACAGCCCCTTATTACCGGTTCATTTCAGATACAAAATGTTACAAGTAACCTTCAGAATAATAGAATCTCATTTTAATACTATAGCGTCATGTCCATGCATTACTTACTGCCAGTAAGAGGTGTGATGGCTTTTTCTCCGTCATGCTGGAACATCTGCAATGTCGCCACCGTTGCCTTGAGCTGCTCATACTCCCGCGCCATCTGCCTTTGCACCTGGACACAATACAAAAACACTTACATTTTTACATAAACGCTCGACTGACTTAGATCTATCTGAGAACAAATTTTTCTCTAGAATATATTGGCACTTTGCTATCTGGTCTCCAGTTTTAACCCTATTTCTTTCCGTGAATATCGCATTAGGCGACTATGGAAATAAGTAGCGTAGATAGGCAACAGCGCCTACCTAAGTAATAAAAAGCCTTCCGCTATCTCTAATCCACCTGCCAAGGATGAAGATCACCACCTCCCAATTTTCCTAAGATTATAATAATGAAAAATAAACAAAATGTTGAAAGTAGTTAAAAGATGGCGAAAGAAGATAACTCGACTATCAAGGCCCATTATAGTGAGCTCAATGTCCAAAACATCGCAACAAATATTTTTTTATATAATAGAGCAGTGGTGAACAACCTTTTTAATCAACGGGCCAATTTAAATTTTAAAATTTTTTGGCGGACCGCACATAAAGTAACACTTACTAATAATTTGTTTCGGTTTAGTATGTACTACCATTTTATTATTTTATAACACTTGGAATTAATTTTATAACAATATATTGATGGGAGAAAGTCAATGATTGGCGGGCCGCACAAACATGTTTATGGGGCCGCAAACGCCCCGCGGGCCGCGTGTTGCTCATCCCTGTAACAGAGCATGCAGCCCGTTTGCTTGCATCTGATGGTAAGTAAACATCGCTGCCAATTGACATCCGCAACGCCAGATGCATCACAAATGCATTGCCGGCCTTTCGGGCCATGTTGAATACTCTAATGTCATAATTGTTGGAACATCGCAGGGTAGATCATACCACAGTTGCACTGTTCGTGGCAGAAAACTGAAAATGAATCATATATTTGTGTATCATATCTCAAAAATTTAACCCTACATAAAGGAATGGGGTATGAAAGTAAAGCATATTTATTTATTTTGTCATACCATATAAATGGTTATATTATAATGGTTATATTACGTTTGGTAACTAAGGATGTTTTTCAATACACCCGAACGGCGTTTCCATTGTTACAGAACGATTGGAGCAGGCTTCCGTGCTCCTTCCAGGAACACATCGTTAAGATTGTATCGCTTGCGTTGTAGCGTTGGCCGGTGCATTCAAAGAAGTACATTATTTATGCACAGTAGGAGCATTCCTTTTCTTTTCTCTAATAGGTATATTATATTTTATTTGTGAATATTTTTTATTTATGGTGATAACGCTTAACCATCGCACGCTTAGTTGTCCAAATCCAGGCGATGAGGATACAACCCAAGACTACTGAACCGAATACTAAATCGCAAGGGTACAGAAGCTTCTGTTCGTTAGTTCGAACTGTTGTGCAAAAAACGATTTTCAAATAAAAAATACTCAAACTATGCAAATGGTAGACAGATATATACATAGATATAGATAAATATATATTTTTCATTGTATACCACAAACATAGTTGTACAATAGTTAATTATAACATTATGTATATACACTTCTATCACACACTTTAAATTCATTCCACACACCACTACTTTATAAAATCAGATACCTTTAACGATGTTCGAACCGTACCGACATTGCAACCTTCAATAAACAAGTAGTCTACTGATATTTCAAAGGCCGGCAACCAATTTGTAGATAGATAGATATATTCTTTATTGTACACCAAAAACAAAGTTATACAATTATTGATTGTAATATTTATATACAAATGGCGGTCTTATCGCTAATAGCGATTTTTTTCAAATTACCGTAGGAGGGACAGAATGTAATGCATATGTTGACATTAAAATTGCTTTCCACTAGGAGATACGCTTGTTCCCTATCCCATAGGGAGGCAAACAGCTCACAACAATTTGTTCCAGACAACCGTTATAAGATAAAATAGATACAATTAACGAAAAGCGAAGAACAAGAGCGTACAAGTGCGAGTGCATCACAAAGCAAGAGTAAGAGAAATTCGATCTCCCACAACGATAAATTTTCAACCTGATGCCAACACAAGCGATGACAGATAACAATGGTATATTACTTTAACGTAACATGGCTTAGGTGTTTTATTGTAAGACGCAGAATTGATCTGAAATTCCAGGCATATTTATGGAATAATAGTAGTACGCGAAAGTCTAATGTAATGAACAGCATTTTTTAATATGGGTTCTATTCATTTAACTAGATACGGCTCTTGTGTAAGAATTCTTGATTTTTCTCTGTGCAGCAGGAAAATAATTATATGCACAATGAATGGAACTTGTTCCTGTAAATGGGAGACTCTTAATTCTTTACAAAGTCGCTTGCTTATCTCACGAAAATTCCGTCAAATCCTACAACCCGTTCCACTGTCAAATGCTAGGTGAACATTTTTAAACTTTTCAATTATCGTGTAAAAAGACTAATAATTTCCTGGTTCTAAATCGGTTTAGCCGTTTTTAAGATATACCTTCACAATACATACATATATCCAAGACAGATTAGTAGGGCACCCCGATTTGGAATAAATATCTGTAGAGGCCTTATATATATTAATGATGCAGGAATATAATAGAACCATTGACTCCGAAAGCGGTTGCTTCACCACCGAGCTATTGGTTAAGTTTCGATTTTTCACCACGTCAAAAAAGCTCAGTTGTTGAGGATCGTGTTTACGATCTGAGGTCGTAAGTTTGTATCCTTCATTGGAATTTTTATGTGAACCATTTCCTAGCACAAGCATTATTAGCTTAGTTGGAATGGTTAACAAGAATTCTAGTAGGTAATATTAAAAAATATCGCTACCCTTTTTTAAAAAATGGCGTATAAATCTTAAGGACGACGTCCTCTATTCGGATTTTGAAGCAAAACGTTCCGCTCGACTTTTCACCTAATTACAAAGCCTTGACCGACTTGTTTTTTTAGTAACAACGCCAGGCACCGTACGCAGAGGTCAGTCTGCGGCGACCGGCCATAAGTGTACATAGTAATTATTCAATACTATAGGAAATCGGACACCTGAAACGCGACCGAAATAAATTATTTGGAAGGGTTCAATGACATTAAAATGCCCGAGTAGATACTGATACATATGATAGGGCTGCCACTTGACTAAAACGTGAATGTATAAACAATTTACTTTGGAACAGTCAATGAAGATATTAATTTCAGTAAAACGATTGACATTGAGATAAATATGTATATCTTTTATTATCTTATTTTATATCTTCTGGGTAATCAGCCAATCTGCCTTAAAGAAGTGTGGTGGGACAATATCAAAGGGAGGCCCTGACCCCAGTAGTGGAATATGTATACGTCATAAAAATATCTAATAATGGTAAAAAAAAACGTTAATATTAGGTGCGTAACTAAGTTCTCGTTGTTTTTTTTTATAAAAATGCAACGTAATTGTGTAAAAATGCTTACATATATATATTATTCGAAGTATTGCCCATCGCTAGTTACAACTTTTGTCTATCTTTCTAGCAGAGCTGGAATACCGTTACAATACAAGTATTCGTCTTTTAAGGCTATCCACGGACCAAGCCATTTTTCGATGTCTTCATATGAGCGCATATAAATTTTATATGCGCTCATATGAAGATTATTATCTCATATAAATTTTGTACATATAATGATTTAAGCCAGATCATGTGCCATTGAACGAAACAAGTAATAATCGGATGGCGCAATATCTGGGTAATATGATGGATGGGGTAGTACTTCCCATTTGAACGACTCCATTTAGGTTTTAACGGGTTTGGCAACATGACGCCGAACGTTGTCATACAGTAGAATCATTTTTTCGTGTCTTTGATCGTATTGTGGTCGTTTTTCGCGCAGTGCACGGCTCAGTCGCATCAATTGAAGTCGATACCGCTCCCCAATGATGGTTTCGTTTGGTATCAACAGCTCATTATAAACAACACTGACCAGGTCCCACCAAATACACAGCATAACCTTCGCAGCGTGTATATTTGGCCGAGCCGACGACGTAGTAGCATGACCGGGAGGTTCCCATGACTTTCTTTTCTTTGGATTGCTGTAATGAATCCATTTATCACCACCCGTCGCGTTGCGACTTTCTTGAAAGAAATAAGAAAAGTAACACTTCCCGCAAATGACGATTATTTGGCAAAAACTCAGACAATTTCACACAACTCTATATGACGCCACAATAAAATAACTAATGTGTCCGAGCGGTTTGTTTACTATATGTCTAAGCTTGGTTCATGACGTTGGTCAACCATGAAATGACGTTGGTTTTGGATATGTCAAAATAGACCAACATTTACTGCTGGAGCCATTTAATGACAAACAGCAAGAACTTAGTTGCGCACCTAAAACAAACTTAATTACCATTTAGAATGAAAACGCATGTTGGTTTATTTGGGAGTTTTCATTTTATAGTGTTTACCTTGACACTAGCACTAGAAGCAAGGCAAATGAATTACCACTTTAAAGCGTCACATTGCTTGTTTTGTGAAAACTCCAATATTCGGGAACCATGCAGGTGATAATATAATATAATAGGGGTGTCATATTTTGAATCAATTAAACAAACGGAAAATGATAATGGGTCGTATGACCAATTAAATAGAAAAAATATTCTAAATCATAAGCCTAGATTGAAGACAACCCTATAGATTATACAAAACGACAAGACGAGCAACACCACAATAGAACAAACGCTTGGCTTGAATCCAGTCACTAAATTAGTCTAGGTGACCTAACTGATCTGTCAAAGCCTGCCCGCTCTAGCATCGAATAATTCAACGAGCTTACACAGAGGAAAGACCTAAGCGTACAACATGATTCCGGTTTTTGAATTCCACTACCGCACAACTCGCCACAAGAAAAAGTTTCAATCCCACCATTTGGAGGAGTAGCGATCCAGTGAGGAGCGTTTTTCCAGAAACTTCTTTCCGCGCACCACAACCCTGTGTTTCCAGCTGTTTCCGAACCGATACGACCTTGAAACTTTTAAAAAAGAAGAAAAAGGAAGGACAGAAAAAGGAAAGGAGTTGGGACTCCGGAACACAAAGAACACTTAATGCCATTTTTTAATGAGGATGTGATACATTTCCGATCCATTCATGCACGGCTTTATTAAAAACTAAAAATTATAAAGTGATCAACAAAATTTTGCGTGAAAATTATACTCGAAGAATTGAAAGTCAAATAACTAACTAAAACGATGTAATAAAATACATCGTTTTAGTTACCCTAAATCACGCAGAAATATTTCATGTCCTAGATCCTAGATTATTGTTTCAAACTTAGTTACTTCGACACGAGTGAAAGGCGCTATATAACTTTTGAAGACTTGATATCAGTAACTAATATACTTCCATTTACTTTGCCACGAACAACTTACGTAACAGTTATATCGAGATTCAATAGTAAAACGTTTATCTAAGCACATCAGTGTAAGCTGGTACCTGCTTGATCTTCTAAAAAAGTATTTTGTTGAATGGATTTATTTGGCTTGTTCGTTTCGAATCGTTCGACGGCTTTTTCAACAATTTCTACTATATTTATTCTTATGAAACTTTGAACACACACTGAGTTCTGTCAAGCGGTCGACAGTGGAACTCTTCTACCGTTACTAGTTACCCTCTCAAGTTTTCCCTCATTTGATTGGTTACGGAGTCCCATACCTTATAAAGAAAAACAGACTAAAGATCAGAAAATAAAAATAGGTCAAAACATTTTTAAGTAATAGAAGTTTTAATAAAAATTATTATAGAATCTGTAAAACGACTGTATAATTCATTCATACTCTTAGGCGCCCCACGTTTTTATTAAATTGTGTTGTTTTATTAACAACGTTTAACTTAAAAGTTTTTTTTAACTATTTTTATTTATAAGTGTGGTGTGTCATCCTTGACTTTTATTTTTATCTGTGCTTTAAAATGGGGGCGTTTAGGTAATTTGTTTGCATATCTTAGTAAATTTCATTTTATCTATCAATTCTCAAGAGTTTTCTTTTCGTTATCATGATATTTATTATTCATGTCCAAACATCAACAGGTTTTGATTAAAAAAAAATTAAATCGCCTTGATTTCTATAATAGCTAATTTAAAAAGTTTACTACGAATATAGTTATCGATAAAAATACACCTTGTATTTTTATCGATAATTATATTCGTTTGATCAAGTTTCGAAAAAACAAATTTTATATATACATTAAATAATAAAATAAGTTCGACTACTGTAGATCTTTTAAAATAAAATGAAAATTCCCACGCATCGATTATAATAGCAAACTATCGTTATTCAATATATGTGTGAGGGGAATTCCAAGGAACACACCATGAGCAAAAACCCGAATTAAACAGGCCAATGGCCCGCGCAAAAACGCAGCGCAGTGCCAGATGTTGACGCATAATCGCCACTAATTGTAATGGATAAAGAGAGAACTGCTTGAGACCGGCGCGTGTTTCACACGTTATGACTCATTGTTATTTGATTTATCATTAATTTATTTTATGGGTGTTGTGTTTATTTTAATATTTTATTTATTTATTTTATGATGTCAATTCTTCATGAATTATATACATAGAGAAATCTAAATACATAAGTCATTTATAGTTACAAAGCATTCACTTATCAATAAAATGTTACTGTCGTCACTAAAATTATAAATAAGAATTATTATTATTATTATTATATATTCACGCCTATCCCCCGCAGGGGTTGGCAGTGACCACAGAGCTCCATCCGCTGCCATTCATCGCAGCCAAACAGCTCGTCATTGGTCGCTTTTCGCCCTCGTGAGAATCAGGACGTGACGGGTGGCGAACCACGTCGCCGTCATTTTTCGACAAATTAGGTATATTAAATTCGTCTTAGTGAATCCCACGAGCCGCAAGGGCGGATGGAGGTCAGCCCCAGCAGAGCCCTGCATGCTGAGGTAAGGCATCATAGTCCCCGGGGGAGCCCGACCCCGGGACGATCGGCACGCTTGCGACTAGGCTCGCCCTAGCCACGCATCCATTGGCACGGCAGACCGTGGATTGGCGGAGAGGAAGGGAAAGGATAGAGAAGAAAGGAAGGGACAGGAAAGGAAATGGGGATTGGGTGGGTTACCAGACTCGGAATAAACATTTATAAATCCATATAAATATTTATTCCGATGCGGGAATCGAACCCGCGACCATTGACTCCGCGGGCGGAGGGCTCCGCCACTGAGCCAGTCGGTCGTTATAAATAATTTATCTATTATATAAATTCAAACTGGTAACTCATTCTAATTCTATGGTCATTAAAGCAAAAAAATTCCTTAGTATTATTAACGTCCATTAACCATTCATATAGTCTTACTTTAAGTAATCTTGTGTTCAATTGTTGTTTATGCCCGATAGTATTCTGGATCTTCCAAAATTTTTCTTTCACAGAAAAAATCTTTATAATAGCGTAATTTTTTACAATTTATTAAATATTAAATACAGAAAAGCATTTATTCTATAGTCTTTTTACCTATTTACCTGATTATTTTATGTTAGGTGTATCATTTTAAAGAGAATTGATGGAAAATACAAGGTTTTAATATGAAAAAAAAATTGGATTATCAAGTCTCAAATTTTTCTTACAGTCGTGAGTTGGTATAACCTATTATTAAAATATTTACAGTCACCATAATAAAATTTGTGTTTCCTAAATGAGAATATAAATAAATCGTTCTCAATTACCTGGTATCGATTTTTGGCCACTTTTTGGATTGAATCATTTTTGCAAAACACGGCCCCCAATAGCAAGTGAATAGAAATAGAAAGAGTGTATAGTCGAGTCCTGTTCTCATATATACACAAATATAATTCGCTGACAGACCAGAAAAAAAAGGGATGTTAAGTATACAACATTCTCAGCGACGTGGCCGTGTTAATGTCTAATTTACGAGTTTAAAGGGCTTAAGAACGTTTCATTTCTTTCGTATAGTATTCCAAGAATAGTTACAAAGCCGTTTCCTATTTCAACTAACATTAGTTCTGATCGTTGGTTCTGTCAACAAAAGACATTTAGGAGAAATGCGGAAGTCGTTTATAGAAATACAAAAAAAAAATTTCGAAACGCATCGGTATATAATAAATACATAAAGTCTTTATTATTATTGTCTATCATTAATTATCATTGATTAATTAGATTTAATTTGTAGAATCGACAGCTTGTCCTTCGACAAAGGCCTCCTCCAAAGATTTCCATGCCACTCACATCTCATTACATATATTTTTTTGTCATAAATAAAGATAAGAGTATGTACAATCAACATTGAAAGTAGCAACCTTTTGTAAGACTAAAAAGGTTAAATCTTGTGAAGCATCATAAATGTACATGTAGTTCTACTTTATCGTATTTATGTATATCGATGATTCAATTTTGTTAAATGACATTATTGTTAGTGCTTGTAAAATGTATGATATAAGACGGTCATAATCTTTAAATACGCTGTTTGTTTCGTGACGTATACAGTAGTTACCAATTTACGATAGCAATCAATTACGATCTCCTTATATGTAGACACATAGTGTACACTTTGGCAATGGGCTGACACATGTGATTTTACTCTCTGCCTTATTTGGTATTCAAGTATATAAGTAACACATTTTTATGAAGAAGAATCACGCTTCAAGCAAATTTAAAAAAAATGGCAGTTTTATGTCTCCTGTTCAATTTATTCAACGACTTTAAATGTCCTTTTTGTAACTATTATTTTTTGTATTTTTTTATATATTCACGCCTATCCCCCGCAGGGGTTGGCAGAGACCACAGAACTCCATCCGCTACCATTCATCGCAGCGAAACGGCTTTCCCTTAGTCGCTTCTAACCCTCGTGAGAATCAGGACGTGACAAGTGGCGAACCACGTCGCCGTCATTTTCAACAAATTAGGTATATTAAATTCGTGTTAGTGAATCTCACGAGCCGCAAGGGAGGATGGTGGTGAGCCCGATCCCGGGACGGTCGGCACGCTTAGGACTAAGCTCGCCCTTAGCCACGCATCCTTTGGCACGGTAGACCGTGGATTGGCGGAGAGGAAGGGAAAGGATACAGAAGAAAGGAAAGGGCACGAACGGATATGGGGATTGGGAGGGTTACTAGACTTGGAATAAATATTTATAAATCCATATATATATTTATTCCGATGCGGGAGTCGCACCCGCGACCATTTACTCTGTGGCCGAAGCCACTGAGCCAATCGGTCGTTGTATTTTTGATGTGCAATAATAAAAAATATCAATGTATCACTACAGTACACACTGAATTGGAGCATACATCATACAATCATAACCGTAGCATAAAAAAGTAGTATACTGTTGCGACACTCTTGTCCTTTTACTTAACTCTACTATAAAAATAGACGGCAACAAGGAACAATGTTACAATATTTTCTATAAATGCCGAACGCTTGGTTTATGCTGAGTACTTTTACTTCAACACATAGGAGTTAATTCTTGTTATATGAGGAGCACTGTAGCAGCTTTTTTAAAGGTGCAGTAAAGCAAAAACGTTCCGAATTTACAATCATGAGCAAAATTTATTAAATTAAGCGATAAAATGTAACGCGCTATCTCATATCGTCAAACAACGATATCCCTTTACAATTTCAACACGTCGCAATTTAGATAAAGTACCTACTTCATTTACATTTAGGTAAGGTTGATAAAATAGAACAGTGACGTCACGCTCGGTAATGAGTGTTAAATTTTTACTCTCGGACATCCACACTGCGGGTAATAAATATCTGCAGTAAGGTACTCACGTAAAGGCCGACTAGCCCGTTGCACAAAAGCGTAATAAAAGTATAACATACGCTATAGATTTCCCTAGACTCTAGGGCCTGGAGAATTGATTTTCGAAGCAGGGGTCTCGACATAATAAAAGAAAAGCAGGAAGCAACAATAAACTCGACATTGCTTGAACTACGCTGTTTATTACAGTATTAAAAACAATAATTATTGAGTATACTAGCTGACCCAATAGACAATGTATTGTCTAAATTTATTAAATTCATACAAAAATTTTAAAAAGGTATTTAAGGTTATAGTAGTTGAAATTAGAGCCTACTTACTTCCACCACGAAGAAGTAAATACAATGTAGTAGTTAATTCGCGCGCGCGCGCGCGTGTGTGTGTGTATGTACACACATCTGTGTGTGTGTCTTCTTTTCATTTTAAGCAGTAGGGACGCTTGGGAAGGAAAGCTTTGGGATCCCCGGGCCAAGTGAGAATTATGCATATTCTAATCAACAGCAATTATAAAATAATAATAACAATAATACATTTATTGGCTCAAAATACGAGGAACAACACGCTTCGCTTCTGCAATACCTTTGGCACTGCGGATGTCTATAGCCGGCATTAATTGCGTTTCATCAGATGATACGGCTCTTGCTTTTTTATCCCATGAAAAATAAGAAATAAAAAAAAAAAACAATTGCACACATTAATAATTTTGTCAATAAGAGTGGTAGACAGCTTTTATGGTTACTTATCATCAGGTGATCAACTTCCTTGTGCACCTACTGCTTCAAAAAAAAAGTAAATGTAGTCAGACGGCACTCCAACAATTGCCAATGTCTATCAAAACCACTTTCGAACATCACTATCGCTCGATTGCCCCTTCACTGGTTGTTGTAATTGTACAAAAAAAAACTAATGTTCACTCTTCATTTCTATTTATTCGCATTATTGAACACTGATTGATGAATAAATAAGGGTAATTACATATTTAAATGTACATCTATGGGCAGAAACATGTGTAGTTAGTACATTACAAACACACACATACATACACGTTCAAACACGCGAAACATACAACTCTTATTTAATTAAACATTTTTTTATTTTTCAATAGAATACCGAGAAAATTGCACTATAATTATAATATAATTACACTAAGTTATAAAAATTATTACATTATAATAATATTTTTGGTTTACAATGCTATTAAATAAATAGGATGATCTGTAAATTGACCAGGCGTGTAACTTATCACTCTTGTGTTTATGCTATGAAAAATACTATCAAATTGTATCGTGGAGAGAAACGAACCGTTTAATTTCTTTAAAAAAAATAATATATCAGAAAAAACTGGCCGTAAAAATCCCTTGTCCTTCGTACGGTTTGTTCTAGAAATCTAGATACATATACAATAAAACAACTTTCCATATTTCCATCAGATTGGTACCGGTAGTTATACCCCACCCACACACACACAAATTACAACGCGCAATCGTAAATGACCTAAAACGATGTTTTGAATATTCGAACGCACGAAGTGAGTAAAAGTGTGACGATTCAATAACTGTTCATAAAACATGGTGCGATTGATAGATAGTGTGTACACATAGAATTAGTTATAGAATAGTACAGTAATTAGAACTATGCTGAAGGAAAATTAACGTTAAAATTTTGAGACAAATATTATTTAATTTTTTTATTATTTAATAAAAAATAATTTCTCAATTTTTTAAATTATTTTAAAAATTACTTAACTGTTTTTCGAACAAAAAGATTGAGTACAAATATATCAACAAAACGAAATGTAGTTTTTGTACTTCTGTAAAAATAACCCTCAGATACCAATATGTGTCAGTAGTTAGCCATCCGCCTACAGTGCTTTTCAGATAGCTAGAGTCATCACAGATATATTATATAATATTGAATATAAAAAATTACAACGACAATTTGGTTAATTAATAAGTCAATTTCAGATTAAACTACAAAAATTTGTATGCTATTTGAAGATAACGGAATTTGTTCCAAATTAACATGTAAAAACGAACATAAAAAATATATATTCCCGCAAGTACTTAAATGATGATTATATTATAATTAATTATAAATATCGTGCAGTTAAGGAATTTTTCAAGTCGTTATGGTCCATCGCGAAAATCATTTAATCAATTTTAATGCATCGGCAACCGTTCAAAATATCGCTTATTATTTTTTTTAAAACTATTGACGACCTTTTTTAAATATTTCAAGGGTCATCAGGAATCGTCTTTTAAAGTCCGTGTGATCGAAGTTGCGAACTATATTTTATTATGGATGTTGTTTTTTTATTGACCATTTCCATATTAACATTTGAAGTTCACCACTTTGTTTTCCCGCAATACATTATAGTTCCTTAATATTTTATGCATTTCTTACTCAACTGCGGCTATCAGCAATGCGACAGCGTGTGATATGACTGTGTGAAAAACGCTGAAACTATGCGTATTTTATTTATTTTACAATAATCGGAAAATTAACCAACTAAAATAAAAAATAATGAGTACAGATTATTAAAATAAAGCCAATTTGAAGTTTTCACTTATATGTATATAGGTAGCATAAACAGATTATCCCTCAATTCCTCAATTCTAGTATGAAAAATATCGGTCTTTATCGTCTGAGATTATGATTAATTAGTTTGCTTGCACGCAATCTCTCTATAACTTCGCTTCAAAGGGACAAGCAAAGTATTGTGCGTTCTCAATGATAAAACGGGAACACGTAGACTAATCTTAGAGCGCAGTGTTAATAGAAATTTTTATCCGATAAATAAGGTCTGCGTTCATAAAATTTTAAAAACATAAAATTTCTTATATCTCTACATAATTACGGTGATGTAGAAAATGAAAAAATCTTTTTTTATGGGATAGGAATGCAAACGAGCAGGCGTTTCACCTGATGGAAAGCAATCAACTCCGCCCATAGACTTCCGCAGCATCAAAGTGTCATTATGGGAGTGGGAATGGGAGGGGGAGGGGTAGAGGGAGGGGGGAGGATGTTGGGGCTCTGGAACTCGGCCGCTCACCGTAAGAAGAGCGGTAGGTAAGCTACCACTCAGACGCCGTTTTTCCGTGGGAGTGTGGTACTTCCCCGGGCGAACCAGCCCATTCATGCTACAAACAAATATTATGCCATTCTTGACTAAGTATTCGTCTGCAGCGTGGCGTGGAGTACCGATGTAATTGTTTTAGTTTGGACTCCAAATTGAAATGCATAATCCAAGTGACTTTGGAAATACACGATTTTCAGGGTTTTGATATTTGTAATAAAAATTAGCTCATAATCTTAACACAAACCCATGTAAGTGCCTTTGACGCTTCATTAACAATGTTATCTATGTCTCGAAATGAGTAACCAAGGTCCTTAATAACACTAACACACCGTCAATTTAACCGTTTTTACGAAGGGAGATCCTTTTTCCCTTGTATGATAAAAAGTAAATTAATGTTTAACCTCTTCAGGGACGAATTTTTTCAAGTGAGAAAACATTGATAAAATTTTTCTTTTTATTACGAGTTATTCACCTTATATCTATAACAATTCAGTAAGATAAGAAAAAAACAGAAAATAGTAATTTTTACAAAAAAATAGATAATGTCCTCATATGTGGCCATTTAGCGTATTTTTTCTTGAAATAACTAAAATAAAAAAAAAGCTAAACGTACACACATGTGCCAATGTCCCTGAAGAGGTTATAATTTTCTCAAAAACGACGTGAAATGTTGATAGATTGATATGTGAAAAGTAAAGATGATTTAATTTTCTGTAAGCTTTTTTTGTAAGAAATGAGACGTAACCTGAAGTGAATAAGGAAAATGCTACTTTCCAAATCAGCGAGAAGCCTCATCTAGCCGTAGACTACTTATTCGTACCTAGTTCGGTGCAAGCAAGCGCTTAATTTGTTAAAAAACAGCGTGATCACGTTCCGCATCAATTAATTACTCGGCTATAGATAAAAACAGTTTACAAAGTCAAGGTCAATTGATAGCACGCTCCTTCTGATCCCCTTGATTCATGGACTATAGATGATTAATAAACTTGCATATTATTTATTCGGGTTAAATGTCTGTTAACTTAGTGTGTGTCACCCCTCGTCCAAATGGAGTGGCGATTAGCGTAAGACGGCTAGCAGAAACTGGATGCGTATAGCTGAAGATCCGGCTAGATGCCTTGCGATAAGCCTATATCAAGCAGTGAGCTATCAATCAATAACTATTATACAAAAACTATATATTTTTTTAGTGTTTTTATCATTAAAGTAGAAACAGCCTGTTTTAGAGGATTTACGCTTACAATGAGTTTGCTGCTTGTTTTCTATTATTGGATTTCTTTTTTCTAAAATGACCTATGTAGTTATTAATTTTTGTCGTTAGTCCTTTACAAAATAATCTTTAGAAAACAAACTTTTTCTATATCCAGCAGTCGAGTACCAAAAGCTGACGATAGTGCTACAAAAGTTAAAACCTTTATCACTAATAATCAATTGTTCCATGCATATTCCATATATGCCAGGGATTTGTCATCATCATTATCCATTTAACAAAACGAATAATTTTTTATTAGGGTTGCATGACTTATCTTGGACAAATCTTAAAATCCTAAAACTTCTCTATTATGATTCATGTTGAAAAATGAGTATAGATTAATGTCTATACTATATCTTAATAGACATGCATGTTATTTCCGCCAGCCAGATCAACCTATGAATCATATAGTCCAAACATGGATTGAGTGTTCTTTACAGAGTGACTTCGAAGGCTACTGCGAAATAAGGCTTTAACGAGTAATGTCACTTGCATTTGTAGTGTATTTTTTACAATTATTTTTTTTTATGGAAGGAATATATTTATATGATAAATAATCTCTAACATCCATGGACATGTACAAAGGTAAGGTCACTGCAGATGCATTGCCTACCATAGGCTAAGGACGCGAATAATGAAAGGGAGAAAAGTAAGGATTTTCCTTCTTCATCTTAATTCCCCCTTCTCCTCCCATTATTCACATCTTACCCTACAACATAGGCATACATACCATAGGCACCGTACATAATTACAGATGTCCACGGGCGACAGTGATTACTTAACATTAACACATTGAAGACGGTATGCGCTGAAAAGTGTCTAGCCTCCGTTCCCGCACATTTTTTATTATAATCACTACAACCATTACTTTTTTATGTCTTTACTTGCAATTACAAAAGATTGCATCAGATTCCAAAAAACGTGAACTTCCGTCATCCGTCGCCAACAGTTGAAAAATAAAAGACGAGTATTCCCGTATCCCGTATTCAATGTGTTAAGTGACTTTTTAGTTCGTTGTCCTATCTCTTACGTGAAATGAAAAAAGTCTTTAACGTATGATCGGATCATTATACATTTCGGAACCATAGTAAATTTTGTAAAACAATAAGATTCGCTTTCGCGTTCATTTATATTCTATTTTTATTTTGCATTCGCACCACAAATAAAATCGTTACTCTACTTTGGTAAACGGAGCTGGATTATAAGCGTTAAGTTACACAAAGAGCGATCGAGTGTAAATCAATTTTGTTGGGTTTCACTCGCACAAAAACATCCACATAAAACGTGGCAAGGGCGTGCGCGCCGCTTGTTCGTTTCTGGTAGTCGATCAGTTGACATTTCTAATAAATTATTATTAGGGTTGCGCAATTTACTAATTATATACAACACAAAATACGTTTAAACCCTTTTTTTAATGGGATAGGAAGGCAAACGAGTAAACATATCGCCCGATATTAAGCAGTCAACATCTGCTAAGGCATTGCATAAGCGTTGACGTTTGAAAATTGTGTAGGCTTATTGTTAGAAGATTCTAGCGTCATATCGGTTCGGAAATATCTCTGAAGGTTTCAGAGAGCGGTGGCACGTGGAAACAAGCTTAGGGAAAACGCACCGTACTGGATCGCCAGATGATAAGGATAAAACTTTTCTTTTAAACGAGATAAAAACGAGATAAAAGATAAAATAAAAAAAAAGGGGAAAAAAGTATTTGATTACTTATCCCTATTAAAGTCACATTGTGCTCAATTACAGATACCGAATAACCGTTAAATTATGTTAGCACTGCTGAAGGTGTGGGCGCAGTATGATTCAGTGCATGTATCGTTGACCTGAACAACTAGACTATAGTGGCAATGAAGCTTGTGAGTGTTATTGGAGACGGGGGGGTCAATGTAATAGAATTGCGCGAACACTACCAGAATTACATATACATTTACAATTAAATTAAGTTATTAGTATTTTTTAGAAGTCTAACAATGTTTTTAATATTACTAGAATTCTAACTAACCATTTCCAATTACGCTAATATTATTTGTGCTAGTATATGATTCACATCAATAATCCGGTGGAAGATACAAACTCTCGACGTTCAGATCTTACGTTCAAGATTCACTATATATTCATCATCATGCTAAGTAGCTCATACATCTATTGCTAAAAAGTTCAGTCGGTAAGACTAAGTGTGGTTCCTGCCATTGAATAAAGACCCCATTTCTTCATGTTCCAGCAGATAGACAGTAGTGTCAATTTGAATAATACAAAACAATGTGAGATCTCCAAGCTGCCAAACATGGGGATTACTGCAACAGCCCTCATTTAAATAGAGGCCAATATGCAACAGCACACCTTTATGTCTGTATTGATATGATACTATTGTTTCTTGTCAATCAGTTATGACTTACACGAGCGATACATTCAATAGGAAGGTGAGTATGTAACGTATTAACACATACATAGGCACAAAATATTAAGTAGTGTTGAGTTGATAATAGGTATAGGTCCGGTAAACGTCCGTTTTATTTTATCGCTAATGAAATCCATTAATTCAAATGAGTGAATGAATGTTGTGATCTGTGTTACGGGACTTAGGAATATAAACGTGCGTGAATGCTTGATAAAAGGGACGTCGGTATCCCACATGCCGGATTAGTTTCGAAAACGAAGTCTGCTGATGTAGATTGGGACTCCATGACAGTCTATACTCCATATATATCAAAAATGCAATCGGTACCCAGCGTGGTAATTTTGTTATAGGTAAAAAATTCATTATAAGCCATCAAATACAATTGCATCGAATACCTTACTATCACAAGTTATATCACTAAACCAATAATATTAACCAATAATAAAGGAATATATGAAACCGCATTTCAGCTTTGAACAAATATGTCTACTCTTCCAGAAATCCTCCAGAAGGACCGTGCCCAGCAGCGGGACATAAATATATTTTGAAAAAAATATCTTTTATACTTCCAATATACATTTAAATTATTTACCGTATCGACTAAAAACGATAAAAAACAGGTGTAATATATTTTATGAAAATAGTATTTTCGGTGGACGATTGCTAGCACTACACCGTAGAAAGTATAACAGATAATGATAACGTACCACGAAGGAATAATGACGCTTTAGCTTAAGAATCATAAAAAAGTTTGTAGTTTTTTCAATTCCTACTATTAGTTTCCTCTTTCCCTATATATATTTATTCAAATATATCTTGTTCAAATTGTCAATCGTTAATAAAAGACTTTTTTATTCATCCACTCAAGTTCAAATACATTTTATTAAACGTGTAGTGGATGACGCTTAATGTTAACACAGTTTACATTAATTATTAATTAAATAATTAATTTTAGTTTTCTCTTATACAAGATATAAAAGTATGAATTAACTTTAATTTTTTTATATTACTTGTTTGCTTTCAATTGTTGATATACTATTCAACTAAGCTACATTCCGTTTGAATTATAAAAAAATTGCTCTATGTTATTGGTGATCTCTCTTATCTTGCCGCATTTTCTTTCCACTCTGGACGGAGTTAGCAACTATGGTCAAAACTACTTTCACGCATTGGTTTTGTTAAAAAAAAGTACATTCTAGGAACACACTAGAAAACTGTCGTTTCTTTTGTGCGATTTTGAAAAGTATTGCATACTTAAGTACTAATATATAAGGAGAAGATAAATAGAGGAGAACATAAATTAAGGTGAAACGAAGTTCACCAGGCCATCTAGTCGAATATAAGCAGACAGTCATGCAAACAATTCAGTTAGTGGGTGACATGAATAATAAGTTTCCTTGAATTCCCTTTCTTCTATGATCCAAGCAACGCGCGAGGAGTAAGCTAATTTTGAATTAATATTTGTTGTATCATACATTTATGTATACCATTATTCATAAGTTAGGAATGTTTCGTTTATTTGATAACTATCATGTTAAGGTTCCTCACATGATATGTATCAAATAAACGAAACATTAATAGATATAAAGTCATCAACCACCGTACGTATGACACTGTCCGTAAGATAAGGTATCTTATTAAGGCACAAAATTGTTGATTTTTCACCTGAATACTCTGGCTTTACGGTTATTAACATTCTGGAAGTTTCGGTCTCGTCACAGGGAAAGTTGGGGGGTATGTTAGCAAAAATGTAAAAAATAAATCTACGGGCACATGCTCACACGAGAGTATTTATTAAATTAATAAGTTTCCTAACACATACAAGGGAAATAGACGTGAAAGCTTAACACTTGCGTGTCAAATAATAATTTGGTTCGAAAGTGTATCGAATCTGCCAATTCTGAGTGAAGTTGTTTAGAATACATTGGAAATCTTTTCGCCTATTATTACTTTACTAAGTATAAGGTATTTTTAATAAAGTTACTATAAAATGCAATTTTCTTGTATATTGTTTTGTAAGTTTTACCATTGCAATATTGGCTAAGGATTAAGGGGATATTTCGATCAATCCAATGTCATTAACTCTTATACAAATGTAAGTAAATAATCTCTTAACATCAAATAGTAAACATTACTAAAAAATTGTTAACCATTAATGGTTGTTATAATAATATAGTTCATGTTAAGTCTCATTGTAGGTAGACTTGCAACGACGATCATAAATCGTAAGCGACCGGCTATTGCCACTATTTATTATTTTAAGTTGTTTTTAATGTGGGCACAAATATTGCAGACCTATTTAGAAGGCGTTCATAGTGTTACGCCATAGCACATTAATATGGAACAGCTTGTGCCCACTAAACTCATTTGTATGGAAATTGAGTTAAGCAAGAAATAAACAACTTTATAAACCTATAAAATATCAATTTCTATCTGTCTTCAATAGCATTCTTTTAAAAGGTAAATTACTATTTGTACTGGAATCCCCAATTTTTTTACATGGTTAAATATAGATAGATTAATGATCCGTGGAGTCAATGGTCGCGGGTTCGATTCCCGCATCGGAATAAATATATATATGGTTTTATAAATATTTATTCTGATTCCGAGGGGGGTTAACACCCCCCCATCCGCATTTCCTTTCCTGCCTTTCCTTTCTTCTCTAACCTTCCCCTTCCTCTCCGCCAATCCACAGTCTGCCGTGCCAATGGATGCGTGGCTAAGGGCGAACTTAGTCGCAAGCGTGCTGACCGTCCCGGGATCGGGCTCCCCCGGGTACTATGGTGCCTTACCTCAGCATGCGGGGCTCTGCTGGGGCTGACCTCCATCCTTCTTTGCGGAACGTGGGATTCACGACGAATTTTAATATACCTAATTTGTTGAAAAATGACGGCGACGTGGTTCACCACCCGTGATCTGTCTAGCTTTATGAGAGCCATGGCAGGGTATTCAAATTAATTTCAAATTTTAAGTGAAGAATTATAATCTCTTTACAGCACTGATGGAAGATGGCCTAGAACATAGGTTCCCAAATTTTTATGGACTACTTGTAACAAGATAAATGGCTAGATAAAATGTTTTTCCTTAAAATAGGGGTATTTCATAATGCTCCCCCATTAGCCTTTGGATCCACTACCGAAAAGCTTCCAATGTATAGTTGGGACTAAAGGCCTAGAGCAATGTACAATACACCTGTCCAATGCATATTGGTTTATTTATTTTGAGTTTTGATGCCCCCAGACTCAAAATAAATACCTATCAGCCATAAATATATATATTCCAATGTAAGAATTGAACCTACTAATGACTGAATTGACTCTGAGTGATAGCTTTGCCACTGAGCCAATTAGATTGTTTATATAATAATATAATAATCTTAGTCGACATTTTTTTAATCATGTTTCACAAAACTGTTAGTCATAATTCTTTCACAATAGGCATGTATTGAATTGATAAGATTTTAATAAATATTTTCTTAGAACTAGAGGTGTTTTCATTATTCACTTATTTAAACATCTATAATTATAATGGCTTATTTTAACGTGTATTTAAAAAAGTGGTTACTTGAAACTAAGACTTGTATTAACTTTCATTAAGAAGAAACATTTGCATGTTTTTATGAGATAGCAAGCCAAATAAGCAATAGTATCACTTGATGAAAAAGCAATCATTGCCACCAATAAAAATTTGCAACACCGTAGAAGCATTATCATCATTTTAAAAATGTGTTGGCTTATTTTTTAATGTTTCCAATCTTATGTTCCACTAATTTTTGTTTTAGTCTGAAGTTCTCATGTCTTTCCTTATGTTAATTATAATTTGAATGCTCTTAATGTTAATTTTGGTCTATGAGTGTAAAAGGATAGTTATGAAATTCTAGTCAAATATTTTTGTGGGTTTTCTAAATTTAATGTTGCTAAAAAGTTAAATTGACTTGTTTGTTTAATAACTGTAATCAAAACATATAAATAAAACTGGCTGTTGTACATTTTTAGGGAAGAAGTAAGCAAACAAGCTACGGAATTATGTGATGGTAAGTAACCATTATGGACAGTAATGGTTACTTACCATCACATAATCATATCAACTATACTGAATGAACTATAGCTACATTGCCTACCTAATGGTAAGAATAAGAAAAATGATTGGGTAATAATAAAGTAGAGAAAGAGGAAGCAAAAATAATATTGTAACAGAATTTTATTTTATTATTACACCAGCACTTAACACCAATATTCTGTATTTTATACTATGTAATTCAAACCAACCCATTCATGCTATAACATGGCTCTACCACTATTCATATACCACGATACATATTAATTAAAAAATGGGAAAGATGAAATCATATTTGTTAAAAATATTTACAAAAATTTCAATAATATGTAAGCTTGCTTCAATAGCAAACTACAAATCAATTAATTTTGTTTTTAAAGTAATAATATTTAAAAAGAAATAATATTAGTGCTTCTGAAATGAATCGATTTCCTAAATGATTAGCTAAATAAACTATGGCGTTGACACTTGTTACACGGTTTAAGGCAGAAAAATAATAAGTAAACAAACGTATAAAAAGCCCGTATATGTGATCACTACAGCCTTCCGCCTTCACGAGGTAATACTAATTACTCATTTTATCGAATAAGGAAACGGGTACTACGTTCAAGGTAACAAGAAATGAGAAATAAGGACTGTGTATATGCAACTTACCAACTGCCACTTGGACTTGCGCGTCTGGTCCGCTATTGTTATCAGAAGCCTATGGATCATCTGGACGGTGCCTTCATAGTAAACTAGCGCTGACTCGTAATTCCCCATTAGAGCCATTTCTCGTGCCAGCTTCGTATTCTCGCAAATTTCGCCAACAGAAACTGCCATTATTGTCATTCCCGCTGCGTGCATAAAACTATTCTATTGCGAAAATTTTTATCTTCCACTTGGAGAATGGAATCGCGTGTGACATCCAACGATCGGAAAGCACTCAACTCATTTTAAAAACCATGCCATTCTATTTTTATAATACCACTAGTGTTTAAAATTTAATTATGAACCTATTTATTTTGAAGATAAATAACTTGATTCATGGCTACAGAAAATTTATAAAATCAAGTTCATCTTTTGAAGACAAAACAAACTTTATCAATTTTGTTCGACAGATCACAACACGACAAATACGACATATGCAAGAACTGCCAACTATACATGAAAACATTCTATACTAATTTTGCCAACTGCTCAACCAATCACAAGAGAAAAGGTGAATGTTGGTACTTTTGTCCATAATGTTTATATATTTATCATTTTCACAGATAAAAAAATATTTTTTTACTTGCCAAACGAAATCCAAATTTCGTTTAAGTGATTGAAAAGGAGTTTTCGCACCAAATTACATCAGTAACTTTACGTTTTTATTTAATTTTCATTATCTCATGTTATTATCACCCTTTCAATACTCTGATTAAGTGATGGATGTGAAGGGACGTGAAATAAATGCGTGTATTGTGTCTTTCCAGCTTGACTACGACAATCCATGCAAGTTTTAGCAGAGCGTTGACATATCACATGACGTCCAATTTCGCGGCCATCTGGAAGAAAAGGCCAAGCTGGCCTCAAAAAAAATTAGGTGTGCTCAGTAGAGCAAAACAGTATTTTACATCTGCCCATTGCCTCCAACTTTACAAGGTACAAGTCAGGCCATACATGGAATACTGTTCTCATCTCTGGGCCGGGGTTCCCATTATCAACCACTTGATCGCATACAAAGTCATGCGATCCGAATCGTCGATGACAAAGATCTCATCGATCGGCTTGATTCTCTGATCGGAGGGATGTCTCATCTCTCAGCATTTCTTACCGCTTTTACCACTCTTTCCACGCACCACCTGCAGAACCTGTAGAACCTGCTGCACCAGCTACCTTCGACGGTTTTTCCGAACCAATACGACATTGGCACCTTTAAAAAACAAGCCTACACATACCTAAAAGGCCGGCAACGCTTCCGTGACTTCTGCGGTGTCGCGGTTGTCTATGGTCGGCGTTGATTGTTTTTCATCAGGCGGCTTGCTCGTTTGCCCTCCTATCCCCTACTATTTTATCTAAAAGTATCATGACAAACAAAATTTACATTTCAAAATTAAATCAACTTGTTGTTATTTAATTTGATACTGGCATAAATAGCTACAGCTAATTGCCATGAAAGAAAAACATTGATGAAACTGGTTTTTTTTTCAAAATTCATAAATAATTTTAGTGATTTAATTATGACTACATGTTATATAATAACATCTAGTCATACTTAAATAACCGATATTAATTTTAAATTTTGTAGAAACCAATAATTTCTGATATTACTAGAATTCTTGTTAACCATTTTTATTAAGCTAATAGTGCTTATACTGGAAAAATATGGTTCAAATCAATAGTCTAATGGTAGAATCGAACCGGCGACCTTACACCGTAAGCGCAATCCTTATTAATATTGCTGCTTTGATTTCTTTTAGTGAGCTGTAGATCAGTTTCTCCATTTCGATCAGATGGATCGAGATGGAGAAACGTCGTGTCTGCCCTATGCCCCACCAGGGGGACTTAGGACTCAAAGAGAGAGTTATTTGATAATGGATTTTATTTTAAGAACTCAATATTAGCAAAGGTTTTTAATTACTCATTTTTTTAGGCAAGGCGTTGAAAAACAAATATATTAACAATAAACATTATATTCATAAAACTAGGTACATATTATACATAGTATGAAATATAAATAAGTTCTTCAGTAATACAGTATTATATCTATTTACATCAGCATCTTTTATGAACAACTTTCATTGTTAACACGTTTGGTCACCTACACAAGTATTATTAAAATATGAAAGTGCATATGGACCATCATATTTGTAATAATAATATATAATTTTAATTATTTTTACATTTTTTAATCTAATTTATAGCAGGAAAAAAGAAGTTTTTTGGTTTATTCAATTATGCAAAAAATGAGTTTATATAGTCGGCACCTTTACATACAGGTCGCTTCGCGGCCGCCGACTATAATCGGCACCCATAACGAAATGGCTAATATGAAAAAGCATTTCAATATTCTTAAAGCAAACTAAATCATTACAATATTTTCAATATTATAATTCACTGTAACAATATCTAACCATATATAATGTTATACCAGTTTATTTCGATTTTACCATTTATGCATGATTTATTCAGCAGTTAGTTAATTGAATAACTGTCATTAAGGCTTATATATTAAATAATTATCTTTAACCTACTTATTCTTTGGATTACAAAGAAATTTCCCAACAAGTATAATAAACCTTAAAGTAACATGTTTTACAATTTAAATAATGAAAACGCATTAATATACCACTATTTTATATTTACCAAATGGTCTGTGTAGAGAAAATAAATGTTCAGTTAGAATTTTTGTATACTTCTCAATTATAAATTGTCATAAATTGTAAAATATCTCAATTATCAATTATTTATTGAAAAGTGAATTAAAAATTGAAAGTCAAATGTTCCGGGAAGTCTATATAAACTTATGGACATAGTACCTGATAACAAACAAACACTGTGTAGCTAGTAGTAGAAACCGTTTTATCAATGAAAAAATACTATTGTGTGAAAGGAAAACAATTGTTTATTCTTTCGCATCCGATTTCGATCCCCTTATTGAAATAACAGTAAAATAAAACATAGTAACAATTAACATAGTAGAGTATTAGAAATCAAAACTCTATTTTTTCTGGTAATTAAGAAATAGTGGTATGTACAATAGCACCAAACATATAGTATATACACAATTTAAACAGTGGGTATAAAAGAAGGGACAAGATAGTGGACTAGGCAGTATGGTAATGAGTCGTTGAAATGAAAAATATGGCAGTATTAATACACGGTAAAAAAAAGAACTAATTACAGTAAATTATTTAAACTACATATTTTAATACAACTTACTTTTAATTTTAAATTAAACTAGCGTTATATTGAGTGACAAATAACTTCAAATTATATTATCAAGGGGGTACTAGTTACATCTCCTGTATCTTAATAATAAAAGATACGAAAAAAGAAAAATTTATGTGAAACACAGAGTGAATATTTTTTGATTTTTTAATCGCTTGCGGATACACGAAATGCCATTTAAGAACCACTGTCCTGAGATATTTATATACGACGTTCTTAAATGTTAATAGAACAACTAATAATATTGTCCAATTGCAGATTCCTTCTTTACTTCTAACACATTTATGTTTCAACATTTATGAAGAAATAAATAGATTATTACATTAACATAAAACCAATTTTGTCTGTAAGAAGTAAATTTTGCCTTATATATTAATGAGAATAACTTTTAAAAAGAAAATAATTTATAACAAAAAAATTCAAACCAATGTTATAATACAATATACTCGTATGTACTTTTCCTATAAGGTCTAATTGGCTCACTGACGAAGCCTCCGCCTCGGAATAAATATATCGACGCAAAAAAGCGAAAACGCTGTAAATGACTTTGATGTCCAAAAAAAATATTACATATTCGGAATCAGAAAAAATACTGAGTCTCGCAGCTCTACAACCAATAATAATGTTTGTTTTTGACTGATCACATATAATTTGTTCAAAAATTTTAAGGTTTTTTGGCTCTGGTGGTAAGTTTTCATTTTGTGGTTTATTATATTTTCGCTTTTTACGTCGATATGTATGGCCTAGAGGTATTTTTTTTTGAGTCTAGATATTCTGCCAATCCACCGCGGATGTTAGTGGCTTATGATTATGGCCATAAACATATATGAATGTAAATTCAAAATTCGATAATGTTGCACTCATATCCATGTTTGAAAGTAACTTTACTTTCTACTGATCTGATTTGTAACATAATGTAAACAAAGGAACTGTTATAATGAATAGAAAACAATGCTATTTTTATTGACAATAAAACCTTTTTTCAATTCCTACTATTAGTTCAGACTTCGCTATATATATTTATATATCTTTTTCAAAATTTCAATCGTTAATAAAATACTCTTTATTCATAACTCAAGTTGATGTTAATACAGGTTCTTTTTCAAATTTCATTAATTCATTTTTATTAATAGTAGGAATTGACTTTAATTTTTTTTGTTACTTGTTTTCGTACAGCTTATCATAGTATCTAAAACCAATGCAAAAAAAGTCCTTTGTATCCGTATTTTCCGTATCCATCTACTAATTACGCACTTCTATTATACTTATTTATCATGTCTATTTTTCATATATATATTTCATATAACTTAATTTTAATATTTTGAATATTTTTTTTTGTTACAGTTTACCAAGCAATGCAAATTTATCACAAATGATGGTCCGTTGATTAATTCACCTTATATGGTAAATACAATGCAAAATGTTTTAGGTAACCAATTATTAATTAAACATATAACCTCCATAAAACCATTATATTTAAAAACATTTATCCAGTAAAGAAAGTGCAATACCGGGCCAAAAACACTTATCATATTAATATGTGTATTTGGTGTGTATATAATGTGTACATAATGTGTGTTTGGTGTTGTGTATAGTGGTTGGTGGGTGGAGAGTTGATGGCCGATTTTCGGTAAGTTTTTGGTTTAAGTTCCAAATAAATCCACTAAACCCAACGGAAAAACACACATTGTTAATTTTCTGTTATTGTTTTGCTTGTCGCGGATCTTAGCTAAGTAAAACTTTTGACTGTCCATATAGTGATGGATTTCCGCAAAGTAACGCCTTACTCCATTAATAACCTATCATGTTACACGTCAGAGTGTACAAAAGAGACAACGAACGCATTACACTATATGCATAACAGAGACAACGCCCTATAAAGCGGAAGCCGATTATTGTCCATAGTCTCTGGATTGCTATGTACATATTTACTGTACTGTTTGAATATAGAAATGTACACTTATAGAGTAAAATTTGTAAGTTAAACATTCTAAATAAAATCAGCCGAAAAAAGTAATTACTTAATTTAAATATTATTAAATCATATCATGTTTCATAAGTGGCGGAGACATGACCTAAGTGATATGAGACTAAAGTAAAGAAACCTAATGTTTTTATTATTAAATTAAATTTTATTATACCAATTATTGTATATCATATAATAAAAGGATATGAATTTTAAAATGCTGAAATTGTAAGAAAAAAATATCTTTCTTGAAGTGGACTTTCGGCCCTTTTTTATACGGTATAGAAAGGCAAACGAGCAAGCCTGTTGCCCGATGAAAAGGAATCAACGACGAGATCTGCAACATCAAAGGCATTACAGAAGCGTTGTCGGCCTTTGAGAACTGTGTAGGCTTGTTTTTTGATGATTATAATATCGTATTGATTCAGAAATATACCTTTAGGGCAGTTACAAATTTGTTGCCAGCAGAATAAAGATAAAAACTAGTATTGCCGCATTTAGTACTGATAGATTTGTTTTTTTTTTATTGCTATGATGTTGTAGATGCTATATGAACCTTCAAATCTGTATATCTTCAAATCTGACTGTCATGAGACACAATACAATTATACATAAAAATTCAATTGGTTTTTTATCTTTATTATTTAGACTAGTGGTCTACTGACAAAATTTTGTAGCAAACTTTTTAGCGCATTTATAGATTAAATAAAAAAACATAATATATATTTTTATTATGTATGGAGCTAAGCAATTTTACATGTGAAGAAGACAAGTTTCTTGCTGTTTTTTTACATAGGTATTCTATAGGTGTAACAAATATTCTTGAAGGACCGATTTCAGACTAACTGGTTAGGATTATTTTTGAATTTATAACACTAGATTGCCCGAGAAGACATTTTGACTGCTTTTTAAATTTATTTAGAAAAAAAACTATATTTATACTGATTTAATTTGTTAGTATTTTGAGACGGAATACAGTTGTACTAACATAGAACTGTACGCAAAGACACAAAATTGTAAGAAATTATATCATTATAAAAATATGTATATTTTTTCAATAAACAAACAGTCAAAATTACTTGCTGGGTAATATTATGCACCAAATAAAAGATTTTCGTTTTTTGGTAGTTTCGAGAGCACGTTAATACCTAACATATACATACATCTCTATGTATTGCTTACGATTACATTACATTGATGATAGTTTCAGGAGGCGGGTTCCAAATGCTCTTTAGGGGCGGGTGCTAATACGTGAATCTGTTTAGCTTTACTCGCGTGGTACACTTGACCTGGACAGAATGGCTCCAGGCGTGGGTGAGCTGAAATATCCTTTTTTGGATCTGAAAGAAAACAGAGATTGTATATTTACCAAAAAAATTGTATGTTTAATTATATAAAGCTGCATCACCACGCACTGACATGTTTTTTGGGATATTGTAAGAGATGGAGAGTAAGTTTGTTGTAGGGAGATGTTGGGATAGGATTCGAGGCAGAGGAATTATATCCAAACCTCGAAAATCTGAACCTGGTAAAAAGTTGCTCGACGGCCCGCCCAAATCGGGTCGCTATCTAACAAAAATGGTGACAAGTACGAACACATTGGGGAGAAAACAATTCAATGGTGGAAGACAAGCGTGGCTGGTTAACATCCTTTCGTCGAGAAATGGAGAAGTGCTCAATAGCGGTATATGGGCTGTGAAAAAAAACCTAAGATAAGCAAAGCAAGTGCAGTACCATCCATTGTTGATGCAGATATCTACAGGTAGTAGTTGAAGCCAGTAATGATATTTGTTAATTACTAACTATAACGTTAATTAATTAGGAGGGTACCTTTGGTATTGGCTGGGATGTACTTGGACAATCTAACTGTGGGCAAAGGCAGGTAGCCAGCGACTAGCGGCATTACATCCAACGTCACCAGCTGGGGTTCTGTGTTGCTCTCCATTGTTATGACTCCTGAAATTTCCAAATTACTCATTAATAACTGCTGAATTCAACAACCCCCACCATCTGGATGAGTGGTGATCCAGTAAGGTGCGTTTTCCTCGAAATCTCTTTCCACGCACCATCATCCTGTAGAACCAGCTACCTTCAGCGGTATTTCCGAACCCTTACGACGACACGTTCGATTGGCACGTTCAAAAAACAAGTCAACACAGCCTTAAAGGCCGGCAAGATTTCCATGATCCCTGTGTTGTCGCGAATGTCTATGGGCGACGTTGATTGCTTTCCACCGGGCAAGGCGCTTGCTCGTTTGCCCTCCTACCCCATAAAAAAATTACAAATACTAAACATACATACGTATCGTCACGCCTATTTCCTCCCTTCATGCAAGCTAGTCGATTAAAGGTACTCTTGACCTGGCTTTTTTAAAAACTTCGGCAATTTGGTCAAGATATGGCTTCCTTGGTCTTTCTCTACCAACCCTTCCATCCACATTCTCATGTGTGTGACAACCGAATGGCTCAGTGGTGGGTCCCCCTGCCCACGGAGTCAATGGTCGCGGGTTCGATTCCCGCATCGGAATAAATATATGTATTATTTATTACCTACAGATGATATTTATTCCGAGTCTGATAACCCCGCCAATCCGCTCTGGACAAGCGTGGCGGGTTAAAGTCCGTTCCTCCAGAAATGGAGACGCCCGTGCCCAGCAGTGGGACATATATGGGCTGTGTTATAAAAAAACCCTTTACAGTTACCTGCAGTTCGTCCTAATACCGCCCACATGGTTTGATCAGCAAGCACCTCGTACATCAGCGAAGTGTACTCCGTTTCATTAACCTGGAAGACAATGTACACTCGTGTTAACACGTTTACTGCGCAAATAAAAAACAATGACTTAACTATTAGCAATAATATTATATTATATTTGTTGTATCACAAGAATAGATAGAGAGATAGAGAGAGAGAGAGAAGAGAAAGAGAGAGAAAGAAAATACAACACAATATTATATTTGTCGAACTCTTAATAGTAGCAAAGATACAAGTTTCGCACAAGCGTAAGAGATCTGGTTCTGTGCGCACCGCGTCGGGCCGATAATGAGTGATACGCAGGGAAAGTGCTAATTACAACGAATCTCTCATTTGTGACGGAGACCAATGCCCAGACTGCTAAAGTTATATTGACGAAGCATTGGCTCTCGAATAGTTCCACATAAACTATATAGCTCAAAAGTAAATTATCTGTTAATTTCTTATTTGTTCTTTTTCCACCTACTTCACAGTTCTATTACAGTGCTACGAATTAAGGCAAAAAGTGTGTGAATATCGGCAATGCGTGGTAGTATTTATGTGTGTTTTTCTAATACAGTCACACCCGTTTATCCGAATCCTGGTTATCCGAATTCCGCTGAACAAAATTTTTCAATATTTTTCTCTTTGTTCACAAATTAAAAAATATGTACGTAAAACCCAAAGTCTAATAGGTGTTAAACAGCCTAACGTATTCACCTATCTCACCCCCACATTCGCAAAATCGCAAGGTTTCACGTTACGCATTCTACGTACGCACGTTTTACGATCATATTTCGCGGTATTGACGCAATTCGGGATGTTCGGGACTTCCGTTTATCCGAAATATTCGTTATCCAAACCGGCCGCCTTCCGGATCATTTCAGATAAACGGGAGTTTATTGTATTTAAAGGGGAAGAGACGAGTAATAGAAGAGGAAAATTAAGAAAGGGGAAAAGAGTTGGGCTTCCAGTTGGTTATATTGATAGATTACACTTACTCTTTGAACGGTGAGTTGCAAACAGCACACTTGCGACGCTCGACAGAAATCCGATCCCTTCCCCGGCTCCAACTTAGTGCGTATAACAAATAGAGTGGTGTAATCTTGTATGTCGAAGGGGCACGAGAAGTTTTGCGTCACTTCCGTGTTCACGAGGCGGTACTTGACTGTGAACGTTGCCTTCATCGGTCCTGCTTTAACTAACGGGTCCTTTAAAAGTTCCCACATAAAGGCAGCTGTTGTACCGTCTGATGCAACAATCTATAACAAATTATATGTATATTTTATTTATATTTATATATTCACGCCTATCCCCCACCATGAGCCACAGAGCTCCTTCCGCTACCATTCATCGCAGCGTAACGGCTCTCCATTGGTGAGAGAGGGCGTGAAACGACGTGACGGGTGGCGAACCACGTCGCAGACATTTTTTTTAACGAATTAGGTATATTAAGATTCGTCATAGTGAATTCCACGAGCCGCAAGAGAGGATGGAGGTCAACCCCAGCAGAGCCCTGCATGCTGAGGTAAGGCACCATAGTACCCGGGGGAGCCCGATCTCGGGACCGTGGATTGGCGGAGAGGAAGGGAAAGGATAGAAAAGGAAAGGGCAGGAACGGAAATGCGGATTGGGGGGTGGGTTACCAGACTTGGAATAAATATTTATAAATCCATACATATATTTATTTCGATGCGGGGATCGAATCCGCAATCATTGACTCCGTGGGCGGAGGGCCCCGCCACTGAGCCAATCGGCCAATATACATGTATATTAGTGTTTACGATTTAGTATCCCGGGTTTGATTCTAATGTTGTTTGAAGTGAACATTTAATAGTGGTAAATTTACACGTGCTTTCCATATGGTGACACACATGTTCGTTTGCCTTCCTATCCCATAAAAAAAGGTGTTGAATACATAACTCACCATATTTTCAGTATTCTTCGGATTCAAATCCGACACAGTGTTATTGCCATCGCATTTCAATTTGGGTTCAGTCAATGCAAACTGGATAAAATGTGCGACTGTTGACCTGACAGTCACCTGGACGAACTTCCTCGTATTGGAAGTGAGGAGACGCCACCCAGCGATCATTGGCGGGGAGAAGTGCAACGGTACTTCTGTCACTGTTTCCCACCAAGGGCAGGTCAACCAGACCTGGAAAAATACTAAACTTATTAAATCATTTCCTCTTCCTTTATTACCTATTTTCCTCTATTTTTTTTTATCATATATCTTCCAATGCTGAGCACGAGCCTTTTTCTCGTTTGTTTATAGCTTCAATAAAAAAGGTGATATATGTCTGTTCAATATAAAATAATATCCTTCTCTTTGATTTAGTCTCACAACATTACAGTTATGACTACGGCGTAGACACAAGCCGGTCATGGGCTCTTCTATGCAGCATTAGTGTGGACGATGCAAGGTGTCTTGTACTGCAGTCGTCGTAGTGACTATGGCTATGTCCCCTATGAAGACCATTAAACTACATTGTGCGTCCTAAGGCAGGTCTTTGTCCGCAAGCTGGTGCAATTGATGATTAGGAGTGATAGACACGAGCAGCCTTGACCAAATTGCCGAAGTTTTTAGGAAAGGCCAGGTCAAGAGTACCCTTAACCGGCGAGCTTGCATGTGGTGAATGAAGAGTGTAGAGGAAGTAAGAAAACTATGGCGAGATAGTAGCAGATGGAGATCTGTGGTCTCTACTTACCACTGCGAGAAACAGGTGTGACGATATATATGTATGTAGATATAAGCAGACCGTAAACAACTGTCTAAAAGGTGATCTAAAAGCCATACCGTATGTTCCACAGTTTTCTCTCTACGAGGCTGTAAGCTGGCAAACAGTCTCAATGGCACGCGGGTCGTTTCGAACGCTTCGCACGGCGGTATCGATACGGCCAGCTCCCGTGACATCAGGGACAGGTTGGTAGCGGACCGTATCAGGAGACCGGTGGACGTTTTGAGCGAAATCGTTGCGTTCTGGAATGTTTAAGACTTTTTGTAAACATACATCCAAATATATCAAAATATACGTGAAAATATAATCAATTTCTCGCACATATTATTCCTACTATATGTTATTTAGTCTTAGATTTATTTTACACCACTGACTTCTTCAGTGGTCCCCCATTAAAAAAAAATGTTTTCAAGATTCTCTCTGACAATAATTATTATTAAATATGCACTCTTGCCTCACACATGCACACGCTCACAAACTAACACACACACACACACACACACATGTATATGAATAAACAAATATTTTATAGATGCTGTGAACAAGTTTTAGCAATAAGATATGCTGTGGATTTTATTCGAATAAATAAAGTAATACATAAAAATAAAAATATATAATCAATACAGATGTAACCTTGCATGAGTGAATATTAGCTATCTTAAAATTATTAATAGGTATTGTCATAATCTCCACGCTTGGCGGCAAATTGGGATCACTATTTTAATATTCTCAGGCAGGTGCTGTTGCTTGTCTCCTGGTATTTACTCTTATAGCTCTCGTTTCCTCTAATTCGTTCCCTCAATCTGCGGATCGCTACCACGCATGTGTATGACATGACAGCTTTCGAAAGGGATATACAAATTTAGTGTGCCAATCTGGTTTGTCTACCGCGTTGGGCTTGAGCCATGAGGTCTTGTCATTTAGTGTGCCTAGTAGAATATTGTTTTCATCAAAGTAAGCCCGACGAGTGACCAAGGAAGACAGTCAGATAGCATTAAAGATATATTACATTCACCCATATAGCAAGATGAGAAATACATCTATAAAAATTACAAAAATTATACCTTACCTCTTCTATGCGAGAACTTCCACTGGTGACCACTAACTCCATATCATGCTCCAACCCAGCCACTAAATCCTTCTTTGGTTCAATTTTATTCAGATAAACACTAATACCTTGTTTAACAACCTCGTAACCCATTTTTGTGCTGATCAAAGCATTTGACAAAAACTCTAACTTCTCCTCAATAAGCAAAGAAACCTGGCCAAGTTTAAAAATTCCACATTTCTCGGCTACATTCTCTACGCAGATTTCATTAATACCAGGAGTTAAAGGTATGTTGCTAATGCTGAGAGCATTCTCATACTTATTTCTAATAGTAACTGAAGGTTTTCTATATTTTGTGCTTTCTGATCGTTTTAACGCTGCTTTAGGATTTTGGCATTCAATTGTCGCTTTTTGAAGGCTTTTGTCCTCTTTATAATGAAGCATAGATGTAAAGTGGAGTGGGTTTAATAGTGGGTTTTTGGGTTTTAAATCGTCCAGTCTTATACTGAAAAATATTATAGAATCGTGATTAATATTCATACATAATTATCTGGTTAATCAATCTTTTGTTTGCTGGAATATATACATTGTATTAGGTATTCTTACTGCAAATTAATTGGAACATAGTCTTTTAACTAACGACATTGAAACCTTAAAATAAAAGCCTACACATATCTCAGTTCGCAACAAAAGACAAAAGGGAGACATGCTTGTTTGTCTTCCTTTCCTATAAAAATTATGTTAAAAAATTACTAGTAAATTTTTAAAATTTTCCTCTACAAAATTAATAAGAAAAATTGTAATTTAAAACAAAATATTGTAATCAACATTGTGATGGTCTTTAAAAAGACTATGTTGGTCACAATAAAATATTAAAATGTAACAAAAAAATTTAATAAATTAATTTTTATATTTATTATTAATGGAGTCAGGCGTTACTTTGCGGAAATCCATCACTGTATGGACAGTCAAAAGTTTTACTTAGCTAAGATCCGCGACAAGCGAAACAATAACAGAAAATTAACAATGTGTGTTTTTCCGTTGGGTTTAGTGGATTTATTTGGAACTTAAACCAAAAACTTACCGAAAATCGGCCATCAACTCTCCACCCACCAACCACTACGATCTTGTAAACGACAACCGAAAAGTTTTCGGTTGTCGTTTACAAGATGGAAAAGTGATAATGTGTGTTTGGTGTTGTGTATAGTGGTTGGTGGGTGGAGAGTTGATGGCCGATTTTCGGTAAGTTTTTGGTTTAAGTTCCAAATAAATCCACTTAACCCAACGGAAAAACACACATTATTAATTTTCTGTTATTGTTTCGCTTGTCGCGGATCTTAGCTAAATAAAACTTTTGACTGTCCATATATTTTATACTTATATTTACATCATACAAAGAACCATTATTTTGAGTTATCTTTCTAATACCAATGATATAGATAGAGGGTTTAATTACTGTATCGAGATAAATAAACGTATGGGTATTCATTCCGATATTATTGGTATTTATTTTAGATGCCCATATTTTCCCATCAATCCGTCCAATCAACAAGCGTGGTGAGTTAATGTCCATACGGTGTCGGTACAATATGCCACAACAAGAGACGTTATACTTACTTCGTAATTAGAATACTATTATCTTCCGCAGGAAGCTCTCCTATCGATTTCCTTGGCGAGTTGGCTTGTACTATGCTACCATTTACACTTAAATCAGTCTTATAGCTTTTGACTGGAGTACGTTTCTCAGTCTGTTTGTGTGCGCAAAACTCCGTGTTGACTGCCGCTCGTGTACAAACAACAGTTTTTGGTAAAAAACTTTCGATAACTAAACGACATTGAACTTTATTATCGGTGATATAAACACCTCTTTCGGACGGCAATAATGTTACAGAGACTATTTTGAAACAGTCATTGAGCTCTGTCAAAACGGGTTCAACTTTGTCAGAGAGATTTTCGCGAATTGATTTCATCATTTCTTCAAAATAGAAATTTCTGACTAGAATCTCCAATTCGGCAGTGCATGCTATTTTTGCAGAGAGCTTTGTATACCTGTAATATAATAAAATTGATGTAGAACTTCGAAGGCAGATTTTGAAGAATTTTGAGGTGGATTTATTTTAATTTATATTTATTTAAAATTATTTTTTATTAAAATCACAAGTCATCTTTACTTATTTAAACATTCTCTAATATGTTTTGTGATTACTTTAATAGATGCCCAATGTGAATTCAGAAGATCCTTCTTTCAATTAGCATTGAAGAACCCAACCTACTTCTTACCTACTTACTTTTATAAACTCAAAATTATATAATGTCCTTACTATCATAGGTCTTTCTTTTTTCTAATTTAACAGATAAAGTACAGGTTAAACAATCAACAACATAAATATTAAACAACGCTGGAGTGGAGTCTTCAACTTAACATACATAGTGTGGGTACTCTGGTCTAATGAATGGATCTATGCAGTATGGTTAATAGGAATTAGAAACCTGTAGCCTGAAGATTGAGTTAGGTGGTATGTATTGGTGAAGGCCAATGTCCACCATTGGACTGTTGCAGATGATAATTAAATAATCTCTAAAATAACATATATGCAGAAATAGTGTTGTGTTATATTATATGCGGAAATTGTGTTGTGTTATCGAATATTGAGATATAATCTATTGGTAAATCTTATATATTCAACACCGTGTAAGTGAATAATAGAAGCAGCGTTACCTATCCAGGTCGTTCATTTTCTTAGCAGCGGCTATAAGCTCGAGTCGTGTTTGAGCGGCGAGGTCCCTCCAGCCCTGCTCTTCATACGACCTGAGAGCGTCTGTTAGGAAGACCAGGGCTTTACCCGTCTCGCCCAATTCAGAGTAAAATGAGGCCAAATCGCGCCCAATTTGACGCGCAAATCTATAATAACAAAATGATATCTAGAATATACATCACATTATTATAAAAAAACCTAATACACAAACTTAAACTAATAGTAGGCAAATTGCGCGTAAATTGTGAGTAATGTAAGTGTATTGTGTCAACCGCCACCCGATAATAGATTTTTCAACTTTAAGAAATATATTAGAATATATAAACATAAAATGGGTAGCATTGATTGCTTTCCATCAGGCGGCACACTTACACGTTTGCCCTTCTATCCCATAAAAAATCAAAAAATAAAATAAAAATAAGAAGACATTTAAGCCACACACACTCACATCATTCAAGAGTTACATCAATATCAATATCAATATCAGCCCGCGGCAGTCCACTGCTGGACATAGGCCTCACCCAAGGCGCGCCGCCTAGCCCGATCTTCGGCTACACGCATCCAGTCTCTGCCAGCCGCCTTGCGCAGATCGTCGCTCCATCTAGCAGAAGGGCGTCCCACACTACGTTTGCCGAGTCGCGGTCTCCACTCCAGCACTCGTCTACTCCAACGATTGTCGGTTCTCCGACAAACGTGTCCAGCCCATTGCCACTTCAGTCTGCTAACTTGAAGAGCAATGTCGGTGACTCTGGTTCTCCGGCGAATTTCTTCATTTCGAATTTTGTCCACCAGAGAAACCCCGAGCATAGCTCTCTCCATAGCCCTCTGAGCGACTTTGAGCTTTGCGAGGAGACGGACTGTCAGTGTCCACGTCTCGGCACCGTAAGAGAGTACGGGCAGGACGCACTGGTTGAAGACTTTTGTCTTCAGACATTGTGGTATGGAGAGTTACATAGTTAGATTATATTTTATGACAATATAAATATTACAAGACAGCATTGGGAGCCCTCTCTCATACTAATTACCTCAGCATATAATCTAATTTATAATAAGCACTGCCGAAGAACCTGTCCTCCAATAGAAAAAGCTTTAAAGCCACTCCTATTTCCTTAATTGCTATTGAATTTTTTATAATTGTTTTGTGGTTTTATGTATTTTGAGGCAATAAAGGTTTTATGTACTTTAATATCTATTAAGGAGTGTCCGAAGCTAATCATTATAATATAGTTAAAAAAGTTTAAATTATAGAATAAAAGTGAAGGAATATATTATAAATTAATAGTGTTCGTGTATGGTTTCTGGCATCGAAGAGAAATTAATAAATAGAACCTGCTCACCTTAGCCTCCCGATATGCTTGTAAGTTCCCATTGCTAATTCAGCCAATTCAAGATAGTATTGTTGGAAACTGGTTTTACTACACAAAGCTTCCTTCAACCTATCTGTTGGTGTCGGCTGCGCGTTGTTTGACTCACTGTCCCCCATACCAGCTGACAGCATTACAACTAAATGAAGCTGCTCTGATGAGGGCTCAGACGAACCGGGTAGCAAGCCACAAAGCTTGCCCAGTTCATGCAGCTAGAAAGATAATTTCTATGATTAATATAAAACATCCAAAACAATATGAAGCATTGTGAAACGACGCAAGGAGCATTGCCGCTTGCTTTTATCATTTTAATCAAAGTTTCAAGTTTATTTATTTATTCGACACAAAAACAAGTTAGTCTAAAAGAGTAATATATATATTTTAAGTTTATATTACCTATAGGTAATATAAACTTAATAACGCCTGGACTATAACACAGGTCTTGCATCAACTGTAGTCGGGGTACGTCGGCTTAGTGGTTGCGCTATTTTTTTCAATTTACGGCCGCCAGAGGCATGACGATAGATGGGTGTGCTGTGCAACGAAGACAATACGATTCTGATTCGAACTAATCGAACAAGCCGCTTATAGTCGCTTATCACTCAACCGGCGTGACCCCATCGATAGCAGCGACGTACAGCGGCGTTGACGCGAAAGAAAAGTTATAACTTGATCGCACTAATCTCTTACCACTGAAATTGGGGTTTGTTGCAAGACCGTGTTATTCAATTGTCTATATGTTTATACCTTTGCCTTGCTTGACCAATTAAAAGTTAAAGCAAAGGATATTGACTGTAAAAAAGAATGAAAAACATCCACCTTATCTTTAGCATTATGCAGCAATGGAGCTTGAGTAGTTGTGCACATTTCAAGTACATTATTCACTCCAGACCCTGGAGCAGCTGCAGGCGGGACTGCAGTTCCCGCCAGACGCTCGCACGCTCGTAAGGTCTCCGCACACGCTAAATGCGCCCAACAAGCACCAGCACCCTCCACAGTGCTTATGCCTAATAGAGATACCTCCACTAATGTATTGTGTACTGTGCTTAGACAACGGGACGCGATCTGAGAAAACATAGAAAGCTGTTACCTATTTCTATTTATTTAATAATACCTATATATTATATTATAAGGTCGGAAAAAAAAATGTTTTTGCAAATAGTAAATATAAACATGCAATAAATTTTTTTGGCTGTACTCCGTGGAACTGTTTTCTTGTCAAAAAATTTATTTGTAAAAAATAAATAAATTAGTAAAATGTAGTTTCCAGTTATTTTAATTTGTTTTGCTTTTTGTCAAAATTCGTGAATCTAATGCAGTTATTCGATACATTTTAAAATTTTATAACATAAAAGGAAAAAAATAATATTTAAGCCGCGAAAAAAGTTTGACCACACACATCTTTAGCCACTCAGTAAAAATTAAGAGTTTGTTAATGGAGTCAGGCGTTACTTTGCGGAAATCCATCACTGTATGGACAGTCAAAAGTTTTACTTAGCTAAGATCCGCGACAAGCAAAACAATAACAGAAAATTACTAATGTGTGTTTTTCCGTTGGGTTTAGTGGATTTATTTGGAACTTAAACCAAAAACTTACCGAAAATCGGCCATCAACTCTCCACCCACCAACCACTACACACAACACCAAACACACATTATCACTTTTCCAGCATGTAAACGACACGTGTTTCGCCCCAACACGAGGCATATTCAGTAGAGTCTACTATAAGTTTTTGGTTTAAGTTCCAAATAAATCCACTAAACCCAACGGAAAAACACACATTATTAATTTTCTGTTATTGTTTTGCTTGTCGCGGATCTTAGCTAAGTAAAACTTTTGACTGTCCATATATTAAGAGTTTGACTGGGAGGTGGTAATTCATCCGCCATACAGCCCTAACCTTGCACCTTCAGATTTCCACCTGTTTCGGTCTCTGCGGAATTTTTAGGCAGTATTAGATTAACATCAAGAGAGGACTGGTAAAATTACTTATCGCTTTTTTTTGATCAGAAGTCCCAAAATTTCTACATCAATGGTATCATATCACTACCTACAAGATGGCACACAGTCATCTAATAAAATGGCACATATATAATTATTGTATATATATATAATTAAATGTAAATACACTTAGAAAAAAAAAGGCTTGAGTTTTAATATAAAATACGAAGAAACTTTTTCCCCAACCTATTATTATGTGAAGAAAAATTCTCTCATAGAATATTGGCGTTAGGTAGCATTTTTCTGTTAGCGCATTTCGTACGCCGCGCGCAGAGATTTAGGGTCCAAATACTTTTCTCCTTCTTTAATTCCTTCTTCTGCTCTCATTACCTATATCCTAAGGTATTAAATATTGCAGATGTGTGTGATGGCAGTGATAACTTACCATCAGGTGACCATTTGCCATTTCTCATTTGCCTCTCTTGCATAAAAAATGGTATTAATATGGTAATATCTATATTTTATCAAATTAATCTAAATTCTAAATAAATCCATTTATATTTTTAGTTTATATTCAATTCTGTCGTGCAGAATGGGAGAACTCCTCGGGCATGAAACAGGAGCATAGTCGTCTTATTCCACAAAAAAGGGGATAAGATGCTACTCAGCAACTATAGGCCCATCTCGATCCTGAGCCATGTCTATAAGTTGTTTTCGAGGGTCATCACCAATCGAGTCGCACGAAGACTTGACGAGTTTCAACCCCCAGAGCAGGCTGGGTTTCGAGGAGGATTCGGCACCATAGACCACATTCACACAGTGCGGCAAATTATACAGAAAACAAACGAGTGTAATCAGCCCTTGTGCTTAGCGTTTGTGGATTATGGGAAGACCTGGGCTGTCATGGAAGCCTTGCAGCGGTGTCAGGTAGATCATCGATACATCGAGGTATTGAGATGTCTTTACGATGCCGCCACGATGTCCGTTCGAGTACAGGGCAGTCAAACAAAACTAATCCAGTTGTATCGCGGAGTGAGACAGGGGGATGTCATATCCCCGAAACTGTTCACTAATGCACTGGAAGGCGTTTTCAAGACGCTAGACTGGAAAAGACGAGGCATAAACGTAAACGGTAAGTACATCTCACACCTGCGTTTGGCCGATGATATCGTGATCTTGGCAGAATCGCTAGAGGAACTGCAAGGGATGCTGAACAGCCTAAATGAATCCTCTCGACGAGTCGGTTTGACCATGAACTGATGAACTTTGATAAAACTAAAGTCATGGTCAAAGATCATTTGAATCCACAACCTACCGTCGTCAGTGGTAAAACTCTCGAAGTTGTACAGGAGTATATCTACCTCGGGCAAGTCTTGCCATTGGGTGAAGACAACTTCGAGAAAGAAGCCGATAGAATGATATATTTAACTAATCTGTAGAATGCTGATTAAATTTTTTTTTCTAAATGGTGAAAAGTCCATTTTAGTACGAGGGTAATCACGGTAGGTATTACGGTTCGGGCGGGTTGTCGAGCAGCTTTTTACCAGGTTCAGATTTCCAACATTTGGCTATAATTCCTCTGCTTCGAGCCCTATCTGAAGATTTCCCTAGAACAAACTTACCCTCCATCTCTTACAATTTCCCAAATAACATGTCAGCCAGTGAGTCAGTCTCTTATTAGTAATATCAATATTGATTAATTTAGATTATTTTTTCAGTTGAGTTACTAAAGCAATTTAAATTTAGTTACCAACTAAAAAGATATGCTTACCTCCCAAGGCTTATACAAAAGTAATAACATGGCACTTTGACGTTGAAACAAATAGCTTCTGAAATCCAACAAAGATGCTTTCTTCTTCACAATTAGTTCCCTTAAATGCTGTGGGACTAAAGCTGTTAGCCGTACTGCTTGCCAAGATGTAATTGGTTCCTTGAATGTATCGAGCCATTTTGGACTTTCTGCCACATTAGAATTGAGCACAAATTGGGAAAACAAAGCATCCAACTCATCATATTGGACTAGAGCTTCTTCATATAAACCCAGCATTTCCAAAACAAATGCTAATTGTTCCTAAAAACATATTTTCTTTAATCTTGAGTACATATTTTATCATATACTATGATATGACTAAGATATAAACTGATGTCATATATAAGTATCAATCAATATATCCATAATAAACAGTTAGTACAGTTGCTGAGTATTGGCCTCCCTGACAAATAAGTGTGATACCATAAACCCTACTTTTGGCAGGTGGATCTTGGCTCTGTTAGGTTATTATTACTCCGGTAGACACTGCTATCCTTTTACCGGTACTGGAGACTCACGGGATGAAATGGGGTGCCCTTATTCTATGCTAGGAACTAAACAGCATAAAAAATAGTAAATATATAATTTTTACCTGTAATATAAAATATTTACAATAATCCCAGTCAGGATCATTTCGCTTCTCTCTTTGCTCTCTCATATACTCTTCAAACTTGATCAAAGCTCGATTGTAAGCAACAAGGACAAAATTTCTAATCTTAGCTACTAATGAACGCCATGACTCAGCACTTCTCGCCTCAGACTTAATCGGATTTATAACAGAAAGGAATCGTTCTTCCGTTTGCTTGACAGCAAAATCTCCTTTTATTTTATCTAGCACCGTTGTCCTTGGTAGCAATTTATTAGCTTTTCTTATGTCATAAGTCTCTACCAAAACTACCATCCAGTCGGTTATACCATTTTTTTCTAATTGTTTGAGCCATATTTCTATATCTTCTCTTAAAGTAGTCTTATAATATTCTATATCCTGTAACATTTTAATAATTTAATTATTCATTTATTAAATTTAAATTTATCTTTTAAATATTAATTTATTATGTCTATGTGTAATTTATAAATATTAATTTATTATATGGCTTGTAATAGTGTTTAGTTAATTTATGGGCTAGGAAGGCAAATGTGCAAGTGTTTCACCTGATAGGAAGTCCCCAATGCCGCTCATATACACTTGCAACATAGTCAACTTACTATCAATATATACTTTAATATTCATTCTAATATTAATTAAAATACAGACTTAGACTTCTGGACAATTTAGTATTGTCATCATTAACAGCATATGACATTTTACTATTTAACATAGATGACTTTCAAGTAGAGAGAATTTGACCATTTTCAGGCTAATGGCCAACCTTGAACCTATGACCTAACTTGTTTGTTTTTCACAATCATATAGGTCAAAATTATAGCATCAAAGCTCATCATGGGTTTAATTCCTCCATTGGGCTATTTATGTGAGTCATATTTTTCTGACACAAGCGCTATTATCTTGGTTATAATGGGTAACAAGTACAAATGTATATGTATTGTGTACAAGTACAAATGGGAATTTCAGTGATATTGCTAATTTTTTCCTTCCTTTTCTCTAGACTGTATGGGTTTTGAATCAAATTTATAAATTATTTAATATAAAATGCCTTATTTTTCTAATTAAATAATTTATTTAAATACATTATAATTAAACACAAAATTATTAACTTAAAAAGCATCACTAACACACTGAAATGCTAAAGAAGATATAAAAATAACTTACCACACAATCAGTCCAGTATATGTGCAAAATTGGACGCTTTAATAAATTTAATTCTGACTGTACTTTATCCTTATTATACTTAATGAAAGTTGCTTCTAAAAAAACTGATTTTGTTATTCGCCCATATGATCGCCTCCATTCACAAGAATCCTGAGGAATGGCAGCCACCAATGGTGCTTCCAAAGTGCAAAATAAATTCCAGTCCCCAGCACCTACACATTGAACAAATATCACATGGGTTGATTACCAATTTTATAACTATTACAGAAGTCTCATTAATTTAATTTTAGACTTTTAAGAATATAAATTTTATACTATTCTATATTTTTCTTGAACTAATAAAAATTAATTTATTGTAGATATTAATATTTCATATAATTCTAGTTAGCGAATTCCAATGAAGAAACAAAGGTAATTGCTTACAATACAGTTATTGAAATATTTTTTTACTAATACTTTTTACTAGCCAGCTCCTCACTAATGGTCAAAACAAAAATGTTAACTTACATGTTATTATTGGTTTATGTGTCATCCCTTCACAGTTAGCTGGATAGCTATCTACACCCTTCATTTTTCATCATCAGCAAGATTTGTCGACTTTGTGGGCATGTCACAGAAAAAAGCTCTTTATAATTAAGAATCCACCCACTTTAAAACTGTATATTGCTGGGCACCTAATTCATTTATGGTATTCCCATATACTGAATAGCGCTTGAATTGGAAACTAACTCCTTTGACCTGTTTTTTTTTATTTGATATATTAAAAAATTGAAAACGAAAATTTGTCAAAATTCGCTGTCAATGTCAACCTAGCCTACACGAATTAAAAAAATATAACGTTCCTATCCTATGTTATCTAAAAAGTGAGTATTATATATGCATATAAATTATAAATGTTTAAATAATTAATTATTATAATATTTAGTTTCAACATTCGAAATAATTTGTTTCATACTGTTTATAAACTTTCCCAAGCTCTCAAGTAATTTTCCAACGGACTATTATAGGAATAAATCTATAGCATGCGTAGTCCTAAAAAAAAAGTCATATGTGAGGTTTTATTAATTGCATTAGTCATTTATAGTAAAGCGGATGGATCATCATCCCTTTGCAAATTTTCTTGTTTTTTATTCAGGGAGTATTTGAAAGAATCGTTCGAAATAATTTCTGCCCCTAAATATGTTTATTAGCCAATATTAATAGTCAATAGATTCGGAGTTTCGTCTTTATACTGAGAAGCTTGGACACCTACCTTGTGAAGAGCTGCGCTGCATCACAAGGCATTTTGTATGTGAATATTGTGGTTTACGCATTTCAAAAATTAAAACTCAGGAAAAAAAATCTAAATTGAAATCACCATTTATTAATAAAATATGTATATATTTTTATTAAAAGTATTGTTTTCGAGATCCAAAAGTAACAAATTATATATAGAGATAAAACATTGTTATCTAATTAAATTAAATAGGGAAGCAAATATGCAAACATGTTTTCTGGTGGAAAGAAATCAAGGGCGGTTATAGACATCTGTAGAACGAAAGGTGTTGTAAAAGTGTCGCAGACGTTTCAAAAAGTTTCAGTTCGGAAATACCACAAAAATTTGAGTGTGGTGACGCGTAGAAAAAAGTTTCCAGGGAAAAGTATTTAGCCAACGTCATTATTAATTATACTAGAATTGTTATGTAAAGTTTTTATACTTAACGAGTCTACACATAACACATTGTATATATTGCTTTAATCTTTGAAAGTTCATTGATTACGCTTTATTTCTGGCAATTTTCAAAAGCAATTTATCTCTATGCTGTTTATGGTTTATTAAAATGTCGCATACTGTTTTGGTATCATCTCGCAATAAAGGAAATCAATTTCCTTAATTATCGATGATTTTAGAATTGTTTTTGAAGTATTTTGTCACTGAATATTGGAAAAATTTGGTGTTAAATTCCAGGTAGTAAAATTAATTGCGTTTAGGCTTATTTATCATTTATATTCTAGGAAATAATGAGATTTATTTTGTGGTTTTCTAACGTTATAAGAACGTCTATTTTGAATAATTAAATAATTAATTATTTACGGCTAATATAGAATGTTTAGAGGTATATGACAATGTGTAGAAAGATTAGCAATTAAGGGAAGCTGCAGTGAAATATTTCTCTTGTTGTTATAAATAGATGTCTTTTAAATTTTTTAACATAATTTATATTCATGAGATTATATTGAGTGTGAGTGACAGTATAATAAAGATTTCTTAAATAATTAAAATATAATCCAAACTTTTTTTCAAGTTTGATTAATAAAGCATAAAAAAAGTAATTGTTAAGTTACTAGTTTCTTTTTACAGAATTAATTGTAAATTAAGAATAAAATTACAAAATAATGCTTCATAATTTAGACCATGTTTTGCTGCTATTTAAATATTTTTTTATCAAAAATGAATATAGATTTAGCTAGTTAATTATTTAATTTCAAAGGTTGTTGCCTTGATAGAATGGTAAAATTACTCTCGTTAAATAATTATTTTTTAATATTCTGTTTTTAGCCATGAATACCACTGCACCAACATCGGCAGATGCATGCCTAAGTATAGTGCATTCCTTAATGTGCCATCGACAGGGAGGAGAAAGTGAAGGGTTCTCAAAACGAGCAATTGAGTCACTTGTAAAAAAATTAAAAGAAAAACGGGATGAACTTGATTCTTTGATAACAGCCATAACTACTAATGGAGCACACCCCAGCAAGTGTGTCACTATACAAAGGACTTTGGATGGTCGTTTACAGGTTTGCATAATTTGAATTTGTAGCATTTGCGAATGATTTAACCTAATATAGCAAAAATTTTTAAAATCATTTTTTCAATGCAACTGACATGTTAATATTTATATGTATTAGGGTGCACCTAATACATATAAATATTAACATGTCAGTTCTCGCTAAGCTAAGTTCTCGCTGTTTGTCAGATAGATGGTTCCAGCATTAAGTGTTTTGATATATCTAAAACATCATGAACCAAGGTTAGACATATGGTAAATAAGTTGCTCTGACACATTAGTGAAATATTTGTTGTGTGAAAATGTCTGATTTTTCGCCAAATAATCATCATTTGCAGGAAGTGCTAGTTTTCTTATTTTATTTAAAAAAAATAAAAACGGCAGCTGAAGCACGTCATGAGCTAAAAAAGTTTATGGAAATGCTGCTCTAAATGAAATAATGTGCTGCGACGGGTTCTGTCGCTTTTAAGACGGTGAATTCAATAATTCATAATAATAAGAGAAAATATTTGAAGATGCTGAATTGGAGAAATTGTCGATGTTGATCCCTGCTACACGCAATAACAACTTGCTTCAGTGTTAGGAGTTACCCGCCAAGCCATTTCTAAGGAATTGTATGCGTTGAGAATGATTCAAAAGCTTAGGTTCCTTTTGATTTGAAGCCAAGGAATGTAGAGCGTCGTTTTTTCGCCTGTGACCAACTGCTCCAGCAGCAATAAAAGAGTTTGCTTCATCGCTTCGTGATGGGTTATGAAAAATGGGTTCATTACAGTAATCCAAAGAAAAGTAATGCCATGGGGATTGCCCGATTATGCATCTACGTTGTCGGCTCGGCCAAACATACACGCTGCGAAGGTTATGCTATGTATTTGGTGTGACCCGGTCGGTGTTGTTTATCTGTTGAAACCAAACTAAACCATCACTGGGGAGCGGTATCAACATCAATTGATGTGACTGAGCCGAGTACTGCGCGAAAAATGGCCACAATATGAGAAAAGGCACGAAAAAGTGACTATACTGCATGACGATGCTCGGCCTCATATTGCCAAACTCATTAAAACATGGAAATGCTCAAATGAGAAGTCCTACCCTATATACCCGGGATATTGCACCGTCCAATTACTTGTTTCGGCGATGGCACATGATGTGGCTGATCAGCAGTTTCAGCTGCTACGAAGACATTGAAAAAATATATATAAGCATGTAAGCATTTTTGCAAAATCAAACATTGGCATTTTTGTAAAAAAAAACAGCGAGAAGTTTAGTTATGCTCCTAATATGTATTATAAATTCAGTTTTAAATTTCGCACCAAAATGTTATTATTGGTCGAATGGTTTTTGAATAAATGACATAAATGATTAGCATTTGCTATTGACTTTATGTTATGATCAAATTTTAACAAAATAAGTGCTTCTATCATAGAAATTAATGGACTCACATTTGGAATTTGTGTATTTTCATTCGGTAATAATTGTCTTAGAATTTAAATAATTCTAACCATAAAAATATTTCTTGTCGTAATTTCAAAAAATGGCCATTATCAATTTATAAGCATGCCTTTGTTTTTCCTTGCTCTATTAAAGAATCGTACAATAGATAACTATTTGGAAATATGTTAAAAAGGTACTCATAAGGTATTTACTACAAAAATAGCTCTTTTATATATACACACACACACATATATATATATATATATATATATATATATATATATATATATATATATATATGTATGTATGTGTGTATATATATAACTTTTATTTTTTCTGCAGTCTTATTTTTGGTTGTAGGTTGCTGGTCGAAAAGGATTTCCCCATGTTATATACGCACGTATTTGGCGTTGGCCTGATCTTCATAAGAATGAGTTGAAACATGTTAAATTTTGTCAATTTGCTTTTGATCTTAAATGTGATTCTGTTTGTGTGAACCCGTACCATTATGAGAGGGTGGTGTCACCAGGTATTGGTTAGTAATTTGCAAATTTATAATAAATACAATAACGGAGTTTGTTATGAAATACGATGTAATTTGAAATCAAAAATAATTGTTGTTTATTTCTATTTTACTCTATTATTTTATTACTTTTATCTACATTTTTGTAATTATTCAATTATTATGTGTATAATTTTTGCAAATTGCATAAATAACGTTTATTAAAAATTGGCAATTTCAGATCTTTCAGGCCTTACCCTACAGTCAGGGCCAAGCAGGTTAGTGAAAGATGAGTATACGGCAGGTCTAAGTGGCAATGGTATGGATATGGACACTGGTGAACTGGTTACCATCCAGCACCATGCAACTAGCCCCAGGCACCATCACAATACCATACCACACCATCACCAACAATTTCAAACTACGAATATAATTATCAGTCAAGGACAGAGTAAGTTTTATGAACTCAGAAAGCATACATGCATATATGTGTAATGTTTTTGTTTTCATTAAATTTTGCATTGCACGGCATGATAATTTTATTTTGCCTTTCTCATCTCAATAGCGCCAGAGAGCGTTGCGAACCTGTTCTCTCCACACGGGTCACGGCCCCCAATTCGACCACCTGGAGCTCCACCGCAACTCTCCCAAATGGTACATTCGCCTCCTGGTCAGCAAATGATTACAAACCATCCCAATGGCCCCCAAATGGGTGGCAATTCACAAATGGGACCTGGTACACCTCAGCTGGGACCCGGTACACCTCAAATGGGGCCTGGTACGCCTCAAATGGGGCCCGGAACACCTCAGATGGGACCAGGGGCCCCTCAGATGGCGACAAATGTTCCCCAAATGGTATCACCTCGAATGGCGTCAGCACCTACTCAGATGTCCCCTGGAACTCCTCAGATGCCAAATATAAGTCAAGGAATGTCTATACCAAGTCCGCAACAGATGGTTATGAACCAGCAAAGGGCTATTGTTCCGAAAATGGAAGCGCCGGATACTATGGATGCGCGTGCAATGTGGCTGCCTAAGAGAATGAATCATTGTAAGCTTATTGATTTATTTTGCACTATTGACGTATCAAATTATTTTTTCTTATTATTTTTTATCGCAATTTATTTGTATTGTTAACATGATTTCAAGATTTTTGTTATTTATTGAATTATATATATGTAAAACGCTTTACACAAGAAAAGTATTATTTCATTGGATTTATATTATTGTTCTTCACTTTACTTGAAAGCTCCTAATATATCTTTCAGGTTATGTAGATATAATTAATCATAGAAAATGTTAGACAAGTTTTCAATTGTAGCAAGAAAAATATTTGTACACTTTGTTTGTGTTTCAGCTACAATGCCAGTTAGTATATCCCCAGGTGGTACTACGCCCTTAATTGATGGAACCACTACTACATTTTTCACAACAGAGCAAACTTCAAGTGACACTCAAATGACTCAAACATTGCCTGGTAAATAGTACTAATATATTTGTCAAGCAATTTATCTTCATAAACCACAGGCTATGCTAGGACAAAGCGAAACGAAGCTATATTAATTTATCTTCACTCATGTCATTGCGTCTTTTCATATTTAGCTTCAAATCACGAAGTATAGAGCTAAACTACAGCGATGCGAATTATGTGAGCTGGCGAAGTCGATGATCTCAGCTTAACGACGTGTCGCATCTCGGGCAAATATGATAGGAGACCCTCACGCATAAACCTACTTCGTTTGGCTCGCTTAGTTCTCATAGCTCAAACCAACTTAGCTTTGTTTCATTTCGTTCCCGGCGTGATCTACGCTTTATTCATAAAAGCAATCATCAATCTAAGTGCTATACATAACTGACGTATAATTTTATGAGAATTTGTATAAACGGGCCTTCTATCGAATTCAGACGTCTTTAGGTGGCTTTAAATATGCAGTTTCTCTTGTGCTTATTATGTTTGAATATGTAGAGTTGTTATGTGGTTCCCGGTATGGTATAGGGCCACTCCATTTCTTCTCGTGGGTAATGTATGAGGCGCATATGAGAGTAAATATCAGTAAATGAGCAGCAGTGTCAAACAATAATCAAAAACCAATCTGCGATCCCCAACCCGCTTGCTAAATATAGTGATTACAGCAACAATCTAAAATTTGCGATGCGATGGGAGTCGTAAAGTAGACATAATACACTTAGTTTTTTTTTTCTAGAGAAACATTTTATTATTAGGGAGCTATTTGTACAAGTTGAGTTTAGAAGAATTCTAGTATTATTAGTAATGTTGCTAATCTTTATATCACGTACACTACATATCATAAAAGTAGTAAAAATATTTATTTATTATACATTACATTATTATACACTCCTTTGCAATAAACACGGGCGGTTTTAATTTTTCTACATTATTAGTATTTTAGTTCTAAAGAGATTTTAATCGGAATAAATCGGGATTCCTGTATCGGAATAAATATATATATGGATTTTTAAATATTTATTCCGAGTCTGGTAGCCCCCCTAATCCGCATTTCCGTTCCTGCCTTTCTTCTCTATCCTTTCCCTTCCTCTCCGCCAATCCACGGTCTGCCGTCCCAAAGGATGCATGGCTAAGGGCGAGCTTAGTCGCAAGCGTGCCGACCGTCCCGGGATGGGGCTCTCTCGGGTACTATAGTGCCTTACCTCAGCATGCAGGGTTAAAGCAAAGTTAAGGCAAAAATTGCTTTTTTAATTTGTGACTTATTACTTATTTTTCGCGGGAGTTGTTATTTGTTGTTAGTAGGTTATCAACAGGCAACCCGGGAGTTGTTGTTAAAAGGTTATCAACAGGCAACTAAAACTAATTTTTTGTTATTTTTAGTAAAATAATTTGTTTTTCGCATCATTCTGCCTCATTGTGATTTAAAACAGATATTTTTGTGTCTATTGTAATGACAGAAAGAGCAATAAGAGCTAGTAAAATTATAGCGTTGCTAGAAGAGGGGTGTAGTCAATGTTACGTCTCACAGCGGTTAAACGTGAGTCGTTCAACCGTCTAAAGAACCTGGTCTCGATACTAAGAGACAGGTTCTGTTCAGAGAAGGCAAGGTTCTGGGAGAAAATGTTGTACACAACCACGTGACGACCGCTTTTTAGTGACTCAGGTGTTGAAGAAACGCAAATGCAGTTACATAGACCTCGAAAGAAACCTTGAAGAGGTACGAGGGGCATAAGTTAGCCTACGCAATGTAAGGAGGAGGCTTTTAGCTGCTGATGTACGTAGCCGACAACTAGCATTGGCCCCCAAGTTACTCCGTGAGCACTGGATTGCTTGAATGAGGTTCGCTAGAAATTGCCTATCTTAGGCAACCTAGTAACTGGAGTAGAGTACTCTTCTCCAATGAGGCACGAATTTGTCTGCATGGTGGCCAAATACTTTTGAGCGGTAGTGTATATGATATTGTAATAAATTAGAACAAAGACTTTTGTATTTTTTGTTGTAAATTAATTTTTCTTGTTAGCAGGCACAGTAGCTATGCCAGCAGTATCATCTGTAGGTACGGTGACAGGCGTCCAATCACCCGTGGGCGAGAACCAACAGAACGGATTCGCTACTGCCACAAGCCCCGCCCCCCAGCCGAGTCCCCTCCCACACCGTACGCAACAACAGCATCAACAAGGTTAATTAATGCTCCTTTCTGTATTTATAATTTTAAACACTCTAGATTACTATGTTATTTAACAGTGGTCGCCAAACGTTTTGACCTCACGGACCAGTAAATTCATAATTTACTGGTCCGTGAGGTCCCGCGGACAATCAATAGGATTTTTAAGAGATAAATGTATTTATTTATAATATAATGTGCTCTAAGAACACATAAAATGTATGTATTTAATAAAATGATATTAATTGTAACGAAATTATGAAAGATCTATTAATAAACCATAATAAAATAAACAAAAACTGTAATAATAAAACAATTAAAAGATAGAATAAATATATATTAAACTTAGTATATACATTCCTAGCCGCTCATCCAATGCCAATGGCCAGTGTGTACAGTCATAACTTTAAAAATATGTTTTAAAAGTATGCTGTTCTAATTACCACTATCTGATTTGACAACAGTTAAATGCTAGCAGAATAGAGTCAACGTTGATTGAATTCACTGTTTTATTAATTTTACGGTGACCAATTGGCTCTGTGGCGGGACCCCGCCCACGGAGTCAATGGTCGTGGGTTCGATTCCTGCATCGGAATAAATATATGCATGGCCTACTGATATTTATTCTGAGTTTGGTATCTCCTCCAATTGGCATTGGTCAAGCGTGGTGGATTAACGTCCGTTCCTCCAGAAATGGGGAGGGCTGTGCTCAGCAGTCCGACATATATGGGCTGTGAAAAAAAAATAATTATAGGCACATGGACGGGTAACAATACGCTGACGTACACGCAAAGCCTCGCCCCGCCTCCCGCCGCTCCGCCAGTGCCTGTGGATGCACCCGCCCACCACCATCATTACTGTGAGTTTTTTGTTTAAAAAAAGTAATTCTTATCGTATCAGAATTTTTATTAGATAGAAAAGCAAACGTGTCGTCGTTAATGGAAAGCAATCAACGCTACCATAGACATTGCAGAAGCGTATTTTTATGGGATAGGAAAGCAAACGAGTAGGCGTTTTACCCGTTGGAAAGCAAGCTTTATATTTACTCCTTGTTTTCCGTTGCGGTAGTATTATATCCCTATCATTCTGTTTAACTCCATCTTTCCTTTCCATTCTTCTGTATCCTTTTCCCTTCCTCTCCGTTAATTCACGGTCTGCCGTGCTAATGAATGCGTCTGGGATCAGGCTTCCCCGAGTACTATAGTACCTTAACTCAGCAAGCGGGGTTCTGTTGAGGCTGTCCACCGTTCTTCTTTGCGGCTCGTTAGATTCACGTGACGAATTTTAATAAACCTCATTTATTGAAAATGATGGCGACGTGGTTCGCTACGCGTCACGTCCTGATTCCCACGAGGGCGAGAAGCAATTAACGGAGAGCCGTCTCGTTACAATGAATGTGAGAGGAAGGATGGATGAAAAAGTGGAGGAGTGTGGAGGAAGCAAGGAAGGTGTGCCGGGATCGTAGCAGATATAGATCTGTGGTCTTTGCTTAACCCTACTGGAGACAGGCGTGACGATATCTATGCATGTAAGCTGTACCACCTTCAAACCAATCTTCTTTGTTTCGCAGTTTGACTGGTAGAGAATGCCCCATGGCATTAAGTCCGCCTGATGTACATATTGTGCAAAAAGTTTAAATAAATAATAAATATGTTATGCAACGAATATGTTTTCAGACAATGGCAACCCTGGCGGTTTGCTGTCCAGTCAACCAGCACCAGAATATTGGTGTTCGGTAGCATACTTCGAATTGGATACACAAGTTGGCGAAACTTTCAAAGTGCCGTCGAGTAGACCCAATGTCACTGTGAGTTTGCTGTAAATGTTATTTATTTTCATTTTTATTAAGAGAAAAATATTACGTTACTTAAAAAACAAAAAAGTAGTTCAACAATGTAGGTTAAAGCAAGGGTAGCCCGATTGGGGAAAAATGACAAACACCCTAACAAGTGCGGCGTTATTGCGGCGCGATTGATGGGGGTGGGATGCTTCCACCGTTAAACGGACACAAGTGGTGGATGGTGGGGATAGTTATTTTGTTCCATATTTGTATATGGGATGAGTTTGGACCTCTAGCTTTCGTTGCTTCTTGAATGTGGTGCAGTAGCAATGCAGAAACTATTTTTTCCTCAAGAGTGTGACATTCTTGAGATGAGCAGTTTTCCCTGCAGGCAGACTGTATGTATATCTACAAAAAACAAAATTTCTTCCATTAAATAATATAAATTTTATTTCGTAAATATTTTTAAAATTATTCTATGTGTCATTGTTAATTTGTTTCAGGTGGATGGATATGTAGACCCATCAGGTGGTAATAGATTTTGCCTAGGCGCTTTAAGTAACGTTCATCGGACGGAGCAAAGTGAGCGTGCGAGGTGAGTTAAGTGGGTAGTGGTATCCACAAAAACAAGCTGAAGTGTGATTTTAGAGTTGGAAGAATGTCGTAAGTTAACTTTTATTCTTGTCTTATTTACCGTAGACAAGGAAATATTTCTGTCGCAGACCTTAACTTTTACAAGAAAATTTATTGTCAGGAAACATGAACACGAATGAAGAGTAAGGAGAGATATTTATATTTTCCAGGCTTCACATAGGCAAAGGCGTTCAGTTAGATCTGCGAGGTGAGGGTGATGTTTGGTTAAGATGTCTGTCTGATCACTCTGTGTTCGTGCAGTCGTATTATTTGGACCGAGAGGCTGGTCGCGCCCCTGGAGATGCAGTGCACAAAATCTACCCTTCTGCTTGTATTAAGGTATATATTTAATACTCTTTTTACACGAGTTTGATTTAACACGAGTTAAGAAGAATAGTTCAAAAATGTGTGTGCTTGTTTTTGAATGTTACCAATGTCGTATCGTTTCGAAAATACCGATGAAGGCAGCTGGTTCTACTGTTTGAACTAGCCACCTATAGCTATCAGTTGGGTCTCTGGCTCTCAAGTTTGGCAGTTAAAGAATTAATTTAAATGAACCGAAAAAGCGACGGTTGTTTAAAGTATTTAAAAATTGATTTATCATTACTAGCTTATCGCAGTCCACTGTTGGACATAAGCTTATCCCAAGACTCGCCATTTAGCCCAGTCTCGGCCTAACGCATCCAGTTACTGCAAGTCGCTTTGCGCAGACCGACGCGTCATTTAGTCAAGTAGACGAATGCTACTACTCTATCGTTCATTCAATAAATCATTCACCTTGTTACCAATTAATAGTTGTATAAAAAATCAAACTTACAAAAAAATAAAGAAGCCGTCAACCATCCCGTTTCTACTTCGTTTATTTACGTGTACTGGAAAAGCGGCTGTTAAATGAGTACAGGGAACTAGGCTGGTTACATACATATTGAAAGCGCTTTAATTAAAAGCGCAAAATTATAGAAAGGACATTTGTGAATATATTTTTAAAACTGTTAGAGCATATTGAGAAGTTTTTAATAACTATTTATTAAAAATAATTTCTATAGAATGTTTGTGGTCGAGTGTGTCAAAACTTCTGCTGTATGTTGTTCAGGTATTCGACCTGAGGCAGTGTCACCGGCAGATGCAGACGCAAGCGGCAACGGCGCAGGCAGCCGCCGCAGCGCAGGCTGCCGCCGTGGCCGGCCATATCCAACCGGCGCATCCTGGAATGAATAAATGTATGACATACTCTGGTTTCAAAGTGTCGTCATTGCTCATGTTCCAATACGTTGGAAAATGTTCATGAGCTGGACAATGAGCCGAACGTCATCAAAACCATCAAAACTGGACGCCTTCGTTGGGCTAGACACGTGATACGGATGGACGAGGCTAAAGTACCCTAAAACCTACTAGATGGCAAACCAGATGGTCGTAAAAGCCCCGGGACGCTTAAGCTCAGATAGGTAGATGGAGTCGAGGACGACGTAAGGGCGATCGGTGTGAGGAGCTGGAGAGAAGAAGCCAAACTAAGATCCGATTGAAAAGCTTTTTATGTGGCTGGAGGGTTATGTTGGTCTCCTTATATCGACTAAAACCCCTGGGGTATTCCTTCACGTTACTTACGTCGGGGTCACGGAAACGCTTGACTCATATCTGCAATCCCGATAGCACTGCCTTTAAATTATTTAAATATATTTATGACCTGCGGGTATTTATTTTAAGCCAATATTTATTTGGAGCCAACTAGCTTGCTAAGATCGCCGTAAAAACAAATTTAAAAAATAATTTCTCAACAACGTACACATAGACAACTATTGTCTTTTGTGGAAGCAACGAACATAACGCGTATCGCCTGTTGTTAAGGCGAAACGAGTTACTCGTATGTACGTTTCTTAAAATTGGCTTGATTAATAAAGTCAGGCGTTACTTTGCGGAAAACCATTACTATGTGGACAGCTAGAATTTTTTACTTGGCTAAGACTGTCCACATAAAATTGGCTTTGTTTATACACAATATTATTTTTCGAATTTGTTTTTGTTCGTGGAATTTAGCAACGCAGTTGTTGGATCGCTAATTTATATTTCGCGATTCAACAACTGCGTCGTCTGTGCGTTATCGATTAATCACGTTGAACTTTCAGGTCTGACAGCGGCTGCCGGTATCGGCGTGGATGACTTACGGCGGCTGTGTATCGTGCGACTGTCCTTCGTGAAGGGCTGGGGGCCTGACTATCCGCGAACTTCTATCAAAGAGACGCCTTGTTGGGTCGAAGTTCATCTCCATAGGTATTTATTTAATTTAACTAATAACTTATTATAACGGGATGCTTAGATGATTTGGGCACATAGATGGTTGAAAGACTGGCAAAAGAATATTAAATTGCGGATGTGGATATAAGGTTCGGTAGAGGAAGATCAAGGACCAAGTCATACCTTGACCAAATTGCCGAGGTTTTTAGGAAAGGCCAGGTCAAGAGTACCCTTAACCGGCGGGCTTGCATGAGGAGGAGAGTGATGAATATGGAGGAAGCATGCCGAGATCGTCGTAGACGGATGCTGTGGTCTCTGTCCTACCCCTACGGGAAACAGGTGTGACGATATGTATGTATGTATGTAACTGTCTTGTGTCTTGCAGAGCACTCCAACTTCTGGACGAAGTGCTGCACACGATGCCGATTGACGGTCCTCGGACGAGCATCGAGTAGGAGTTGATCGGCTTCTTTTGAGGCCTTCGAGCGACACACGCCATGTCGCAGCGATTCGCAACACGCGATCGGTCCGCTATACTCGTGATATGCGATCAGTCGCAGCTAATTGCGACTGTCCGCAAGTACTCGCGAACGGTCGCGGCGACGCGTACACACTGCGATACACGTTGGTGCTCGTGACATCACTAAAAAGACATCGTGTATTATGTTTTAAGTTGTTACAACATAACATCACATTTCATATAATTATTATTTTTGGTACTCTTCCGTTATCTGTGCGCAAGTGATAAATCGCCAAATAATGTTAAATTCCGCCAAATTTCATACAACCTAACCTAAACATTTTTTCCTAACCTAATAAATCCCAAATTTTCATCATTTTTTAAAACAAAAATTAATATGAAAGAAAAAATGGAAAACGTGCTTTGTTTTAATTCAGAGAATAGAACACATGGCCCCAAACGAACATTCCCCATATGGTTGTAAGAAATTTGGTGGAATTCTATATTATTTGGCGATTTTTCGCTTGCTCCCGTCTAACGGAAAAGTACCTTATTGTTTATTATTATATATTGTATTTTATTGCAAGTACCAATCATTTGCTTCTAAACTATTGTTACTTTCTTAGGGCCCACTTAAATGCTTATTTCATACTTTAATTTGAGCTTTATTCTTTCTTTGTTGATAAAATGAAACCAAAAATTTAAGTTCGATCAGGCTATCAGTGTTTAATTCTGAAAATATCTTTAACATGCTAAGTTTACATAATTATTTCAGTTTGAACACGACAATACATATGCATCGATTTGTACATACAACGCATATATTCAAGGCAATTCTAATCCGGCCATCTTCGCTTTGGATTAACCATTAGGAATAACTTACAGAATAGAATTTACACCACAGCGAGCGCGTTTTGAATGCAAGCTCTGTGGTCTGACTCCACAATTGGTACAAGATTAATATTTGAGTACAAATAGTCTGTGGTGTCTTTTTTCACGCGGTCTTTTTATGTGGTGCAGTCGAGCACCATACGAAATGTGCAAGTTTGTTTCCTATGGACTAAGGTTGTGAACAATTGCGTTGAGTGTTGAATGCATAGAACGCTACAGTTGGATCGTGATACCGTATATTTTGCAACGGATGCCATGTAGAAACGAATTATAATTTTGTTTAAGTATGTATATTTTTTAAATTAGATTTACAATGTTTTCGGCTATAGTCTTCCAAATTTTATTTTTGTCTTCCTTTTAAGTTTGTTAAGGAGTGGGTTGGGGCCTTGGGTTTGAAACAAACATTGCACATTCCGAGAAAGCGCATCGCTCGCGCGTTAAAAGGTGAACTATCAATTTATGTCTTGTATTTATTTACATTTAACGTCTAAGTGGATACAGTAAATCGTAAGTTTACTCATAGATATATAACAGTATTGAGATGGAACAAACTAAAGAATTATCTAAGCGATCTCAGTATATAATATTTTTCACAAATCCTAAATGAATATAAATAAGTAAGATATTAGATATACATGTAGTGAGATTCGACGAACGGTCCGCTCTTGCTCAATTGAGTCAATATGCATAAGAGTGTCGAGCTGTTTTTTTTTTTTTGTAAAGAGAATGGATATACGAATATTAGTAACAGCGATACCAAAATAAGGCATTTTTTTAACTTATGTAGATTAAATACGACAAGACATAATTATGGTTCAACTTGAAAGAAGCCAAATGGGAACTAGCTTTTGATATAGGCGTAAGGTTGAGATATTGTGTTAAATAGGTTTTTACGATAAATTATATATGTGTAAATTATTTGTGTGTACGTATGGCGGCGCGGGAAGGTGTAGTGCGTTGTTAGCCAACGTGCTTGTTAATTGGGTGGCCGTATCGAAACGCATATTACATTTACTTCGGCTCCTTAGGCGTGTTGCGTAATGGGTACGCACGTTTTCTTAATATGTGTATGTTTGTTTGTAGCTTGCGTATAAACAAACGAAGTTCTGTCTACGGAGCCGTAATGTCGCATTGTGCGACAGTGTCGTGAAGTGTTACGGCAATATAAACCGAGCGGCAACGATGCGTGTCGTTTGTTTATACGCAAGCTGCAATCAAGCACACAACATACGGCAAATTACGAAAACATGCGTGCGTATGAATTAACGTTGTGGAAATAGTCATATTTTATATAATTTCGATGTCTGATGTCATATTTTGTGTTAGATGATATAATTTGGTTTGCATCATAAAAGTTAAAAGGTTAGAACAAAATGTGGATATTAATTTGTTAGTTTTTCTCTTTACTGGTATAAATCATACTCCTTATGGCGTATGCATAAAATTAAAGGCGATAGTCGTCATTGATTATATGCGGGTACATACATCGTAGACGTGAAACGTTGTAATTATATTTTATTATTGATCGGACAGATTTTAGTTAGAGTTATTTTTAACTTTATGAACATCATCAGCCTACAGCAATCCACCGCTGGATATACTTGTACGCGTCTTTCAAAGGCTTGCTACTTAGCCCGGTCTTCAAATACACGCATGCAGTTTCTACCCTACGCAAGTCTTCATACAACCCCATACAACCTTAGGGTGTTCACATTACCTTTGTCAAGACGTTCTCCCCATTCCTGTAATATTTTTTTCCTTTATACATACATGAGTCCTGCGAAGTCTTGGAGACTTAGAAATACTTTCAGAAGTCTGACTCTTGTCCATATACGTGTTGTATAAGTTCACTTCTCTTACATCTTTTATTTATGTTTGTATCGCGTTATTGACGAGTCCGATCAAAAAATATATATAAGAAGTCAATCCAATCAATTTTTTTATTCTTTCAATTAAATTACATATATACCAAGTCAGGTTCATATACACATACAGTTGGAAAAGTTTGCTTATACGTACATTTTAAAACTAATAAAATCGATCTATACCTCAATTATATATCGACTTAAAATGAGTATTAGATTTCGCCTTTCTAGCTAATATTGGATTATTAATATGAATCAACGACATAAACAAGCGCTACAGCTTAGTTGTAGTGATTATCAAGAGTTTTAATATTATTAAGAGCATTGCTAGTCATCTTGTTTTCGAAAAAACAAAAGAATCAAAAATACATAATATATCTCACTTTTTGACATTCATGACTATTGCTCAAAACGAACCTAAGAGCGTAAATGCAGTATGCGTAATTGGTGTGCGACCTCGCTTTGTGCGATTGCATGAATCATCCATTTTACCTGCCGGTTGGGATAAATATTTGGCGAGACTGATCACTGACTCAACAGTCGCTTGGCCATACTCGTTTATCGATTTAATTTTAACCTTGACATTGTTAACTAACTGGTCTGATATCGTTAGTATGAAATATCGCATATGCTGTTTGGATATTGCATAAAATATGTTAATTATATCGAAGACTTATAGGACAACCTAATTGACGTAGTAGAGAAGTTACCACTTTAGGAGTCAACGTCAAAAGTCGGAGTTGCCGTATCGAGGTAAATATATGTATGATCTAAGGGTTTTTATCTAATTTTGGATTTCCCGCTGATTCGCCTTGGATAAGTGAGGTGGGCTTACGTCCTTTGCACCAGAAATGTTCCATAGGATATAATATCCATAACTGATAATATAACATGTTTAAAGATATTTCCACTGGATCAACAAATCTGAAAAAATATAATAGAAAAAATAATCATATATATAAAGTTATACAAAATTATATGCTTCTGGTGGCCAATTTGAAAAATTAAAATACAGTTTTTAATGTTATCTGGTGTCTTCTCTATTCTTAATGTCTATAAAATTGCTTGAACCAAACGAAAAACTATATTAGTGTGTATTTCTAAATAGCTCTCGTCACACTTGTGTATTGTATTTAAAAGTACGATTGTATTTAAAAGAGAATGAAAAATTGATTTAATAATTCCTAGTCATGTTTTTATTTACAATAATTTATATAGCACACTTTGTTGTTTTACATATCAAATATAGTTAAAACATATGGTAATTCCATATGTTTAGATAAGAAATAGAAAAGCAACCGGAAAGGATATATTTGAATATCATGAGGGAATCACGATGATTTATGAGTTAATAAAGGATGATTCATGCAATAGCGACAATTTTGTTAAAGATGATCTTGATCTGTGATGTGCTATATTAGATAGAGTTTGACCGTTGAATGTTAGCGCCGCTGGTTGGACGTATAAAGAAGTTTCTCGAAGGAGTCACCAAACTCTGTGAATTTAGAATTAGTTATTTAAGAACAAATGACATATTTTGTGTACGAATCAGTAGATTGTTCGATTAAGCGTACGTGTTTTGTAACTTTAAATATTTGAGATTTTCTTTTTCGTTTTGCTTAAGATTTGCTTTAATTATTATTATGCAGGTTTATGATATGTGTTGAATGATTATTATACGTATATTGTTAGTGACAAGTTAGTTTTTTCGATTTTTATTGATGATTATTTTATTATTGACACGTTTACTGCGTTGAGTGCTTTGGAGATCTATGAGAACTCTTAACCTACCTTTACTGTAGTGAGATTGACATCATTCCCTAGAAAATAGATATTTAAAAGTAAACCAATAAAATAATTGTATAATCAAAATTTTGACGATATAGCGTCCCACACAGAGTAAGAAAACACTATTTTAGTTGCCGCAATTAAAATCTCGTAAGAGATGTTTTAGATCCCATAACGCAGTGAACGTGTTAACGAATGTAGGTTTTGCCTACGCGAGCTTGGAGTAATGACAAAATAGTTGTTAATTTTTACAGTACATCGTATAAATTATTTTATATGGCATACCCAAGTACCTAAAGGTGTGTGCACAGTAAAGCGTAATATGTAACGTCCAGCTCGTGACGAACGTTAATGTATTTACGTCACGTATCACGTTTTTGTGCGTATGCAACCTAAAAGTTGTACACGAGTATCATTATTGTTTTAATTTTATATTCGATATACAAATATCACAATTTTTAATAATTATTTTTATCACATTTTATTTGTTACCAATGTAATAAAAATTCAAATGAAGAGTTGTAAATAGTACAATTTACTATATTTTTTTTGTAATTGTATATGCGCTATAAAATGTGAAACAAAAACTGGTCTATTGCGAGTCGGTACTAAAACGTTATATTGATGGAAATTTCTCTAAAAGGCTTACTTTAATATTAAAAAAAAATATATCGAAAATACCTCTTTATAGTGATCAAAAGGATTCAAAGGGTTTTTAGAAGATAAATAAGTGGTAAGTTTTTTAATGATGTTCAAGTTTTGAATGAATTTGTCAAATTCTACAAGCCACAGTTATTAATGAGGTCTAACCGTACTGTTTGAATATTCAAATATTATTGAAAATACATAGACTTGCAGTTGTTTGAGATATACCAAGACGTTACTACGTTGGGAACTAATATTTGTTATAGTACTAAATGATAATAGTAGCTTTTGTAAGTACTCGTTCTAATGCAGTTTATGAACAAATTGATGTAAAAAAATTTATACATCAAAGATATGGTTCCGTGGCACACACAAAATATTGTTATCTTCATAAAGGTTTGTCTACAAATGGCTTTTATAAAGCAGTAAAACTATAAACGAATATGTTTGTATGATTTGTTTCACCAATCTTCATTATTTATTGACTAGTCTATGTAATAATAATAATTAGACATTTTTTTTATTTGAAACACTATTATCAATTTTTTTTACTTATAAAGCTGTATTATCATAATATTTTTTTATGATTTAGGTATGTTGAAGAGTCGCTATTCGGTCATTGTGCACGAACCCTTATATATTTGAAACTTATGAACTACAGCGCACGAAAACAAATGCTACGTGTTGCTACAACACTTATATACCATTTTTGTAGGTTACATTTTCTTTTGTCCCATTTTTATTAAATGACGTTAAAGCATCTGTAGTGCGATGATTTCTTACCATCAAATGACTGACGTACTCTTTTGTCTCTTTCTTCAATAGTGAAAATCGGTCCAAGTAGCTGCTGTTTAAAACAAACTTGTTTTTATATCGGATCAAGAAGCTATCACGTGACAACTGTATTGATATAAATATTGAGTGATTTATTTAAAAAATCATTTGTAAATAAAATTCGGGTCGTTTAGCTGCGTTTATGTAGCTACCACGCTGTTTTATACTTTTTTTAGCTGAGAAGCCAAATGACCTAAGCAGCCAAATGAGTGGGTCACTTGTTTACCACTGTAAACGATCACCGCCGCCCATAGATATCCACAAATTCGGAGGCGTCGCAGATGCGTTGCCGACCTTTAGCGAACACATACGCTTTTTACTTGAATACCCCCATGTCATATTAAGGCGGGAACACCGCAGGTGGTAAATTGTTCCACATTTGCACAGTTCGTCGCAAAAAATTGCGACTTAATCGCACGGTGGTAAACGGCCAGCCATCCGCGATGGGGATAGAATTTATTTTTGTGGCTCGTACTTTGGTTCACACCGTGAACTATAGAACTTCGTCTTCTTTTCGTGTCAGTGGTCCTATATTTTTCGGCCCAGTAATTCGTCACTGCTATGGCAGCAGTATTCACCTCGATAAGGTATTGGAACGTGCAACTGTTAGGAGACACTGAGCAGTCGAGCAGCAGAGCTCCATGGACTGACTTTCGACCCCACAACCACACCCCACACACTGCGGTGCTATATAGCCCCATTTGCACATGTTATGTCTGCAACGGAATACGGAGTCTATTAATAGATCTACACATAGGCCATTGCAGATTGTAGCCAGGCGGAAGCTTCTCTTGGTAATATACGAAGTTGGGGGAGACAGGATGTTTCATTTTCCAGCACACAACCCTCTCTTCAGCTGGGCTTTTTTTAAAGCCTTACAGAACTAAAATACGCCAAAATGCGAAATATCCAAGCTGGCGAACGTTAGGATATCAGCGAAGTAAAGTGCAGTGGTGAAGAGAGGTCCTCGCGTGTGACAATCTATTATGTTAATGTACGTCTCGTGTTTACTTAACTTCGGTTACCTCACATTGTTGGGCGACATGAGCGAAGCTAAACTGAGTTTTTTTTATGAGATAGGAGGGCAAACGAGCAAGTGTGTCGCCTGATGGAAAGTAATTAACGCCGCCCATAGACATCAGCGACACCGCAGTCACCGAAGCGTTGCCGGCCTTTAAGGTATGTGTAGGCTTGTTTTTTTGAAGTCGTAGTTTTTGAAGAATGTCGTATCGGTTCGAAAATACCGCTGAAGGCAGCCAGGTCCTCAGAGTGCGTGGAAAGAAGTTTTGAAAGAAGCGCATCGTACTGAATCGCCGCACCTCATTCAAATGATTCGGCTTCGTTTCGCATCGTTGTCGGTGTAGCCCACGCTCAAGTGAAATCCTTTACTTTGTAGAAATGAGTGGGTAACATTTGTTTTCGTGCTGTGTATGTACTGACTGCCTTAATCAAGGTTTTATACCTGCGACCAATAAATTCACGAACATCTGTCATTGTTTGTATCCGTCATAATTTTTTTATTAAATGTATTTCGTTTTTTTATGAAGGAGCACTCCTACAGACAATGTCACATGTTTGTCAACATATGAAAACGGAATACCGCACACAGTGTATTTTAGCCCTAAGCGCATAGATAAGAGTGAAACTATGAAACAGAAATGAATATAAAGGTTATTCCTCTACTCTTGTATTTTTTGTAATATAAAATTTATCCTTCCTTTCCGGTAGAGGTCAAATCCGAGGTCTCTACTTCACTTGAGGCGACATTAGATTGCATCTAGTTCCCCTCTGTTTACTAGTCGCTATTATTCATGACTTTGATGCAAGGAGGATCGATCTCTAGTGCATGTGGTTTATCATTTTAATTCACAAATGAGGCTTTGATAGTATAACCATCCATAAATAAAAGTTAGAAATGTATTGTCATACAGTTTTTAGTATAGCAGATCAGGCAAACGAGAAATGCGGTTCATCTGGTGGTAAGCGATCACAGTAGCCCATATAAATGCGTTGTCAGCCTTTAACGAACAGATACGCCATTCTTTGTAATGCCTCCATGTCATAATCACATGGGAATACCGCAGGTGGTAAATTGTTCCAAAGTTCGTGCAGGAAATTGCGATTAAATTTCACGGTGGTTGACGACCAGTATGGTATGGTCACCGACAGCAGTTGGAATACACAAGTGCTGAAATGGAGGCGAACTACGTTTACCGTAGTTTGCCCTCCGGTCAGATGGTGTGATGATTCTCGCTAGAGTGGCTAACAGAAATTAAATGCGTAAAGACGAAGATCGGGCTAAGGCAACACCTCCCACCATCTTGGGGGAGGTCTATGTCCAGCAGCAGCATAAAAGATTTATGTAAAAGAAAAAATGACGTGTTATCCAAAATTTATTGGCAGTTTTCCTTTGCAGCCTAGAGCATAGATTCTTAACCCCTGTTCAAATGGTACCAGGCCGCACAAGACCTCATTTATTTTCGTATTTTTTTTATGGGGTAGGAAGGCAAACGAGCACGCTTGTCACCTGATGGAAAGCAACCAACGCCGCCCACAGACATCCACAGCACCATAGGCAGTGCGGACCTTTAAAGAAAATGTCATTATGGGAGTGGGGATGGGAGGGGAAAGGGAAGGGGTAAAAGGAAGGGGTAGAGGGAGGAGGAGGGTGTTGGGCCTCCGGAACTCGGCCGCTCACCGTACGAAGTGCGGTAGTTAAGCTACCACTCAGATGCCGGTTTTCTGCGGGAGTGTGGTACTTCTCCGGGCGAGCCGGCCCATTCATGCTACAAACAAATATTATGCCATTCTTGATAAAGTATTCGTCTGCAGACGAGAGATTAACGTGAGCTGAGAAGCAGTGGCATTGTAGATTTGATGGACAGGTGTGTAAATCAAAACAATAAAATATAAAGAATCAACGTTCCCCACTCAGGGAACCGCGGTAAAATTATCAAACTTTGAACGGTCCGCTGCAATAAAAAGGTGGGGACCATTGGCCTATAGGATCAAAAGAAGCATCCTTTGAAGATAAATTTGTCCAAGTTACTCTAAATTACTATTATATTAATCAATAACGTAAGAAAGGAGTAAATGTACACTTTTTTCATATCTGCAACAGTTGTAATTCGCGCTCACTAAAAATACTTGGCGACTCACTCCCGCGCACCGGCACCATTCCAAACGAATGCGATGACGCGTTGGCGGGCTCTATTTCAGTAGTTGTTTCGCCCACACCCATCATATAATACTGTTTGTTATATTTTTTTTAATATATTGACGATAGTTCATTTATTGAACGTACGTTCAATTATTTAATTTGAGAAAATTTCATACCAACAATGTAAATTGGATGTAAAAAATGTTACGTCGATTTTCGATTAAGCAATTATTAAAGGCTTTATTTAGGACTAAATCAACTATATAAGACGCAGTTCACGGTATTTTTAGGTTCAAATTTCCGTCGTTGTTTATAATGTAATACTGCATTGTAAAAAGAAGGAAAAAAGAGGATAATAAGAAAGAGAATGATTTTTCTCCGTCGTAAGGAACCTCATAACGAAATGGTGGTCACAGCGTTATTGGCATTTTTTTTGTCGAATCAAAGAATTTTCATTTGTATAATAATGTATTATTTTATATTTGTATAATATATAATCTGTTTTGTTCAAGTAATATGTAGTAATTTATTAAATATATTTACGCCATAATCGTCTCTTTGGAAGGCTTTAATTATGAATACCATTAAATAATCTACGTAATCTGCAAGGGAATCTTTCATTAGATATTAACATCACTTAAATATTTGTACGTAATCTCTCGGTGGGTTTGGTTCGCGCCTCGGGAATATTCCGAAATATTAGATATTTTTAGCAACCGAGGCCGGCCCTGTTTACATGTTTTCTCTTGATGATCTCTATGCTTGTAAGGTTTACCGAACGCTATTTTCATCAATTGAGATTAGGTGATTTTCAGAAGTGTTAACAGGATAACTTTTTACTGTTTTTTAAGTAATGTTTCAAACATTAATTTAACGATTATCCGGTGCCATATTCGTTTCTTTATACGAGTATATTTAACGTTTACTGACTAATCGAAATGTATAGACATTATACTAATAGAAAGTGAATAAATAAATTGATTTTTTCTTTACCTTAATAGTGGTATTAAATTTTAATAGTGGTAGAGTTATACATATATATCTTCATGCCTATCTCCCGTAGCGGTTGGCAGAGACCACAGAACTATCCGCTACGATCCCGGCACACCCTCAACACTCATCCATCAGTGCAGTTATCAGGAAGCAGTTCCTCAACACTCATCCTCTTTTCATCCATTCTTCTTCTCACATTCGTCGTAGCGAAACGGCTCTCCATTAGTCGCTTCTGGCCCTCGTGGGAATCAGGATGTAATGGGTGGCGAACTACATCGCCGTCATTTTAATAAATTAGGTATATTAAATCTCATGTCGTTATAGTGAATCCGAGCCGCAAGGGAGGATGGAGGTCAGCCCCAGCAGAGCCCCGCATGCTGAGGTAAGGCACTATAGTACCCGGGGGAGCCCGATCCCGGGATGGTGGGCACGCTTGCGATTAAACTCGCCCCTAGCCACGCATCGATTAGCACGGTAGATCGTGGATCGTGGATGGATAGGAAAGAAAAGGATAGAGAAGAAAGAAAAGGCCAGGGGAAAGGAAAGTTTCATCTAGACAGGATGATAAGGATATTATACTACTGCTACGGGAGACAAGGTAGAATTATAGCTTTGTGGAAGAAGTTTAACAGAATATTTGCGTTAAGTGGTAGCATTTTTCTGTGTTACCGCGTCTCTCACGGCAAGTACAGGAATTTGGAGGCCCAAATCCCCCCCCTTCCTTTATTACTTTTTTCTCTTCCCATTATTTACATTCTCACCTTTAGATAGGCAATGCGCATGCAGTGTTTTTATGCTGAAGATGTATTTGAACGGTGATGATTTCTTACTGTCAGATGAACCGCTTCCTCGTTTATATACATCTGCATATAATCAATATTCATCATCATATATTGTGTCGTAAAGCGATTTCAGTGTGGCCTTCAGAATTAAAGTAGTTCTAAAGGCTAGTTGATGAGTGATTCACTAGGACGGGCGGTCGATCGCGCCTTGACGTTTACTTGGCCCCTTTGCTATTTCCGCTCTCAATAAACATACTATTAAAATATTCCGAATTCCAATATCAATCAAAATCATGGTTTTATTTTTCAAAAAAAAGTAGATTAAGCCTAAGTATCCGAATTCGTAATTCTAAGAAAACTTTTTCGCACTACTCAATTTTTATTTCCTCTAATGGATAATCGTAAAGCGTATCCGTATACTTCGTAATTATTTTGAAAAAAATCTTCTTTTTGTAAATAAAGTAAAAAATTTTTTTTATAAAAAATTCCCAAATTATGATAGAAAATCAGTTTTTTTGATGTTCCTGTAATATTTATTTATATGGACTTAAGCGTGGTCTTATGCTTTTTTTTAATCATACATGTGGCTCTACCTGAAAAGTTAAGCCACTAATGAGGTAGAGCCACATATGAGTGGGCCATCTCGACCGAGGAAGTATAACTAACTATAATAGTATTACAACCTCACAGAAACTGGGCGTTAAGTGTTAGCATTATTCTCTTCTTTTTTCTTTTTTGATGGCAATTAGTTATAGCTATTATGCCAGTATCAAGTAAAATACTATTTATAATATCAAAACTCTTGAAATGTAAGGTGATTAATGGAGTCATGCGGCATTTAAGATCCGCGACAAGCAAACAATAACAGAAAATTAATAATGTGTGTTTTCCTGCTGGATGAAGTGGATTTACTTCGAACTTAAACCAAAACTTACCGAAAAACGGCCGTCAGCAACTATCCACCCACCAACCACTATACGCAACACCAAACACACTACCACTTTTTCACCTTGTAAACGACACGTGTTTCGCCCCAACAAGAGACATCTTCAGGTATAGTAGACTGTACGGAAGACAACCGAAAAGTTTCCTTGTGAAGCAATTTATATGAGATTTATCATTGATGGTCCACTTTTTGGATTGATTGACTAACTTTTTCATAGAAAAAATCTTTGACTGGAAAAAGATATGACTCCTATCCCAATAGTGGTAAACGCAGTCTGCGAATTTGAGCAAAATAGTCGTGTTATTCTTTCCGATTTGGCCATATCGATATCTTTTGGGCAAAGTATGAAGTTTTAATAACACCGGCTGTATATCTTCAGTGCCTGAAGATATTTTACTGAAGAATACACAGAACGCACTCTTTCGCATAACTTCTCCCTTAACCAAAGTAATAAAGTCGATCAAAATTGAAGTCTTAGACATATTTAATTCTTATAGACATACTTAAGTCTTATAGACATACCAAAATCTCATAGACACTATGAAGTCTTATAGATATACTTAAGTCTTATAGACATATGTAGGTATTTAAGTCTTATATATACACATAAATTCAGGATGAAAGGATGGATGAGTGTGGAGGAGGCGGGGAGGGTATGCCGGGATCGTAGCGCATGGCGTTCTGTGGTCTCTGCCAACCCCTGCGGGGGATAGTCGTGAATATATAAAAGAAAAATAAAAAAAAATCAGGTACTCATTAGATTTTCATATATTATAGCTTTATTTAATCATTATCCACAACCTGCGGCAGGCCTGTCTTAGGATGTACCACCATCTATCCCAATCTTCGGCTTTACGCATTTACTTTTTGCCAACTACTCTGCGTAGATTATTATCCTATCCTGACAGAGGGCGTTTCGACGTTTGCTAACACGCGGTTTTTACTCCAGCTCTCGCATAATCCAACGGTTGTCACTTCTGTAACAATTTGGGTCACATTTGTTATTGTAAGCCTATTGGCTCTTACTAACTCAAAGAGCTATGTGACGAGAGAGTTTACGAAGACTTTGGTTTCTCCGAATAATTTTTAAATAAAATAAGTAAAATTATTTTGCATAAAATAGGTCACTCGTTTATTTATTACTAAGAATGTTGAAAATATTTCGTATGTCCAGCAAGTAGGACATCAATGATAAGATATATCGCTTAAAATCGTGTGAATTCTATTTTTGTATAGTGCAAATATTTATCAAAAAATTATATTTTGCTTAACCGTTTAAGGAATATATAATTCCTGAAATAGTTTATAGATTCATGGTTTATTTATTTAGAGGTATTCCGCTACTATCACCGGCTACCTGTACCTTTCTAAAAATATTTTAGTTAGGTATTCAGGCTAGTTTATTATCAGTTTGTTTTCTGAGTCTCGTTTGTGCAGGTGAGGATAAATAATTAAAGCAAAACATGTAGTTTCACCCCTTAACTCTCCTACTTATAAAAAAAGTAAAAGATTAAATCATTATATATGTGGAGTATAGCTTAAAGATATGAATGACCGTTTTCAAGCAAACAGACGACCCTATTATTTCTCATCAGTTTATGGAAAGTGGCCTAATTTTCAAGATTGGTATACTACCATAAGTTAGTAGAAAAAGTTTTTGTGAATCATAAAGAATAGGGGAACTCCACATCTTCCAATTGGTGTTGTTTGAGGCTACTATAGGTATTTATTATACCAGTAGATGGGCAGTAATGTCTACCTAAGGATATAAAAACTAATGTGTGATCCCCAATACATCTATCAAACGTGGGATTACGGCATCCCTCAATTTTGTGGGGGGGGGGGGTAGTCCAACAGTCGACTGTTACATCTGTATTGATCAAAGGATTAGTTAATCCAGTTTTGATCAATTAATTATCCCTTTAATTATCTTTGCCTAACATAACTTCATTATTTCTTTTAAGAATTTCTTAACTGAAAAGATAATTACTGGTGATTGCAAGGTTAAAATGTTTTAGTTTATTTTAATTTGAAGGTCATAAGTTAAAGAGCCCTGTATCGTAAAAGCGGTAAGCTAGACTATTCATGAGTCTTAAACCGAAATAAAACTATTCGCTAATTTAGTGTGGGGAGGTGCCCTATTGTGTACATTATCGATAAGATAGGGCTCCAATTTATTCTTATCAGGTAGGATAGCCATAGAATATCGATTTAACGGGCAAATTAAGTTTTTCTTTTTGCACAAGTTTGTAATTTGTAATAAAATTAGTGATGTTCCATTTAGATCCATTGCTTAAATTTATAAATACAATATTTATTTAAAGACAATCCAATCATATTAAAAAAAAACTTTTATGTAAATAAGATTACTATTATGAATAAACTAGAAATGCCTAAATTTATAGAATTTAGAACCATTTATATACGGAAAACGAAGATTATTTAAGTAAAATAAATTTATTTTTAACAGTGTTCTTATTGATATGGGTAAATTAAAAGCAATACATTTTCAAGGATTTAACTTATTATAGTGAGGTTGCATGTGTGGTAGCTGGCATTCAGGGTAAAGTCAAAAAAGAAGCATTTCTATACTATGAAATATGCTCATACGATATCCAATGAAAGTGTCCATTCACACAATATTCATTTCTACGTTCATTGATTTATTGATTTGTAAACCTAATGTATTTTAGTATTAATGTATGGCATTATTATACATTATTATTGTTATATCTTGTACAGCAGTTGCTTCTTGGAATTCTCAGATGATGTCGTAACCGAACCGTTTTCTAATTTATTTTATGGGATAGGATGGGAAACGAGCAAATGTTTCGCTTTATGGAAAGCAATTTACACTGCCCATGGATATCTACAATTCCGCGAAGTAAATATAATAACAAGTTCCGAGAAAATGTCGCTGAAGATAGCTGATTCTATAGAGTGGTGGTATATGGCAAAATATATAGGAAAAATGCATTGTATAAAATTGCCACTCATTCAGATGGTAGGTATGAAACTTATCTTTGCAAAAATATCAGCTATCGATATTGAACAGTGCATCGCTATACTTCCCGCGGCTCCCGTCCCGTGAGCGTGTCGCTGGACTGCCCGGGCGTCCGGCAGCGCATCCGAACGAACGAAACGCCAACACACGCACCATACAACGCGCGAACGTGTTTACGAATCAAACCCTATTGCAAATTTTAATTATTGACCAGTGTAGTGCTGAGATAATTTGGATTATATTAGGATCAATTTTAGGTAAGTGGATTGTATATAAAATATTAAATATAGACGAAGTGGGCAAGCTAAATTTGTCACAAGAATATTATGGAACGTATTTTTATTCATTACGGTTTTTATTTATATATCTATGTATAATGTCTTATAAACGAGAGGTGTATCCATTTGTCTGTAATTTTTTAAATAGCTATGTTCCCCTGTTGGGTGCAAGGGCCTTCACATTTCTGGAAGCATTTGTCTATTCGTTTGGATATACATTTATGTTTGGATATATATAAAAATATATTTGTTAAATTACTCGTTAAAAATATTTCAATTAAATACTAACGATGGATGTTGTTTAATATTATATACATTATAATTATATATATAATTACATTGTAATTATATACATATATATATATATATATATATATATATATATATATATATATATATATATATATATATATATATATATATTACAGTAGTGGATGTTATTTGGTAGTTTTTTAATTTTAAAACATGGTGGTTTGTTTAAAACCTGTTTGTATTTTGTATTGCATGTAGTTAACGGTTCCTTGTAGCATCCTAAAGCCACTTCAATTGCTTCACAAAATTAGAAACTACTTTCTGTTATTAAGCTGTTGTATAACCATGGAATAGGACCATCCCATTGCAAATAGACGGGCAGCAGCATTTACCTGATTAATAAAAGGCGATGGGTTTTGACTTCAGCACATTTTTTACAGTTTTAATTTTTGGTTTGATGACTATCAGCGGATGTACTATGAAATCTAAACATCCTAGGTAAACTTTTAAGAATAGATAGAAGTAGAATAGAAAATATTTTTCTACGCTAATTGTATTTTGAATCGAATACGTTGTAAGAATGCTCAATTTTTTTTAAGAATTTGAGAAAAAAGAAACAACTCTGAAAGACAACAATTCCAAAATATTTGGGAAACAGCACTATCTTATTTATTGATCACGTTATTCATGTTAATAGTCGATAAATTTAAAACCTCTAGTTTGAGTTAAATAAATAATTTTTAATTTGATGTGGCTACTGAACTGGACCGAGGGTCTCCCTCGGCGTTTAAAAACATAGAAACACACCCAGGCTCAGTAAAAAATAATGTTCCAAAACGAAGTCAGGAACCCATGCTCCGAAAGTGGAATGTATCTTTTTCATTTTAAATTTTTTTTTCGTTACGTGCTTAAGTCTGGTGTTTAGTCTAAATCGTGATGTTGGCATGCCTTAAGTTCGAATAAATGTTGTTACAACTTTTATTTTGGGAAATTATAGTAATTTATGCCTAACAAAACATTTTAATTTTCTTTTTATGTGTCTGCTTGTTCGAGGTACTATTAAAAATATATATAATAAATTAATTTTCTCTAGAATAATTGTAACTTACGCTAAAGTATTTTGTAAGAAGTGATTTATTCTACTTTTATCGCAAAAACGGGGTTTTTGCGAGAATATTAAAAAAAGTCCTAAAAATAATTGACGTAAAATTGTAGCTTTTATGAACTTAATTAGCTTATTATTATACAGCTAACAGGAACCTTAGTGCCATAGTTTTGATCTAGACCTACATATGTATGTACACATATGCATCGATCTACAGGTATTAATGTTTTCACAATTTTCATGGGAAACAAAAACTGTTAAAATTATATTTATAGTCTTCGAATCTAAAAGAGAGAACTTAACTGGTATATTATTTAAATTATCAGTGGTTTAAAGTTAATAAACTGTATATTTTGTCGACCTCGTTTGTGTGATGGCGCACGGCGACTCTTTCCTTTTCCTGGAATGGGCTTTAAGGTTTAACTAGGGCTAAGGGATTAACTAAATAAAATTCGACTTGAAAAATATATTACCATCTACCAGTGATGATTTGTTCTCCAAAAGTAACTATCATATCAAAGAAAAAAATGTTCGTAATGTTTTAAACAAGACGCAATTCATGTATTATTGCTGTTTGTATATGATTATAATTTTGTTTCATCATTATCATCAATTTATACCGTTGAACATAGAGGGAGGCCTATCCTTACCAAACGTAATGTAGTACGCCCTCCGGCTACATGGAGCTATGTACACAGGATGGCTGGCAAAGACTGGATGCCAGTAGTCGCAGATTGGATTATGTGACGCACCTTGAAATAGGCCTATGTCCAAAAGTATCGTAGGCTGGTGATAATGAAGGTGATTTGTTTATAGGTCCTTTTCGTGCATTTTACTTAAAAATATGTTTTTTGTATGAGCTTATAAGTAAGGACATTCTTTAACAAAAAACTTGCTGACAAGGGTAAGGAAATAGTTGATTGTCCTTTTTTAAAGAAACAATGACTTAAATATTATTAGAATTATTTTTAACTATTCCAACTAAGGTTATAATGCTTGTGATAAAAAATCATTCATAGTCCAATGGAGCATTACTCACAAAGTCAGATCATAAACCTGATCCTTACCAACTTTGTGCTATTGCTTCGTTAGTTAATATGCTTATTTAACGCTGAGCTAGTTTGGCTCATGCAACGTATTGCATCTGACTGCGCCGTATTACGCACGTGGTCCGACGTCGTACGCCATGAGTAATGAGGCTCGGGGACACGGCACTGACTCAAAAGTTCAGAATTAGAAACAAACGAAGTACTTGCGACTTTGAAATATATTTAAATTCTTTCTTCGTTTGCAATCTTGTATGCGTAGTCGTGGTCATCACTTCGGGTAGCTGCAAACTTCACAATCTATCGCTTATCCTTGCGATATGACGCCTTCCTTTTGCACATATTTACAGCATATAACCCGCCAAAAAGAAAAGTGTTGTCCTCACCATCTGGATGAGTGGTGATTCAGTACAGTACGCCTCTACCGAAACTTCTTCCTACTCACCGCCACCCTGTGGAACCAGTTATCTTCAGCTGTATTTCCGAACTGATGACCTTAAAGGCGAGCAACACTCAGCTGTGGTGTCGCGGATGTCTATGGGCGGCGTTGATTGTTTTCCATCAGGCGACATGCTTGCTCTTTGGCCCCCCTTTCCCAAAAAACCTCTGGACATAGTCCTTCTTTTATCATCATCATCGATCTGCGGCAATACACTGCTGGACGTAGGCCTCCCCCAAGAAGGGCCACCTAGCCTGATCTTTGGTTTCACGCATCCAGTTTCTGTTCAGTGTGACGATCAGCGCAGGGCGGCCGGCCCTGAGCAGATCGTCGCACCATCTAGCCGGGGGGCACCCCACCCTACGTTTAGTTTTTTTTAGAAATAATGAATGTTGTTGTAATCCTCATTCTTCAATCGGACCGCATTGGGGATCTCAGGTGGGTTTTTATTCTTAGATAGAGCGTCTACCAGTTGTTTATTTAATGGTGTTTGTCCCATCGTTCCATCGTCTTTTCATACAATACCCATGCCCATCGTCGCCTGATACGATGTCTACGGGAAGAAAGTTTATTATTTGCCGATAGCTACACAAATATAACAATTAATTTTAGTTTATGTTAATTGAATCTGAATGAAATTCCCAGTATTTGCTTCTAACAGTAGGTTTCAGTACGTATATTATAGGCGTGAATAACGTCCTTCCACTACGCTTTTCAGACGAAAGGTCGGATTCTTGGCAGTGTTACATAAATATTAATCATCGCTAGACGTACAGGTTTAAGAAAACAACATACACCTGGACTTCTAGGTGTTGTGGTGGACTTTTAGTGTTCACCTTTCAATATCTTCGTAGTCATTTGTAGTATAATATTTTTTAGGAAAAGGTAGGCAAACAAATAAGTGAGTGATCCACCAGATGGGAAGAAATCACCACCAGACATAGACATCTGCAATACTAAGAATGCTGCACATGCATTACTTATCTTAGGATTAGGATGTGAATACTGGAAGAAGAAGAAAGAAGTAATGGGATGGAAGAAAGTGGAAAGGTGTTCGACCTTTGAACCTCTAGGTACCGTTTGAAAAACGGTAAAACAGAAAAAAATGTAAGGACTTAACGTTGTTATTGGTCGGAGTGTGGAACTTTCCCGGGAAATATTATTGACCATGTTATTCAAGTTAATAGTCGATATATTTAAAGCCAGTCTAGTCCATAAATTTATGTTGTTTAACCGATAAATTATTCGTGCTAGTATGGGTTTACCACATTTTATGGGTTTACTTTTACATATGTTGGGTCGGGGAAAAAGTCGCAACGTCGCAACTTTTTTCGCGGCCCTGCGTTGCATTTTTTCCTTTATTGTAATAAAATTTAAAATGTATAGAATTTCTTCAGTAGATTTACTCATTTTGACAGAAAGAAACTCAAATGAAAATAGCAGGAAACAACATTTTACTAATTTGGTTCTTTTCTTAAAAAGTAAATAACCATTTTAATGACGCCAAAACATTGTCATTCCCATAAAGTAGGTACAGCTAAAGAAATTGAATTACATTTTTATACATACTATATGCGACAAGAGTTTTTCCCTTTTTTTATATGGTACTCGATGTAACAACACATTTTATATATTATAATAAACTTTTGGGTTACGGGCTCTTGAATGTAAGAGAGCTTTAAGTTCAATAACTCATGTAGTGATCGGCGTTTCATTAGTTAAGGTTCTGAAATATATTTTGAATTCTGAATTTTCATCCTACCAGATTAATATCATGTCTAGTGATGGACTGTTAGGCTCTTTATGGTATTAGAAATAAATTAGTCATTATACTAAAGGCTTAAAGAAATAATTCAGTTCCCGTTGAATTCAAAAAATCAATTACTTTACAAATTATTGATTAATCTTATCAAATTTCTATTTTATTCTTAGGTTAATGTATAAACAGTGCAACTGTAGATAATCTTCCATTAGCATTGTTTCTGAATAATTACGATATTGAGGTGTTCGAGAGGCGGGTACTTTTTACGAAAAGTCGGCTACACATTTGTGACGCCTCTGGCGATGTGATTGTCTATGGGCGGCAGTGATTACTTACCATCAAATGATCCGCATGCTTATTGATTTTGTTTATCAAAATTATATTTATGCACTTCCCTTGAAATAACTCTGAATCTAGACGCATTCCATTGCGGTTCACCTGTCGGCGGGCGCGCAGATTGGCCCAAATATCGCGTCCTCGCTCTAACAATAGACTCCCATACGTGTCATATTGCGCAGTATGGCTGAGTTTGTTGACGTTACTGTCACAATATTAAACGCAATAAAAGGGATTTTATAATAATAAAAAACATCTATCTTGTCTAAGTTCAAATACAGCTTTTTCTAATATTAGTTCATTAATTAAATTTAATTATTTTATTTTAGTTTTATATGGGAGAAAAAAATTCTGTTATATACAATATGTAGCATGATATACATTTAGGAATATTTACTGTCAGTGGCGAAGCGTGTAGATCACTAGAAAAAATATAGGAACCGACTTGAATTTTTTTTTATATTACTTGTTTAGTTTAATTTAAGATAACTTCAATGTTTTTATGGAATATTATTGTCAAGAATTGCTAAATCTAGAAATAAATAGAATAATTTGTAAGATTTTTATGCCAAGCTAGGGTAATAGATACAACAGGCGAAGTGGTAGAAATAATGTAGATTTTTTATTGTTCTTCGTAAGTTCTTTGAATTGAACAATAATAATTATTATTAAGTGATGTTCATAGTTATAGTCGTGTGGTTCGTGGTGGTGGTCGTGGTTGGAATAGGACCACCCATTTCTTCCTGTGGGTGTCATAAGAGGCGAATATGAGAGCAAATGCCAATGGAAGAATTTTTATCCCTCCAATTCTCCTGATTGGAGGGATAAAAACCAATTTGGAGTTCAAAAGTTACCCATGAAGATTATGCAACATACCTCATTTGTATGGAAGGCCAATTTCCAGCAGTGACATGAATGTATTGATGATGATAGCCATGTAATATTATAAGCCTAGTTTAGGCGGTTAATCAGAATTAAAGTAATATTAATAGCATTTCTAGGATAACTTACTTTTTAATGTAACCTACAAATATTTATGATCGCACAAACGAGTACATACTGCTTAAAGATACATACATCCGACCTTGATCAGGTAGCAACATCGCGTTATATTCCCGAAAAACATCTGTTTATAAGCGAATACTGTAGCTATGATCTCATTCCACAGTTGTATCTAACGCCTGGTCAGCACTTAGATGCGAACGGACTGTTAGCTGTTTTCAAAGTGCACGAATTCAATATGGCTGAAAACGGGTAAGCAATACAAAACTATTTCTTTAGAATTAAATAATAGGACATTTTTTTTGGAAAACAATAAAAAAGGCGATTAACTGAAATTATAAGAAATTATGAAAACAATTTAAACATATGAATGTTCGTTAATGTAATGAGCGACAATTCTCTTCTATGGACACTTGCATGTGTCCGCACTCAATGCTGTCAGCTTGGATAAAAATAACGCGAATATTGGCTGCTTTCCAGATACGGACCCACGCCTGCCGTTGGGCATATTGGCAGAATCCCTAACTTCGGCAAAACGCATGTCAATGTAAGTATTCATTATTTTATATATTCTTTTGGTACACATTTAAGTACTTAGGCGGACTCTCTGCCTGTCAACCTTTGCATTGATGGATCAAGAGTAGGTGCAATATATATAGGACAATGATTAGTTAATTAAATACATACATATCGATGCAAAATAGCGGAAACGCTGTAAATGATACAGATGTCAAAAAAATGTATTTTCGAATCAGAAAAAATACTGAGGCGAATGGTCTAAGTCTCACAGTACTACGACCAATAGAAAAATTTTGTGGGGTGAAACTGACTGTTTTGAGTGATTAGATACAATGTTTTAAGAAATCATAAAAGCTTTTTGTCATAAGTTTTCATTTTGTGGTTTTTGCTTTTTTGCGTCAATATATAAAGAAATATATTACATAGGTGATATAAATTTTGAAAATAATTTATAATTAAATTACAAATTGCATGAAATGTAATGTGTACCAGGATAGTTATTATTTATATGACAGTTCCAAATTTATTCATTATTTATCGCTTTTGCGTGAAAAATATGTTTTGCTTGCTTATTAAAAGTGGACCATAGTCCAGACAGTGTGACATTTATGTATCTTATGATTATTATTTCGAATACTTTGAACATAAAACAGACTAAAGGAAATCATATCTAGACCAGTAGTGGATTGTCACATCCTTTTTTATGTAAGAGAGTGACAAATACTTTTAACGTAAAAAAGACTAAAGAAAGTCATATATAGACTACTAGTGGATTGTCACAACCTTTTTTTATGTTAAAGAGTGGCAAATACTTTTAACGTAAAATAGAATAAGGGGGTCATATGTGGACCGGTAGTGGATTGTCACATCCTTTTTTATATAAGAGAGTGATAAATACTTTTAACGTAAAATAGATTAAAGGAAGTCATATGTAGACTAGTAGTAGATTGTCACATTCTTTTTTATGTAAGAGAGTGACAAATACTTTTAACGTAAAATAGATTAAAGGAAGTCATATGTAGAATAGTAGTGGACTGTCAAATCCTTTTTTATGTTAGAGAGTGGCAAATACTTTGACCGTAAAATAGAATAAAGGGGGTCATATGTGGACCGGTAGTGGATTGTCACATCCTTTTTTATGTAAGAGAGTGACAAATACTTTTAACGTAAAATAGAATAAAGGAAGTCATATGTAGACCAGTAGTGGATTGTCACATCCTTTTTTATGTAAGAGAGTGGCAAATACTTTTACCATAAAATAGACTAAAGGAAGTCATATGTAGACCAGTAGTGGATTGTCACATTCTTTTTAATGTAAGAGAGTGGCAAATACTTTTACTGTAAAATAGACGAAAGGAAGTCATATGTAGACCAGTAGTAGATTGTCACATTCTTTTTTATGTAAGAGAGTAGCAAACCATCTACTTGTAATTGATTCCGCTGTCCATAGATAGCGTTGACACCCTTTGAATTTCATTTTGATTATAATAAGCTATTAAAGCAAAATTTACTGTCATTCTCATGTTGGTGATAATGATTATCATTATATGAGAATCAATTTATGGAAAAAAGTGTTTAGGTTGTTTAGTAAGACTTGTCTTATGACAGATCCAGTTACGACTTATTATAGTAAGACAGAAAAACACACATTAAGTCAGAAAATTGTTTTTGCTACAAACATATTTTGCACATTATATTATTATTTCTATTTAAAACAAATGTTTTATTAAATTGCGTAATTTAAAAAATATCTATAATATTTCAGCCAATGGGCAGTGTTGAACCACCCGCATGTATCCAAAATGCTATGATGACCAAGGACAAGAAACCTTTTACATACACACCGGGTGGTCTAGATTTGTCACAAATACGCACTCCTAGTATGGCTAGAAGATTGGCAAGACAGCGTTCTTTGGAGGATAAGGAAAATGCCTATATGCAGCAACAGCCTCAATATCCAAGTACTGGTGGAAACTATCACCCTCAAGGAGGTCCTGCACCTCCTCCTCCTCCACCACCCAAGATGCCTGGACCACCTCCGCCACCGCCATTAATAATTTCAGCTCCCAATGTTAAACAAACAAAGCCAGTAGCGTTAGGTGAAAGACCTGAAATTGTGATTCCAGAAAATCCCATTGGTATGTTAAGAAAAACTAATAGTCCATATCATTGGGAAACTGAAAATGCTGAGATGCAGCGTATGGGTCCAGTGCCGAAGTTTGTTGAAAAGGTTCCTAGTCCTTTGACTGTGAAATTGCCTCAACAGCAAATCAATCAGAGTTATAATTCACCGCCTCAAACTAACTATCAGCGTCCGAATTATCCATTCAACAAACAAAACAGTCAAACACCCGATAGTCCTATTCATCGACCTGAGGCCCAATACGGTCATCAACAATCTCCTACAACGAACATGAATGGATCTCCGCATACAAGGGAAATGTTAGTAAGACAAGATTCTCAATTCAATAAGAGTCCACAACCCTTTGGAGGACAGACACCGGTTAGTAATGGTGTTCCATACTCGCCTACACCTAACAACAATTGGAGGCAACCAGAAAAAAGAGATTCTCCTGCTAGCAAAATAAACAGTCCTTCTACTCCACAAAGTAATAGGGGCCCGTTTTCTCCTACTTCCCAGCAGAGCTCTCCTAGTTTGTCAATGCAGTCTCCATCTGGTGCTCCTAATTTCCATACTCTCCCTAGAACTGGTCAGAGAAACTTCGATGATCCGAATATTTCGACTATTCAACAGCAACCAATGCAGAAGAGTCCAAATGTTGAATCACCAAACAGTGCACCTTGGCGTTCTAATACACTACATAGGAATCCAAGAGGAGGAAATACTCAAGAGATCGGTAACAACAATATCAAAAACAACTCAAATCAGCAACAAACTTACAGTCCTCCGTGGCAGACTAACGATGTTAATAACAATCGCCCTGAAAATACTTATATTCCTCCTTGGAAACAAGACAATCAAAAACCAGTTAGTTCTCAACAAGAGCTATACAACCCGCCGTGGGCTGTGGTTCAAGATTCAAACAATAACAGAATTCAAAATAACTCTAATGCTCCCTGGAGAACACAAGAAAATACTCAAAACAAAACTGTTCCGATTTCTCCGTCAACGCAAGAACAACCTCGCTACCAGTCTTCTATTTCTATTCCAGTTAATGGAGGTCAAAAGAAACACAATCCACAGCCTGAATATAAAAGTCCGCCACAAAAAGAGGTAGTATATGTTAATCAAGAACCTGTATTTTATTGTCCCGATAGTCCAAAATCAATTCCACCTTGGGTAAAAACACAGAAAGAAAAGACTAAGACTCCTCCACCTACTTGGTGTAACAGACCCTTAGAAGGTAGAAGGAGTTCACAGAGAGAGTTATATACGCCTCCTAGAGATGTAAACCAAGAACCAGAATGGGTGAGGAAGAGTAATGAAATGCAAAAGGGAGCACGCGAGGTCATAAGCCCACCAAAATACCAGCAACAGGCACAACCCAATTGGTCAACAAGACCTTCAGAAAATCGGAAGAGTATACCTAAAGATAACGCACAAAACTCTCAAGGAACCAGGATTATACCAATTCAAATGGAAGTATCAACAAAAGAGACCAGAGATCAAAGCAGGCAGAGTGGCAATGAACAGCCTCAGTTAAGAATAGTTATTGATATGAAGCAAAATCCTGATGCATCTGGAAATACTCAAGTTCCTTTTTCGCAGCCCACACAGCGTATTATGAGGGTACTTTCACCACAATTAGTCAGACTTGATGATGGGCCATCACACCATGATTTACCGACATTGAACAGGAATTTCAGTCAGGAAAGTCAGGCAAGGACAAGGATTATACCAATACAGATAGAAAGTGGTTCTGGAGGGGCAAACAAAAGGTAATACTTGTTATTTACTGACAGTTTTTAAATCATAGTAAGTTGCAGGTATAAATTTAATGCCTCTATGTTAGTATTGTGCAAGAAGGTGCCTTAACTGGCGGACTCGTCTAGCAAACCAATTAATTTATAAATGAGGCTCTGACAAGCGGCTGATGGTGATAAAATTAAAGCTAAGCATTTTTGCCGGAATCAGTGGTCGCGGGTTCGATCCCCACATCAGAATAAATATATGTACGCCCTACAGATATTTATGTCGAGTCTGGTAACCCCGCCAATCCGCATTGGACAAGCGTGGTGGGTTATTTATCCGTTCCTCCAGAAATAGAGAGGCTCGTGCTTAGCAGTGGAACACATATGGGCTGCAGAATAAAATACATTTATGCCACTAACGGTCAATCATGTTAATTATGACCGATTGCTGTTTGTGACTGTAGATGTCGCCAATCCGCCTGCCCACTGTGGCGCCAACCCTCCTAGTTTGGAGAGACAGATTTAGCAACGGAATGCTTTAGGTGTTTGATTATTGATGATGTTAATTTCGAAAATATATAAATATATATATTTATTATTTTCCAGCTTCGGTGGACGGTACTAAAGATGCTGTTTGCGCTGATCTAAAGTAATCGGATTTTTTTATTACATGGCTAGAAATTCAGCGATGAATCACTATTATTACGCTTGTTTTATATTTAGTAAAAATGTGCGAACGTGTTCTAATTTCGTTTACTAATTCCACTTCCAGTTTGACCTTTGATTCACTCATGTGATTATTGTCATACAAAATCATCACAAATAACTCTACTTTAAGCTTTTGTGTAAGGATAATTGCAATGGTTACTAACTATATCATTGAAGTCAATGTTGCTATAAAATTTTGTATGTTAATTTTTGTAGTCATTAAAAGTATTTGTTTTTGGTGTTTTTAAGACAATATTTTGCTTTTATAATAATTGTAAATTAAAATTTAACTATTATTTAACAACTAACGATTGATGTTTTAATTTTCAAATAATGAAACTCTTTTTGATAATATTTTCACCGTCCGATATCCGAGAAATAAAATATAAGATTATGGTATAACATTTATTTCACTTAAATATATAAATATAATATAGATAAAGTTAAATTATTATAAGTTTTACAAGCTATAACTTGGGTTGATACAAAAACTTTAATGAATATTGAATTTAATACGGTACTTATAATTTCTTTGCAAAGTTTATTATGGGAACTTAAGGACTATGGGAACATACATAAACCAGTGGACGGTCAGCGACTTCTACTTGAGTAATAATAATATTTCTACGATCCCAATGTTCAGCAGCAGACTGTTATGGTTGTATTGATGACTGACATATAAATAAAATTGTCTCTGTGACATATCGACCTAATTGTCTTTTCCTAAGCTCATATTATTAAAAGGAAGTTGAATAATTTCAAACCACTGCTAGTCTTTAAAAGAAAAAATATATATTTTTTTCAGCTACAACAGAATTATTGAAGGTCAGCCACGGCAGTCAAGAGCTTTCAGATTGTTGCAGGTGATTACAGGCACATAAGGCCAGTCGTGGAATAGTCTTAATTTTTAATTAATAACGAAATGTTGCTATATAATAAAAATACCTTAGTTTTATAAAAACGATTTTTCTTTTTATTTTTCTGTCACGGTTTAAATATAAGATCACAATATTTAGTGTTAGATTAAATCAAAACAAATGTTTAGGGAAATTTCAAATTAAAATCTTGTGTATAAACGGAATTAAGGTTATTTTAATTATTTAATTAAAATGTTTCTTACATAAAAATTTATATTTATTGATATTTTCATTATTTCATTTATATTAATTATGTTGCAAGTGGGAAAGGTATATTAATCAATTATTTTAAAAAAATAAGTGCTTTACCTTTATTGATAGGACATTTAGATGCTATTGAATAATATTAATTATTTCTTGGTAGATAGGAGTTACAATTAAATTTATTTGTTTTTGTTATCGACAAGTATTTTTGCTGCTTGTAAGAAATTTACCATAAAATGAAAAAAATATTTATGAAAATTATTTATTTAAAATCGTTAATGTTTCATAATAAAGCGATATAAAGTATATTAATTATTTCAATATTTAATATGTGAGCGGACTAAGTCGGGTTTTATATTAAGCTTATTATAAAACAAAGCGTTTTCTCTGTCACATAATTAAATACAAATAACGGGAACAGAATTTATTTATACTTTCATAGTGCGCATTGACAACAGTTCTCATTACTAACTCAACTCAGTAAACATAATTAATTTTCATTACATTATGAAAATTTAATTGTTTTGTATCTGTAAAACTATTAATCTAGTCAGGAAAGAAATACTTAAATTATTTTTATTATTATTATTACAGATTCTTTTTTAACAACGCGTGTGCTGTCATGATATATTATAATATAATTAATTACATTTACATTTACAAATAATTTTAAACTGTTTGAGGTGATATTGCAATGTTTATTGTTCAATGTTTACTGGAGTACACGTTTCAGTTTGTGATGTTACTAATGCTCATAAATTAAGAATACAGCTAACATACCAAAGATTTGTGTTTTTAATTATTTCTAGTCTATATTATAAGTTATTTAATGTGAAATATATAAATAAGCTAGTGACAATAAATACCTAATGTATTTTAAATAACAAAATTAATGTTTGGACGTAATCCTTAAAAGCATGTTAAAAGTATATTATATGATTAAAAAAAAACAGTATTTATGTAATATTTTTACTGGTTTTCTAATATATATATATATATATATATATTATATATATATATATATATATATATATATATATATATATATATATATATACGTATAAATTTAAATTTTAACACTTTAAAAAAATTAATATATATTTTTGGTAAACAATATAATCGTATTTGTGTATATATTTATTGTAGCACTTACTTTTAGTTTTTTATGTGTGTATATAGTTCATTTTTTTATTATTGGAAAGAAATTTTGTTTTTAAATTATGCTATCTAGCATATTCGTTTCTTTCCCGAGAGGCTGTATTATGACGAGCCACTAAGTAAATAATCATAACGTAGGTCAGCCTTGATAATTTATAAGTTCCGATAATAACAATACCCAAATCCCGGTTTTGAGTTGATTAACAAAAACTAAATAAATAATAATTGTTTTTATTGCATAGTGTCATTACTGATTATATTGAATTCTTCCCTAACACTCCTACACGTATTTACTTAGTCTGTTAATTCATAATTATATTAGTATATTTATGTACTTAATACAGATATGAATTTGTTATTAATTTGAGTTTATTTTATTTATATTTATCTTCATATTCATTGAACAATTAATTTAATGTTCCTGTTTTATTTTTTGTACTATACGATATTAAATCGAATATCTATATCAGTATAATCAGTTAATGTCACTATCGAATGAAAACAATTTTCAGAACAGACAAGGGGTGTGGCAATCTAGTCAGAGTGGTTTATTCTAAATTATATTAGTATTCTCAGAATAAATTTTATAATTAATATTACTTGTAAGATTAGATATAAAACATAGCTTAAATAATAATATATTATTTTTAATTGAAATGGTTATATAATTAAAGTATTTTTAAATAAATGTTTGATTTATTTTTAATATTCCCAATATTTTTGTCTGATTTAATAAAAATTACCAAACAAGATCACCTGTATGTGCGTTGTGTGATTCATGTTTGGTTAGAGAAAAAGCTTTTATGTATAATTAAAACATTCACATATTCTGAAAGTTCTGTTTGGAATATATTTAAGGTGGATATGTTTGGGATATACATAAATAAAATAAATAAAAGCCCTCGTTCCAGACACAAAATAGATACAAGTACAAATATTTGTAGGACACGATACAAATTTGAATCCATTTTTTTTAATGGGGTAAACGAACAAAAAGGTAATCGAACAAGCGTGTGATCTGCTTAATAGGAATCAAATGCTGCCCATAAACATTTGCATCACTGTAGGTATTGCAGAAGCATTGCTAATCTTTGAGAAATATGAGGCCTTGTTTTTTAACGTTCTAAAAGATTTATTAATGCCCAAGAAGGATTAAGGGGGTGTCCAGAATCGAAATAATATAATAGCTTTAGGGGTAATAATATAATACACAGTGGGTATTTACTTCGATGCGGGAATTAAATCCGTGAATAATGAATGTGTAACGGTAGCTTCGTCACTAAACCAATTGGTAGTGATGTAAATTTGCTACTTTTGAATTTTATAATAAGATTTTTGAATACGTGTAATATATGTATGTTTTAATAAGGGAATTTTTTAAATAATATATGCTTTTTTTATAATTTTGAGAAAATATACATACGTTTTTTTGATAGGGTCTTTGAAATAATATTTTTTAATGAAAGAATCACCGCCGCTCATAGACATCTGCAGCACTATTCTTTCTTTTTCTTCATCTTTCCACTTTAAGACGGGCAATGCACTCACATTTTTCTTGGTGTGGCAGTGATTACTTACCATCAGGTGATCCCCTCGCTCGTTTACTTATCTCATTTTTTTTTATATATATTCACGCTTATTTATATTTATTCACGCAGGGGTTGGCAGAGACCACAGAGCTCCATCCGCTAACATTCATCGCAGCGAAACGGCTCTCCTTTGGTCGCTTCTCGCCCTCGTGAGAATCAGGACGTGACGGGTGGCAAACCACGTCGCCGTCATTTTCCAACAAATTCTTTACTTATCTCTTTTATAAAAATATTAACTCTACGATTGAAATAATTAAAATACACGCTAGAATAGCGACACATATACGACGTTGGTGTTAGGGGCAGTGAAAGATGTCCGACCCTAAGACCCAAGATAGGCGCACCATCTATCACGACAGGTTTAAGAAAACTGTCGAAATTTACTGCGATAGGTTTCCAATGTTCCGAGTAATAAAATTTTTCTGGTACATATATTTTAAGATTAGATGGGTAAATATTTTATTATGCTATTAAATGGACGAGTTCCCTGACGATTCTATTGGTTGTAGGTGATATTACATTATTTAAACTGTCAATATAAAATTAACAACATTTTCAACGAAGGAGATATTAGTTAAAAAGTTTGCTAGCATACATAGTTGTGATTGAATAGTAAAAGAGCCCTGTATGAGTAGGCCGCCGTGGATGTACTGTGGCAAAGGGGAGGCCAGTGCCCAGTCGTGGGACATTTATGGGCCAAAAAAAATGTTATTTTGTGTTAAGCGAGTAAGACGAAGTTTTAATAAGTAAACTCAGCCATATCAGTATTTTGTATTTCTACTATATTTAAAAAATACCATATGTAATATTTGTCATCATCATCATCTAGAGCCTGCGGCAGGCCGCTACTTGATATAGGCCTCTTCTAAGATACGCCACCTAGCCCAACCTTCGGCTTCACGCATCGACTATCTGCTAGATGCCTTGCACAGATCCTTCGTCATAAATTCTATTCGAAATATTAATTATTAAACTAATATGAAAATGTCTTATAGTATTTTGACGGGAACCCTGCAGTGGCGCGCTTTGCAAGATTGATGACATGCTCTTGGCTTGTTTTTAATGTCAAACATCATATTGTGGAGTATGGGAGTGAAATCGTAGACCGAGACGTCGTCTCAATTCAGGCTACGTTCTCTCCATTCGAAGCTATACAGGGACATGCTCTCGGCTTTTTTTTAATGTCAAATATCCTATCGTGGAGCATGGAAGTGAAATCGTAGAGCGAGACGTTGTCTCAATCCAGGCTACGTCCTCCACTTAAATCTATACAGGGTGCACGTAGCTGTGAACATACGGTAGAGACCGAACCGTCTTTAATATTTCACATCTCCCAAGCGTCTTATGACGTTTATATATATATATATATATATATATATATATATATATATATATATATATATATATATATATATATATATATATATATATATATATATATATATATATATATATATATATATATATATATATATATATATATATATATATATATATATATATATATATATATATATATATATATATGCGGCCCCGCTACTGAGCCTACCGGTCGTCAATTACAAAAAATGATTTTCGAAATGTATTTTTTAAAGTGAAATATTGGTGTAACAAATCGAGATTTATTATGTACATTTGTCTGTCAGTTTGCAGATATGCAGCAGCTTCCTGTCTGCGATTCTCGCTGTTCGAGAGGAAATTGCCTTGCATTTGTTGCTCGCTCAAACAAATTGCACAAAGGGGAATATTTCTTCGTGCATAAGATATGATAAAAGTGAACTGTACTAAAGTTGAACTATTTTCAAAACAGTTTTGTTCATAAAGGAGAATAATAAAGATCATTATTGGTATTAATTTATTTAATAAAGACTACTAACATGTCATTTCTTAAAACAGGGGTAGTAAACCTTTTTATATGTACCATATTGTATCTCTGTTAGTATTAAAACTTTCTAATCACCTACTAATTTTACAGTAATGGTGATTTATAAAATGGCACCGCCGTTTAGTTGCCTTTGTCACCACTCACCATGACGCTAGAACTACTGCCTCTTTGAAAATTAAATTTCAAACTAAATTTTTCGATAAAATCAAACTATGTTTCATAAGTTTTCTCAATGTTGTGTATCTTCTGCTGTTTTTTATATTTTTTTCTGTATTAAAAGTTGATAGCGCATAAACATTAAATAGGATTTCGGTTTCGGATACAAAAAGCTGACTAATATCTGTCTATCAAGTACAAGTATGAGAAAATTTCTATTTCAAAGAAAGAAATGACATGCGTAAAGAGAATATATATATATATATATATATATATATATATATATATAGGAAAAGATAAATAGATTGTAGGTAAAACGAAGTTCACCAGGCCATGTAGTATAAAATAAATTATTATATACATATATTCTTATAGTGCAGACTTAATAGTACAAATCAATATATATTATCATAAAATCATCAAATATTTCAATAATACTGATGATAAGGAGAGATTATCATTGGCGAAGCGACTTAAATTAGATTGTTTGACGTGTTTATTTCATGTGGGAAGACGTTATTTCAAGACACTTAAATGACGTCACATAGTTATATTATTTTTGAGATTAATTCCTATCCTTCCTATTTTTGAGATTAATATAATTGTGATCTTAATTGACGTCAATTTTTTATTAAGTAGATGAACTTAGGTCATTCATAAAAGGATTAAAAATCATCATTATCAGGCCGAGGGATGTTACATGTTGCCTCTAAGACGCGCTATCAGATCTTCGACTTTACGCGTGCAATAAGTATGACGTCACACAATCAACTGGTCATTGTATCTGTCGCTACTATAAGAACCGCTTTGATCTACACCCACGATCTATTTAATGATCGCGGCCAGGGCGACAAACGACTAATCCATTAACTCTAATGACGTAGCTAATTCCTCCCCATCGCGGACTATCGCTTACAGAACTTCACACCAAATTTTCATGGCAGCCTGCCAAAGGGACTCGAAGTTAATTTTCAAGGTCGATTAAAGCGAAATTACAGCTAAACCTACTTTATTATTTCAAATTTAACATTTAATGGTCTCCAAATTGTATTAACAATATTCACTGAACACAGTGAAACTTGATTCAAATGTCTATGCATTATCTTATCACTGATCTTTTAAAGTTATCATCATCATCATCAACCTGGAACAATTCACTGCTGAGCACAGGTCTCCCACAATATACACCTTGCTCGGGTTTTGGCTTATTTCGTCGCTACACTTGGTTATGACGACCAATTGGCTCAGTGGCGGAGCCCTCCGCCCGTCAATGGTCGCGGGTTCGATCCCCGCATCGGAATAAATATATGTATAGATTACAAATATTTATTCCGAGTGTGGTAACTCCGCCAATCCGCATTGGTCAAGCGTGGTGGATTAACGTCCGTTCCTCTAGAAATTAAGAGGCCCGTGCTCAGCAGTGGGACATATATGGGCTGTTACAAAAAACGTTGCCTATTCGTTTACATTTGATCTAGTTGATTCCAAAGACAGTAAGTAGTTGATAGACAGACATTAGTTAAAAAATGAGGTTTTCGACTTTCTGAATGTGTCTAGCAAATTATCACTTTAATAACTTGGAAAGCTATTTCAGTGATGTTGGTTCTGTGAAAGAATTCTTTATTTTAACATTGGTGATAGAGTCTGGGCGAAAATCAACGCTATGGCAACCAAAGCATTAGACAGAACAGATTCCTTTATTGCTACTGCATCATGTACAATTTGTTGAGCATTAATTAAAAATATATCTTAGATCTTTGTATCGGAGGCTAGTTGGACGACTCTGATATCGTTGTAGAGATCGAGTGGATGCTGACTGACTTCTGTGAGCTCGGTAATTGGCATGAATCAAATCAGCAATTGGCAAGAATCATTACGGAGGCCAAGTTCCACTTCGGGTCACTAAGCCAGCGGAGTAAGTAAGATCTCCGCTCAGCGGATCTCTGTGTTATATACAGTACATTTAATGTTTGTTACATAATTGTACTGGAATTGTACTGTGGAAGTGAAATAAAGCGCATTTTATTTTATCCACGGGACTAAGACGGAAGTCCTATCCGTAGCTATGTGAACAATACTCTATATGTATAAGTATATATAATTCGTAATGTCATTCATCATACTTGCCGAAACATTCCTTCGGGTATATCAAACAGTACATAACGTGCTCACATTTATAGTAAAGGACAGTAAAATAACTTTGTCACCTGCGAGGGTCGAAACTACCGCGGACCTCGACCCGTTGTCCGTTAATTAACAATTTCATGAGCGAATGGACCACGTGATTACGAGTCCCGATAGACTATTACGTATGTTGATGGCAGATAGATCTCCATAAAATAAACGGCCTTCAGGTATATTATTATTTCTGATAAATTGGACTATACTCGTGTGGTTTTCCGACTAATAGCTAACGCTGCGGGAATATTTTTTTCGTTATTTTTTATTGCTTTTTGATTGCTATGAAGGTGTATTCGTGTTTCAACTACGAATCTGGTGTTTTTGAATCGATATGCATACATACGCTTATCGCTTTAAAGTTTTTTAACTCTGCAACAATTTACCACCTGTGTATATTATTAATAATAATAATAAATAAAGATCATAATAATAAAAATATTAAATTTGCCCCAATAAGAGAACAAAATAACCTTACATTAAACTTATATTATATTTAACTATTAATACAAAAAATCTTATAATCTAATAGATTTTCAGCGACTCCTTTCCCGCAAGATGTGATACGTATTAAAATTAGGTATAAATTAGATACGAGCGTGCGTACGTATGTGTTTGTTTGTGTGTGCGTGTGTGTGTGTGTGTGTGAGAGAGAGAGAGAGAGAATTATTGTTTAAAAGAGTCACGAACTTTGAATATATACGACATTTAGTTTATCATGTGTCCATGAAGGGCCGGCGATGCATTTGTGCTCCTCGGCCTTGAAAATGTCTATGAGCGGCGGTGATCATTTTACCACCAGGTGACCCGCAAGCTCGTGAGTAGGCAAACTGTTATAAAAAAGAGGGCATCGGCGTTATCAGTATGACATTTCTGGTACTACGATTCTTCGAATCCACCTACGCTGCGTGCTAATTTTGACAAATCCTTCCTAAGGACAAGTACAATGGTTTGCCAAAAGCTATCGATAATTATTGTTGTGTCGATATATATGTATACTATATATTACTGATACTTAGAACACAGTATAGTATTGATATGTATTAAGTTAAAAACTTGAGTTTTATAAGTTTCGTTGCACTTTATCTCCGCAAGTTTTGGGTGATGGCAGGAAGTCTTTGGCTCGCCAAGTACAAAATTTGGATTGAGCCATCGCCCTTATGAATTCTTCAGAATGCGCATTATATTATTTTTGTTTATATAATTATAAATTTAGTATATTATTCTATATAATTCTTGTTTTTAGGTAAACGTTGTTTTTATTTAAGAGGATATGTATTTAGGTATCTGCAGATCAAATAAATATGTGTTTATTTATTTATCTATTTCGTACATTCAATGGAAAGTGATTATTTACATCGCAACACGAAATAATATTGCAATTTTGCACAAGTGAAAACTCCATCAAACTGATCCGATTGCGATACAGTTAGGTTTATAAATGAGATGTATCAATATGAAAACAATACAATGTGTGTAATCATCATCATCATCATCATCATCACCATCATATCACAGTCGTAACAGTCCATTGCTGGACATTCGCCCGGATTGGGGTTCATAGATTGGTTTTTATTTACAGGTAGACGCTGTGGTTTATCTATTGGTTGGCTTCCATAGTCGCCTAGTCCAAAACCCACATGAAGAAATATAAGTGGCTTCATTTTATGGCGAGAATCACACTAATGTAGTAATTTTGGTATACATATATGTCGTAATTTAGGCCAATACTATAAATTTGTTAAAATTGATAAAAATATTAGAAAATTAAACTTGATGTTGGAGAAAGAATTTTTTTTCATATCTAGAGAACGAAATATTATCCATTTAAGATTTTGGCGACAGAGGAAGTACGAGGAGGAACAGAGTAAGGCACAAATAGTAAGATCTTAATTTTAGTTTAAGGGACATATAGTGTAATAAAATTGGATAAAAGGCAAACAGAAAATAAATTATTAAGAAATTCAAAATATCTTATTTATCTAGAATTTCGTTATAATTTAATTAATATTTCAATTAACCAACAAAAGCGAAGTATCAGTGGCAGATCAACGGGGGGCGGATGGGGCGGTGTGACCCGGCCTTCCGTTCCTGGGGGCCCCCAAATGACTATATTGATCAAGTCCTAAACAAGGTTTTAATAATAGACTCCATACTTTTCTACGACGTAGTTTGGTATTGGAGGTCCCGTAGATACAAATAAATACCGGGGTTTTATGACTTTTAAATTAAAATTACTTAAACTGCTAATCCTTCTAATGTCTGTTCAATTTTCGTTTAGTTCCAGTTTCACTTATATATTGTACTTCGTATTTTTTTACTCTTGTCGGTCTTTTGGTTTTAATTATTGGTTGTAATAAAATAGGTTAGTAATTAATTTATTTGATAAATAATTAAAATGATAAATTAAAAAAGTTTTTAGGTTAGGGGCCTCATTCAGTTTTGCCAGGCCTCTTATAGGCTTAGCCCGCCACCGCCGCTATTTAAGGTTTAAATTTAAATGATACTTTTTAAGTGGGTGCGGCTATGAAAACTTCCTTTGAGAAATCCATGGAGCGTCAACTTGCAGAACTCGAGTATCAACATCAGCAGCCTGCGGCAGTCCACTGCTGGGCATAGGCCTCCCCCATGGAGCGCCACCTAGCCCGATCTTCGGCTACACGCATCCTGTTTCTGCCAGCCGCCCTGCGCAGATCGTCGCACCATCTAGCCCGGGGGCGTCCCACACTACATTTACCGAGACGCGGTCTCCACTCCAGCACTCGTCTGCTCCAACGATCGTCGGATCTCCGACAGACGTGACCCGCCCATTGCCACTTAAGTTTGCTAATTCGAAAGGCTATGTCGGTGACTTTAGTTCTCTGGCGGATTTGTTCATTCCGAAACATATCTACCAGAGAAACTCCGAGCATAGCTCTCTCCATAGCCCTCTGAGCGACTCTGAGCTTATGAAGCAGACGCTGACGGACTGTCAGCGTCCACGTTTCGGCGCCGTAGGAGAGTACGGGTAGGACACACTGGTCGAAGACTTTCGTCTTCAGGCTCTGAGGTATGGGCGACGAGAAGACCGGACGGAGTTTCCTAAATGCTGCCCAGCCTAACTGAATCCTTCTATCGGCTTCTTTCTCGAAGTTGTCTCCACCCAATTGCAAGACTTGCCCGAGGTAGATATACTCCTGGACAACTTCGAGAGTTTTACCAGTGACGACGGTCGGTTGTGGATCCAGATGATCATTGACCATGACTTTAGTTTTATCAAAGTTCATGGTCAAACCGACTCGTCGAGGGGATTCATTTAGGCTGTTCAGCATCAGTATTCTAGAATTCGAGTATATACTCTTTTAATCTACTTGCAATTACAAAAGACATAATGCGGAGCTTGGAGTTTGGGGCGTTTCTGATGGATATGGACTTAGCTTTTCTAGTTGGCAAATTGATGAGGTGACCACATTCGTCAGAGAACTGACAACCATTGGAGTAGACGAGTGCTGGAGACCGCATCTTGGTAAAGGTAGTATGGGATGTCTCTCGATAAGATCGACAAAGAGCGATGATCTTCGTAGCGAGATTGGAATAGAGTTGATGCATGTAGTCACAGATTGGGCCATAATGCAAGCCATTGGGGAGAGCGATGTCTACGCTGTTGACGTGATGTGTAGTTGTGATCAAATGAGTGAGTATTAGAAAACATTTATAATGCTTTTCAAGGGAGTAACGGGAAGTAGGGAAAGATGAAGAGAATTATAAAAGCTAATATCCAGAAGTTGATCAACTGCGAAAGCGTAATAGTTCCTCGGATAAGCGGATCAACCCAAAGTTGCTCGTAGTGTAGCTGCACTGCAAAATGTGTTGCATATGCGTTGAATTTGTATTTACCTCTCGATAATGGAAATTTTAAGCCTTTATTGTTCGGCGGTTTATTTAAATCCATAGGATACACAAAGGATTTAGGAAAAAATTGGATTTCAACAAATAAGAGTACATTTGTTGATTGGTATTTTGTTAAATTGAATTTATTAGTCGGTTTATAAAATAAATTGAAGCACTTTATGAAATTCAATGTTATTGTTGTCTTTTTATGGGAGTGCTAAACAAATGAGTACTAGTCAGTTAGAGCGATAATCAATTCACATGAAATTATAAGAAATGTTTTTTAAAAGATGAGTTAAGGAAAACTATTTACTTTTTATCTAATTTTATCTATGTTTATATACTATAATTCTACCTGACATGTCTTCATTACTGAACTTGTAAATGGCTGGATTTTGTTGAAATTTTTTGAGTAGCTCCCAGGATAATTTAGATTCCCAATTGGATTTGGTAGATGTTGCAGTCAGGTCTTGGTTTTTATTAATAGAACAGGATCTTTCGGGCTCACTAGTTAGCATATACATTTACTACGTAATACTTAAATATATGTAAAAATATATATGATTAATAAAAATATACTGCCGCAGTTATAGATAATGATTGATGATACATAAGTATTTGTGGGTATTTATTTATACTACATCATTTAAGTTATTGATATTATGACGTATATATTTGTAGCCGACTCCACTTTTTGCTATTAAAATATTCAACCAATAATTGTAAAAGAATAGTTCTCAGTAAATAACGAAGAAATCCGCCATCATAAAATCTTAATGTAGGTGTTTCTACGATTATTGGATATGAGCGTTAATATGTTGAATACGTAACTCCAACCATCTCTGCAGCACCGGTAATTTCACTACTAGAACACCCAGAGTTTCACATATTTTTATTTATATTCTTTTAAAGTACGTTATTTGTTTTTCCAAGTATTCTCGCCGAAGTCAGGTTTGCTGGAAGATATTTCTTCGTGGAATAAGCTAAGCCTTTGTATTTCTTATAGTCTTTATTTCTTTTTATCTCTGGGTGCATAAATGAAGTAATTAATAAAAAAGTATTTTATGTTGAGTTAATATTTATGTAAATATATTATTTAAGATAAGGTATGTCGTCCATTCGCTGACGTCACACAGCAGTAACTCCGCCATTACCAAAGCTCGAGGTTGGTCGTATTTCTAGACTCGTTAAATCCAACGGGCGGACGACCTTGTGTATCGCGAAAGACAGACCGATTTATTCATTGATGCTGTCGTTCGTAGCGAATTTATAGGATGCTACGCATTGTTCTACTTCTTGAATATCAAGTCTTTTAAATTCTTTATTTTTTAATGTATGCTATGATTTTTTTTCATATTGCAAGGTTTAAACTCAGCTAGCCTATTAAACTTGTTAGCCTAATCGTTAGTTAGATCATCTGATTCTAATTAGTTACTGCCGTCCATGAACTTTTGCAAAATAAGGGACATCGCAGAAGTTTTGTCCACTTTAGGGTTAGAATTCTTTCGTTAAAATCTTCCTCCATTCCCATTATCCACATAACGGCAGTGGAAGAAGGATTTAATGGGAGTAGAAGTAACAAACCTCCCATTAGGAGGGTAAGTATGAAACGCCGTAACAGAAAAATGCTACCACTTAATACCAATATACTAATGAGGGTGGTGGTAATTCCCCGATCGAGCTGATTAACATTCATGTATTAGATTTTTACGGTATATTAATAAATAGAAAGGTGTGTAATTGTTATATTGAATTATTATAAAAGTAAGCTTACGACACAAAATAAAAGATCCTTTATATTTACATTCTTTATTTTGTGATAATCTAATTTTACTACCGTTTCGTAATGAGGTTCCTCTGGTCGGAGAAGTCGTCTGTCGGAGTCTGGTCGGAGGTCGGCGAAAGAAACTCCGCAGATACCTCATCTGAACACTATTGTTATCACAAAATGAATACTATTTTTATAATAATGTTTTTAACTAGAGAGTCAATGTACATTATTCCGCTAAAAATATTATCAATTATTGGTAACATCTTACACATGTATGTCTCTACCAATATCGACAGACAATGTATACTGAGTAATCACTGAATTAAACGGTGTTTAAAGATTTGGTTTAGGTACTACAAGGAACTGATGGTAACGGGTTGAGTGATCCACATCACATATTCAACAGAGAAAATGGCGAAATTTTTGTATTGGTCTACCACGAGTTCATGCTAGATATAAGAAGTGTGCCATCGAAAGAATTTATTTAATATTTATTCATTATTACGATCGGTTTATTAAATAGTATTTTTACATAAAATTGGTTATTGTTGCATAAATCTTGAGCAATTAAATTAAACAGCAGTAATTTTTCGGATTATATGAAATAATGTTTTTAAAAATTGTTAAATTTAGTATAGGACTATTTTAACTTTTTTTCTGCAATTTGATTATTGCATACTTTTAAAAGCTCAAATATCTATGTATCTCAATATCTGGGGAAATGGAATTAATTTTTCATGTTTATCAAAGGATTAGTGGAAAATTTAATGGTTTTCAGTTATTTGCATTTTGAATTTAAAGACCTAGCGGTCAATACTAGTGTCGGCAACTATACGAAGATATGCATAACAGAGCTGATGCAATTAAACTGAAATCATAGTTCATAAATTATACATATACTAATAGTCGTCTGGTGGTCAGTCATACAAGCGTTATTTATTAATTCATTTTTTATTTTATAATTCCGTACTCCCTTTCCATATGAATTTTAATAAAATTTTCACGTCTCCTTGCATGTTAAGCAAATAAAAGTGTTTTTTTTTCACTTATTATTAATTTCAAATTAATGTGGGTGACGTTGCACCAGTCTTTTCGCATAAATTGGGTACCTATATACTAATAGTGTTTGACGATATACAATTACCGTGCTCGTAAAAGCGCAGAGAGATAAAAACAGATATAAAATACATTAATTATACCCGTTTACGCGGGCTACAAAAACATAAACGGGCCACAAAAGCAAGCTCGTATTGCGGGCATTGTCGAGTTGTTTTGACGCATTACGCTGCGGTGACGCCGGGGAATCGGACTAACTTTACGGCGACATGTTCCAAGAAATTAAAAAAAATATGAAGAATGAAATTCTGAAAAGAAAAGTAAATAGATGGGGAGGGTCTTACGGGATGTGACGTCACATTTTATTTTGAGTACACAGAGTCAATTGTTACAAGGGCTTTTCTAAAATAAAGAAAGAAAATTTTTTAATTTTTTATTTGAAAATCTATGCGCCAGACAAAATATAAATAAATAAGAAAGGCAATTTGTAGTATGAAATAGTTCGGTACGATAAAAGTATTTGCTGAAGTGTTAATATTCTTTTTTATGGAAGATAGGCAAATAAGTAAGTTGGTCACCTAATGAAACACAAAAAAAATTATAAAAAAAACATAATAAAAAATTAACAGCCACCGCCGTCTATGAACATCTTCCGTACTACGGGCAATCCAATGCCTATCTTAGGGTAATCAATCAATCAACAGTCTGCGACAGTCCACTGCTGGACTTACGCCTTCCCCAAGAATCGCTTTCTAGCCCGATCTTCGGCTTCACGCATCCAGTTTCTGCCAGCCGCCCTGCGCAGATCGTCGCACCATCTAGCCGGGGGGCGCCCGTACTCGTTTGCTGAGACGCATCTCCGTCATCTCTCATAAAAACTTACCTTAGGGTAATAATGTTAATAATGAGAGGGGAAGAAGGAAGCAATGGGAAGGGGAGAAGGAAATAAAGGAAGGGGAAAGAATTAGGCATCCGGATAATTGCGTTTTTAAATTTTGGTCTCTTGCGCATCGATATAGCTGTCTAAATAAATTATACTTTACATTAAACTGAAATCTTTATTGTTATGTATGACCTTTAACACGTCACTCGACATTTATTGCAACAAAGTTACATGCAAATAGAATTTGGCACAATTCGCTTTCATATTTATACTTGTAGGTTATTGTTTTAAAGATCTCGATGACCGAAATGGCACAATACAATACAATAAGGGAACATCCACACCCACAGATGTATAGGATCGATCCTCGGGAATGAATCCCACTGCTCGCGCAGCAACTCAACATGGCGATCGCACTTCGATCCTAGATTCTGCTGTTCCCAGTAGCTTTTGGGCGTTCTTTAACGACTGCGCGTCATCGAGATGTAGCTGAACTTATTCTTACGTTACGTCGTCGCTGTCAGTCAGACAGGCGGCGACAGGAGCCAGAACATATCACGTGGGAGTGGGCGTCCCTCAGGTGGACGAGCATGGAGGGAATCAAGGTTTTGTAACTGTGAGTGTGGTCCATTGTCAGCTCGGTCAAACATCTTCTGACCCAACCGGATCACAAACTCATGGATGCCCTCCATCCTGAGGTCTCTCGTTATTACGTACATAACGTGCCGCCCCCACGATAGCGTGCAAAGACAGATTCTGCTGGATTTGGACGCGCCCGAAATGAGGCACTGTTTTTGAAACTGAGAGTCGTGTATTCGAAATATTGACATGAAGCTGTTCAGTCATTTTGTTGGTAGTGGGTGTTTTCTAAATTATACAATTAAACACATTATGCTGAACCGATCCATTGACATCTTCTCAGAATGGGAATACTTGGAGTATAATATTATAATTTATGCGCACCATTTGGATGAGTACTCTAGGACTCTAGGACGGTGCGTTTTTCCCGAAATCACTTTCCTAGCAACACGACTCTGAGGAACCAGTCACTCACATTCAATGTTATTTTCGAACCAATACCACTTGGAAACTTTCAAAAAACAAGCCTACATATTTATTGCTCAAAGGCTTCTAGTGTTGTGTGGTGTTGTGTGGTGTTGCAGATGTCTATGGGTGGCGTTAATTACTCTCCATCACGCGACACGCCTTGTTTGCCTTTCTATCCTTTAAAATAATAAATAATAAGAATTTAATTTTGATTGATCCTAGTTCTCGCAAGACAGCCGTATTTAAATTTAAAATGGGGCAGTTTGCTATGGAAAGTGATAATTTATGAGCAGTTTAGATTTTAGAATGTTATTATATTTTAAATTTATACTGGCCTACATAGGATCAGAACGCAATTCCGTATTGCAATGTGTTCTACGTAAACATTCACTTTATATATTTGTAACTGAAATAGCGTAGGAAAGCGGAAGAGTCTCACTAATTATTGAGGAAGCAGAATTGCTGACGATTTAAATCTTTGAGAACGCGGCGCGCGTCGTCTGTTATGTAATGCCACCGAAAATATTTTGTTTCCCGCGTTTGGACGCTCGCGTCCCGCGTGCCGACCTTGATGACGACGGTGATAGATGTCGCTAGTTCACTGTGTGTGTGTGTGTGTCTGCACACCGCTTAAACTTTTTCTGTTTTCTTCACTTTAACAATTCTATTTCGATTTTCTAAAATTTGCAACCGTCTCGACAAGTCTATTGAAGTTTAAATAAGTTTATGCGTACTCGTATATATGTACATGCATCGCACATACAGCGGGCTGTACTGTAGACGTCTAGAAATAGAAATAGAAAACGTTTATTTGTGACGTAACGTTTCATTTTTAATGCAAAAACTTTTTTTTTATGGGATAGGAGGGCAAACTTGCTCGTTTGCCGAAAGCCATCAATGCCGCCCATGGACAACCGCGACACCGCAGGAGTCGCGGAAGCGTTGTTGGCTTATTTTTTGAAAGCTTCAATGTCGTATCCGTTCGGAAAGACCGCCGAGGGTAGCTAGTTCCACAAACTGAATAAAATTAAAAAAATAAAAAAAAAATAGAAATTAATATCGACGGACTTACGGTCGGCACAACCTTATTTGTTTTTGCGTCCATGAAGTGCAATCGAGAATGTCAGTTAATACAACTGTTAAAGCATATCGTTGCTTTTTGCACATAGTTACCCAGAGGTATTATGTACAGCTAATTAATCAGGTGTGTGGAGACGAACTTGATTAAATGGTGCGGAAACACATCAGTTTCAACCTCCTCGACGTCAATGAGGGAATGTAAGGATGTGGAACACGCATTTTCCGTCGTTCATTTGCTATTGTCGGCTCTTGTAATAAGTACATATACAGGATAAAAACCGAGAAACAGATAAAGGGCTTTTTGTTTTTTGTCCGTAGAAATATTTTTATATATTATGATGATCTTGTTTTCTTAGTAAATTGGTCTACGATGATTTAAAAAAAACCCAGAAGTTTCATCAATCATTATTAGTAATCATCAGTGATCGGAGTAGGTATGTCGATTTTACGAACTTGTTCTGTGATATCGTGGACATGCCCTTTTTTCAGAAATCAATACTGGAAATTCCGGTATTTACGATAATTAGACAAATAATATTAAAATTGTTTTACCTACTTGAAAATAGATTATTCTATTTAATTCTATTCAACTTACGATTTAGGTATTAGTTAATTTAATATTAATAGTAAAACTTTATAAAATTTATTTTTAAAGTCTCTTTTTTTATGGAATAGGAGGAAAAACGGGCAAGCATGTCGCCTGATGAAAAGCAATCAACGCCGCTCATAAACATCCGCAACACTACATAAATCATGGAAGCTATTTACATTTAGCCTAGCCTATTTACATTTAGCATAGAAGCCTTTAAGGTATGAAGGTTGTAAGTTTGTTTTTTGAAGTTTAAATTAAAATAAATTTTCTACTAAATTAAATTTTCTAAACTACTAAAATATTTTCTAAACTAATAAACTAAATTTGCTTATCAATTTCAATGAGTTGAATGTTATAGTTAAAAAAGTTTTCCGGGATTTATTTGGAGTTTTGGAAGCATGTCCGTATTAAAATATACGTCTGAGATCATTGACCCTAAATCAATATACCTATTTCGATCACTGGTAACCATTAATATAGCCGTTACAGTCTAATTTGGATATTTACAGATGCTGTAGGCGAGACTTTATCAAAAAGTTTGACAAAAATTTTCAAGAATTAGTAAACTTTTCCCTGTTGTACGTATGTTACTTTTGTTATATTTATTTCTATACAGGAACGAATGAAACCAGCGACCACTTACTACGTAAAAGAACATCTTACCGATACGCTGTTAGGGTTGTCAAATAAATATTTACTTTGCCAATCAAATATTTATTTATTTATTTATTTATTAGATAATCCAACAGTTTCATTACACAACTTCTTACTTAAAAATAATATAACAAGCAATAAAAACCAAAATAGGATTACACAGTTTGGGCTTAAAAATATTACTTTTACAAACTAGAAGACATATCAAATATTAAAAATTAAGTTAAGAATCTAATTTTGTGAGTAGATGTGTATGTGTGTGTGTATGTATGTATGTGTTTGTGTGTGTGTGTATGTTTGTGAGTGTGTGCGATTTAATTTACTGCATCTTCACTTTTGAGTGTTTTTCTAAAAGTCCTTTTTGACATGCTGAACAAATCTATATCTGAATAAAACTCATTATATGTGTTGACTATACGGCTAAGGATGGAATTACGTGCATAGTTCGTATTGACTTCAGGTGTATAAAATAGTTATGTGTGCCGGGTACGACTATATACTATATGAATATGCGGTTATGCAATCCACTAGCTAGAAAACTTAATAAGATTGCCGTCTTGTCAGCAAAGTACTCGAGTGCATGAGGGTGCTTACAAAAGTGGCAGTGTAAACAGCGGCGAAGCTTTGGGAGTTATATCGCGATATAACATTCCGCTCTGAAAAATAACACAGCTTGAAGTAGACTTGGTAATAATTCAGCAGCGCCTGACTGGGGCCTTCGTTGCTTCGGAACCGTGTACTTTACTGAATTATGTGTGCATTCTTCAAAAGCAGTAGCATACGGAATCAGCGGCCATTTTATTTGAGAGTTAAATTTATAGTGAGGCATGACTTTGTGGCATTAAACTTTGGTATATAAGTTTTAAATGCGAGTTTTTCATACGAGAGAATTGTTTCATGAAAAAAAATTGCATTATTTTTTTTTACGGCATAGGAAGGCAAACGAGCAGGCGTGTTACCTGATGGAAAGCAACCAACGCCGTCCATAGACATCCGCAACGCCATAGGCAGTGCGGAAGCGTTGCCGACCTTAAAGGAAAGTGAAATTATGGAAGTGGGAGTAGGAATTGGAGGGGGAGTGGGAGGGGGGAGAGGGGAGTGTAAAGGGGAGGGAGTTGGGCCTCCGGAACTCAGACCGCTCACCGTACGAAGCGCGGTAGCTAAGCTACCACTCAGACGCCGGTTTTCTGCGGGAGTGTGGTAGTTCCCCGCGCGAGCCGGCCCATTCATGCTACAGACAAATAATATGCCATTCTTGACAAAGTATTCGTCTGCAGCGTGGCTCTACCACTTGAACATTATCATCAGCATATGGTAACTCACTGTTGTACATTGTCTTCGATTGCTCAGATTATAACGGGTGTGTAGAATAAAGCTACGGGTGAATTTCTGTCAACAAAAAATCACAAAAATTTTCAATTTTTTTTAAAAATAACACGAACGGGCTGGCTCCTCTTAGGGATTCAACTCTCGCAGAAAACTGAAGTCAGTTTGTATGCATGTATGCTTTGTTCATATAAACTGGTATTGAACAAATCAAATATAAATACACATAACAAGCCTACACTTTTCTTAAAGGCCGGTAACGCTTCTGCAATGTCTATGGCACTGCGGATAAAAATGGGTGGCATTGATTGCTTTCCATTGGGTGACACGCCTGATTATTTGCTTTAAAAATTGTGGTGATGCAATAAGGAATTTGGATTTCTCTCGTTCCATTTTCATATCCATCGATGGCGATGGTTACTTACTATCCGGTAACCCGCTTGCTATTTCGTTGAATACTTCCATAAAAAATTACTTATAGAGATATTTATAAATATTCTTTAAAAATGTGACCGTCTCTATATGATCGTATAGCTAAAATAAGTAGGGTTGGTTAAATTTTATTGTTATAATAAGAATCGCCTTAGAACAGGGTCGTCTTATTACTTCTCCTTCATACAATCCATATGAAGTGACTGAGGGACTGTCAGTGGATGAGTAGCAATTTTTTTTATGGGATAGAAGGGCAAACGAGAAAGCGTGCCGCCTGATGGAAAGCAATCAACGCCGCACATAGACAACCGCGATAATTTTCAGTAGTTGACTGTTGTATTAATTGATTTTATTGATGATGATGTTTTGGATAAGTTGCGAACTAATCCAATTCAATTAAATTGATTTATAACAACAATTGTGACGTTGGCAGTTACGTGGTAATTATGATTTATTTGAAACGATTCCAACGTAGCCGCAGTTCACGATTCGTTGAGTTTAATGATATTTATTATTACAGCCTGCTGTTTGGTTTTCCGAATCAAATTTTTCAATACAATGTATTTGTATGTTACTTCAAATGTTTTGTTTATGTCGTTTCCGTTTGATATGATATTTATTATATTTTTATTGGATTCGGATTTATTCTATCGGCAGTGCAATTTTCCACGGGATAAACATTTCTTCGGAAAACTGCAATCATAAAAAATTTCGGATTTAGGTGATTTTGGGACAGAAGACAGAAGAGTTTGTCATGAAATAAAGCAGTAAATTAAATTATTTAAATTTTCATGAATTTAATTATTGCCTCTAAGGGGAATATATTGCGGAAATCATTTGTGCAAATACATATTTACATTTAGTAGTAAAATATTGTTATGAGCTGGGGTTCGGGGATCGGAAAAATTAAATCGGCCACCACTTTCACTTCTCTTCACTTTACTTCCCATTCTTCTCTTCTTCTATTTTCTTCCGATCTTCATCCGTATTGTACTTTAAAACTCTTCTTCGGCGCACTGTCGCACATTTCTATAGGTAAAACGATCTCTTCTAGACATCGTCCTGATGCTTCTTCTTATCTTCTTCTTTGATAGCAACCAGTTACAACTACTATGCCAGTGTGAAGTTGAACATGAAAGTCTAGTGATGCTATTTTCTATTAACTGTTCTTGTCATTGTTGTTGCATTGACAGACGTCTTGTCAATTTATTTTTAAAAGTTGTAAAGGCTTGTTTGTCCAGGATTTTGAGATTTCGAAATAAGGTTTTAATCGGATCATAAAAAAATGATTTTTCATATGTGTTATTACAACAATATTTAAAGAGATGTATGCATTCAATGGAACGTTGAAAATACGATTTCATTAAATCAATTTATATATACATATATACAATAAATTTCATTAAAATAATTTTGATAAGATCAATTATTATATAACGAACTTAGTGTAAATGCATTTTATTAGGTTAAAAGTGACTTTAATTATATTTCTTTTTTGATAGTGTTGTCAATCACCGTTTCAAAAATAAGTGTATAAAAAGAAAAGTTTGAAACAGGTTTTTGATTATTACAGCTGTATTTATTTAGTCAATCAGTAAATACAGCTGTAATAATCCATTCCAGTTCATTGGCCTTCCATTTAGAAACAAAGTCAATAATAGGCGCTTTGTAGGCGGATTGAGGTAGTGGATTAATTTCTATTACTCAAATATATGCGGCTATCCATTAATTCGTAGCTGCTTCTTACAATGTGCACGAGCCTAGCAGTAAAAATCATTTATTTTTGAACTTATAGATAGAATGAACTTCTATCTATACCGTGCAACACTTACTTGGGTTTACAAATAAGGCCAGGGTGTTATCATTATAAAGAAATGTTTATTACATAAAAAATAAAAAGAATTAAGTAGGTGAGACACAAATTTGTAGGTCGTGGGTAAACGGCCGATCTGATTTTGCCACGTAAGTGGACTAACACTACTCTGAGCTAGTTTGCGCTCAAAGAAGAAAACCGCAGGTAGAACCCTGCCGTTATATTTGCACCGCAGGTAACATACTGGCGGAGAGCAGGTGGCACCCTGGATCGCAGGTGACACTCTCCGTTACATTGTGCACCGTAGTAGAATCAACACCGCAAGTGGAATCAACCCCGTAGGTAAAAGCTGGCAGGTAAAAATCTAGCAGGTAGAACCCCGCAGGTAAAACCCTGCAAATGATAGATACCCATCGATTACGACTTGGCCTATAAACTTCCGTTCTGATTAACCAGCCACAACTCGTAAAAACCTTAGGTCGAGATTGTCGTGGTGGATTAAAACCAGAACGGAATTACAAAATAAAAAATTAAACACACATGTGCTATTCAAAACTTACCCTAAAACGGGTTTTAATTCCTGCACTTGTTTTTAAAATATATACTGAGCGAGGGCGCTCTTAAGAGAGTGACGGTTCCCATTGGTATTTCCATAACGGTCGAACCGTCACTGAGGTAGTGTCGATCCTCGGCGCCCGTCAGTAACTTCCATAAAAAAACCCGAACGGTACACGAATATGGTCGAAATAGCACGAACGCGCGAGAGCCGCACCTACACCTACTTGAATTTACAAATTCCATCAATCTGTCACCGCGTTGCTTTGAACACTTAACGTATGACAAGCAAAAAATGTTCGATGGCAGATCGTGTTTATGTTATAATAAATCATTATTTATTATATTAGAATAAGTATTTAAGTTTGAATAATGTTTAGTGTACTAATACTAATATTTTAACTTATTTATAAACTAACTAAAATTACATAATTAAAACATGTAACCTTCCGTTATAACCGTACAATACTGTTAAAATTCTGAACAATCAGTATATTAGGGAATTCAAGAGACCTATGTATGTGTCGTTGTAAGGTTTGTGGTGCGTCTGGTGTTATAATAAATTTTTTGTACAGCCGATATATCTTCCACTGCAGGTACAAGCCTCCCTATTTCTGGAGGACATTAACCCACCACTCTTGTCCAATGTGGATTGGTGGATTAATCAGACCAGGAATAAATATTTGTAGGCCATACATATATTTATTCTGATGCAAGGAATGAACTTAGCTTATATACTAAATAGCAGCCTCGCCTCTCAGCCTATTACTTGTTAAATGTTTATGGGCCGGGGTAATCATATCATCATTAGGAGATATATGAATATACTCGTTTGCTTATACTACAATAAAACAATAACTGCTCGAAGTATCCCAAAATAGTTCATATTAGGAATATCGTGAGAAACGAACCAATATTGTCAGATTGGAATACCTAATCCATTAACTGTTTGAAGGTTGTTTTTTATTTTTGTTTAAAAATTTAAAATTAAATATTTAAGTTTTTATGTAACCTAAAAAATAGCAGTAAACAAAAATGTAATTATTTCAAACTCGAGTATTCATAGCATATGACATGGAAGGTGAAAGACGCTTTTAAGAGAACGATTTCAACGTATTCTAAATTATATATTATTTGGATGCTACATAAATTTTCGAATGCTATTTTTATGAGCCAAGATGAAAGTGGAATGGCTTTATTAATTTTAGAGGAACGTATGTACTGTATATTACTTATAAACTTAAATATATTTTACTTTAACATTTTTATTCGTTGCGGTGAAATAGGCACTATATTTAAATTTAAGTTTTGTATACTGTAAATATTTATGTGAAATTCGTATGGCTGACATAATAGAAGTATCGTTTATTGACATTTTACTTTTTTCCCATTTTAATGTTTACTTTTGTACAAAAGGTGAGTATATCATTTAGAATCGTTCTACAAGTAAATTTCTGCCAAAAATATACGACATACATTTTCATATTATTAATATTTTTTGTGTTCCGTAAGTGTTGAGATAGGTCCTATTCTTTAATCCTTCCTTAATTTCCCCCTTCCCATTCCATTTCTCCCTTCTTCCTTTACCGTTATTAACTTCTAAGGTGGGTAATGCATCTGCAGTGGAGGTAACCATACTGAATTATCTATGTGGTTATAAATATTCATTTTCATACACATAATTGTTTTCAATTTATTATTACTTCCTAATTTCTTGCGCTTTAATAATAAACCCTAATAAGATAAACAAAAACGGTAAAACGATGATTTAAGTATGTCAAACTTTTAGCATTATACATTACTAGCCGCGCATTCAATGCCAATGGCCAGTAAACGACAAAAGTTTTTATAACTCTTCAAGTAGTGTTGTGGATTGAATTATGTTTGAATGTATCTTTAACCATAACTTAACGCGATGAGTTAATGATAGAGTTCAAGTTAGAATTTTAATATATAGTGCGATTCCTGTGTTATATACAGAAAAACAAAAGGTGCAACCGTTTGTATTTTTTTATGGAATAGTAAGTGTATTCCACATTTTTCTGTGGACCAGCGAAATTTTCTCGCTGATCACCACTTTGGCGAACGCTGGTCTAATATTATGTTTATATAAATAGATATAGAATTAAACATTTTTGTTTGTTACTCACTTGCTATTCTATACTAAATATGATTATTTTTTTATAATTTAAATAATCTAACACCATTCTCCAGGATCGATCAATAAACAGATTTAAACTTCAGTTCAAACATGGTGTACATGGATCTATTTGATACGTGAGATCGTAGCTTACGTCTACATACACGCTACGAACTCCGCCAACACAGAGGTGTTGTGTTACCAATTTCAACTTGTACCACTCCGCCAGTAGTTTGTTCTGTTAATTCAATACACGAACACCCGTGTACTTCTTAATTAAAAGTGAAATAGCTGTTTCAGTTAAATGATTGCAATTACAATTTTCTCTGATTAATACATACAATTGATGTTTCACTTTAATACCTTTTTATTTATTTTATTTTTACAATTTAATACAATTTAATTTACTGACTTAAATGTATTTAATATGTAATGTTTTTATTAATCTAGCACCATATCTGTTCTTTGACGTTTAATATGTAATATTAATTGCAATTATGATGAAATAGGGAATATCAAAATTTGCTTCATTATTCTCACCCCGCGGTATTCCACTGTTGAGCAGAGGTCTCAGCATGATCTTTGGCTATGTGTAATCAGTTCCTACTGGCCACCAGTGTATTGCTAGTCAATCTATTTGGACGGAGGATGCCTCACACCAGGTTGGCAAAGAGACGTTCTCACTTTCACTTCTCCGATAGTGGAACTGTGCGGCTGGGAGGAGATTAAACAACTCCTTAGAGCCTGTTGTTCCTGATTTTCACTGGTTGGCTGTCACTGCCTGTGATTTTATATTCAATCATTATCAATATCAGCCCATGGCAGTCCTCTGCTGGACATAGGCCTCGCTTAAGTATATGGAGCGACGATCTACGCAAGGCGGCTGGCAGAGACTGGATGCCTGTAGCCGAAGATCGGGCTAGGTGATGCACCTTGATTTTATTTTATTATACATTCTTTATAAATAACATAATTTACTATAAGATACTGCTTTCCAGGCTTGTATCAATATAAATCTAAGAATATCACGGGTGCTGGGTTTCGTTCAATGACGTAGCGAATGGTCAGCGTCGGAAATAACGTTTAGATCTCAACAACATGTTTTATCACCAGTTGATAGTGTTTTAGTAATAACCTTAATGTAAATACGACACGTGTGATGAACAACTGATAGAGTTCAAGCTATAATTTTAATACATAGTGAAAGTTTTGTGTTTCTAATTTCATATAAACTTTTGGTTTTTTTTTATGGAATAGGAAGGCAAATAAGCAGGCGTGTTACCCTATGGAAAGAAATTAACCCCGCAGTGTCATAGGCATTGCAGGAACGTTGCCGATCTTTGAGGAATGTATAGGTTTGTTTCTTGTTTTGTATAATATTTACACATGAGGTTTTAAAATTATTTTTTTTACCTACATATAAATAATGCAGTTTGTTTCTTTCTCTGATGTTAGTCCGTCGATTATATACGTATTCGTTATGATTTGATGTAGAGTTTTTGTAGCTTTGTTTAATTTTCCTTTTCTTGCAGCGTATATGTCCCATTGTTGGGCATAATGATCCCTATTTTTGCCGAATTTTGTCAATTAACACGTGGACTGGCGGGACATATGTGTGCTCTGATTACCTGTAGGCTATAATTATTTTACCATATACCAATGTGGGAATCGAAAACGAGCATTGACTCCGAAAGCGGTAGTTTCGCTATTCAGTCAAATGTTTTTAAGTTTAATTTCCATATATTTATATATATATTTTTCTTTTTATATTCAAGTTTTCTTAGGACTAATTATGATAACAATAACCTCATGTGTCTTCGTATAGTTTTCTTTATTCGTATTTAGTATTCAAATGAATACGAAATACGAATACGAAAAACGTTAACGAAATACATATTCGTATTTGGTTAACATGTAGTTTTTTTAATTTAAAGTGACTGAAAATAAACTTTTATTTCGAGAATAATTATAAAGTTTTCTTAAATTATTTAATTCTGCCTTCAAATTTAACTTTTTAATAATTTTAAACACAAAGTTTAACGTTTGTGCTTAAAGCTCTCACCGTGCTTACAACTTTAGAATAAGTTTTAACAAATAGATGAAAATAATATTTTCGCATGGAGGGAAATTAAACAAATTTGAGAATTGAAAACAGCTATTCGGTTTTGTTTGTTTGTTACGAAATTAGTTTTACAGTTGGTATCGATCATAATTGGAGCAACAAAAGCTTTTGTTTTTCCAATTATGTTGAGTCACCAGTTTTGAGATTTCAACATACTTTAGGGCTCTCTAGTTAAGCAGTCTAGGTAAGCAGGAGGGTGTTTAGCTCCTTTCATTCTCTCAAGCGACTCCAAAAATTCTTGCCTCTTCATACTAAATAACCTTTGTCCAATCTCTTCTTCTTCCACTTCTAGACTATACTGATGTCTGTTTTCTTGATGCAACAGAAGAGCTCCTTGACAAACTCGAGCGTCTGCAGAATTTGTGCATCCGCTTCATTTTTGGACTTCGGAAGTACGATCATGTATCGGAATTTCGGGTCCGGTTGAAGTGGTTGCCTATTCGACGGCTTCGAGATACTCACATCTTTTTTTTACTTTACTCTGTATTACATAATCCCAAATCTCCAGCATATCTTCAGGAGCGTTTCCAGTTTCTTGTCCCCAGGGATCAGCCCTGTCGCTTCCCTCTCCTCCTCCCTTCTCCTTCGTATTCCTCCACATTCTTCCAGCCGTTACGGTGGCTCATTCGCTGTACACGCAGTGCGCTTGTGGAACTCTCTCCCACATACTATACGTGATAGCCTTTCACTGGATGTATTTAAGAGAAGAATTAAGGAACATTTCCTTTCAGTATAAAATATTTATATATGTATATATTTATGTGTATATTATATATATATGTATCCTCTTATTTATATAGTATTATATTATATATTATTAGTATTTATATTTTTATATATGTATGGTTTTATATAGTATGTATTGTTATGTATATTATTATTATATTTTGTTGTTGTACACTTATTTCTATCCTCACAGCTTATCTTATCTCTCTTTCACTCCTGGGTTTGCTGGAAGAAAACTCAATTTTGAGTTAAGCTCGCCCTTGTACATCTTCTTTTCTTCTAATTTTTATATTTCCTGTTTTGTGTACAATAAAGTATTAAAAAATAAAAAATACTACTTTCAAATAAGGACCTACTATAAATATGGTTTACACTGGACAACAATTATGTGATTTTTATGAATGGTAGGGAATAGTTTAAAGGATGTTTATGTATACGTTTATTGTCATCATTGAATGAACACGATGTATGAATAACGACTTCCAAACAAATTATAATGAAGCTCTCTCTGTTATGAGGTCACGTGGAATTTATCACGTTGTCCTGACGACGCCCTGGATATTTAGAGGACGTCTGGACGCAAAAAACCTACTTAACACAACAGATAATGGTTGGGTCGAGACTTCAATTAAGCTCTAAGCTGCGTTGAGAGGTTTTATTTTCCCCATAAATACAAAAAAAGAAGTTTGAAGCTTCGATCACTGAGAAAGTTCATTGTATTTCAATTTAACGTGCTTTTCTATTAAAAATCTATCTTAATGCAAACTATTTTTTTTCACAGCCCTTATATGTCCCACTGCTGGGCACGGGCCGCCCTATTTCTGGAGGAACGGACGTTAACCCACCACGTTTGTCCAATGCGGATTGGCGGGGTTACCAGACCCGGAATAAATACTTGTAGGCATACATATTCCGATGCGAGTATCGAACCCGCGACCAAAGACTCCGTGGACGGGAAGCCCTGCCACTAAGCGAATTGGTGGAATAGCTCTATTTGAACTATATTTAAAAAATGAGAAAAGCAGTTTTAAAATTGCTAGGAAATATAACAGAAAGACATGCAATCTCAAACACACACGTACACACAAACACTAGAATAGACTTTTGTTATTCCACTGAATTGCTTTGGTTACGCACTTCTTATACTTTTACAACGTGTAATATTATATTCCATTTTATATGATTTGTAATCCTATTTCGGCCAAAATATATAACAAATTTGAGCGCACAGAGAGGATGGATGAAAGACCACTGACAAAAAAATATTATGTTGCGGATGTAGATGGAAGGGCCGAATTTAAAAGGTCTTAAAATAATTATTTAAATATTTGGTTTTTCAATAATAATAAATTATTTTGCTTAATATTACTTTTATATTTATTATCTCACAGACTGTTAAAAGGAGTAGTAATAGTATTATATTATATATGATTCAAGAAGAATAGGTAGAGTTTGGGGGGCCAAAGGCATATTCCTTTGGCCCCCCAAACTCTCTTTATATGTACTCTCTTTATATGTTTGTCCTATGATCAAATAACAAAATTTTAAATATTTGGATCTTTATCAATACTTGTGCTAATTGAGTGCGTACTCTAACAAAATGCTAAATAGTTTGGTTACGAGGTGAAAATTGTATGTGATCACGTTATCTTACAAATTAACGAGCATCATAGGGATTCTAACTAAGGACGCGGCATTCGAAGTGTTGCCAGCGGCGCGCACGCTAGTCACTTTTGCTAGATTTTCGCTGAAACAATAAAATAATAAGAGTTTAAAAATAACTTCGGCTAGCGCAACCGACAGCTCGCACCGTGATCGGCGGTTTACGCCAGTCTGGAGGTCTGGAAGCGTGCGGAGCGCCCGCGCATCGGCACCCGACTGCTCACAGGTTTGTACCTCACCTGTTCCACCTCACAATGTCATTATCACTATAATAAACCGAGCATAACAAATACCTCATTCGTCACTTCACGTTTTGCGCGGCCTACATTCGCACCTCCTGGATTTTGGCACGAAAGACAAAGCAAAACTTAAAGTACTGTTTAAAAAAAAATTGGAGACGGATAGCTTGCGTCCCAGTTATTAGGTAAACGGTAAATACAATAACCGTAACTGTAGTACATGTTAATTGGCAAGACACTTGTTAGCCACGCAGTTGGCTCGGATAAACCATAGTTTGAATAATTTTAACGACTTTATTTGTAATTCTGTTGCTTTTAATAGATTTAACGAGTATCACACTAAACAACATATCTGTTACAATTATATAATTAACTTATATTATGCAGTTATAAAGATATCATAACGTAATTTTATTTCATTTTTTATTTAAACGTAAGCTCTCTGAAAAAGCTCATAGATGAAAAACCATGTGACTTTTCATATATGATATTATTTTCATAATGATAATGCGTATTATGTGAAAACAAAAATCATATTCAGACACGCGCATACTTATTTAAAATCCTCTCATAATGATACATAAACACAACCACATATAATTTGTAACATTCTTATTTATTTTGTTTCGTAAAATTGTATACTATTGTAAGTCTTCTTGCACAAAATTGAGACATAAAAAGATGACTATCGCTGTACAGGAGCCAAATTTAGCAGTCAATAAAACAAAATTGTAAACCTGTTTGTATAAATGATCAATAATATATGCATGTCATTTAATAATGGCTAAACTGGAGAACGTTTGTTGACTTAAAATCTTTTTGTAAATCCTGTTAGGGAAAATAAATAAATTATTATTATTATTTGTTAAATTAGGTTATTTCTAAAGCTCATTCTCACATTCCAATAACATCTGAATTTTTTTACTTTTGAAAACGCAGTGTTCCTTTACATAGCATAAAATATACAACATTTTGACGATGCCGTGGGTGGATATATTTTATAACATTTCTCTGGACTGTCGCAACATTGCCGCAATATGAAATTAATCTTGGATTTATTTCTAGTGTTGACCTCGAACTCATATTTGAAGATCCGAAAATGCTTACGGATAAAATGCCAGAAACATTTAAATAAACAAGATTTTCGTCGCCACATATAAATAACTTTAAAGTTTTTATTTTTTCTAACGATTGATTGATGTCGTAGCAACTTTTCCTCGCTTATTTTTCTTATTATTAGAAGGTCTTACCAAATTATATATTATTATTATTAAATTAAAGTGATTGCAATTAATTCTAACGTTTTTATCATTTTTTAAGTTCAGGTTTTTAAGTTCCCGACCTAATTGACTCAATGGCGAAGCTACCGCTTTTGAAGTCAGTGGTCGCGGAATCGATTCCCGCGTCGGTATAAGTATATATATGGCCAACAGATTTTTATTCCTCGAGTTCTCCGCCAATCTGTTTTGCACAAGAGTGGTGTGTTTATGTCCATTCCCCAGAATTGGGGACATATTTGGGCTGTGAAAAAAGAATTTTAAGGGAAATAAGAAAGTAATATACGTATATCTAGGATAAAATAAGGCTTTTATAAATGTAGGCGTGCTGTTTATTTAATTTATGTAGTTGCTAGATGTAATTTTCTATTTCATTTGCAATAAAACCTTTCTTATTTCGTGCCCACGGCAACTGTTGGTATCAGATATCATTCTAATATTTTACTGAGTTAATGTTGGGTTCCAGAAGAGGGTTTCGCCTCAGGCTAGATCTAAAATAAAATAAAGTTAGACTAGAAATTACGAAGTAACTAAGTTCTCGGTTTTTCGTTGAAAGTTCACGTCCACTGTGCTTGGCAGATGTGAGATGAATATTAATTACGTATCAGATTTTGACGCTTACAGATTAGCAGAATAATTTATGATAGACAGGTGTGTACAAAACAGACATGACGTAGAAACATAAACTCATTTTTATTTTTATTTATAAGTACATGTAACGGCTTTGCGCGAGTTAACACAGGATTGAGTTCGTGTTAGAATTTATATTATAGTCATAATTCTATAAAAAAATCTGATTATATCGCACAGTGAGACAGGGGGATGTCATATTATCAAAAATAATCACTAATACACTGGGAGTATTTTCAACACTCACTTCAATGCGTTTGTTATGACACCTATCAGTGTATTTTACCATGGATATCACACAATCAAATTATAATTCAAAAATATAACTGTACGAAAAAATCGCACTGTGGTAACTTTACGAAATTAGTTTAGAGAGCTAAAAACAAAACAACAAATAATGAAACGACACATTAATGAAAAGAAGAAAATGATCTAAATGCCATTATAATTAAAACAGCAAAATGACGTGAAAGTTTTCAAGAAACTAGGTTGGAAAGGACGTGCGTGACATTAAAGAAAAGTGTGAGCATATGTCACACATGAATGGCTGATTTCGGAAATTTTGTGGTGGATATAATTTGAATTTAAGAAATCCGCTAAAAGACAAAGTTATCGATATGGTTTTTTGAGTTAGCTTGCTGAACTGACTGGTCATGTTTGTTGGAGTAATTTAAGAATGTATTTAATTATATCATAGGTAGTTGACACTTTTATATTTCTCTTTTGGTGGTACAATCGGTAAATGGTGGTACAATCGGTAAATTATTCACCCGATTTAAACGCGCGCCCGAAAAGACGACGCCCGCGTAACGTGTTACACGATCCGGACGACGAAACAGCGTCGTTCGGATCCACTCACGACACCAACACTCACACGCACCCCGGCCCTAGCCGAGCACGTAGAGTAGGGAACACTTCTACACCGGCCGCTTACACGAGATTCTCTCACGTACCCGGTCGGTTTTCACCCCCTAGACCTTAGGGTCTATGGGACTAATAGGGACTATAGTTACTAAAGTTCAACCTCCCCTACATGTTTAACGTAGAATCATGACGAGTTTAAAATCAGCACACACACATATGTGTACGTCCGACACGGCATCAGGCCGATGGAGTCTGCGATTTGCGCAGATTCCCAATTATATTTTACTAGCCCGCGGGCTTTCAGCCCGCGGGCCCTGAATACGATAAAGCTGTTAAAGCCAATAGGCTACCAGCATTAACATCTTCGAATCAATCATATTTCTCAGAAAAGATCACCGAAGCCGAATCTGCTGGGATAAAATATCATTATCATCTTCATCATTAGACTGCAGCAGTTAACAGCTGGACATATGTAGGTCTCTCAAGACGTGTGCCACCTAGCCCAGTTTTTGTATACATTCGTTCAGTTTCTACTAACCGTCCTGCGCAAAACTTTGCTCGATCTAGCCTGGAAGGCGTTCTACATTTCGTTTACCAAGAGAGAGTTACAACTTCAGTCTTGTATTCTGCAACAGTTGTTGTTTTTTTTTTATAAACGTGACCACCCAATTGCCACTTCAGTTAGTTCAAGACCTTTGTCGATTACTTTGGTTCACAGACGAATTCCTTCTCTTCGAATCATATCCACTAGAGGAACTATGAGAAGAACTCCTTCCATAGCTCTCTTCTACCCATTTACTTGTTTACTTCTTTATTACTGTATGAAAAGCCACAAAATTTTTTACAAATTTCTTAATACGCTACCTGTGTTATGCAGGAGTTATTTTTTTTTTTTTATAAAGAGCGTTGGTTTGATGTTAATAGAATTGTTATTAACATTTCTAATTCAGCTAATAGTGCTTGTCCTAGAAAAATATGGTTCATATCAATATTTTATAAAGCCCCCGACTTTAGATCGTAAACGAAATCTTTACCAATTCAGTTATTAGTTTATATCGGCGAAACATGTTCCATATCCTAAAATGCTTCAACAACAAGTACATTCTGAGAGACCTGAAACTAAAAAGATCTCCCAGAAAGGTTCAAATTATCAGGAAAAACTATCCGAACATAGTAACATTTTAGCTAACTACTAAAAAAAAATTACAAGGCTGAACAGGAATAGTGTTCAACTACTCTCAAATAGATATGTAAACCAGCTGATAAAGTTAACATTGGTTATTCTTTGTACTGACTGACTATAAGTCATTTCCTGAAGAAATCTCAACTATAAAGAAACAGTTAAATGTGAGAAAACAGTTTGTTGGGCTCAGTAGAATACAGAAAACAATTGAGTTATTGCTGTTTTTAGAAAATAATACGTCTTTTCTATGAACCACCTAATACAACATTTGAAACGGATCGTATACAATCAATAAGTGTTTGGAATCAATTGAGTTCGTTACATAGCGTCCGTCTACAGGTAAACAAACAGTATAGCACGTGAGTCTTACGTTCACAACAACCTGTGTACGTCAGCGCACGCGAACCGTCTGGCCAGGTGTCTGATAATAGCGTTCCAATTGTATACACCACCAACACGGGATTAAATCGATGTGTTTATTCAAGCTACCTACTACATAACGTAAGAGTGTAATTATTTATACTAATACTATATTAAAATGACAGACAATAATATGTGGATAGTCAAAACTTTTACTTAGCTAAGATCCGCGACAAGCAAACAATAATAGAAAAGATGAAGTGGATTTACCTGGAACTTAAAACCTAAAAAGATCTTAGCGAAAAACGGCCGTCAGCAACTCTCCACCCACCAACCAATATACACAACACCAAACACACACTACCACTTTTCCGCCTTGCAAACGATACGTGTTTCGCCTCAACACGAGGCATCTTCAGGTATAGTAGACTCTACGAAAGACAACATAAAAGTCTTTTCGGTTGTCTTTGTGAAGTGGTAGTGGCACATTATTAATTTTCTGTTATTGTTTGCTTCTCGCGGATCTTAGCTAAGTAAAAGTTTTGACTGTCCACATAGTAATGGATTTCCGCGAAGTAACGCCTGACTCCATTAATCAGACAATTATACCTATAATAAAACCAATATACACAACCAATATACACAACACCAAACACACACTACCACTTTTCCGCCTTGCAAACGATACGTGTTTCGCCTCAACACGAGGCATCTTCAGGTATAGTAGACTCTACGAAAGACAACATAAAAGTCTTTTCGGTTGTCTTTGTGAAGTGGTAGTGGCACATTATTAATTTTCTGTTATTGTTTGCTTCTCGCGGATCTTAGCTAAGTAAAAGTTTTGACTGTCCACATAGTAATGGATTTCCGCGAAGTAACGCCTGACTCCATTAATCAGACAATTATACCTATAACAAAACACTCATATATATATATATATATATATATATATATATATATATATATATATATATATATATATATATATATATATATATTCACGCCTATCCCCCGCAGGGGTTGGCAGAGAACACAGAGCTCCATCCGCTGCGATTCATCGCAGCGAAACGGCTCGTCATTGGTCGCTTTTCGCCCTCGTGAGAATCAGGACGTGACGGGTGGCGAACCACGTCGCCGTCATTTTTCGACAAATTAGGTATATTAAATTCGTCTTTAGTGAATCCCACAAGACGCATGGGAGGATGGAGGTCAGCCCCAGCAGAGCCCTGCATGCTGAGGTAAGGCACCATAGTACCCGGCGGAGCCCGACCCCGAGACGATCGGCACGCTTACGACTAGGCTCGCCCCTAGCCACGCATCCATTGGCACGGCAGACCGTGGATTGGCGGAGAGGAAGGGAAAGGATAGAGAAGAAAGGCAGGAAAGGAAAATGTGGATTGGGGGGGTTACCAGACTCGGAATAAACATTTAAAAATCCATATAAATATTTATTCCAATGCGGGAATCGAACCCGCGACCATTGACTCCGCGGGCGGAGGGCCCCGCCACTGAGCCAATCGGTCGTCACTCATAGCTTCACTTTATTAATCTATATTTTATGTATGAAAAGTAAGGCAAATGAGTAACAAAGGTAGAAGAAAGGAAACGGAAAGCTTATTATTTTGCACGTTATTATGCAGAATTATCTCGCCGTTAGATATCCTAATAATAATTATGATTATTATTGTATTTTAATGAAATACAATAATAATCATAATTGCATGAGTTTAAATTTTAATTAACTACGTTAAGTAATGATGATTTTTTAAAATATTTTTACGAATTTCAAGCACTGCTGTTTATTTTAACAAAAATAAAGTGAATATTTATTTTTGTTAAAATAAACAGCATTCTTAGTTTATTAATTCGTTTGTCCTGCATCTAAGACAGGGAAGATCAATTTATTAAAGGTTAATTTTCTAACCGATGTCACCATAGGCGTTTGTCATGATAATATCAATAAGCAGCAATAACAGCAATATATTAATTGAAACAAAGTTTCATCTTACAATAAGTACATTGACAAAGTATTTACATATTTATTTGACTTATTATACGTAATGTTAGTTTGTTATCAGACTTTTTATTTTAAAAAGTTTTATTTAATTATTTGTTTGAAATTAAAAATTTATTCATGAATATGAAAGTATGTAGTACAACAAACACTTGACAAGATGACGTTATTCATTGATATAGGTCCACGTTGACATTGAAAGGTAACAAAGGTATGGACAATACGGTTGTAATTTTATGGAACACTTTTGTAAAGTTTTGTCTGAAAAAAAAATTATATTTGTAAAAGTTATTGTTTTGGGTTATCTCAAGTCAATGTTTTAACACTAAAACGAAGATATATCATGTTTAATTTTGGGGTATAATTTAAAATCAAAGTAATAAAATATAATTTATTTAAACATTAAATAATTTGCATAAGCAAAAGGTACTAATTGCTCGAATAAGTAAATTCAAAAGTTTTATTTTGAAAGTTCTGTGCCATACAAATAACAAATGAAATATAGAAGTTTATAAACGAAACTATAATTAGTTGAGGGTTACGTGAAACGTTAACATGATTTCATTGTTATTTTTAACGAATCAAAATATAACGTCCTTGATTGAAACGTATTTCATAACAAGCGTGTGGATGATTGTTATATTTCTTCTTATACTTTTCAGAACGTTATATTTATTTGGATCATACACTATAAAGAAACCAACAACCTTCAGCGATATTTCCGATCGCCTACGACATTTAAACCTACAAAAAAAAACAGGCCTACACATTTGTTTGCAGAATGGGCTTACGGTGTTACAATGTCTTGATAACTTTCCACCGAGCTCATTTGCCTTCCTACATCTTCAAAAATTGGCTGTTTTCTTACAGACATTGTAGTTTTTTAATATTGTTTCTCATTATTTAGCGATCTAAATGGCACAGTGGTGTAGTGTTTGCTTTCAGAGCTTAATTTAGTGAATGTTTATTTATTTATTTAAACTTTTTGCACAAAATATGCAACAGGCGAACTTAATGCCATTCTCATTCTACATTACATTCTCTACCAGTCAATCTGCGGGCGAAACGAAGAAGATTGGTTTGAAGATAATGCAGCTTAAATAAAAAAAAATTAAAACTGATTTTATAAATTTAAATATATACAATACATATACACATTAATACATAGATATATACATACATACACATATATATTACACACTTATTTATGAGAAAATAAAATACAAAATTGAAAATAGAAATATTCACCTTGCTGCAAGTACTCTCATTCTTATGAACAGGTTCAAAAATTGTCGGACTTTGACTTTAAAAATGAATTTGTGTGAAGCTTTTTTAATGTCAAGAGGAACGTCCCAAAGCCTTATAGTCGTTAAGGCTAAAGATTTAGAGATAAAACCAGTGCGGTGAGAAGGAGTAAGAATGTGTCTTATAATAAAATAAATATTTGTAGTAAATGTACAAATAAAAGTATTTATAATCTAGCTGTTCATCCTAATTATTTGTTATATTCTAAAACGCCGAAAGCTACAATATCAAAACTACTAAAGGGCTATGAGTGTAAAATGTTTTTATTTTATTTTAATGCCGTATTTGTAAAAATTTTACAAACAAGGAAAAAAGACATCACACCTACCCTCCGCTAAATGCTCCTACATATAACTTCACTAGCGTTGTACGTGAGGTATTAAACACGCGCTAATATTAAATAAAGAACAATTTATACGGCGTTCGTGGAATTTTTTCGAGGAAGATATTAAGAAAATATGTATAATTCCATGGAAATCTTTGTTCACTTTTGTATTTATGATGCCGATGTAATCTATCTCAGAGGTGTCAGGAATATAAAGCGGTGTTAAATTACCCATTATATGTATTTATTATGTAGTTTACACTTTATTTATAGCAGAATACGGGATCACTTAGTGACCCAACATGCTCGTGCGGCTAATTCTAGAAGTATAATACATACGTAATGTACTTCTAGAATTTCCCAGATGAAGTTACCGTAATTAAATCTTCTAGGATTAAATCTTATCTTTAAGGATTTTTCTAGGGTATGTTTAAAACAAAAAAAAGTTATGATGGCCTAAAGGGACATACTCGTAATTGTTACTATTACCTGCCGGTAGAAAGAGGCTTTGATGAAAAAAGACTGATGAGCTTATCAGGGATACATGAAGAGTAACGGTGTTAGCAATGCGAGGAACCCAACATCAGGGTTACTAAACCATCCCCTACACGTGACGATTATGGCTTTATAATCTAAAAGTCGATGATAGAGATCTAAGTCTATAAATTGACTGTTAAGGCTGTTAAGGTCGTTGATGGTGATTTCTTGGCACAAAATCTTTTTTTAATTATTATTTTATTTTATTTATAAATGAATTATAATAAAATTAAAAATAGTGTCACTATTTATAAATTCACGCTTAATTGACTTACACGAGTACGAAGATAAATATTTCAAGATGAAAGTTTCTCAACTAGATTGGCTCGTGTGTAGGCGATGAGTGGCGTTTCTTTTGATATTAAATTAACATTACATTTGACGTTTGCTTTATACCAGACATCTACCTACGGATCTGTTTGTAACTTGAAGTGTTTAGAAGTTTTTATTTTGATTTACTTTCAAGGAAATCAATGAACTATCTTTGAAGCTTTCGTTAACTCGAATGAATACCACGTGTATATAATAAATTTTTACATGCTGCACCACCTTCAAACCAATTTTCTTAGTTTCCCCAGCAGGTTGACAGCTAGACAATGCCCAATGGAATTAAGTTTTTTTTTATGTGACAGGAAGGCAAACGAGCAGGCATGTCGTCTGATGGAAAGCAATCAACGCCGCCCATAGACATCTGTAGCGCCATAGGCAGTGCGGAAGCGTTGCCGACGTTTAAAGGAAAGTGTCATTATGGGAGTGAAATGGGAGGGAGAGGGATAGAGGGAGGGGGGAGGGTATTGGGCCTCCGCAACTCGGCCGCTCACCGTACGAAGCGTGGTAGCTAAGCTACCATTCAGACGCTGGTTTTCTTCGGGAGTGTGGTACTTCCCCGGGCGAGCCGGCCCATTCATGCTACAGGCAAATATTAAGCCATTCTTGACAAAGTATTCTTCTGCAGCGTGGCTCTACCACTTACAATTGTATTGTATCTTTACATTTTTAAGGCATATTTAGAGTTCTTCAAATATTGTTGTGATTTCTCATCAAGTATCAACTGTACAAAACGTTGTCATATTCTCGTTAACATAATGGTTAATTCCTTTTCCATTCCTAAAATATCAATCATTTCGATTATACTCCATATGGCTACATGTGCTAATCTATTTCTTATGCAATTCAACCAATCCCATTTATCATTTCTCGTATCATTGGTAGCGTGCAACAATATTTCTGATTTCATTTTGCTTGTGAATGGAGAATGATTCTATAGGTAGTTGGCTTACAGCCAAGAATCTGACGTAGATTGCGGATGCAAGGTGATACAGGTGATGTCTAAATACTTTGCCAAGTGTTAATGAACTTACACAGTGGTAATACCTTCGTTTTACGGTGTGTGATGTGAGATTGCGATAGATGTCTTTGACCTGACGTCTGTTCAATAGGATATAAAAATAAATAATTCTAAGATTGAATTTGTGTCTGGTAGATGAAGCGATGATGTCAAACCTATAACGATGACGCTTTGTCATTCTATTAATTTCTCAAGATCAGAGGAAAGTTTTAAGAAGATGAAAGAAGTTTGATTAATGATTTGAATAGAAATTGTAATAGTGAAATATGTTTTTTGCTAAAAGTCTCAATAAATGGTCAAATGTTTTTTTTTCAAATTGAGCTTTTTATGCGATAGCACAGCAAATAAGTAAGCGTGTAGCCTGATGAAAAGCTACAATGCTGTCCAGAGATATCTGAACGCCATAAGCATTGCAGAAGAGTTGCCGGTCCTTGAGAAACGTATAGCCTTGTTTTTTGAATGGAACCTTCAAAAAACAAGCCTGTCAAGTGTCGGTTTAGAAATATCGTTGAATTACGTTACGTGGAAAGAACTTTCGGATAAAACACACCGTATTGAGTCACTGTTCAACTGTAGGGTGCGGATGTAACTTCGAATATTAATTTATGATTACACTACTTATCCCTCGATCATATCAAAAAAAAAATGTCATTGGAAAAAGGAAATTTGAAGAAGAGGGAATGGATGGGCCCTTCCTTTCCTTTCCTCTTCTTATTTCTTTAATTTGCCTTCTGTGTTTGTGTCATGCCTGTGTCCTGTAGGGGTATGCACAGATCTCCATCTGCTACGATCTCGGCATACTTTCCTTGTTTCCTCCACACTCATCATTCTCCTCATGCAAGCCCGCCGGTTACGGGTACTCCTAACCTGGCGTTTCTTTAAAATTTTGGCAATTTGGTTATGGTATGTTTTCCTTGGTCTTCCCCTATCGACCCTTCCATCCACATCCCTCACGTAAATCTCACTCTAATCACAAAGACTTAGGAGACTTTATTGTATATACTGCGCAATTGACTATTCTGAGAGGTTTTTTTGGATAGGCCACAATAGTCAAATCGGCTAGAATGTTCAAAAAAGTCAATGTAAGTTAGGTTAAATATTAGCTTTTTTTAAAGAAGAGTATGGATTGGATTGTTGTTAACTATTGCAACTTATATAAAAGTGTTTGTGTGTAGATAGAAAACTCACGTAAAAGTCCAATATTATAACGTTAATCTTTTATATTATAATAATATTACGTAGAAGGTTTTTGATACAGATCGATATAATTTAGTATATTAATGTCACAAATCGACAATTGGCTCAGTGGCGAAGCTACCACTTTCGATTTTAACCATTTTTGGGTTCGATTTCCACATTAGGATAAATACACGGATTTACAATATTCCGACTCCGCTCTTGGGCAAGCGTGCTGGGTAATTATTTCCTTTATATTATATATATTTAATTTCTTTATAAATAGGGAGGCTTTTGCTCAGTACTAAGAAAAATACGGATGTGATGTGTATCAACAAAATCAATAAAAGTAACATAAACTAAAATACTCACAAATTTTGATGAAGGCTAAGATATTAAAAGGCTGCAAACAAAGTTTATAGGGTGGGTTTTCACCGCATCGCGCGGGTAGTATGCTGTTGTGTTAATATAGCCACATATCGCTGCAGCCGTAATTGTACCAAATACAGCGCTAACATTGCTCGTTACTGAACGATAAAATATACGTATGTCGAGTGAGATACAGCATTGCTTGTACACTCGTAAACACAAGTTTAACACTCATTAGGGACAGTAAAATTCGTAGGCTATATGATTTTATTGACTGGTTTGTGTGGTTTTATAAAATCACTGAATGCTACGATATTGGAACCTTCGAAAAACAATCTATAATATATATATCTTAAAGGCAGATAACGATTCCGTAATACCTACGGTATTGCAGATGTGTGGTTCCTTTGCTCTCCTATCCCAATGAAAAAAAAACGCTGTTGAATTTGTAAACTTTTACTTTTACTTATACACATATTTTTCAAAAAACGAATTAATCTGTTACCACAACCTGTTCAGTGTTAATAGTAACCAGTTAAATTCCCATATTGGGATAAATGTATAAATGGGGTATGAGAGTGGTGGGTTTATGTCCGTTCCTACTAAAATGGGAAAGATTTTTATACGTTTTTTAATTGTATTACAATAAGAAGTGTATGAAAAGTTCGAATTTATGACTCTGTTTATGATCGCGGGTTCGATCTCCGCATCGGAATAAATGGATTACAAATATTTATTCCAAGTCTGGTAACCTCGCCAATTCATATTGGACAAGCATGGTGGGTTTAAAATCCGTTCCTCCGGAATTGGAGAGGAGCTCAGCAGTGAGACATATATGGGCTATTAAAAAGACTGAATGTTAAAACCGATTAGATTTAGACGGATAAGACTTTAGAGATTTGACTAACGCAACGGATCAGAGATTTTTACAGCTGATTGATTTTGATTGTTTTATTTAGGCTGGTATGGCTGGCTTGAAAAGTGGAAAGAATAAATAATTTTAAAAGTGTACAATAGAGTTATAGAAAAACATAACAGTTGAGGTCGTAACAGTCCGCGCAAACCGCAAGCACGAGCTCAATATTGAAATATCATTGGAGTCGCCGGCATTCGGCCAAAACTCTGAAACGGTTCATTTAAACAATAATGCATTATCTGTTTGACGTATCGTCCAAACTACGTATGTTGAAGAGAAATCAGGAGTTTAAATACAGATATTTTAGCTACTGCTATTATTATGTTTGTAATGTGACCAGTACTACAGTTCAAACTGGTTTTAATTCTCTCTCTCTCTTTATCTCTCTAAATATATATATATATATATATATATATATATATATATATATATATATATATATATATATATATATATATATATATATTTAGCGAGATAGAGAGAGAGAAATATATATAATTCTTGTTAACCATTCACCAAACTCACGACCCCAAGTGGCAAGCGATCCTTACCAATTGAGCTATTATTATTATAACGGTAATCTAAAAATGAATGATAAATGGTAAACAAACTTTTGAAAGTAATGAAACGAGTAAGAGTGACTCATTTATTCGTTTGCCTGATAGTTCAACCTTCACGGATGTTTGTAATACACTAAGCATACTGCAGATACATAGCCTGCCTTAGGATGAAGAGGGAAGATAAAAAGGAGTGAATGAATGGATAAAGAGAGTGTAATCGCTGGAGACATCGAGGTCCAATTTCAGATGGATGGCGTTGAACAAGATTTTATAACACAGGAGCAACGCATGGGCTTAGGCCCATGTGTAGAGTTTCAGACGATGTCGATTAAAAAGGACGCAATAGGTCGGATGACAGAAGTAAATAAACATACGTATGTATGTATATCGAGTAAGTTAACAGTAATTGGGAATAGTAAAATTCTTAGACTATGATTTTATTGAAAGGTTCAATCGTTTGTCCAATGTGGATTGGCGAGGTGACCAGCCACGGAATAAATATTAGTAGGACATACATGTATTTATTTAGATGCGGGGATCAAACCCGCTACCACTGACTCCGTGGGCGGGAGGCCTATTGAGCCAATTGGTCGTCCATATAGCAGTCCGTACCAATATTCCATATAAATACTGATACCTTGTACTTTGAGTAAATACTGTTTATTCTAAGACGTCTTAAAATATTTCAAAATGTTATATCCTCGAAATGGGGAGGCACGTACTTAGCAGTGGGACTTATGTGGGAGTGAAAAAGAAATATATATATGTTATATAAAACGCTTGTCCAATGCGTCAAATATTTGTAGACCATATACATACATATATATATATATATATATATATATATATATATATATATATATATATATATATATATATATATATATATATATATATATATATATATATATATATATATATATATATATATATATATATATATATATATATACATACTAGTATTTATTCCGATGCGGAGATCAAATCCGCGATCATTGACTCTGTAATCAGCAGCCCCGCAACTGAGCAAATCGGTTGTCATGTTATACATATATAATTGTTTAATGGTATGTTCATTAACCAATTACATCGCTGTAAGCAAGTCGTAAATTTATCTGTTTACGTGTATGCGATTACGAGAAACATCTTTATTACTGTAAGGGCGGTCAGACGGAGAATGTCGTAGTGAAACCTGGCCAACTGTATATAATTGTGTACGTACGCTCCGAATGTTGGGAATGCAACGCAATGATTGTATTTATAATGCGTTGGAACGGTGTCAAACGATATAAAAGCAGACATTGAGGAATGGAGTCGTGCGATGTTAATTTACCCGTTTATATCACAAGCACCTCTTAAATACTATTTAATGGGTTATTATTGTATTTTGAGAATTATCCATTATGTGGACAGTCAAAAGTTCTACTCAGCTAAGATCCACGACAAACAAAACAATAACAGAAAATTGATAATGTGTGTTTTTTTGCTGGTTGAAGTGGATTAATTTGGAACTTAAACCAAAACCTTACCGAAAATCGGCCATCAATTCTCCACCCACCAACCACTATACACAACACCAAATACACACTACCACTTTTCCACTTTGTAAACGACACGTCTTTCGCCCCAACACGAGGCATCTTTAGGTATAGTAGACTCGACGGAAGACAACCGAAAAGACTTTTCGTTTCGTGATTCTGTCCTCGAAAAGTTTTTCGGTTGTCTTCCGTCGAGTCTGCTACTGTTGACTGTCCACATATTGATGGATTTCCGCAAAATAACGCCTGACTCCATTAATAATTATCCATTATATAATACGATTGGTATGCCTAAAAACATATTTGTACATTTCTCTTCATCCACCAATCTTGACTAGATCGAATCGTTCAATTAATATTTAGGACAGAATCACGAATCAAGCCAATAGGAAGCCTATTCAAGTATTTTCACCGCCCATACCTGAAATCTAAAGACAAAATTCTTTGACCTACCTGTATGATATATATCCTTCTGTCGCTACCGAAATGTAATCACTGACAGTTCGTTTGCTTTAGAAGCCGAATCTAATAGAAAGTATAAGCTTTGTGAAACTCTTGCGCATATCGATTGGCTCAGATATTTTGGTATCGGAATGATGGTATTTACCAACAGTATTGTGTATAGTGTTTTAAGAGCCAGAGTTATTCAGGAAGCTATAAGAGGGCTTTGCTTGGAGTTTCTCAGGTGGATTTGATTCAAAATGCAGGTGAACCAAAATCATCCTGTAAGCAAATTTATATAGCAAAGAGATGGTTACGTTTATCAGAGAATTTGATAACTGTTGCAGTAAACATGTGCCGGAGTGAAGAACGCGTTTGGAAAGTCACTTTCAGACGCCCCACAGCCGAAATGAGTGATGATCTACGCGGGGTGGTTTGCTAACATTGGATGCGTGACATCAAAGTTTGGGTAGTACGTTTTCAGTATGTGTCCAGTAGTGGGCTGCCGCAGTGCTGAGCGTAACCCCAACTTACCAAAGTTTCATCACGATCGGATGAATTTTTAGGGAAATATGTCGTACGAACAAATAAACATTTACTTTTAAACTTAAAAAGATAATTATATGACTATATCGATAACTTTTCTAAATTATTATATCTATCACTATAAATGAACGTTAGTATTAACTCCGATCTAACGAGAAAACATTTCTTTTCCACTAGATGTAACCGTCCAATAATATCAAAACAAGGTAAGAATATAAAAGAATAATAGAAATAAAAGCAAATTTTCGGTACAACCTTCTCACAATATACGAAATCAGAAGCAGAATTCCATATTTCATCGCAATACGTTCACGCATGGCCGCTCCCATCTCACACTAGACACGGATACCCTCGGGAATAACGACTTCAGTAAACAATCTTAATTTTTCCTCCGATACGACATATGAATATTGCTAGAGGAGTTATTTTTTTAAACGAAAATATCCTACACAAATTCTTCTGATTAATTGCAAGTAATTTAAATAAATTTAAACAAGATTGACGATGTAATATAGAAATATACATTGTAAATCGTGTTTGAACTCGATTATCAGATAGTTAAAGTTATCGACTCTCCGAATTAGCAAACTGAAACGGCAATGGACTGGTCATGTTTGTCGGAGTATCGACAACTCTTGCAGCAGACGAGTGCTGAAGTGGAGACTCTAAAATGGAAAATCAGAGTTCTTGACACTAGCTTTTCCAGTAATTGCATCAACAAGGTATTACAGGCGCGGGTGGGCATTAGCGTGGTTCAGTCAATTATTCCAGTGGGATCTTAATTTGGCTTTTTCTCTCTTGCTCCTCAGACCGATTACCTTTACATCATCCTCGACTTTATCTAGCCATCTGCGTTTAGGCCTTCCGCGGCTTCTATGACCATCTGATTTGCCGTCTAGTATGCATTTGGATAGATTCGTCCATCCGTGTCCAGCCCAACGAAGTTTTGATGTTTTTGATGACGTTTGGCTCATTGTACAGCTCATAAAGCTCGTGGTTGTAAAATGTACTCTATCGCTCATTTTCCAAGACAGGAACAAAGATACGCCTTAAAATGTTTTCTCTCAGAGGTGAGCAGAGATTTTTCATCTTCTTTAATCAGCACCCAACACTCTAAGTCGTATGTCAATATGAGTCTCAGCAAGGTCTTATACAGAAGCAGTTTAATGTCCGAAAGAGCATCAATTTGCTGCAAGGATTCTTCTGTTTATGTCTCCTGATACATTGTTATTTCTCGTTACTAAGCATCCCAAATAAACAAATTCGATTTCAGAGTGAAAGGTGTAGTAGGTGAAAGGTCGTTCCAGTAATTTAAGAAGTGCTAATGAATAGTGAGCCTACTTCATTTAGAAAAAAAACATGTTTTTCAGTTTTATACGCAAAAAACCTTTCAATAAAGAACTTGTTTTCCAATTTTTTATTGTGTGAATGAATAGTTTTTTCATGGAAGTACAACTTACTACCTGTACTTAGTTCAATTAGCGTGCATTATGGAAATTAAATTTATTGAAACTAATTTTAAGACCAAATAACAATGTTTACAATTGCGATAACTATTAAAAATATAACCTTTTCTTATAAAAACTACAATAGCTGCGTTACAAGAAATATGTTCGACCTTGTCGAGGTTTTAATGATTCTAATGCAGTTTATATCATCTTGGATATACGCCATCAGAACTCGTAATTTTCCCATGGAATGTTTCTACTCGTGCTACAAGAATAACTAAGAAGTTACTCTATTTAGGACTTCGTGTGGGTGCTGTATTAATTTAATTTAAACTTCATAGTGTATTTAAAATCTGGTCCTAAATGTTCATTATATCTATTACCGTGTGTCCCTTGAGAAAACGGATGAATTTGTATAGGAAATAATTTTTGTTACACGTTCATTGAAAAACCGAGAGTCGTAGCGTGAAAACTTTACTAATCATCAGTCAAAATTCGACTCAAGAGTGTGGTACAAGGGATCACTCTCTTGAGTGAGGACTTTTACTGCAGTGTATTAATGGATGATATCAGATACATATATACAAACATATCGTTACGCCTGTCTCCCGTAGGGGTAGGTGCTACGACCTCGGCATACTTCCCTTGCTTCCTCCACACTCATTATTCTCCTCATGCAAACCTGAAATGCCGGTTAAGGATACACTTGACCTGGCCTTTCTTAAAAAGATCAGCAATTTGGTCAAGGTATGTTTTTCGAGATCTTCCTCTACCGACCCTTCCATCCATATTCGCAAGGTAAATTTCTTTTACAAGTCGTCTTTCATCCATCCTCTCTATATGCCCAAACCATCTAAGCATCCCTTTTTCAAACTTTTGTCACAACACCTTCTTTTACTCCACATTGCTCTCTTATATCTTTATTTCTTATTCTATTATTCAAAGTTACACCACACATACTTCTTAATGCTCTCATTTCCACCTCATTAAGTCTGCTTTCATGACTCTTCTGCCAAACCCAACCTTCACTACCGCATATTAGAGTCGGAACAAGCAACCCCTGATGAACCGCGATATCAAATACCGGCAAGTTTAAAGCAAACAGAGCTTTAAGAAAATATATTTAAAAGTTCATCATTGCGATATGTTCTCGCAGAAAGTTTACAACTATTGCTTCTTTCTTTAAATATTCTTTTTAATCGTTACATAATCATATCAGTAAAATCATAATACACGATTATGATATCAAAATTCCGATCAGAAAGCGAACGATTAAGGAACCCAATTCAGCGCGGAATAAGCCCCAATTTATTCCACTTTCCTTTCGGCTTAGCATCAACAGACGGGCGGCGTTACGTTACGTGCGGGCGATCATATTATGCAGGGACTATTGCCGCAGGAAATCTCCACTAGAAGAACTTATCTCGCTGAAACACAATTTGCCTTTCAAACTATGAGATTTTTCCCTGAGCTGCGACATTATTTCGTACAACTTACGGCGGTGGCTCTCAAAAACATGTAGAAGCTTTAAGGCGGAAATTTCTTTGTGTTGTCAGAGACGATATTTATCCGCGCTACCTTTTAGCGATGAGCAAAAAAGCGCTTGTGAAATTTTCGTAGGAAATACTAGAGTGGCATTGTGTTGTGGACTAGATTCATTCGTGCGCGCTGTGTATCTATTTTTAATGCTCTCTTTCGCGCGAAAAAAAAATTGTTTATGATGACATGAATCTTTCCATTTGGTTCTGTATGCATGAAATCTGTATGATAAAGCTTTAACGGGGTTAATGGTCGGATCTAGTTGGATTGGTGCCTAATGCTCGGCTGACATGTGTGATTTGTTTTTTTTTTCGATTTTAAAAATCGGTGTTCGGTAACATTCGGAAATAGCAATGCAATTCGCGATGTAGACGTCACTAGCACGCCGGATGTCGGTTGTTCTCCGAGTGGCACTATAATTTATGGAGTTCGCACAGATTGTTGTTTGTTACTTTTTATATATAAAGTTATCGAAACCATGATATTTTTGACATGAAGCAATATTTGACTACGATCTCTGGCTGAAAAGCTGAGTTTGTTTTTGTACGTTGTAAACATAGTTAAGAACATATATATGCATATGTTCATAAATTACTTACATCATAGCAATGTAGTAAATATTTAGTTGGATAATATTAATTATTCTTCTGAATGATATATAATTTTCAAATAAGAGTATATGTGCTCGGATATTCTCTATTTACATTTCTGGAGGATTGGATATTAATTTTTTTTTAATATCCATTCATTGTCAATAGTCGTGGGTTCAATTCGCGCATCGCTATATACATATATATGTATTGCCTACCCGTGTTAATTTCAACTCTGGCTGCTGTATTTTATTGGTTGCAAATATTGGATACCTTATTAATCCGTTCTGTTCTTTCAAAATGGCAAATGTAAAGTTCTTAACGTCGATGAGTTAATATATAGAAGAAAATTTATATAAGACATTTTTTTCTACGAGAGGCGGATATTTATGCACCATTCTTGTCTATAACGGATTGGCGGAACGTCCAGACTGGGAATTAGCTACCTATTCTGTATCGTACAGAAATTGCAATAAATCCCGATATGAACACTTCAAGAAAAAGCCTGTGTTCTTACTAATATCTTTTTATCCCTTCAATTATGTGAGCTAAAAGGAATTTAATTTTCATTTATTTATATTTTTTTATTTTTCAGAATGGCATCAAAAGAAGAATCAGTAAAAACTGAAATCAAAGTATGTATTTTTATTGTTATCTTTAGTAAAATATTTCACTAAATTGTTGTTACTAAATATTTCACTAATTTATTGATTAAAACTCCAAAAATACTAATTTGTGATTTTTATTGAATAAATTAGTGTTTAAATTTTGTCGAAAACTAATTACATAACTGTTTACAACAAGCAAATAAAATAAAAACTAATTCACAAACACAAGCTTTAAAATTAAAGCGGCAAGTGGCCAATCATATATCACTCTTCACGTATAGACTATCGATAAAACAAAAAACAAGATGGAAACCCTTCCACCACTGGTACTAAACTAAAATCTGCCAAATAATGACAATCTAAAAACTAGGAAAGAGCTGTTGACTTTGCACAAAAACAGAGAACTATGGAAGAAGGTGGAAATGGTCTTAACTCGTGGAGGGGCAAAGATCATTAAGACATCAACTATTCATACTAACCATTAGTAAACAAGTGAAACTTACTGACAAATATATACTAACAATTACTGAAATCCGAAATAGGGGATATAGAAATAAAAAGTTTTTATTTTAATAATGCAAAATGGGAGCTTATCTTCATTCAAATTTTCATTCAGGAAACCAAGTTTAAAATCATTGGAATTACCTTAATTCCAATGATTTTAAACTTGGTTTGGATAGACAACAATTAAGGTGGTAATCAGAAATTGTGATAGCGTATTTTACAATAAAATACAATAAGTGGAGTGAAATGAAATAAATGCTTGTATCGTGACTGCAAGATTTTGGTAGAATATCCACCATTTTATCAAGACGTAACTTGAAAAGCTGACTACAATACTCCATAGAAGATTTTGGTAGAATACCCACCATTGTATGAAGATGTAACGTGACAAGCTGACAAGAGATTTCAAGATATTTGCTGTTAATATATATTATAATTGACACAGACATAATATTTATTGCTGAATGCTATCAAAGAAAATGAAGATAGTGAACTTATTTGCTACGGTATACACAAACAAATAAATTTTACTGTATATAGTTTTTCCATATTTAGTCGCTGTGTTTTTATTGTATTTAAGTGCGTGTACGCTAATTGCGTTATACTATACATGACAACTATATTATTTAACTCATGGATTTAGATGAAGGGTTATGATTTTATTGCATCGTAATCAAGCTGCGTGTTTGTGAAGTAATTACTGTGGGATTTTGAAGAATGTAAAGGAGTCTTAAGAAGAAAAGACGTTTGTTATCGTAAACTCTGTCTAATAGCAAAAAACATTTTGAAAAAATTATTTTGATGTTCGTTAATATATTTACATGTATGTATACAAGTTATATTTGTTAGAGAAACACTAATGCAATACGGTAGGTCTTCTGTAATGTCTGTAGCACTGCGAATGTCTATGGGCGGCGTTGATTGCTTTTTATCAGATTACACGCCTGCTGGTTTGCCTTCTATCCTATTAAAAAAAGGTTTTCTACCTTAAATCGAATAATTTGTATGTAATATATATAAAAATGCTACGATCTGCGCAGGACAGTTCGAAGAAACTGGGTGTGTGAAGCTGATTATCGCGCTAGGTGGCGCTCCATGGGGAAGGCCTATGTCCAGCAGTGGAATGCTGCAGGCTGTTGATGATGATGATATGTAAAAATATTATAACATTTTAGTTTATTTCCGTTACATCTCGTATTTCTGGTTCAAATTAACGAGATTACAATTTGAAGCAGAATTTTTAAAAATAATCTCATGAATCCTAAACTATCGACTATTTATGAAATTAGCCATCGTAATGTGAAATGAAGAAAAAGGTGAAAAATTAATTTTGGTAACTAAACTGAAAACATGTGAGAAAGGTGAATAAGACGCAGTAGTTTATATAGTATATAAAGTTTATGTTCACAAAATAATAGAAAAAAAGAAATACACTGCTGTTTTGAGGATTTGCCTAAGACAAATTGTAGACGAGGCGTCCGTTAATATTGGGGTCGCGACCAAAATACATGGCGGCAGCGGATCAGACGGCAGTAGGCGTCAGGCGGCGCACGCGCCGACTGCGCGCAGTACCTCCCGATTCCAAACGAATCGGCTCATTTACAAAGACCGTGCTAAATTTAACCGCTGCGACTGGTTTATCTACATGTTACAAGAACAAGTTAACATTAAATATAATTAGTGATGTGAAAATTTAAAAACCACAAGTGGCACACTCTAAATATGTATATAATTCAAATGTGAGCATTGAATTAACATAGTCACAAGAACATCAACATCTTGAATAGAGCACAGGAAGTGAATGCAATAATTTTCTGTTCACGTCAGCCATCGTGAGTATCCCAAATCTATTTTTTACAGTTGTTGTCAATTTGCCAAACTGTGTTCGAGCTTTCGGAGCTTTTAAATATTTTATATTGCCCATAAACTACGTACAATTACGATACTGTCATGTGATACTACAACTTTAAAAAATATATTTCAGAAACATGAATCCACCGTCGGCGATATCCGGTGCCATGAATAGGGATCGTAAGCCATTCACTTATACTCCTGGTGGCCTTGACCTATCGGAAATTAAATCAGAGCGTATGGCCAAGCGATTGATGAGAAATGCCATGAATCAAGGTGTCCCAGAACATTCAAAACAAAATACAAAATCACCATCAAGTCCATCTACAACAGTTAATGTACCGAACTTCAATTGCCTGCCAGTTCAAGTTTTTCCAACTTTTCCTTTACCAGCAAACCCTAAATCTTTATTAAGGACAAGAAGTAATCCTGATCAGCCAAGAGAACCACCTTTACAAAAAATAACTGCATCAGAACAAATTAAGGATAGTGCCAAACCTATTGGAACAGAACAAATCTACAAAAGCATGGATGAGAATGCTTCATCATATTCTGTGTCAGCTGATAAAAACTATAGTTCCAATCGACCTCTGTCATTGTTTGAGTGCAGTACAGCACCAAGTGTTGGAGCATTGCCGATTACAAGTTATGGTAGTGATGGCCACACAATACCTTGTTATCTTAAATTTACTGATGAAATAGAAAGAATAGACGATTTTAAAGATGTATCAAAATACTCTACCCCTTGTCCCCTTAAAATTGATAAAAAGAAGGTATTGCCAATATCTGAGTTAGTGACAAGTCCAGAGAATTCTATATATTCTTTAACAAGTCCTAAGAGCAATCCAGTAGTTTTAACGCCTAATAATTGTGAAGAAAATGCGGGGATCAAAAATGAGCAGGTGGATGTGAAATTACTGTATACTTACTATGTTTATATTTATATGTGTGTATATGTTGTCTGTTATACATACTTGTTGTGCAAGATAAGACATTTCTAGAGAATACATAATAATCTTTATTGTGAGTTCATATATGTAATTGAAGTTATTAAATTTTCAATAAAGATTTACATAAATAAAAAAATAATGGTTCGCTTTTTATGCTTTTTATAACGCTATGTGTTGTTGATAATATTGGATTAAAAAATATAAATATTCTTATTGCTTTGGCGCTACAACCCGGTGTGAGTCTTAGCCTTCTCAACAATTTGTCTTCGGCCATCTCTGTTTAGGGCAATACGCTTCCAATCCGTTTTTTTCTTTAGGATGCCAGGTCTTCCTGGTTGCAGTCCTTTAAAGGTTCCTGAACCCACTGTGCTTTAATATAAATATAACAAAATTTTAATATTTCTTCATTACAAATATATTAACTTTTTTATGTTTCAGAAAGAGGTTAAGGTAGTTAAAAAAAATGTAAAGCGAGAATCTGCGTCAGAAGATAACAATGAAATCAAAACAGAAGACCAAAATGGGGATGCAAATATTGAGGCCACAGTTAAGTTACCATCTAAAAAATCTGCAGCAAAAATAGAAACAAAAGTTGAAGTACTTAAAAAGGTTTTAGCTGACGGTTCTATTGAAGAGGTAAAAACAACCACAACGAGAACCACTATTGATGGAAAAACTGAAGTAACGACTAAAACAGAGACAACAATTATACCAAAAGAAGAGGAAGCGGATGAAGAGGTAGTGGAAGAAGAGCAAGAAGAAGAAGAAGAAGAGCAAGAAAAAAGTGATGATGTAGTCGTTCAAAAACAAAGCGAAGAAAATAATGCTATATTAGAAAATAACTCTGATGAAGCTTTTATTAAACAAGATGAAAATGTAGAAACAACTACTACAAAGAAAGTAACAATTCTCCAATCTTCAGATACACAAGAGGAGTCAGAGGAAGAAATAGAAGAAGAAGAGGAAGATGTTGTAGAGGAAAATGTCGAGGAAAAACAATCTGAAGATAATATAAATAAAGAAGAATTAGAACCAGAAGATAAAAAGACATCTAATAAGGACGAAGATGGAGAACAAATTTCAAATGAAGAAGAAATAATTGAAAATGGCACAGTTAATGAAGAAGAACAAGCAGAACCACAGGAACAAGTAGACGAAGAAGAATATGAGGAAGACGATAGCGATAAACAGGAAAAAGAAAAAGAAATAAAAGTAGAAAATAAAGAAGACAACGAAGAACAGAACGAAAAAGAAGAAAATGAAGAAGAATATGAAGAGGTAGAAGATAAAGAAAACAGTAATAATGAAAATATAGAGAAAGATGATCTTATACCTACATGCGAATCAACAAAACAGGTAAATGAGGAATCTCAAACGGAAAACGAAATGAAAAGAGGAGACATGACACCCGATGATGGGTCTGAATTAAAAATTGAACTATCTGAAAAACAAAATGACGTTGAATCACCCAAAAAAGAAGTTGAGGTTGAACACACCGTGACAATTAATATCGAAAAAACTCAGCCAAAAGCAGAACAAACTATTCCACTAAGGGAGCCTTCAGTACCTCTTGAAAAAGTTGAAGATGTGGAAATTAAACCTATTGGTCAGATAATTTCAAAATCACACACTGAAAATACTGAGATAATTACCACTTCACTCGACAAGCCTATTACCGGTAAAAGTATGCAAACAGAGTATAATAGAATTGAAAACATAGTTACGGTTAATCGTACAACAAAAACTTTAGACCAAGCATATAATCAAATATCACAACAAGGGATTCCGACAGTAAAATCCTATTTTTCACCTCATATAGATAATATATCAGCAACACCTCAGTCTACAAGACCATATCAGCCGGTATATCCTTCTCAACAAGAAACAGAGAGAAGACACAGTCTTTTATTAGATCGTCTAAGTATTGATCGTCAAATACCGACATCTGATATTTATCAAAACAATTATCAGCTAAATAATCAAAATTATGAGCAAAACCAATGGTTGCAAGAACCACAATCAGAAGTTTTAACGGTAAGCAATGTTAAGCCAAGTACAATTACTAAAAATCAGCAATGGTATCAACAGGCTACAAAAGAAGAGGTTACACATAATAACGTGGTACCTTCTATTAATGTCCCTTCTCAACAATGGATTCCGCAACAATCTCAACCACAAACACAAATGCAAGCACAACCACAAGTTCAAACTCAATATCAACCACAGCCTCCATTTCAACAACAATATACGGATAATACTTATAAAACTTCTACTGATACCTCTAATATTTATCAACAAAGTAACTATCCGAGCTACACTTCTAAACCTCTTAGTTGGGTAGGTAGTAATACCAGTGATGCAGACCCAGTATCTACTAATACACCAGCGAATCAGTTTTCCTATTTAAAGACAAATACTTCAGAGAATTACCAAAAGACTTCTCAACAATTTACTCCGAATTATGTTCCACCTCCTTGGGAACAGGATTCAACTTATCAGGCCCCGAGCTTATATCAAACTTATCAACCATCTAATACAACAACCAATTTCCCAACTGGTACAAATCAATCATGGAAGCCACCCCCGCCTAGTAAATTTTCAAAACCAGCTCCAACATCTTACATACCACCCGCACCTAACCAATCATTCGTTAAACCAGTATCTACTGTAAATTCATCTACATTACCTGGACGAAAAACTTATTATAGTGAATATGAAAGGCGGTATATAACTGTGCCAGAATCCACTTATATTCCATCTGAAACAAAATACCAGGCACAGCCCGATCCTTCACCTCAATACTATTATGATAACAATGAACCTATAGAGTCTGTGGAACCCGAATGGCGAAAGGAACTTAGAGAATTTACTGAAAAATCACAAACCCAAAATCAATCCGAGCAAACTTCAGTAAAACCCCCATGGGAAGAAGATCCCAAGTATTATGTTCCTAAAGTCACAACTGAATATACACCGACCCCTACATGGAGTCAAACCTTACGGCCCAGTTCTTGGCGTGAAAGAAGTTTTGAATCTGATTACGTAGGACCGAAGGAGTGGCCGAAATCAAATACTTTGGGTCGCGGAAGGCCTCAAAGCTCTTATATAAAAAGTAACATTGCTGCACCAATACCTGAGAGACCTCGTGGTGTATCAGTGGACAGATATAATCCAAACAATTATACATCTCCTATACCACCGGAATACCCGCCTGTTCAAGGGCATGTATTAAATCCGCCTACCGGTGCTAAAACGTACCATAATCCACATGTGCCTGCTTATCACGCACGTACTTCAGCTGAACATAGGTAAGAATGATATGAATTCATCCCTTATTTAAATTTTATATAGTAAAAGAATATCTTTTAGATATTTGTTTTATTATGGGGGTATTAATAATTGTTATATCGGGGTATTCAAGAGTGGAGTGTATCTACGGAAGTGGATTGACACGGGCTAATATAATGATGATGAAATGCGAAAGATTAATCATTGTACTACTTTAAAAGTTTAGTGAGCTGTACACGTAAAATAATTGTTTTTCCTTTTTAATTGTACTCAATAGTTCAGCATTTGACGTATGAAGTTTTTCAAAACAATAAAAGTTATAAAAGTTTACGATGAAAATTTCGATCGTTATTATGGTTTTGGATTCATCAGGATGTTGTTCATATTAAAAATAGTCATGTTACTTGAGGTTAAAGAACGAAAAGTTATTGTTAGGAACATGAAGCCAAATAATTTTATAACATTAATGTTACAGAGAGCAGTCGCCTGCTATCCCGCAACCAAGGCAATGGAGAGAATCACGGGCAAGTCCGTTACAATCAAGGTCCTTCAAATACCTCCAATGGATCACCGGTACAGAGAATTAAAATCGAAGTGAAAAAAAAAACCTTTTTCTTTTTTAATTAGCTATGCAGTACGTAAAAGTAATGGGATTTCCAACAAAGAAACAATTTTATCCATTTTGCGAGTTTTAGGTTTTTAAAACATTTTAAAGTGGTGTTTGTAAATTTTTATCTCGATTAAGACGAAAAAACTGAAATCGCTCTAATAAGTTATCTTAGTTTAGATGTGTATATATATATAATTGCTTATAACTTCTTTTTAATTTTTATTTAGGTAATTTATTATGACCCATTGATGTTTTTTTACTAATTACCGATTTACCGTCTTTTAGTGTTTCTGTTGACTTTCATTTTCAAATATTATATTTATGTTATTGCGATGTGATATTCTCGTATACTTAATCGCTAACCTAGTCATTGGAGATATAAATTATCGTTAGTGTTAAGTATAATATTACAATTGCATTTTTGCTTCAACTGTTTGCTAATTGTGTATTGATCTTCATTTCGTTTTAGTGAAATCATATTGATAACGTATACATACATATTATCACGTATGTACAATGAAGCATTGCGTCTTTTATTTAGTTAAAAAACGTTCTATGATCATTTTGTACAATAAAGTTAATTCCATGAACGTAGGATTTTTTGCTTGTTATCTTATTAACTATCTGCATAACAAGTGGGTAATGATCTCCATTTTCAAATTAAATATTTTCAAAATTAAATATTTAGCTAAAAATCGATTGCTTGTTAAAATAATGTGAAAAAAATTAGATCTGCGCCCATTTCAAAATCTGTAGCTGATAGTCAAGCGATTGCAATAATACTTGTGTATAATTTTTATTATACTATTAGGTTCATATTACATTAATAATTATTTAAATGCATGGTCCATAATGTTGAAATCATACAAAAACCTCTAATATGTTATTTTTGAAGATATTGTTGAGTTTTATTTAATAAAGACTTAATAAATGTTGTTTAATTTTAATGGGTTTATTTTATTTTGAAATGAAGGAATCCGACACAGAACCAAAGTTCCCGATGTAACTTTTTAAAACCAGTGTTAAGTAGTAAGTTAAATAGCAGTAGTAAAACCAACAACTATTGGAGTGAGAGACGAGTGCTGGAGTGGAGTGTGCGTTTCGGCGAACGTAGTGTGGGTCGCCCCGTAGCTAGATGGAGCGACGATCTGTGAGGAGCGCCTCGCGGAAACTGAATGCGTGTAGTTGAATATTTGGCTGGAGGGCGCGCCTTGCTCAAGGCCAAGAATTAATTACTGTTTGAGAAAAAAATACTGTTTGATACTTTAAACTGGGTTTTTATTTTAATTTGTTCTATAAAATAATCACATTGTAAGAACCTGTACTCAAATGGATATCAAATCCGACACCAGAATTATCGTTGCGGGATGCTCAGTTCTGAGGTGATGGTTGCATAGCAACTATTATATGTCAGTTAACCTGACTTAGGGAGACAAGTTCAAAAGATGATGATTTCGATAGTGTAAACATTGTTATTTTTCTCATTTTCGTTTTTTTTTGGATATATCATAATTTTCTACATTTGACCGTCGCTGATTGATATTTGTTACATTAATGACACCACAGATGAATTGCCTATCTTAGGGTAAGCATATAAATATTGAGAAGGAAATAAGGAAGTAATAGAAGGGCAAAAAAATAGACATCCCAAAAATGCTATTATTTTACGTCAATATTCTATACGGTATATCCCCGATCCAGCCAGCCAATTCGTCCAGTCTTGCCACTATTAAAATGTATTAATCACACTAATTTTACGTTTCACACATTTAAAATCCCATTTAGTTGTATTAACTAGGGAGGTCTAGTCACGTTCTAGTGTAAATAAGGATTTATTGTGACTAATCCGGTCCAATTTACCTCGTCTAGCACTAAAACCGTAAAATTCTGTTTTTACAGTCGCGCTACAAGGAAACGCTCTCTTCTTGCCACCAAACTATTCTACTCAGCGTCCGTATATATTCATGCATTACGTACACGTACCTGGTTAATTTACATTATTACCATTTTCACATAAAAATAACGAGATTTCCGCTACCTTGGCTGAAAGAAAAGAAATAATATCGTCATTATTCAAAGATTTTACAGAATCAACTGGTAGAGAATTGGAAATCGTAAGACTAAGTACAATTATAAATGGAAATAATATTGAGCCATAAAGTGTTCTAGTGTTTTATATATTGAAGGTTTTTCAAGTGCCATCCATTTCATATACATATACTAAGGTAAAAAAACTATTTAATCTAAAAATGATTCCATTCGATCGATTGTTTTATTTTATTAGTAATAGTACATAATTTTTTTTAAATTTAATTTTATCTGTTCAATTTTATAATATTTTATCATTACATAAGTAACCCTTTTGTCAAAATGTAGACATGCTGTGCGCAAATTTAAAGAGTTATAGTCCGGGCGTTGTTAAGTTTATATTATATCGTATTCTTCAAGACTGTAACGTGTTATTGTGCCTAATGAATAAAATAAAATAAAACACGACGGGCAATCATTTTTATATAAAAATAATGAGATCTCTGCTTGCTTGACAGATATAAATATGGTAATATACACATATATATTTATTCAGAGATTTTACAGAATCCACTGACAGAGAAAAATATTGGAATGTACATATATCATACATATTGTAAGTCTATGTACAGACTTCCTGAAGAAAAAATGTGTGTCGATCCAATATATTGAATTTTTTCAGATGTCATGAGCCATATATAGCTATGACATTTCTACAAATTATTCGACCCAAAAATGATTCGATTCGATCGGGTCACATTTTTTTATTTTATTAGATATTTTATATAAGACATAATAGCTCCCGAAATAAAATAGGGCCACTACTTTCTGCGAGTGTTGTTGAAGGAGACTATCTCATTAAAATATCGACACAAAAAAGTAATACTGTAAATGACACAGATCAAGAAAAAAAATATCGAGGCAAATGGTTGGACTCTCACTGCTTTAAGAGTAACAGAAAATTTTATACAGCGTTGAAACTGACTGTTTTTGAGTGATCAGGTACAATTTTTTCGGAAATCTTAAAAGCTTTTTTTAACTGCAGTGCCATAGGCAGTATAGAAGCGTTTCCGGCTTTTAAGGCAAGTGTCATTATGGAAGGGGAGGGGGAGGGGTAGTGGAAGAGGGAGTTGGAAGTGGTTGGGCCTCAGGAACTCACCCGATGAAGCGCGGTAGCTAAGCTACCATTCAGACGCCGGTTTCCTGTGGGAGTGTAGTATTTCTCCGGGCGCGCCAGCCCGTTCATGCTACAGACTAATAATATGCCATTCTTGACAAACTCTTCATCTGCAAAGTGGCTCTACCACTACAATAAGCTTTTTTGGCTGTGGTGGTAAGCTATCATTTTGCGGTTTACTACGTTTTGGCTTTTTTGCGTCGATATACTCACAGCAAATAGAAGGGCTGGAATCTCCAGCTAAGTAATAAAAATCAATCAGCAATCCCCAATGCGTTTGTCAAAGATGGGAATGATGACAACACTTTTGCGAATGGCCAATGCCCAATAGTGGACTGTCACGTTTGTATTAGCGATGATGGTGGTAAATATTACAGCTACTTACGTGCAACACCAAAATTATTCTGAAGACCTAGTTGGCTCAGAGGTGAAACTACCGCCTTTGGAGTGATTGGTCACGGGTTTGAATACCGCATCAGGATAAATATATGTATTTATGTCGTACACGTATTTATTTCGAGTATGGAATACTTGAATAATTTGGGTTCAATGTCCCTTCCTCCAGAAATTAGGTGGCTTGTGCACGGCAGTGGAACATATGTATATACATATATGGACTGTAGAAAAAAGGAACTCCTTCCTAATCATAAAGGCAAGAAGAAGGAAAAGACCTGGTAGAAGAAGTTTATCATGGTTACCAAGCCTATGCCAGTGGTGGAATAAAAGTATTCTGTCCTTGTTTAAATAGCCTTATTGAGTGTAAACCTCCCGTAGACGATATTAGAAAAAGAAGACAAATGGTGCAATTCTTGAAATATCATATGCGGTATTCCTTAATATTATATTAAAAACCACACACAAAACATTCAGGTTTTAGGAATTTCAACGGAATTGTGTCAAAGTCAAGTGGATCCTGTCCCTGCCCACGGAGTCAATGGTCGCGACTTCGATTTCCACATCGGAATATATATATGTTTGGCCAATAGATATTTATTCCGAGTCTGGTAACTCCGCCAATCCACTCTGGAGCCAAGTGTAGCTGGTTTATCCGTTCCTCCAGAAATAAAGAGGCTCGTGCCCAGCAGTGGGACATATATGGGCTGTTAAAAAAATGGTTGGTTTGGTAAATTTAATTCAGTATTCAGATTTTTGAGGATTAGGCTACTCTTTCACAGAGCGACTCATTTATGATGCCGCTAATGTTGCAAATGACTATAGCCGGTGGTGACAGCTTTCTCCAGGTCATCCGCAATCAAATGAGTTTTCTGATATGTAAAAAAAAAGATAATTATGTCTGATCTCTGAATGAGAATTGAGGCTGATATTACATCAGTACAAAGTATGTGCATACTAGATGACCATTAAAATTATTATTGCTTCTCTAGGTACATTCACGTACGAAAATCTTTTTTTAAATTCATACCATGCGGGCTAATGAACTGTAAGGATAAAAGGAAAAGCGGAATAAAGCTGGGTTTTCCGAGCATTTGTGCTTCTTCCATTTTCATAAATAAATATTATGTACATAAATTTTTATTCCACAATATTGTGAAACAAAATTTTTTATTGCCTATCTATTTTTCCTCGTTTTATTTCCAAATAATATACAATGTTTTGTGCCGCATTTCGAAAACCTAACCTAATATAAGAGTTAGTGAACCATTTCGTGTTAAGGTACTATTTGTTCGCGTATTAAGTATTTTTAAATTTTTGTAAAATCTAGCGACTGTTTTTTTAACTACTTCTACTAAATGGAGAGTCAAAAGTTTTACCTAGCTAAGATCCACGACAAGCAAAACAATAACAGAAAATTAATAATGTGTGTTTTTCTGTTGGATTAAGTGGATTTATTTGGAACTTAAACCAAAACCTTACTGAAAATCGGCCATCAATTCTCCACCCACCAACCACTATACACAACACCAAACACACACTGATGGATTTCCGCAAAGTAACGCCTGACTCCATTAATAATACTTCTACTAAAACAATTCTTATGAAACTTTTCATGCACATTAAGTTCCTGTGGCAATATAATATTATAATAATATCAAATTGATAGCGAGTGTCTGTTAGGAGGTGGACAGTGAAACTCTTCTACCGTTACTAACTTGGGTTGATTTGATTGGTTTTGAAGAGTTCCATACATAACGATTTATAAAAGTAAGGTAAAAAAAACTTTTAAAGGGATTTATTAACACATAAATAAAAACATGGGACTCTTAAGAATCTGTATAACGAATGTATTAATTAATTTAGACGTGGGAGATAATTAATGTAGATCCTTATGCGCCCCACATTTTTATTTGTGATAATAAAAACGTTTAAGTTAAGAAAAATTAATTAGTTTAATTTCAATTTAGAATTTATTAATAGCATTTATTTTAATGTAAGATTATATGTTTTCGTATTACTATTTATATGTGTACTCATTTATATGTGTTTATATCAGAAGGTCTTAGCACGGGCCTGGGGATTACATTCAATGGCGGGATCACGCGAAATCCCGCAACTTTGACATTATGTTATAAAATCAAATTAACTACATATTTTTGTGCAAAAATCAACATTTATTAAACAGTTGTTACATCAAATAAAAGAAATGATTTCCTTTCTTTTAATTAAGTATAAGTAATTAGTAATCTGTTTTCTTAGATATATCTTTAAATATTTAACATAGTTTAATAGTTTTGTTTAATTTCACCTTTACTCCTAACAACACTTTTATATTTTTTATTCAATCTTATTCATATAACGACTAATAATCAAATCATAACTTTCTCGTAGATAGAGCTACTCGCGATTTACGCGAAAAAAAAATTAATCTGCAGGATCCGCGAATCCGCGCTTTGAAGGTACGGGATCCAGCAGAATAATAAGCACAGCGAGATCCCGCGGGAATGAGTGATCCCGTTTTGCGGGATTACAATTCCTGCCTTTAGGGATCTATTATACTATGTTCCAATCAAATACACCTAAATAAAATAACCTAATCTTGCTTGTGCTAGAAAAATATGGTTCACGTTAATAGTGCATTAGCAGAATTGAAACCTTATCTTAGACTGTTGCGTAATATTCTTCTCTTTACCAATGGACCTATAGCTGCTGTACTGTTTGTGTACATTACTTACACAGTACGTTTAAATGGCAAGGAACTATTATAGTTAAGTATTCTTGTACCATACGATATATAGTAAAGATTACATAAAAAAATACCATTTATGTAATAAATATATAAAAAAAGAGAAGCGTCATAGGACACTTAGTAGGCGTGCAACATTGACGATGGCTCGATCTCTAGTGTATGCTCACAGATGTGTAAGAGACCCTTTATAGAGTCGAGTGGAAGAGAGCGCAGCGTGAATCGAGACGACGTCTCGGTCTACCATTTCACATACATACCCCCGTGATACGATGTTTCACATTAAAAAATGGTTAAGAAACTTAAAAAACGCTGTATAGAAAAGTATAAGTGAAATAAATTACCCAATCAATGAATAATAATTTTTAATGGGATAATTATTTTTGACGACCAATTGGCTCAGCAGCGGGGCCCTCCGCCCGCGGAGTCAATGATCGCGGGTTCGATCCCCGCATCGGAATAAATATATGTATGGAAGACAAATATTTACCGAGTCTGGTAACCGCCAATCCGCATTGGACAAGCGTGGTGGGTTAACGTCCGTTCCTCCAGAAATGGAGAGGCCCGTGCTCAGCAGTGGGACAAAAGCTGTTGAAAATAAAGTTAATTTTAAACCAGAATAAGGTTATTCAAAATTAAAAATAATATCAATTGTTACTACATTTTTTAATAAAGAGAAAGAAAATCTTATTTGACAATATAGGACATACTTTTGACCTTGTGTTGAGGGTACAAAAATCTGTTTATTTTTATGAATAAATCACAGTTATTCTGTGAGATTGTCGGGACGTACACCGACTTAATACAATTTAGTACAATAAAAGTGTCTAGACCGTTTACAACGTCCAAAGTGACATTTCGAAACTGGCGTCACGCCAGGCTGTCCATCAGGGAACGCGGTTACGCTGGTTATCCTATATATCCTATATATTGTCTTCATCGAAGTTCAATGTGGTGTTTTTTCGGAAGAAATATGTTTTACAACGTGCCATCCTTGTCGATTCGGCCACGTCAAACTGTAACAGATTCCAGAAGTATCAAATACGCTGGATATATTTAGGTCGCTCAAGTTCACGCGCAAACACAGAATACACTCTTTTGACTGATTTTCTTTTAATGTAACTATTTTTTTCAATGCGACTGGTGCCGAACTTCGAATGCTTATTACATTCATAGACCTGTAAAACTAATTAAAAAGTTTTAAAACTGGTTTTTTTTCTGATCGGTACTCGAATGAAATCGGGACCCAGAGTTGAAATAAATACTTATCGTAGATACATATACATATTTTTATAGTTACAGGTCACGGGTGCGAATCGAGTCCACGACCTGTGACTCCAAAAGCGGTAGTTTCTTCACTGAGCCTATTAGGTTATCTATTTAATGATTAACTATTTTTTTTATATATATTAACTTTAACTTTTCTTGGATTTTTATAATTATTAACAAAAGTTCTGTTTTTTATACATATAATATAATATTAAATACAAATTTTCAGTACACAAATTAAAAACGTACTGCATTTTATCTCGTTTGTCTCTCCAACACCCGCAAATACGTAAAAATTTCATTTCACAGTCAAGTTACAAGGAAATGCTCTCTTCCTGCCACAGAAATATTCCACTCAGCGTCTGTGTACAACTCTCGCTAGGTGGATATCTGGTGGAATTAATTCTCTTTCACGTGACTAAAGTAAGTTAGGGAAGTTTGTTGAGAAAAGGACTTCCGTTTTATTACTTTGTTGTTTAATATGATTCATCAAGAAATTTAAATTACAGGTGGATTACACGTTCACTGCGTATTGACTTTCACAGCACACTCAAGCAGTTCGTTTCAGATCTATTATACATCTTTGAGATCTATCATAATCGACCGTTATTGTAGTGAGTGTGTGAACTATTTAATCTCCTAGAAAACTGCTTTTAAAATAATGTGTTATTACTAGTGGTAGAGCCACGCTGCAGACGAATACTTTTTCAAGAATGGCATAATATTTGTCTGTAGCATGAATGAATCGGTTCGCCCGGGGAAGTACCACACTCCCACAGAAAACCGGCGTCAGGGTGGTAGCTTAGCTACCGTGCTTCGTACGGTGAGCAGCTGAGTTCCGGAGGCCCAACACCCTCCCCCTCCCACTCTCATAATTACACTTACTTTAAAGATCGGCAAGGCTTGCGCACTGTCTATGGCGTTGCGTATGTCTATGGGCGGCGTTGTTTGCTTTTCATCATGTGACACTCCAGCTTGTTTGCCTTCCTATCCCATAAAAATATTTTGCTAAAAAAATTAATTTATATATTTTACATATACATATATGAATACTGTAAATAACAGATAATTCATTGTTTTATGTTGGTTTTGCTGGCACTTTTGAAATAAATTAAATATGAACAAAACTTTTCCGGCCAACTAATATGAGTGAGGTTGTGATTTTTATTACATTTTCATAATCTTATGCTACTATCAATTATATTGTTTAATTGGGGTGACGTATTATAAAATATAGTTCGATTAAGGCATATAAGTGGAGTGATTTATAAATGCGTGTATGGTGACTTTTTAAGTTGACTGCAAAAGTCCTAAGAAGGTTCTGGTAGAATGGTCACCATTTTATCAAGACGTAACTTGATAAACTGACTATACATTTGAATACACTTGCTGTTATTATATTTTATTTGACATTGAATAATAATAATAACAATTTGAATAATATTAGTAGTTTATTTATTACAATCAAAGAAAAATAAATATGCGCAACAAATTGGGTGTGAATTGTACTGTAAAATGTACCAATTTGTGGCTTCTCGCACAGAGCGAGAAAACACTATTTTAATCACTGCACTGTATGAAGGATCAGTAAGAGATCTTTTAAATCTTTTAATGCAAGGAACGTGTTAATATAGAGTCTACTATATAGTTATATACGACTGGGTCAACGACCTCAAGAGTGCCTTGGCCTCTGACGTAAGAACTCATCTCTGGTCTTCTGCGGTTTTTCGCCAGTTGTTAGCTTGAAGCTTTAAGGAAGCTTCATGCTAACAACTGGCGAAACCGTGATCATCAGTAGTCATCAAACAGTTGTCTCGAGTATGAACTTTTGCATTATGCGATCATAAAATGTTATGTATTATGGATACTTATATACCATGCATACATCAAGTTGAAAATGACAAATTGCTTTGCAAATCAAACAACTGGCATGAATAATCCAATTTGAATTATAATGTACAAATATTGTGCTTGTTTTTCCATTGCAAACATTGTATATGAATGAAACGGAATTAATGCGATAATTTCGACGCGAATAGTTGGCTAAAATAGAATATTTGTGAGTAATTAACATGTTACGAAAATAAGAGATTATTAGCAGTAATTTTTAGTACTTTCGCAATCAAAGTATTACTATATAGTTCTCACTTTTGAGTAGAACGTCATTTCTTGCCGTGGGTGACGTATAAGACGATTATGCGAACAAATACCGGTAGGTGGATAGTAGCGTCTACTTGGGTAATAAAAACCAATCTACGTCTCCCAATCCACCCGCCAAGCATGTGGATTATGGCAACACCCCCTAATTTTGAGGGAGGCCAATGTAATAGCTTTTGAAGGATTACTGTATTTGATGATGATGAGTTAAAGTAATGTAGTTATATAATAATATAACATACAATTTTTTATTGAATTAACCTTTGAGTTACTTGGAACTGGTACAAAATTACATACATATATAAAAGTATCATTTAAACATAAATAAATACAATGACGGCGTAGAATATTGTTTAATAGTGCAGAAATTTTAATTGAAATTGTTATATTTTACTTTTATAAGGAAGTTTATATGTATATTCGATCGAGTACTGATAACTTAAACAACACTGTAAAAAATATGTTTCTTCTCATCTTCTAATCTAAAAATGAGTTCCTTAGTGAAACCGAAAAACCTCACTAAAGATAGGAGCGTCGTTACGATAAACGGTAAACTAAAAATATAAATTCTTGGATAAAAGTTGATTAGTTGTCTTGCGCCTGTAGGAAGCCTTTTAAAATTAACCCTATTACACGTTTTATAAATTAGCCCTTCACTAAAAAAGTTTAAGATGGAAGCATCGTTGTAAACAAATTACTGAAAAGAGAAAATTAAGTGTGAAGAGAAAAGAAACAAATTTAGCTTACAGCGCTAACTTTAAAGAGGCCCCTGAAAATTTAATTTTCAGCAGTGGGTACAAAAATAGTTAACAAAATTCAGCTGTGCTTGCGCGAGAGGAATACAGACGAGATTCTAATGAAGTGTCCGTTGTGTGTGCATAGCTTTTACGACGAAAATTTAATTTGTTGCTAAGTACTGGAAACAAAGAAAAGTTGCATAATTATGAATATGTTTTATTATTTGAAAATTATACATATTAACGTAGTTACTGCTAGATATCTATTGTACTGCTAACTGAATCTGCAAATAGTGTGAAATATTTATGCTATGCTATCTACACTTCTTCTAAGAGTGCCTTTCCGACTTGCGAAGATTGGCCAATTCAGCACAATATATTTTCACTATAGATGTTAATTCGTGTATATGCTCGTAGATATTAATTTTATATAAAACTGCATTACCACTGACTGACTAACTCACTGACTGATGGAGGGTAAGTTTGTTCTTGGCAAATGTTTGGATAAGGCTCGAGGCACAGGAATTATTTCCAAACCTTGACATTATGAACCTAGTAAAAAGTTCCTAGACGGCCCGCCTGAACCGCAATACCTACCAGGGTCGCCAGTAAGTACAAGTACTTCGAGAGTAAGTGGAAGAAAAAAAATCAAAATGGAGTGAAACAAGATGGTCGCCATACAAAGCTAAAATCGTCATTTATGGGCCGATTTTGCTAAAATTTGGCAGAAGCCTGAAACGCTCGCGTAGCTTTGAGGGGCCACTGCAGGTGGGCTCCAAAAAGCTAGTTGGGATTTATAAAAACAAAGTGTCAAAAATTCCTTAACGGCAAACAATTTATAGAAGACCTAATTGTCTCAGTAATGAAGTCAATTGTCTATATATGTCTATAATGGATCTACCATTTCGGAGTCAATGGTCGTCAGTTTGATTCCCACCTATCTATCTACCTTGGACAAATCACTGGGTCAATGTCCATTCCCTTAAAAATGGCTGGCTCGTGCCCAATCTTAAGACGTAAACATATGAGCTGTGAGGAAAAAAACCATCTTTATTACTCTTAAATTTTGGAGGTTCTTTGCTGGACAAAGTCCTCAGTTCCCCAGGGTACGCTACCCATTCCTATTTTCAGTTATACAGTCTCTACTTAGATCATAGCTTAGCATAGCCTTCTTTCCATTAAGTATGCTACTATATTTCTTCACTTTATGTCACTGGCCTATTGCCACTTTAATTTACTAACTCGAAAATCTGTGTATGTCGACGATCTTAATTTTCAGCCAGATTTTTTCATTTTTAATCATATCCACCAGCGGAACTAGAATATAGCCGTCCTGTTTTGAGCAACTTTGAGAAACGACTTCTTATCGTGCTTTTATAAACCACGACAAAAATTAACCGAGAACTAATGCGAAGGAAAGAAACATATTTCACTTTAGGTTAAGTATAGAAGGGTTAGCTTAAGTATCAGAATATTGAGTAATACATTGGCCGCAATATGGAACAAACATTCAGCCTTTAGGTACTTGACACACTTTCTTCTCATTTCATCTTGACCCCGCTGAGAATGTGATTGTGTGTAACAAGTCGATCTGACGTCGACTAGTAAAAATTATGCCTTTTATATATTTTAACTATTCTATTTTTTTGACAATTTGTTTTACTAAACAAAGTTACTGTTATTTTAATGAAGTAGCAGTAACATTACAGAAAAAACGCGTATTTACATCATCTGATGTCAATGAATCCCCGCTGCCTATGAGCAGCTATGATAATTTGATCTGACGTTTTCTTGTTTTTTAAATGAACTGAGACTATATAAGTGAACTTGTTGTTATTTATTCAAGCAGCAACAGTTCAGTAAGTAAGGCTTGGGCATAGATCTAAGATCTATGTGAAGCATTTCCAATATGAGTTTAGTTCTTATTTTTTTAAAAGACCTCTCAAACAACCATGTTGATCACCTCGTGATAAGTAATCACCGCAGCCCAAAGACATCCACAGCGCCGGAGACGTCTCAGATGCGTTGACGTCGTTATTTCATTATTTCTTCGGCGGTCTTTCCTAACCGATACGACATTGGCACCTTCAAAAAACAAGCCCACACATAACTAAAAGGCCAGCAACGCCTCCGTGACTCCTGGGGTGTCGCTGTTGTCTATGAGCGGCGTTGATTGCTTTCTATCAGGCGGCACGCTTGCCTCTTTGCCCTCGTTTCCCATATAAAATATATTTATATTGCTTGTACTGCCGCATATATTTGCTAACACTTTCCGTTTTTTTATGACACCAAGAGGTGTTGCCTACCTTAGGGTAACATGCGGATAATGTGAAGTAAAGAAAGGAAAAAGGAGTTGGATTTCGAGATCCTTGCAGTCGGTGTACGAAACACGGTAACAAAAAAAAATGCTACCATTTTATAGCGTACGGTCCCTCCGTCTGTAGTAATGACCAGGTGCGTACGCGTCTGAATCTGACTTTATTTTCAACACAATTACTATCAATATGCAGTATTTTGAATTGGCAACAATGAAGCATAATTTAAACTACTCCGTCTTCGATAAATATATAAATATGTTGGCAACATATTAGTTATTTCGTACCAGTAATAATGAATATACATAGATATATACTATGGAATAAAACGCAAGGTAAATAGATTCACGTCACGTTAAAGGTTAACGTTTTACAAAACAACAAAACAAGTTTGACGAATGTTAAGGGATTAGGGTGGGAATTTCACTCAGCGCATACAATTACAGTGAAAAGGGATTTCTTATGCCAGTATATTAGAGTAATTTTCGGTATTTCTTTTCTCCTCAAAGATAACGGGCCGCCCTTGGAGAGAGATAACGAACCTCCGCGGGGATTCGCACAGTAGTGATGTCGGAAAAAATGGAAAACATTTTTGTTAAGTAATAAAATATAATTCCGCTTATTATAATGTACAAACTGTTCCATCATAATTACAAGTATGTAAGTATGAATAAAATATATATAATATAAACTGTGAAGTATGTTAAGTACTTATTAGGTATTTATATTACTTATATTCTTTATAAGTAATATAAAGAATATAAGTAATAAAAAACTAAAAACTAAAAAAAACTAAACTCCGTCCGGTTTTCTCGTCGCCCATACCTCAGAGCCTGAAGACGAAAGTCTTTGACAAGTGTGTCCTACCCGTACTCTCCTACGGCGCCGAAACGTGGACGCTGACAGTCCGTCTGCTTCATAAGCTCAGAGTCGCTCAGAGCGCTATGTCTCTACATATATAGCTCTCTAGCTATGCTCGGAGTTTCTCTGGTAGATATGTTTCGGAATGAACAAATCCGCCAGAGAACTAAAGTCACCGACATAGCCTTTCGAATTAGCAAACTTAAGTGGCAATGGGCTGGTCACGTCTGTCGGAGATCCGACGATCGTTGGAGCAGACGAGTGCTGGAGTGGAGACCGCGTCTCGGTGAACGTAGTGTGGGACGCCCCCCGGCTAGATAGTGCGACGATCTGCGCAGGGCAGCTGGCAGAAACTGGATGCGTGTAGCCGAAGATCGGGCTAGGTGGCGCTCCATGGGGGAGGCCTATGTCCAGCAGTGGACTGCCGTAGGCTGCTGATGAATGATGAATATTTTATTTATATTCACAGACGCATAATATTATATATTATTCTTTATAAATAAATATTTGGATGATTGGAAAAATGTTGTGTAGGTACAAAAACAAAGAGCTAGTTACTAGCTATTTAATTTTTTTTTATACAATAGAGAGTCAAACGAGCGTGTCGCTTGATGGAACGCAACCAATGCCGCCCATAGACATCTGAAACACCGTAGGCATCGCAAATGCGTTGCTTACGGTGATACGGCGACGACCTTTGAGATAAGATAGACTTGTTTTCTGAAGGTTTCTATGTCGTGTCGTTTCGGAAATACTACTGTAATGTAGCTGGTTCCATAGAGCATAGGTGGTGCGTTGTAATGACGTTTTGAAAAACGCACCGTACTGAGTCGCTATTCATTCAGATGGTGATCAAGTAAATACATAGAGTATCCAATATACTACGTGTATAAATATTGAAATTTTCAGGATAAAGCAAGGCTGTGAGCCTGTATAAATAATGCATATAAGACATTTACTTGTCTCGTGTGTATATAAAACGTATTGCTAGCTCGTTACGTTTCGCACGGTGTTATGTTAGATAATCCGTGTTGGTCACATCACTAGACGGCCGCAAATTGCGTAAAGGTGTAGATATTTCGGACCTTTTTTCATCGAAAACATTAGAAGCGTAATCGTGTAACGAGAAGAAATTCGTGTATCCTCCTGAGTGGTACCTTTCCCTTGATTGTTCTGCTCATCTCTGACGTTCAGTCCGGAAACCCTTTCATCTTAAGCGATAGAAATACCTCTTACGCTTAACTTTTTTCCACATCGTTATAGAGTTTTTCATACAATAAAATGACTCATATAAATAAACCTTTGATAGTTTTGTGGTAATAATCTAATTATTTATTTGAAGAAGAACAAAAATATATTGATATTATTAGAATTTTTTTAACAATTCCATATAAGCTAATAGTGTAGTAAATATGAATCATATTTTTCTATATTAGGAAAATATGGTTCATATTTATAGTAGATATATAAATATATACTCGTATATGTATATATGTATATATGTATATATATATATATATATATATATATATATATATATATATATATATATATATATATATATATATATATATATATATATATATATATATATATATATATATATATATATATATATGAGTGAACTAATAAAATTTAAAATATAACTATTGGCTTAAGCAGTATTTCATAGAACGTTGTAATTACGACACAAACTCTTTCCTACTAGAAAACAAAAAAAAATACAACACTATACTTCTAACCTATTAAACGAGGGAGAGTTAGCAGAACTTTTGATTAGTTGATAGTCTCTTGATAGATGTGTAGAAACTTTGTGCTGATCCGATTCTTTTTGATTACTTACAAATAAAAGGCACTTTGTTTTATTTTACTTTGGGATAATTTTCTTCGATGACCTAATTGATCCAATGGCAAAGCTAACGCAGTCAAATTGACATGAGTTCGATTCCTACATTATCGGGTCTGTGTAAACGGCTACTCTAACTTGGAAAAATGTATTGGGTCAACCCTCAAGAAATGTCCCGGGTCCGGCAGTGGGACATATATGGGCTGTGAAAAATATATTTGAAAAAGATGGACACGAAAAACTATAATACCATATTAATGGAATCATACGTGACTGTAAAGAAATCCACTATTCAGAATTTTCTATTAGAATAATAAAATTGCGTATATGCGAACCTTTATATAGATACAGAAAATACTATTCTAGTAATATACGAGTATATCTACAATATGTATAAATATTAATTAAACTAGTATAAAAATACACACCAATAGCTATGTTGGCTAAACCATATTTAATATAAGCCATATTTTTCAACACAAAAATTATTAGCTTAGTTGGAATGCTTTTAAAAAATTTAGTAATGTAAAAAAAAACTATACACGTTTTCAATTTGCAAATAATTGAAAGTTAATTATATCATTTATGCTTTTCGTGTATACAATGCTTTATGAATACAATAAACATATTTTCATATTCAAAGTACAATATTTACATATGATAATTTTATTTGAATTATTGTTGGTTTTCAGCGATTCGGAATTTTAGGAATATTTGAAATGTAGGGGGAGAAGCGTCTATCTGATAATAAAAACAAAACACAAATAATAAGGGCAAAGACATGGGCTCAAACACGCGACCTGTAGATCATATAAATATTTATCCTTACACTGAAAGTTCATGGCTCAGAAAGTTTTTAGCTCCCAATGTTCTTAACTGAAAGTAGGTAATTGGGAGTTTAGAAAATTTTGGCTAAGAAAGCAAGCGTTTTGCGGTTGCGCCGTTCAGGTTTTATTATCTTGTAATAAAATACAATTAGTACTAGTAGTTAGTGTTGTTTGGCGGTTATAGGTTACTTTATATACTACTCATAGAAATATATTTATATTGATTGCTATACGTTGAATTTGAATTGATATACATACATATATATATATATATATATATATATATATATATATATATATATATATATATATATATATATATATATATGTGTGTGTATAGACTAGTGATATACAAGTATCACATTTACTCAGGGTAAATTTCAACACTAGTGCATATGTAACTCAGTGGTGCGTTTCGGAGTCAATGGTTTCCACATTGTGATAAACATATTTAAGGTCTTTAGGTATTTGTACTTTTATTAAATACTATCTTTTTAGTTTGGGAAAATCCGTGCCTTCACATGTACAATACTTATGCCGATTCACGAATCGAATCCGCATTCATTCATTCCACCGACTTGATTCTCTTTTTTTTATGTAATAAACATTTCTTAATACTGATAACACCCTGGTTTTATTTGACAAAACCCAGGTAGGTGTTCCACGGTGAAGACTATATATCTTTATCACTATATACTATACTATCGTCTATATAGCGTAATCATTCGCTGTTCTAAATACTTCTTTATGTCTCCAACCAACACACTTATTTATTCTTCGTTAGTAGTTAAAATAAGAATTATACTTTTTTTTATTTGTACAATTGAACTCCCTCTAAGATCATGTAATTTATAAAACTTGAAAGTGTGATGTCTGATATAGATATTTATATATGTACATATGTATGAAGTTGCTGTGTTTGCCAAAAATTATCCCAGTGTATTTGTAAGATGTGGTGTCACGTACAAATTCAATATCCGAGATAAAATTGTATTGGCAAACGCGGCACGTACTTTTTATTTGAAATATTGTTATAGTAATGTACTGAACATTACAATAATATGCCAAATAAATTAGGAAACTTAAAAAGTTAAACTTTTAAATATTATATACATACATATTGTCATGCCTGTCTCCCGTAGGGATAGGCAGAGACCACAGATCTCCATCTGCTACGATCCCGGCATACTTTCCTTGCTTCCTCCACACTCATCACTTGTCATGGCGCGGTCTTATTATTTTAGGTTTATGTGAAATACATTTTTAAATAGTTAGTATTGTTTGCAGACAATGCTTTAAGTATGGTATTTAATGGTACAGCATGGGAAGTAACATTAAGCGATAATTAATGCTCTGATATTTTGGCGCTGTTCCAGGTCATTCATCATTCACAAGGCTTTCAATTGATATGTCCTATCTAGTATAAATACAGCATTAATTTCGTTTAAAGTTTACGCTATGATATATGATCGAATGTCAAATATTTTTAAAATTGGCGAATAAAGTTTCAAGATACTTTATATTATTATTTTTTACTTGACACTGGCATAATAGTTATAAGAAATTATGTATATAGTTGAAGACAAAGCTATTCTGGGGTTGTCTTAAGAAGTCGTTCAAAAATTTTATTTAAATTTATTTTTTATTTTAATATTGCCTAAAAATGTTGTGTATGTATGTATATAACCCATACATATATATTAACCCACCTAAGTTGTTTTAGATGATTGATGGGGCGTACACTTGGAATATATATTTTTATATCTTGCTTATATTTATCCCGATGCGCGAATCAAAACCGCGACCATTGACTTCGAAGGTCGGTAATCGAAAAGAATTAAGTCAAGCAAAAAACTCTTCTGAATCTCGATTTTTACAATAACATCATTTATTACAAGTAATATAAAAAAAATTAGAGTCAATTGTTACTTATATTTAATTAATATAATAGTAATTTATATTCCGCTAAATATAATATTTTATATAAGATACATTTTTCTCCCATATGAAATTAAAAGTAATTAAATAAATTTAGTTAATGAAATAATATTTAAAAAATCTGTATTAACATCAAGTGTCATCCACTACAAGTATAAAAAATGTATTTTAACTTGAGTGGATGAATAAAAAGTATTTTATTAACGATTGAAAATTTGAAAATGATATATAAAAATTCTTACTATTAGTTCACACTCTCCCTATAGGAGAGTGTGAACTAATAGTAAGAATTGAAAAACAGACATAAAAAATAAATAAACATAATCATTGGTGTGGTATTAACCTTGCTAGAGTTTTAGTATATTTTTGAAGGGCTGTTTATTACAGTATAATTTCATATTCCCTTATATGAGAATTGTTATGGCTGTACGAGGTAATAACATGGTATGAATGGCACTAAGGAAATTATTCAGTGCCCAAAGATTGCAATTATGATACTGAATCAATCTTGAAAATTGTTACCCGCATATAAATTGCATTTCTTTATTTATCGTTCTATGACTTTTGGAAAATTGTTCTCAACCGAATGACTTATTATACACATTACAAAGATAATTTTATGTAATGACCGTTTGGTTAATTAATTTAAGTATCTGAGTTTTGAACTAAGAGTTCTGTATATATCCTTTTTTTAAACACAAAAGTTCGTTTTCGGATCTCTGTTTTTAATGGGACAGAAAGGAAAACGAGCAGGCGTGGCACCTGATGGAAAGCAATCAACGCAGCCCATAAACATCCGCAACGCCACAGGCAGTGCAGAAACGTTGCCGACCTATAACGGACGTGTGACGACCTATAACGACGACCTATAACTGGAGTGGGCGGGGGAGGGCAAAGGGGGGGGGTGTTGGGCCTCCGCTCACCGTACAAAGCGCGGTGCTAAGCTACCACTCAGACACCGGTTTTCTGCGGAAGTAAAGAGAAGTGTGGTACTTCCCCGGGCGAGCCGGCACATTCATGCTACATAAAAATATTTTGCCATTCTTGACAAAGTATTCGTCTGCAGCGTGGCTCTCCCACTATCAAGATCTCTGAATGTAATATTTGCATATTAAACTTAGAGACACTTAGAGAGACAATTACATCAGACCTGGTATTTCATCAGAATTTTTCTTCAATTGTATCGAAAATAACAATCATTGAATCCTAACGTAATTTGTTTTCGTATTCTTGCGCACAATGATGATGAGGATTTCATTTTAGAAACCGGATGCATAAAACCGAAGGTAAGACTAGGTTTTGCGCCCCGGGGAACTGGTTTTAATAAAAAGTTAGATGTAAAACATGTACAAACTAACAGGTGACAAAAAATATAATGAAAGTTGCAATACTAAATCAATACTTTCGTGTTACTTTCCAAGAGAGCTTAAAACATCTCATTAGAAAACTGTCAACGTTTTTTCGCACTAGCCGAGCTAAGTAAAATTAAGTATTTTTTGCTTTACCCTGGACTTGAAATTTCGCGGAGTGAGTAACGCTTACATCATTTTCCTTTTATTTTGAGCACGTTCTACATTGTTATAAAAGTTGAGTAACGAGCGAATAAGCGTTTTAATATTTCGCACAGTAATATTTCCATCATAAAATATATTAAATAATATGAAGGATGTCTATAGTGTAATCTGAGATTCGAATGCGCGACCCTCTGGAAAGCAAATACGAGTATATTGCCATTGCACCTTTTAATTAGTTTGTTGTATAAATTATTTATTTGTTAATATTAAAGCTTGTTCTTCTTTTTAGAATTAGCGATCACACGCTACCGGCCCATAACTTGGCCACGGACACTTTATCATCAGTTACCCTCATAAGGTCATCTGTTGAGCAGATAACAAGGCACAGAGAGCAGGATGTCAGGTATGCCATTGTTTGTCTGCCTCTTTCACAGTCATACAGGGTTGCAGTATGGTAAAGTGGGACATCTGTCCCACTTTACCATGCTGTCTCTACAGTGGCCAGACTAGGTGCGCAGACGGTTGAGGGACTTTCAGGCTGGCCACGTCAAGTTGCTTTCCGCTGGCAGAGTTTCTGAAGCACTAATATAACCTGGAGGCGGTGGGTTCCTCTGAATCCAAAGTTGTTTTTTAGCCTCAGAGGGATTCAGTGGACTGCAAAAAGCTCTTACGGCTCTTGAGGCGTATTGGTGGAAGCCAACGGTCGTGCAGAGGATGACGTGGATCTAATTCCTGCAGGCGGTTTTCCATTTTAAACGCCACTTCACGGCGATCACTGACTGGTGCAATACCAGCAATATTGAAGCTATTGTTGTAAGAAGTTATTGCTGTCTTAAAATAAATAGTATTTTATTATTTGCTAATATATAATAATAATAATATCTTTATTTTTTAAAATGTTTACATATGTTACAGGACACTAGATCCCACACTAGGAATCCCTGTGTTGTGGGAAACTAGGCTCTTCCCTTCGTAAATAATACATAAGTGTTATAACATAAATATTAAAAAAGTAAACAAAGAAAAAATTAGATTAAACACTACTGATAAAGAAAATGGATTAAGTAAGGCAATAAATTATTAAAGATGTGATCTGTATGTTTGCAGATGTATGTGTGTTTATATGACCATAATATATGTAGATTGTGATTTATGTTTTGCTTTTGATGAAAAATGCCAGTGGAGAACAACATTTAACGTTAATGAATGGCTTGAAACACTGGCGAGGTTCCAGGCCATTCATCATTCTTGATAGTTTTCCAATTATTGTCTCGTGTTCCGTCATAAATATAATATTACTCGCTTAGAACCTATAAAGCATGAAATCTACTAGTTCTTACTAGAACTAGTTTTAGTAATAGAGGATGCTATCTGCAAGTCGTCTAAGGTGATAATAATAAATTTTAGGGATATCAAAAAATTATATTTTTTTCATTATATATCAGTCTTATCATCCTACAAATTATCATTATTTGAAAAATATTTAAATTGATACAAGACCTTTAATGTGAGAATGATTCACACTTGACTAATTTCAATCACATAGTTATTAAAATTGAAGAATGCAGCGAATATCATAAAAAAGCGTCGCTTTGCCAAAAACTACCTCTTGTTTTCTATTTGAGTTTTTATTGGGACGAAAGGAAGGAATATTTCATTCATTTCATAGAAGTTAATAATATGAGTTTTTATTAAAAATTTATATTTTTGAATAATTTTTTTTTTTTAAAAACTTTCGTTTTTAAAGCTAATTATAAAATACAATACAATAAGTAAATATTTAACTTAATATTATTAATTTATTACAAATAGTTTTTTATTAAATTATTACAAGTTTAGAAAAATTAAATGGTCATGACGTTTAAACATTTATTTGATATAAACATGGTTTTTGGACATGGACAGGAAATGCGTAATATAAGGGTTATTCTCAAATCAATCTGTGAAAATTAAGCTTTATGTAAGAGGCAACTTACAAATTAAATTAAGCAACCTGAATGTGAACTGTATGTCGATGAGTTTTAATCATCAGCCATATACAATAGTGGAATAACGTAGACCTTTGAGAGTGATGAAAAAAATATTCTTAAACATACATCTAAATTTATGTCATTAAACTGAATATACACATAGTATTATTGGAAATATTACTGTGTTAAATGCTCAGCAAAAGGACAGATTTGTTTTGGACTATTTTACGTAACATGTTGCAAGGAAATGTGTTATAGCGCGTTGCTTGTGGAAAGAACACTTCATTTAAAATGCTTCAACTTTCTTCTCACGTAGCTGTCGTGGAGTTTCGGTAACTATTTATTCATGGCCTACGTTGCATTTCACTAGTCTCCCGGGAGTTTAAAATTCACACCATTTCTCTTTTTTTTATTCACATCTGCTTGTTACTGGTTGCGGTAATGTTTTTGTGCAACGTTTCTGGTTTATTCGCTCACATCTATTAAGTCCGCCAAGAATTAGTCAAAATATTTTCCCTTGGTTTAAGATTTTCCCATTTTTGAAGGAATGGACTAACCCATCACGCTTGTCCAAGGCAAATTGGTTGGGTAGATAGACTTGAATTAATACTTTTAGGCCATACATTTATATATTTATCCCAATGCGGGAATCAAACCTGCGAGCATTCACTCCAAAAGCGGAGCGTCGCGACTGAGCTAATGAAGTCGTCAAGTCAGTAATGACTTGACACGAAGAACGATATCTTTAATTACAAATATTTTAACCTTTTTGTAATTTGCAAAATGTGTGCGTCGTGTCATTACCCAAAAATAATAATTCATTTTTGATGGTGAATGATGATTTCATTAATTTTTTTACAATTTAAATGGAATACTTATCTAATTTAGCAATATATGTATATAGTATACATATATATATACGTATGTATATATAAACTTAATTCACTAGATACTTTACAGACGTCGTTATTATGAGACGTTCACAATTGCGACAGTGTTATATAAATTGCAAGGTTTGGTCGTAAAACTCTGATTATGCAAAAAGTTGATGGATATTACCCTTGGGATCTGGACTTTTGATGAATGTAACTATAGGTGAGAAATAATGATTCAAGTTTTAAATTACTACGAATCTCCTCGGGATAAGCCCTCCAATATCATTTTAACTTTTGTGTTATTTTCGTATCAGATGATGGGACATATATGGGCTGTTAAAAAAAATAATATAAATAATTATAATGAATAAATATAATATATATCAGCTTTCACATGTCATATTTTTTTAGTAGACACACACACTAATCTCATGTTAGTAATAGTAATCCTACCTTGCCTAAGACAAGCTTCATTTGTCAGGATATGCACCATTTGACAATGGTTTGGGTACTGAAAATCAAATTTGTCGGTAAATACCCGCAGGATCCTGTTGGGACTGTCCCGAACCCTGCGCACTAGGGATGTCCACTGTTTGCACATTATTGTGTAAATCAATCTACACGCGCCTCAGCGAATATATCCGACTTGCCACAGCAACGAGGCAGCCCCATCAGCATCCTTAATATATAAATACAAATATATATTAATTTAAAGCAACCATATTTAGTTTGACTCGGTCAAGTTTTTCAAATACCGATAATTGTTGACAAAGATAAGTATTGGAGTAGAGAACGCATCTTGGCATACATATAATACTATAGGAAATTCCCTCGCCTGATGGAGGGATTTGTGGTGGAAGGTGACGATTCTTGGAGGACGCCATGTGTCCTGCAGTGGACTATCAGACTGTTGATGATAAAGATTTCATTTCGACAGGAAAACAGACAACTTATAAACTATCTAATATATTATATTTACATAAATTATCTTTAATAATATTACTAGAATTTTTGTTATGCATTCCAACTAAGCTTTAATGCTAAATCGTTTATATCGATATGAGTAAACAGTTTAGTATTATATGGAGGATACGAACTCACGACTTCTGATCCTAAGTCCGGCCCTTACCAACTGAGCTACTACTACTTTAAATATTAATCTAAGAACAAACTGTCTCAAGTTTCCTTCGTAATAAGAACAATGAATATTTAGAAAATCCCAGGACAAGTCAGTTTTATGTTAAAAAGACATCAGAAAACTTTTCAAATTTCGTACTCTTGTAAATATTTTTTACTTGGTGTCGCATTATATTGTACCCTTATTACATTCTGTGACATAATTCTGCCGAGTTGGAACAGTTTCGTGGTTATAATTTCGACTGTCACATTAAACTAGTAAGTAGACTTTCTTTTGCTCGAAATAAAAAGATGATTTTTGTCTCCTTTCAAATTAGCATAAAAATTTACTAGGTACTAGTAAATTTTCATGCTAATTTGTTATTACTAAGATATATCTTAGTAATAACAAATTAGCATATATCAACACTCAAATAACAAATATTTAACTTGGAAAAATAAATTTAAAGCGTTCTAACATATTAAATGTAATTATTATATAACTTCAACAGCCTATAACTGATGGAGCAATGATTGTTGACGCATGGTCGATGATGATAGTAATGATGGTTTCTTTGTATCATTTATAATAATAGTAATAAATAATTTTATAATAACCTGAAACACAAACACACTTGGATGCAATTGATTAATGTAATATATTAAATTAATAAAGTATATTTTGATTAATGGAGTCAGGCGTTACTTTGAGGCAATCCATTACTATGTGGACAGTTAGAACTTTAACTTAGCTAAGATCCGCTGGACTTAACGGTTGTCTTCCGTAGAGTCTACTATACTTGATGATGCCTAGTATGTTTGGTGTTGTTGATAGTCATTGGGAGATGAAGAGTTGCTGACGGCCGTTTTTTCAATAAGATTTAGTTTAAGTTCCCCACTTCTTCTACTATAAAAATACAAATTGTTATTTTTCTGTTTTTGTTTGCTTGTCGAGGATCTTAGCTAAGTAAAAATTCTAACTGTCCACAAAGTATATTTTATTCTGAATTCATAATTCAGATATACATATATACGTCTTAAATGTCTACTGCTAAGAACGTGTAGAATGGGTTAATGTTTTGTGAATAATTTTATTATAAGAGGTAAAAATAAGTTGAGGAGAAAGAAGGCACGGTAAAGTGGGACAGAAGTTTAGCCACCGTCTTTCCGAACGAATTTAATTAGCTCAAACATTTATTTTCGGCGAGCTTGAGGTATTTCCTCAGATGTGCTGACCCTTTAAAGATACAAACAAAAACAATCCGTAGAATGGTTCTACCACAATAAACTTGCACACAATCCGTCATAAAACACTTGATGTGGAAAGGATGATTCATTTAAAAGACATCAACTTTCTCCTCACGTAGGCGTCGCCAAATTCTCTTAACTTTTTTACTTACCGTCTCAATATTTATCTTCACAATTCTCTAGGACTTACGTTTTACCCTAGTTTCATGTCTTTTCTTTCACGTCTTTATTTACTTGTTATCTAAAGTATCCTGAGCTGTTTGTTAGTTGTTTGTAAAGATGGAGATATAACATAAAATCACTTTGTACTTCTACTTTATTTTTGTTTACTATATAAATTTTAATACCTTTTACAAAATGATATTTAGAAAAACTTCAGGGTGGCATTGCACAACCATAATATTGAGGCGCTACCATTGTAAAATGCGGCTTCCTTTCCAGTAACCCGTCAAAAAAATTCATATATATATATATATATACATATATATATATATATATATATATATATATATATATATATATATATATACAGATTCGTAGAACACTCAAACTCGGAATAAAAGTCTGTCGGCCATCCGTATATCATTTTGATAAAGTCATCAAATCTGCGACAAGCTAACAGCCAAAACTATCTAAGTCACATAGGCCGATATAATGCAGGGAGCCCATAGGGAGATAAAACAACAACCTATGTAGGAAATTAAAGCTAAGTTAAGAGCTTTGCGAAGGGGCCGGTATTCAGTAACGGATGGAATATTTATGATATTATATGAAAGTGTTATAATACATGTATAGAAGAAAACGGATTGTGCTTATAATGCAAATATCGTATTTATAAGAAGTTAGCGATTAAGGCAACACATTTAAGGGACACATATATACGTACAATTTAAAGGGGAAAACATTTGATAGAGGGAATCTAGCTCTACGTAGTTTATGAGGCAATTCAATTGACATCTTCATTGCGACCTATCGGACCCTTATTTCTGACGGGTTCTAGGGTTCACTTTATTACAAATCGTCAATTGATCTCGAGTCCGAGACAATTCTTAGAAGTTTGTTTGTCCATACAAAACATAAGGCGGAGAGTTTGAGCGTTCATTTTAGGGTTTTGTATTTATATATATTGAAGTGTTTCTTTAATAATTTTTGTGCACTGAAAAAACAACTATCGAAGTGAAATATATAGTACAAAGCTGCTACTTGTTTATAAAATTAAATTTAGTGTGTTAAAATCCTTTTGCATTAAGTCTTTTTTGTCTTATACGTATATTTTTTATTAGATAGTAAGGCGAACGAGTAATCGTGTCACCTGATGGAAAGCAATCAACGCCGCTCATAGACATCCGCAGCATCATGGGGGGAGAGGGAGGGTGTGTTGGGCCTCCGGAACTCAGCCACTCACTGCGTACACTGCGCGATAGCTAAGTTACCATTCCGACGCCGGTTTTCTGCGCGATTGTGGCACTTCCCCGGGCAAGCCAACTCATTCATGTTACAAACAAATATTATGCCATTCTTGATAAGGTAATCGTCTGTAGCGTGGCTCTATCACTAGTAAATTGTTTTATAGACTTTCTTTCGCCTATTACTCGAAAAACACATTGCTTCGTCAATCGTCTGGTGAAGCAATGTTTTTTCGAGACGATTAGCTGACGTGGGATGTGTTGCTTCTCCAAAAACATTGCGCCTACTGGAAAAGAGTTAAGGAAAATGTAGGCTTTAACTGCATTACCCTTTTTATCTGCCTAGTGAAATTATCACAGGAGAGGCGGACCAATACATTTGAAGCTACGTCGGGTGCAGGAATCTGCCGTATATTTGGGACCCTTTCGAGGGATATTTGCATCCATCTATCTAGAAAAAAAGAAACTCAAAAATCAAATTCGATTTCGGAGTTTTGTTTTGAACTTAAGTCGCCTCTTGTGACCTCCCATGGTATATATATATATATATATATATATATATATATATATATATATATATATATATATATATATAAGACATTTAGTACGACTTACGTAACGTACAATACGATACGTATGTACATTAAGATTAAGTAAATTAATACATAAATATAAACGTGATATACACATTGGATAAATAGTGCGAAACTAATTGTAACTTCGGTAAGTTGTACGGACTTACTGAAATCACGAACTGCCACTTTGGGAGTTAGTTTTGATTAGTTGTATAGCTGAATCGTCACAATTTTGGCTTTATCTAAATACTCGTCATATTGAAAAGGTTTTCGTGTTTCGTTATAAATATATTTATTATGTTTTTGTATGTTACTGTTTATCTGTATATATATTTTACATATAATACAAACTGAATTTTATTTTCATACGAATCTTAACTATTATCCAATGAATTCATCATTGAAAAAATAAAACAGAAAATTGTTTTGGTGAAAATTCGTAATCATTAATATTATCATATAGCATATATAGCATCATATAGCTTGACTTTCCTATGTATAAAACTTCTGTGAAAAATTTCAGTGTGAAGAAATTCCTTAACAATTTTCTTTTAAGTTTATCCCTAACTCATTTTTCTTAGAACGGAATTTAATACTTTACTCGATATCACGCACAAAGACGGTTACATTTAACTAACCTCCTTTTGCCCAGCAAGGATTTAATCTAATAATCTAATAACCTTATAAGTAATAACGTTTAGGGATACACTAAAATAAAAGAACTAATTTTTTACATACATATGTTAATGTCCCACTGCTGGGCATGGGCTTTTTTATTTCTGGATGTGTAAAGTGTAATCGCAAGACACCCTGAATAAATATCTTTAGACCAGTATTTATCGTGATATCGATATCCCGATAATCAATATCCGACCATTGACTCCAAAAGCGGTAGAATAACTAGTGAGCCAATCAAGTCGGCATCAAGTACAACAAACAATACAATAAAAAATATATAGAAAATATCAATGAAAATATCATTAAGGCGCTCAGCAAAATGTACAAATTTTGATTCTTTTATTCTAAAAGAACGACAACAAAGTCAGTTTCCCGAGCCCGTGGAGAGTTCCCGATAACAGACCAGTGATTTCATTTTTAAGTTCGACGTTAGACGAAAATTTATTGCAAATTCAATTTCACTGTGAAATGATTTTCTGTAAAGAAAATATATTTGAGACATATTTCTACGAATATCGTAGAATATAAAAAAACGACAATACTTTGAGACAATAAGAGTTGATAAATTTAAAAGTTTTATATTTTAAGTTTGAATTTCGAGTTTATGGCGAATTGTATATTAGTACTTATAGTATTATACAATAGGATATACATAAGTAGTTACACCAATAAATTCTAGCTTAAAATCGTTTTGAGAACTATCGGCCAAAATATTAATATAAAAAATACATTATTTTTAGAAAAGCGTAAAAAAATGATGACAAAGTTTTTTGTTTATTTCTTCTCAAAGACTTTTAATATTGACGTGAATCTAGTTCGAATATGATTCGATTGCAAACTGAATTGGCAATGGAAAACTAGTGAGGGATGTTATTATGGGACGCTCCACAGCCACATGGAGCAATGAAAGTGGATGAATGATGAAATAAAAACGCTAAAAAGTTTCGCCACCTAAGTTTTAGTTTTACGGCTAATTACAAGCCACAGCCCCGATTTTCCGCAGGACTGATGATAAAATAAAAGAAACAAATGAAAAATTGGATAATAAGTTACGGCAACAACTAAACGTTAAATTATTACACGATTATTTCGTTAACATGCTAAACGATTATACGCATACATTTAATTTACACTAAACTAACTTAAATAACAGTCTGACGAGATATCGAATTTGTATCAGCGAAAAATTTTAAGAATGCGGAGGCACCATAGCGAGAAAATCGATACGCAATTGATTAACGCCTTTGTGGCGTCCTTATTGAAAACTAGTGATGTTGAAATTTTGAAAAAGAAATATTTGCATATATTTTGTGCTTTTTATAAATTTTTATATTAACATCTCTTTCTGGCTTCTTCATTCGGTGACTAGCTTCTTCTACTTCATTCGATGTGGCATATTTATTTTTGGCTATATTTTTACAATTGTAGTTTTTTTTTATTCATATTTTCTTTTTGTTTGTATTAAAATATTTACATAAAAATAGATTAATGTATTATATTATTATCTGTAATAACTTACTGTAATGTACTTATAGCAAATATATTGTATTTTTTGGCATGATTTTCATTATAATAAAAACAGTTTTTAGGAGGTCTCATATGCACTAAAAGAAATCGATTAAGAGTTCTCATGGATCACAAACGCATTGTCTGAGAATTATTTGAATACGGCAACGCAGCGAGCGTGTTATCAAGTAGACTACGTTAGCCAAGACACGGTCTCCACTCTAGCGTTCATCCATTCCAACAGTGGTCGGTTGTTCCTGAAACTTGATTAGCAGATTGATACTTCACCTTGCTAACTCAGAGAGTTTCGTCGCCGATGTGGTTCTCCAGTGGTTTTATTCGTTACGAATTATATCCACCAGAGACACTTCGAATATCTCTCCCTCTTCGAATATCCCTCTTAAAGGGCGTCTACTGCAAAAACAAGTTAAAGCATTTGATTTGACAAAGCTTATAAAAACCAAAGTCACTAACACAATTCATGTTGGTGGTTTTAGGTTCGTCAAATATAACTTGGTATACAAAATAGGAAATAAATAAAAAAAAATAGGAATTATCAATATTTTAATACTGTTGGTATTAAAGTATCGATAATTTCTCCCAATTTAAAATTTTCACATCACTTTTCTCGCTTGATCATTTTGGTGTCGACACAAAGTTTGCCTTTGATTTAATAATATAGAGAGCGTCTTTGATCATAGCATTGAAAGCCATTTTGTGAGATTCATTTTATTTAATATTTTAAATATATATTTTTACAACCCATGTATGTTCCATTGTTGGGCACGGTACCTTACTCTTTCTGGAGAAATATCTATTAACACAGCAGGTTTTTAAGAACTCAGTATATATATATTAGTAGCAGTAGTTTGTATTTTGTGATACGCTTGCTTGTGTATTTGACGGAGGTGGAGATGGAGTCGAGGACGAACTTAAAGACAATCCGTGTGAGGGGTTGGAGAGAAAAGACCAAACTAAAATCCGACTGGAAAAATTTACTGAACCAGGTCCACCCGCTGTAATGCCTTGATGATTATGATGATTGCTCGTGTAAAAAATAATTACTTTGCCGTAAAAAATAATCTTTTAATAAGTGTATGTATTTTGATGATTTGTTTTAAAAATATTTCCTTTTTATTTAGCTCTAGATTTCAAATAAATTGTTATGTACTCGCGCGTAATAAAACTGTTTTGTTTTCCGCTGAGCTTGCATATTTTGCCAAAAGTCGTAGTGTAAAAAGTGGAAGTTTCGCACGGTAAGTCTTTTCTTACATCTTCATTGATAGAAAATCTTCGCTCCGTGAAATTGAATTTCTTATATATGTAATTTTGGTAAGTGTATGTCTTAAGCTTCTATTATTCGTGGGATAAGAATATTTCATATTTTCTATATTTTTAAACGTCCATTTGACTTATAGGTTGGAGTGCTTCAATTCAAAGTAATGGATTCTAGGGACAAAACCTGGTTAAAAATTAGTTATCTCAAAAACGGATTTGATATTGTATGGTTTCTCTAGCAACAAGCGAACTGCGCAGAGAATATTGTGTAGGAAAATTGATTTCGGACCTTTGATTAAATGTTAGGTAGAGACAAGAAGAACTACATTTTAACCACTGACTTCTGTACATTCAGTAAAAGCAGTTTATATTTTACTTAAAGTATCTGAATCTGTTTCTAAGTTAACTCTAATCACTTTAAATAGCTCGGTGTGAAATTATTATCATCGGATGTGGACAGTCAAAAGTTCTACTTAGCTACGATCCCCGACAAGCAAAACAATAACAGAAAATTAATAATGTGTGTTTGCCTGCTGGATGAAGTGGATTTATTTGGAACTTAAACCAAAACCTTACCGAAAAACGGCCATCGACTCTCCACCCACCAACCACTATACACAACACCAAACACACACTACCACTTTTTCACCTTGTAAACGACACATGTTTCGCCCCAAACCGAGGCATCTTCAGGTATAGTAGACTCTACGGAACACAACCGGAATCGGAAAAGTAAGTGGTTGGTGGGTGGAGAGTTGATGATCGATTTTCGGTAAGTTTTTGGTTTAAGTTCCAAATAAATCCACCTCATTCAGCAGGAAAACACCCATTATTAATTTTCTGTTATTGTTTTGCTTGTCGCGGATCTTAGCTAAGTAAAACTTTTGAGTGTCCGTGTGATAGTAATGGATTTCCGCAAAGTAACGCTTGACTTCATTAATAATTACCATCGGAGTCAATGGTCACGGATTTAATTATCCATTACTTAATAAATTGTAGGAAATGTAATTGTATATAGAATACAATGATTCTGCTCTCAATTCGAAGGAAATATGCAAGAAAAACACATTTTAAAAAGATATTTCAAAATTAAATACAAGAGGGTGAACCTTGAGCTATTGTTTAAACTGAGTTAGTTACCTTACTTGTAAATACATTTCGTTTTATAAGGCGATGTTACTGCAGGTAAAGATAATAAACCAGAAACACAAATTCTCTCATTAGCACTAAGTGGTACAGTTAGCGAGTTGGGGAAGTCTTCTTGACAGACACAGCCTTTGGGAAATCTCGGCTGTGAAATTCAATTAAACGGGAGCTGCCCTATCTGGTTAAATGGTAACTCTGAGAGTTAACGGTGCTTTGTTGTATACAACAGCGTTACAAGGTGTCTTACTGTTGTATTAATTTGAACTAGTGGTTTAGCTAGAACTAGAACTTCACTAGTGGAAATTCAACGGTAATTTATTACATTTTAAATTTTTTCTTATTTCACATTTCGATACACTTTCACGTAAACTTTAACAATGCCAAATCTTATAAGTGGATACAATGTTTTGTTTGCTTTATGTTTATAAATAATACAAAGTTTTGTTATTGTTTGCGTGTCGCGGATCTTAGCTAAGTAAAAGTTTTGACTGTCCACATAGTGATGGATTGCTATGCTATGCCGAATCTCGCACCCTTCCGTTTGCACAAGTGAAGAAGAAAATATTTATTTGATGTTAGAAAGTTGGTAACGTTGTGCACGGTATTATATATTTGACATATATAATAGTACTTGTATCTACGAGTTCTTAATGTAGAATATCTATTCTACATTTTTTTAACAGCCCATACATGTCCCAATGCTGAACACGAGCCTTTCCATTTCTGGAGGAACGGGCGTTAACCCACCACGCTTGGCCAGTGCGGATTGGTGGGGTTACCAGACTCGGAATAAATATTTATAATCCATACATATATTTATTCCGATGAGGGGATTGAACCCGCTACCATTGACTCCACGGGCGGAGGGTCCCGCCACTGAGTCAATTGGTCGTCTATTCTACATTAAGAACTACTAAAAGGTTTTAATGTAGAACATATATAAAAGAATATATATATATATATATATATATATATATATATATATATATATATATATATATATATATATATATATATATATATATATATATATAATAGAACTCGTTAATTTATAAAATAATTATATGTATAGCGGCTTAGTGGCGGGGCTCGTAATCAGAATCATATGTGTATGGCCCAAACTCATTTATTCCGAGTCTGGTTACCCTACTAATCCATATTGAACAAGCATGGTGGGTTAATGTCCATACCTCCAGTAATGGGGAGGCCCGTTGTGTATTAATATGTGAAGAAAACTCTTTATACCCCCTTTTAAGCACATTGCGCCTATGAAGGAGAGTGAGATTTTGTATAGTTAAAATTCATATGGAGGAGTGATAGAATGTAAGTGAAGATAAAATAAAAATCATAGATAACGATTGAATCACCACCACTGGACGATCATTCATATAATAATTATCACCAAAATTGCGGATGTAGATGGTAGGGTCGGTAAGGGAAGACCAAGGATAATATATATTTTGACTAAATTGCCGAAGTTTTTAGGAAAGGCCAGGTCAAGAGTAATCCTGACCGGCGAGCTTGCATTAAAAAAGAGTGATAATTGTGGAGGAAGCAAGGTAAGTATGCCGAGATCATAGCAGATGGAGATCTGTGGTCTCTACATACCCCTGCGGGGGTCAGGCGTGATGATATGTATGTATGTATGTCAATCTCCTGCAAGATTTTTCTGCATGCTGCAAGATAGATTTGTGTTTGACAAGTGGAATATAAGTTTATAAAGTCATGCATCAATGTGCCGGCTTGGCTGACGAAGACTATCGGTGTTTTTCGTCTGCTCCAGCGGTTGTTGGGTCTCTGAGAAACTTAATAGCTCTACTAACACTTTTATTTTGTAAGTCGAAGAACTATATCAGCACTTTGGTGTTATTTAATTATATATCATTATTTACATTCAAATTTAATAGTGGTAGAGCTATGGTGGCATGAATGGGTTTATCGGCACATAATATCGCTTCATATGGTGGAGTTTTTCTATTTAATCACATTTGGAGGGGTGCATGCAGGAATCCGGAAGCCTGATTCATTTACTCTCTTTCCCCCTATGAGAATTTTCTTCTCCTCTCATTATTAACAGTCTTACATCAAGATAAGCAATACATCCGCAATGCCTTTGCTGTTCCAGTTAGGGAGGCAAATGAGCAAGCGTATCTCATGGAGAGTAATCAACGCTGCCCATAGACATCTGCAACATTGCAAATGAGGTGCCGGCCTATGAGATAAGAGAAGGCTTCTTTTTTAAGGTTCCAATGTCATATTGGTTCGGAAACCATTAGGTTAACCAACAGGTACGGAAACCCACTTGCTTATTTGCCTTACTATTTCATAAAAGAAGCCTTTGAGATGTGTATAGATAAAGTTTTAAATGGCCTTGGAACTAGTCCCTGTAACATTAATACAAATATAAACTTTCTCTCTAGCCTAACGTTGGTTTTGATTCAAACACTCTTAGGCGCCAACTTCACGAGCGACTGCTTCACGACGATATTAACGTTCTGTTATTTCAGAAAAATCCTATCCTATGTGCCTTCATACGGCGATACCATTATAGAGATGCGATGAATGGCGACCAAATGTTTATTTGCTGCGTGCCTGGCATGAGATTCATTCAATTTACACGTAGTTCGATGGTAGAATTAGTTTTATAAACATAAGTCATAAAAAATATTATAAAGGATAATAAATAAAATTTATTAACTTTTACGAAGAAGTGAAGTGTGGGTTTTATTTTTTGAATTATTTCGTCTAAATGTTGACTGCCATATCAGACACATCTATCAACAGTATTCCGTGCCACTCGCTGAAGTATTGATGTCGGAATGTCGTTAAACTCGCCTACGATAATTTCTTTATGTGCTGATATAATTGTCGGGTTTGTTTCATAGACTTTTACTTTTGAGGTACCTTCACGGAAAACATCTATAGGAATGAGGTCCTAAGAAGACTATTTGTGGACACTTGAAGATACATACATATGTCACTAGTCGTGACGATATGCGGGCAGATTAATATTTGTCTCTTGTAGCCGACTATAGCTGGAGAGATTCACTGCTATAAACTCGCTCGTGTAGTTGACGCCTTAGCTTTAGTGGGTTCTAGTTGTTGATATGAATTTTCAAAACTTTAGTGGAGTATGTAAAATAGGGTTTGCCAGTTGTTGTAAATTACAAAGTTGGCGTTTAACGTTGTGTATTATTATTCGAATGTTAGCAAAATCCTCAATGTTTCTATTCATATATGAATTGTATTTGAATCCTTTATATGAACAGAACAATTATCTTATTTTTCCGTTTATTTTTTTTATGGAATAGGAAGGCAAACGAGTATCCATGTCACCTGATGGAAAGCAATCAACGCCGCCCTGATGGAAAGCAATAGACTTCCGCAGCGCCATAGGAAGTGCGGAAGCTTTGCCGACCTTTCAGGAAAGTGTCGTTATAGGGGTGGGAATAAGAGGGGAAGGGGTAGAGGAACTCGGCCGCTTACCGTACGAAGCGGTAAGTAAGCTATCACTCAGATGCCTATTTTCTGCGGGAGTGTGGTACTCCCCCGGGCGAGCCGGCCCATTCATACTACGGACAAGTATTACGCCGTTCTTGACAAAGTATTCGTCTGCAGCGTGGCTCTACCACTATTTAAATTAATTTATAGTAAAAATTGTTATTAAAGTTATACAAATATTTATAAATTTGGTACAGGACGGAATGTTTAGAGAAGCAAATCTCGGCTACTACATATTAGGGAGTGGGCAGGGTAACCGGGTGCTGCCGAACTTTTTTGCCTTGCTAAACTGAGAAAGTTGTGCTCAATTGATTGTCAACCTTCGCTAGTCGGAGAGGCACTATAAAAAAAGAGAAATTAAGAGCAACATATCATTCGTTAATAATAATAATAATAATAAAACTTTATTTCAGGACTAGCCCATATATCGTTAGTAACAATCTTTCTTATAATCTAGTGTTCGTAAAATTACAAAATTTTATAAAAATATATTTTACATTTAAAACATTAAAATATAATACATTAATAAACCATTACAAATTTGAGAATAATAATATATGTCTATAATAATTTTAAAACAATAATGAGATAATTTAATTTTACATTTTATTTTATATTAAGTTAATGTGCGATTTTACAAATTTTAATTTTAAGAGCAAAATTACATTAACATATTAAAACTTACGTTAGTTAGTTAGTTATTTCGGAAATAAAAATAGTCTTAAATACATACATGGGGGTGAATCGGATATATTTTTTAGTTTCAGGTTAATATTTCGTTTTAATAATAATTCAAACACAATTTATTCAATGCCATATAGTTTAGAATCTCGTTAAACATATACTGCAAAGTTAAAAACACACTCTTAATCGTTTTTTTTTGTTCTCTCAAACTGAATGCACTTGCCGGACGCCATTACAAAACTAAAAGTAGTTGAGGGCGATGTTAGCGTCTGTTTTCGTGTTGCCAGGACAGATAAATAGTAACATTAAGTAGGAAATTTTGAGTTGGTACAATTTATCTTATAGTACAATATTACAGACTCCCCTACGATCACGCCTGTTTATTCATTAATTACCTTTCAAAATAATTATAATTAACATGAAAAACATTCTGACCAAATTAATTATAATTTACATGAAAAACATTCTGATCAAAATAATTACAAATTACATGAAAAACAAAACACGTATGTGGTTAAGACCGATTGCGTGATTCCGTGTACGAACTTTCGGGTCCAAATGATATGTTAACCTTTCAAAAACTAGTTCGTGCGGATTGTTTATACGTTGAACTTCATTAGCTTTATTGGTCCCCACAGTATTATTTGTATTAGATTTGTATGTATACTTTTATATTATTCGTTTATAATATTTACATTCATAAGTTAATTATAAGGTAAAAATTAAAAAAAAAAACAAAGTAGACATTTTCTCAGAAATGTTATATTACACTTTCTTTATTATATATCATAAAGTTATACAGTTATCGATTATATATTATTTATATACACAAGGCGGTCTTATCACTAACAGCAATTTCTTCCAGGCAACCGTTGGATGGGCCGGTGACACGCTATCGATAAGATGATAGAAATTATTCATTTTAAATAATATTTATATAATAATAACACACATATATAATAAAATTAATGATGTAAAAAAGTATCTTCTTCTAAGAGTGCCTCTCCGACTTGCGAAGGTTGGCAGCCAATTCAGCACAACTTTCCTCCTCCTTCGCCAGGTGCAGCATTTCTGGAGCAATCGCTATCCCGGTCCACTCCCTGATATTACGTAGCTAAGACTTGCTTTTTAGACCAACTTGTCTTTTGCCCTCGATTTTTACCATCATGATCACTTGCCTGTCATGTCCATGATATGACCCAGGTAAGCAACTTTTCTACCTTTGACGGTTTGCAAAAGTTTACGTAGTTAAGTAAATAAAAAAGTATAAATAATTTTAATAGCGGTTTTTCACAAGATGAAATATCGGGAGATTTCGCTTGTTTCACTTCCAGTGTCAACAAATTCCATAACCAAACAGCTTGTACTGTAAAGAAAGGACAAATAATTTCATCTGATGGGCAGGCATTTTATTCTATTATTTATATATAATTGTAAATCTATTATAAATATTGTACTAGTTAGTCGTAATCACGAACAGTCTGTGGTAGTCTACTGTTGGGCATGTCTCTTCGGTTTCGCGCGTCTGGTTTCCATGATCTCTCAGTCAGGTCGGAGGGTGTTACACGCTACGTATACCAAGACGTAATTTCCACTCATTTATGTGAATGATTCTCCATTCTCTTACAAACGTGACCAGCCCATTATCATTACAGTTTGATAAGTATGGGATAGAGTCGAGGATGAGTTAAAGGCAATCGGTGTGAGGGGCTGAAGGGAGAAAGCTAAACGAAGAGCCGATTGGAAAAGCCCCGCGCGGCTGTGATTTGATAACTATTAGAGCTACGTTAGTGACTGGTCCTTCGGAGGTTTTCTACGTTTCGAACCGTATCCAGTAGAGAAACGTGGAGCATATCCCTCCGCGTATATCTCTAAGTGGTTTTAAACTTGTGAAACAGGCTGACTATTGAGGAAGGTCAATGGTAAGAAGTATACTGTTACTAGCTTGATGGCAATGATGTTTACTCCACCTGGAATGTGGAAATAAGGAGATACTTTTAATTATTTAACAATACGACACGCGTAACATAACATAAGAAAGTATATAAAATGATGAGTATACAAATAAGAAAGTATACAATTAAGAAAGCAAACTTACGCTTTACCGTCACTTATTACTTTATACTTCAAAGAAGTCGGGAATATCTTTGAAGGTTTGAATCTTACAAAACAGGGAAGTTAATTAGCTTCCCTTTGTACCTGCAAACAGTTGTTATTGATTAGTAATGTTCATTTCAATTATAAAGACTCACAGTATCTATGCGAAGTCTTCTTTACGCGTATTATTATTGTATTATACACTATATATAATAAATAACATAAACAAAACATTTAACGTAGTTTAAGTAGACTGAAATTTAATTTTCAATCAAAAGTTTTTATTAATTTATTGGCTAACTTAACTCCGAATCTATAATACGATTATTCGGCCTATTCTAACATATGGCTGTGAGGCTTGGACACTGACGCTAAGGGTAGAGAAGAAACTTTTAGTTGTAGAACGAAAAGTCTTCCGAAAGATCCTGGACCCAACCAAAAGTGATGATGGCAGTTGGAGATATCGAAAAAATGCCGAAATCGAGCATCTGGTGGCCCAACCTTATGTAATAGGAGTGACTAAGGCTCATCGACTTCGTTGGCTGGGTCACGTGGAGAGGATTGCGCAGTCAAGAAAGCGTATTTGGGTCGCCCAACTGGACGACGTCCTGTGGGGCGCCCCAGGTACCGATGGAGAGACATGATTGAAGATGACTTGCGCAACCTTCAAGTCTGTAACTGGCAGAAGGTAGCGCAGGATAGGGCAAAGTGGCGTAAGATCTGTTCGGAGGCCCAGATCCATTTTGGGTTGCTGCGCCAACAAAGTTAGTTAGTTTTTAATTTTTTGACAGAAGTTATCTTAACAATTTTCAAACTCAATGAAATTAATGAAAAATAATGAAATTAATGAATAAATAAGATCTTGTGATTTTCACGAAATACAAATATTACACATAAAATAACGTAAAAATTGATGACCACTGTTTTTAACAATCGCCTTGCGAAGCAACGGAGATGTTCAGTTCAGTACAGTTAATTTTCGGCAAATGCTAAACCATTCGTAACCAAGCTAAACTGAAAATTTTTTTAATTTGATGTAAACTGCTTGGTTAAGTTAATAGTTTACTAATCAGTTTATAGTCTCATAGTTTGTAGTCTTGAATTCATACGTATGAACATATATTAATAATGATGCATATCATACATTCCACTGAATAACTGATTATAGTACAATATTAAATTCTGATAATTAAAATAAAAAACAAAAATAAGTTAAAAGAAGAGCTCTTTTGCTCTATGTTCATTACTCAACGGCAAGGTGCTAAAAGTATAAACACTAATTTGACCGTTTAGCAAAACTGTTAAAAAGTTAAGCTCCTCAAAGGGTGTTTTATGAGCTTGTTAAAAAAATCCATTCAAACAAATCTTTTAAGAACGTTACTTTAGTTTATTTTATTAACTTTTTCAGATTTCTAGAAGTGATGCATGAATAATGGGAGCAGAAAGATGAAAGTAAAAGAAGAGAAAGAGGGATGTAAAGGAAAGCAAAAGAGTCGGGTCTCGGGCTTTAGAAGATTACTGAATGAAACATACTTGTTATAATATAGCTTCACTCAGGAGTTGATTTATACAGGAGTTGATTTAGATATGTGAGAGTTTAGTACTTTCACAAGTAGGTCAGTATACTGATTTGCAAATCTTTTTAAGATTTGCAAATTTTAAATATTTTTAAAGGCTCTGACTTACAACTTAACGACTGCAAACGTTCACGTTTTTGCTTGACTTGTCGGAGAAACTCGTCATTGGCCACTTTTTGAGTCCAGTTAATAGCGAGCATCCGTCTATATGCCTACATTGCGAAAGCTTCTATACGAATTCTGTGGTTTTCTTTAATCGTCCAAGCCTCACATCCGTATAGATGAACGGGCCAGATGTAACAGTGGAGCATTCTAATGCGCAAGGAAAGTTTGACGCTGCGATTACAAAGGACACGTTTCATCTTGTTGAAAGAGTTACGAGCGATTTCAATAAGCATTGATATACGTGAAAAAATAAAAACCTATTCAAAATAACGAAATTATGCGGCGACTTTTTAAAATATGTTATAATATATTGTAGAATGCGTAATCGCATGCAAATATAACCTACTACTATTAAACATAAAATAAAAAAGAACGAAAATATAATAAATTCCAACTATCTCTTTCTTTCGAGCCTCATTTTTCTCTACCTTTTCAAAAAGTTGGTATTGCAGATATGCATTTATGGGGGAGATCACTTACATTGAGATAATTTGCTAGTTCGTGTATTTTCATTTTCCGAAAGAAAAATAAAACGTTTTTTAATTTATATTAATTTTTAATTCTAAGCTTTAACAGTTTTCTTGCTATTTTACCGAAACTACTAGCACCGTAAAAGATACAAATGTCACTTAATCAGAGGGGGTAACGTTCATTTTAGTGCATTTCTTACTGAGAATTTCAAAGTAGGTCCGTCAAAAGAAGATTCATCCGTTTGAGAAGCTAACCGTACTACTACTTAGCGTTAATGAGAGACTTTGTGTTTTTGTTATAATATTTCCGTTTCACTTGGCAAAGCTACAGGAAATAACTTTAAGATTTTGTTTTTACAAAATTAAAAAGTCATCTGTGCAAAGAGTATAATTTTTTTATTTCAATGATTGTTTTGTAAACAATAATCGGAAAATATTATATTTTTTACCATATTTTTCACAGCCCATTTTATATTCCACTGGTGGGGGCGGGCGTGCTGTGTGTGGACGCTAATGGACGCTAATTCACCATGTTTATCTTAGGTGTATTGGTGGAAATATTCAGACTTAAAATAAATATTTGTAGGCCATACAAACTATTGTATTTATGCAAATTTATCCAAAACTTCATCCACACCAGGGCCACGATACATTTTGGGTCTCTGAGCCAACAAATTTACTATTAGCCAAATGTGGGAATCGAACCTGTTACCATTGCCTCTAAAAGCGGTAGCTTTCGTTATTGTGCCAATTATTAGTTTCGCTCTAATTTTCAAAATTATTACACAAAATAGTAAAGGACTAGTGTTATTCTCGAAGTAAAAGAAAAAACTTTTACATAGATGGTATTTGTAATATAAAAATGTTTATAACGTAAAATGAATAAACTCAAATGGCTTTCAATTTACTGATCAAAGGTAACTTTTATATTATTAAATCAATGTCAAATTTTACTTCGATGCGTAAAGTGATCAACCGCTGATAGTGATTTGAAAAATTTGTCTTAGGAGCAATTATCGATAACTCATGATTATTTATTAAAATTACAAATGTAAACTAAATATACGTCAAAAAGCCCAAAGATATTAATTTTTATTTAAATATTTTAGTTAAAGACAATTGTGTACAAATATTGAATCAGTAAGCAGTGATAAATTAATTCCTATCACCTTAATATCATTATTAAAAATAAATGTTCCTGTGAATTTTTCGTAAGCTGCGAACATTTTTGCCGAATTTTGATTTCTATCTCAATCTAGGATTCCTTGTATCATGCTTGTTATTATAGTACATAATTGATATAAATAAATAGGCCGTAGGCTCACGGCTCCAAAAGCGAATATCTTGCCATTATGTAATTTGAGTGATCATAATATTTAGATCAGTAATGATTATCAAAATATTGCCATGCGTGATGATAACGGCAAGTCTCCTTTTTTGAGGCTGTGAAGTTAATGTCCGGAAGAGAATTGCTACGGCTGTATTGATAGATTGATTTGAAGCAACGATATCTTATTTAGCGTTGCGCTTACGATTTAAAGTCGATTCTACTATTGGGCTATTGAAGCAATCCGTATTTTCCTAGTACAAGTACTGTAGCTTGATTGAAATGTTTAACAAGAATTCTATTAATATCGAAAAAGTTAGTCAGATTTTATAAGAAAGTATTTAAATAAATCAAATGAAGTAAAGCTTACTTACGATAGTAAAAATTGTAAGAATATCGACTACTTTTTTATTTTTTGAACGTCACTACTACACTAACTCTTCAATCGAGAAAAGCCGTAAAGGCGTAAATGAATTGCAGATCGATTTTCTCATATCGTTGTCTGTAGAGAGCTATAATTTTTATCGCTAATAACCAATTTAAAATATAACAAATTATTCTTAATATTTTAAAATAAGCAGTTTTCACGACTCTGTAAGCATGGTTTTAGCTTAACACATATCGTCAGCAGCTTTTAACGTGGCAACATTGGTTAAAATGGTTGGCGACCGCAGACGAGGATTGTAACAGTAGCAACTGTTAGTTTTCTTGTGGCTCAGTGGTTTTGGTTTCAGTTTTACCCCTTGCGGTTAACGAATAAGTTTGGCTGTGGTTTCGGCATAATCGAACTAGAATTCGTAAGTTGTTGTATCATGTTTCACTTTACTAAGTACGTCTATACGGAGTACAAATAACCACTGGGTTAGACGATAAATGGACTTAAGATTGTATGCATCTTTGCGAATAAAGCGTAGCGCAGGGCGGCTGGGAGAAACTTGGGGACAGCTTATGTCCAGCAGTGGATTGCTGCAGGCTGTCAATGATGATGATGAAACGAAATCGAATCTTTAGAACGGTCGTTTATGCTTTAGTCTCTATTCGCTAGTAAAATTTTAATTTTATACAAAATATTTACTAAAAAAATTTTTGGTTTTATTCTTGCATTTGGACTGAATTATTAAATAGTCTGTTCGAATATACACCGTTAATGAAATTAAAGATGTTCAGTAATTATAGACGGAAGCTCACTATTAGCTGGACTCAAAAAGTGGCTAATGACGAGGTTTTCTGACGTGAAGCAAAAAATCGAACTTTTGCAGACCATCAAAGGTAAAATTTGCAAATTGCTGCAACTGATCAAGATGAAAAAAGTCGCGAGCAAAAGTCAAGTTAGTTGGAGAAGGAAGTCTTGGCTACACGATATCAGGGAGTGAACCGGGATAGCGAGTGCTCCAGAACTGCTACACTTTGCGAAGGAAGAGGAGAGTTGTGCTGAATTGGCTGCCAACATTCGCAAGTCGGAGAGGCACTCTTAGAAGAAGATGTAATTACGTCAATATTGTATTAGTTAATTTTTATTACAGTTTTTTTTTAAATTAAATATGTAGCGACAAATTTTAAGAACCACTGACACACTGGAAGCAGCGTGCCAAATTACAATGTAAACATGTTTCTGTGTGATATCCAGTAAAGTATAAAATTCTTTTACGAAGCAAAGCGGGTCACAAGTATTTGAAAAGAAAATTATTTGGTATTTTCTTTCAACATGAAGTTATTCGTGTGAGAGTTCTGTTGCTTCTGAACTTGTAGCATTTTAAAGAAAATACATAGTGAAGTTTGTAGTGTTTTAAAACATGTTACTTGTCTGCGATAGGACATCTACACCTGTTAGAGACTGTTCACAACACTAAGTTGTTCCAGCGCAGCTGTAGATGGAAACCCGACCAATGAAATTAAATTTATCTATTCTGAATCCTAAGCTGAAAATAAATATGGCTATTTTATTTAATTACCATATATGCTGTAAAATGTCATAACCAAAAATAATATGTACAACATATTAACAAAAGTACAAAACGCGACAATATTATCTTGTGTTGTTTTTTTTTTAATAATATAATTCGATTAAGGCGTATAAATATAGTGAAATAAATAAATTATCGTTTCGTTACTTTTCACGTTGTCTGCAAATATTTATAAAACATTTGCTGGAATGGCCACGATTTAATCAAGAAGCAACGTGACAAGTTGACTAGTGCATTTGAAGATACTCGTTATTATTATATTTTACCTGACACTAACGTAATAGTTTTACCGAATTGCCAACAAGGAAGACGAAGAAATACACATTTCCGTGAGTAGAAAGATTTTGTTTCGCGCGTAAAAGAAACGCGTTTAATGTGACAAGGACAATCATAACAATGAATAACTGTTCCAACTCGGAGGCGCTAACTCACTTTTATCTCACACTGCGGTGTGCGACTTTAATATAATATGATATTAAGTAACAAATCTTTTACAAGATTCATTCATTGCATTCTTACGTATTTTTTACTTTTACATGAAAGAATATTTTTTCATTTATTTAATACTTTACTGTACACAAAACACGACATACAAGAATTAAAAGGAAAGAAGATGTACAAGGGCGAGTTTAACTCAAAATTCAGTTTCCTTTCAGCAAACCCAGGAGTGAAAGAGAGATAAGATAGGCTGTGAGGATAGAAATAAGTGTACAACGACAAAATATTATATAATAATAATATACATAACAATACATACTATATAAAACCATACATATATAAACATATAAATACTTATAATATATAATATAATACTATATGAATAAGAGGATATATATACATATATATATATATATATATATATATATATATATATATATATATATATATATATATATATATATATATATATATATATATATATATATATATATATATATATATATATATATAAGATACACATATATATAAGATACACATAAATATATAAATATTTTATACTCAAAGGAAATGTTCTTTATTTCTTCTCTTAAATACATCCAGTGAGAGGCTATCACGTATAGTATGCAGCGTGTACAGTGAATGAGCCACCGTAACGGTTGAAAGAATGCAGAGAAATACGAAGGAGGAGGGAGGAGGACGTGAGACAGGGCTGATCCCTAGGAACAAGAAACTGGAAACGCTCTTGAAGATAATAAATATTAATTAGATAGAAAACAAAATTCCTGTAGCTGGTATTGGACAATTTCTATCTGCGAAATGAATAAACCTAAGAAATAATCTTACATTTACAGGAGAGTGACATTCGGAGATGATGACTCATCACCTCTTTCCTTCAAATACATATCTCGGTTACGTCTCGGCTTCATCTTAGTTTCGGAAAAACGTTGCTCTTGATAAACTTAATGTTAAATTGTTAATTATCATCAACAATAGCAGCAGCCTGCAGGGCTCACTGCTGGACATAGGTATTCCCCAAAGCGCATTACCCTAGTTTGGTCTTAGGCTACACGCATCAAGTCTCTGCCAACCGCCCAGCCGGATTCTTTCTTATTCAAAGAAGTAAAATCAGAAGATTAGAAGAACTTTAAAGATACGATGGTGTGGGTTTGATGAAATATCTAATTTAAAAGCGTAAACTTGCACTCACGCCGTCCGGTATTTGCTTAAAAGCGCAAAAAGAACACCGCTCGGCGATTATTTGTATTTACTAATTTTATTAATTACTTATTTAAAATATTATTTATTTTATATAATAATTATATTATATATTATTTTTTATATTTTATATATGAATTATCACCACATTACTTCCTTTCCAGAGACCGTCTCTACGGATATAACGGTTTGGGAATCTATAGCTTTTCTTCTGAATCGTATTTTTTGTTCCGTGTTAGGTAATTCTGATAGTAGTGTTATTGATGACTTTTCTTTCGCAAATGTATATTAAATAAATTCTGTTGCACTTGATAAGGTGTTGGATTATATGGATTAAGGTGTAGGATATGTTGGATTGTTATAATAAATAAAATAGATGAGATTGGAAGAAACAAAATAAATTCAGGTTTCCGAAAAACCATATTTGTTTATAAAATTTATACAGCACTAGCTCGATTGGTAAGGGTCGCACTTGCGTCTGAGGTCGTGAGTTTGTATCCTCTAATGGACATTTTTGTGAAGCATTTCCTAGCACAAGTATTCTAGTTTTATTAAAAACATTGCTATTCTCCGACAAACCTGATCAGCCCGTTGCCACTCCAAGCTAACTCAGATAGCTGTCAGTTAGTTGTTAATGCAATATTATAGCTTTTAATTTAAATGTTACATTCAAAAATATTTCCATCAAACTGCACGATGACGAATTGACGTGATTTCATAAAAAAGAGAATTAAATGACGATTTTAACGGAAAGGACACTACTATCATTCACTCTTCCGAATTTTCATTGTTCGGCGAAAGTGGTAATTGACGTGATCGGAAAAGGATCGGATGCAGTGCTCAATTTTAAAATAAACCTTCATTTCCTGAGGGAAATTAAATTTGGACAAAAGAGTGTTTTTTTATATATAATTCAAAATGTTAAATATTTTTTGCAGCTCATACAGACATATGTATGTAACACACACAAGGGGAGGAATTTTCCTCCCTTCTGGAGGAAAAGCACTGACTCTTGGAATGAAATCCTTTCTTCTCTTCCTCTTTTCAATTATTATGCTCTTGACAGTGCGTTCGTGACCGCTTTTTGGTAACTTTTATAGGAGCAGATGTAATCTGCCTCAAGGTGCCTCGCCACTTTCCTCTGTCAGCAGTTATTCTGGTTCATTAATGCACGAGGACGTCCTCAGTAGATCTGATTTGGTCGGTCCTCTATATGCGTGCCCTCTTGCTAGGTTTAATCCCATCCAGTCTGCCCTGGATAACAATAACTTCAAAGAATTTGTTTCCGCGCTTGAAAACGTGGCCAAAGAACGTGCGATTTATTTATTATATATTTTGATTTATCATTTGCTTGATTTATTATTATAGATTTTGGAAGGATAGGCTATGCACAAGTGTAGATATCCTATTCTATTCTAAATACCTGTAGGTCAAACACATTTATCTTGATACCTGAATCGAACCCGTAATCATTGACTCGGAAGGAGGCAACTTTGCGACTAAGTCATTTAGTTCGAGAAAATTGTATATTGAATAATATAAGCTACTTTTTTATATGAAAAATTAATTAATAGTATATGTAAAAATATAAAATTAAGAGTATATGTGTCCCTAATAGTAGTAGAGCCAAGGTAGTGCCAATCGGCCGGCCATATCAAGAAAAAACTACATCCCCACGCACCTGCTCTTCCGTACGAAACGCGATAATTTCGTAAAGGAGTGCGGGGATCCGGCGGCACTACTCTTTTTCCTTCCTTTATTTCATTCTCTCTCCCATTACCTTCTTCTTCCCTTTTCATTATTCACAACCTTATCCTTAGGTAAGCAACGCATGTGCGGTACTTCAGGCGAAATGCTTGTTCTTCTTCATCTTCTTCTGCATCTTTTCCATAAAATATTAAAATTGTGTTTTTAAAATTATAAACGCTGACGAAATTATAAACGATGAACGAAAATACAATTTTTATTTATAGATTAAACTATATAAATTATTTTTATTGTTTATTTACTTTTTCTTTTTACTTATAGTTTGGTTCTTCAGTTTGAATTTTTAACAAATTAGGTTGTCTACATTTCCCAAAGATGCTTGTAAAGTAGCCTTTGGAGAATTAACTTCTTAACAGTATCGCTTAGTGCTTAAACTTTCAGCACCTCGCTGTAAGCTAATGAAGAGACGACGGGCTTAACTTGTTTTTCCTTAAACTTCTTTGTGAATAATAAACATGGAATAACTGTAATGTTTTGAAAATGATTAATGGAGTCAGGCGTTACTTTGTGGAAATCCATTACTATGTGATTATTAATCCATTATTATGTATTAATATTATGGACAGTCAGAATTTCTCCTTAACTATGATCCGCTACAAGCAAACAAAACTAGAAACATAATTATGTGTGTTTTTTATTGGAAAAAGTGGATTTACGGGTACTTAAACTAAACTCAATAGTTGTCTTCCGTAGAGTCTATTATACTTGATGATGCTTCGTGTTGAGGCGAAATACGTGTCGTGTACATTGTGGAAGAGTTGTGGTGTGTGTTTGGTGTTGTTGAATATGTACTACTAAATGGCCGGCCCGATTTTGATGGAATTTTTGTGTGTATTTGAGTGGGTACCTGGATAATTTAGTTTTACTATCGGCCAGTCAGATGTCACTGTCATCAGGTTTTAGTTTGTGTTATTTTGGGGCAGGACAGTGTTTGCCGAGCCCGCTAGTACATATGAATATCATATAAATATTCTCACATATAAATAAATATAATTTACGTGCTAGTGGAGTAAATATTTTACGTGACTAAGATCTGTTGTTGACACTTAACATTCCTAAGGAATATTGTAAATTTACAGAGTTAACTAGATACAGAAGTCCTCATTTAATTGAATTTCACACTTAAGATTTCCCAAAGGCTGTCTGTTCTCAAACTTTCTAGCTATTCCACTTACTGATAATGAGAAAATTTATGTTTCTGACCTAATATATTGCTTAATCTATTTTAGATATTACTAGCTGCACCACCTCCCAATTAATTTTTTCAATTTCGTACGTATTATAGGAGAAAATGCCTTATGGCATTAAGCCCATCTATTGTACTCAATGTGTGCAAAAAGTTTATCATCATCATCAGCAGCCTGCGGCAGTCCACTGCTGGACATAGGCCTCCCCCATGGAGCGCCACCTAGCCCGATCTTCGGCTACACGCATCCAGTTTCTGCCAGCCGCCCTGCGCAGATCGTCGCACCATTTTTTTGTGTAGTGTCGTGTCAAAAAAGTTTATAATAAAGTTAAAAAGTAAAGTTAAGTTCATAATAAAGTTTATAATAAGTTTATAATAATGTAGTAAAAATAAATAATAATAATATCTTCACCTAAATTGGTGTAGTAAGTATTCACCTTACAGAACTACTACAATTATAATTGTTTAATCTTGTGTGATTGAAGTGTGACTAATTTAAAAAAGCTTCGCCATTTGGGTAGTGTTCGATTTTAAAGATACAGTCTTTAAAAGCAAACACTACCCAAATGGCAAAGCTATCGCTTTCCGAATCAGTAGTCACTGGTTCGATTCTTCGAAGATTCGAATCGGGATATACGTATATACGATCTACAGGTATATATTTATTCACACTTTGAGTGCTACGTCAATAAGCCTTGTGAAAGCGTGGTGGGTTAGTATCGATTCCACCAGAAATTCCGTACCAAACATTAGGCCATAAATAATCTTTTAAACCATTATTCTAGATCATATTATATAAACAAGTAAAGTTCAATGTGGTTTTTACCCCTTTATTTATATTATTATAGTATGTATTTATATTATTAATCGTTACCGAAAAGTGACTTAGAAACTAAGAACAGTGGCTTAGTTGTTGTTGTTGTTCCTTATAGGTAGCAGATACATAAATATGTAGCCCTTATTTATGTCTGATGATATAAACAACAAAGACTTTTTTACTTTGAAACAAAAAATTTTGCAGCAAATGAAGAGAAATGTAGGAAGTTGAAATCAAATCTAAGTAAACAGCGGTCGCTTAATTTGAATGAATTGTAACTTAACCTTATTTACACTTTGTTCTTTCATTTTAATTAACAGGTGAAGTGAGACACCCGACAGAATCGAGAGATTTATTGCTTTATTTCAAGAATAGGTACACAGTTTGAGGAAGAATAAAGTCAAAATTATTGGAAAAAATTGTATATATATTTTTTATTTATTTTATTGCAGAGCAGGTAAAGAGAAAAGAAGCATTTTGTATTACCTGAAGGTAAGGTGATCACCGCCGCCCATAGACATCCCAACACCGGAAGTGCCACAAATATCGCCGGCATTTTGTGGACGCATACGCTCGCCTCTTGAATATCCCTTTGTCATATTTATGCGGTAATACAACTTTTTTTCGCTGTATACAAAATTGTAGTACGGAGATATATATATATATATCATATAACTTCATTGATATAAAACTTTAAGAAATGTGTAGGCTTGTTCTTTTAAGGTTCTTGAAAGGTCGAATCGAATTAGGAATACCGCAGAAGGTGAAATTTAGAAATACGCACAGAAAGGTGATAAACGGAAAGAAGTTTCAGGAATAACACATCGTTCTATATCGTAAGTATTAAGAAATAGTACATAATCGATATTTTAACATAATAATACATAATCGATATTTTTAACTTATTGGTTTTGTTTATATTACCTTATAACTATAGGTACAAAACACGAAATTGGAGCTCACTACATTGGGAAAATACAAAAACTGGTATTATACTTAACCGGGACGTGACTGTTGTTTTATTTGTCGTAAACATTTTTATGTGTTTCCATCACTTTGAACTATTGCTTCTCAGCCAGGATTGGCAATAAAGCCTGCTCCTTGATTACAATTTCAATACTCATTCCAGATATAATCCTTCAAAGTATAATTGAAGTTGGTATATTGGTAAGAGTAGTGTGGTTTTCGGCATAGAATAGAGCTACGCCATTTCTTTTCGTTGGTTGAGTAAGAGTCGATTATGGGAACAATCTCTAAACTATCTAAAATCTCTAATCCGCTTGCCAAGCATGGGAATTGCAGCTTTTTTTATAACAGAGGAGGTGAAAAAGTATGCCGATCATCTTGTGGTAAGTGATTACCGGTGTCCGTAGATATTTGAAACGTCGAAGACATCATAAATCTGTAGCTACATCCCTCACTTGTGAGGGAGGCTGATGTCCAGAAGTGGACAGTTTTACGGCTGAATGGTGATGATGATATTGAATTATTTACAAGTTATGAAAAACAAACATTTCTTTTTTTATTGAATTATACATTTTATATAATATAAGCAAATTTCAATTTAATTTTAAAAATAATAAATCAAAATATAAATAATTGTAGAGAAGTTATACTGCAAGCCAGTTTTTGGAAAAACAATTAAATTCTTCGGATTTTTTTTATGTAGTATGAAAGAGCCGTTTAGTCCGAAGAGAACACTTTTGAAAACAACAACAAAATAACAACTATCTGACAGATATGGAATTGAAGGCGATCTTCCTCCTCTTATGCCTAAATCTCAGGTTACACTATGTTTCAAACTTATAGAATATTTTTTGGAAAACACAACCACCGTGCCGACCGTCCCGGGATCGGGCTCCCCGCGGGATGCGGCTCGTGGGATTTACTATGACGAATTTTAAAATACCTAATTCGTTAAAAATGACGGCGACGTGGTTCGCCACCCATCACGTCCTAATTCCCACAACGGTGAGAAGCGACGAACGGAAAGCTGTTTCGCTACGATGAATGTGAGAGGAAGGATGGATGACTGTGAAGGAAGCGGGGAGGGTGTGTCGGGATCGTAGCGGATGGAGATCTGTGGTCTCTGCCTAACCCTACAGGGAGACAGGCGTGACAATATGTATGCACAACCATAACCGTTTTATCATGATATAAGGAATAGTTTATTTTCTTTTGTTTTAGATTTGTTAAATAAATAATACTGTATTTTATTTTTTAGAGTTTATGACTATCAAAAAGTTCTTGTCCAGAAATGTTCTTGATCAGATTGGCAGGATGTAGTTGAAAACTGACAGCGCTGTGAATTTACCACAGCATTATGCAAAGCCTAAAGATCCTTTTACGCTACTCTAGTAAATAATAGTTTTAGTTTATATTATAGTTTAATATATTGAAAAAAATCTCTATTAATCTATCTATATTATATAATTGAGTATTATACTGTGGCACCAAAATAAAGCGCGTTCTATTCTTTCTCAAATAAGTCACCTTCCTTTTCTATGACCAAACTAGCTTATTATAACTTTCCTAAACTTGCTCATAAAAAACCCTTATTCATTATTCAATATACCTAGCGGACACGGAACATAAATAGCGTTGGAGTACAATTCTCGCTGTGTATCTATGACCGGTTGAAAACACAAATAAAATTTTTAATGTCGATTGAATGAACGTTCACAGAATCAACAATATACAAAAATATGACGCGTGGGAATATATTTGCGCAGAGGTACGCGAAAAGAATTTGTTTTGTTTGATATTTTTTTTTTCTTGGAATTTTTATATTTTTCATGAGATAGGAAGTCAAACGAGCAAGCGTGTCGCCTGATAATAAGCATTCATTAACTTCCTCTTTCTCTCTTACGGTTTAGTTTTATTGGATTTCTTCAATCCAATTATTATCCGCCAGAGATACTGAGTATAACAATCTCCATAATTCTTTGAACGGCTTTGAGTTTGTGAAACAGATGGATTATTGGATAGATGGATAGTCAGTATTTACGTTTCGACATCGTAAAAGAGGAGATCCACAACTTAGGGAAACAAAGCGTAGGGCTATGAGTGTTTTTTTTTATGGAATAGGAAGGCAAAGGAGTAGGCGTGTCACCTGATGGAAGGCAATCAACGCCGCTAATAGACTTCCGCAGCGTCATAGGCAGTTCGGAAGCGTTGCCGACCTTTAAGGAAAGTGTCATTATGGGAGTAGGTAAGCTACCATTCAGACGCAGGTTTTCTGCAGGAGTGTGGTACTTCCCCGGGCGAGCCGGTTCGTTCATGCTACAGACAAATATTATGTCATTCTTGACAAAGTATTCGTCTGCAGCGTGGCTTTACCACTATTATATTTTACCATAGGTATAATTGAAAAATTTGAAAAAAAAAACATAAAAGATTCGACTAAAATTAGAAAACGAAAAGAAAATGGTTTCTTAAACAAAAGGAAATTACAAAGATGGCGCATATCAAACAAGCCTGACATATTGAGCTCATTGAAAAGCAATATCGCTATCATAAATTCAATTTAATGAGGATAAGTAAATATGACAATGTAACATCTCATCATGCATATTTATGAGATATCAAGGGAAATTTGAACCTCAAACGTTCGAGAAATTCGACGTTTATAACTCCATCCGATATAAGATTTAGTAGTATTCAATTAATTAATAGACACACATATAACAACAATGATAAAAATAAAATGAAAACACAAATTTTTAACTATACAATTAAGTACATATACAATAAATAATATGTATGTATATATTTCATTTGCTAATAATTATTTTTATTTACACATTTAATTTAATTTTTCCCTATTGATTAATTATTTATTACTAAGCGCCCTAACACTAATTTCATCTGCCATCACTACCATTAGTAGCCTAACGTGTGTATTATAATACACACGTTAGGCTACACTCATCCAGTCTCTGCCAGCTGCTTTGCGTAGTTCGTCGCTCCAACTAGCAGGAGACATCTAGTGTTCCACATTAGTTGTCTGCCATGTATCACTTAATAGTAAGCATTATCCTTCGTTATTGAAATATGTTGTTTTAAAATAATTTATTAATGGCTTATATTAACTGGTTTACTTTCATATGTAGTAAAGTAACATTACATACATTATATGCTACGATTATCATTGTTGAAACCAGAGGGAGGGAGGGAGGAATCCCTAAGTAACTAGTAGCATTTAACTGAGTAAAGAAAAGCAAATCTGTCTGTGAGATGTTTTTATGGGATGGGAGGAGGAGGAGGAGCAAGAAAGAAGTTACGATAGAAGCGCACCGTCGTAGATCACCACTTATCCAGATGGTGGGGATGAACCTTTTCTTTATTGTGAGTTGTGCGGTTGTGGAACTTGGCGGCGGAAATTATTGCAAACAATTCCTTGGAGCACTCCTCATGATAAAAGCGGCAAAAAATGCTGAGACATGAGACATCGCTCAGTGTCAAGCCGGTCATTGAGATCTTGGTCATTGGCGATTCGGATCGCACGACTTTGTATGTGGTGAAGTGGAAGTTGATATTGGGGAGCCCCGGCCCAGAGGTGAGAACAGTATTCCATGTGATCTGATAAATGTAGAAAATTGTCTTTTACATTAAGAAGCACGTCGCATTAATATATTTGTGAAAAGGATCTTATTAAAGACGACGTAAATATTTATTATTCACATAAATGAAGAAGACGACCGATTGGCTCAGTGGCGGGGCCCTCCGCCCACGGAGTCAATGGTCGCGGGTTCGATTCCCGCATCGGAATAAATATTTATATGGATTTTTAAATGTTTATTCCGAGTCTGGTAACCCCCCCAATCCGCATTTCCTTTCCTGCCCCCTTCCTTTCTTCTCTATCCTTTCCCTTCCTCTCCGCCAATCCACGGTCTGCCGTGCCAATGGATGCGTGGCTAGGGGCGAGCCTAGTCGTAAACGTGCCGATCGTCCCGGGGTCGGGCTCCCCGGGGACTATGGTGCCTTACCTCAGCATGCAGGGCTCTGCTGGGGCTGACCTCCATCCTCCCTTGCGGCTCGTGGGATTCACTAAAGACGAATTTAATATACCTAATTTGTCGAAAATGACGGCGACTTGGTTCGCCACCCGTCACGTCCTGATTCTCACGAGGGCGAAAAGCGACCAATGACGAGCTGTTTCGCTGCGATGAATGGCAGCGGATGGAGCTCTGTGGTCTCTGCCAACCCCTGCGGGGGATAGGCGTGAATATATAAAAAAAAAAAAAAAAAAAAAAAATAAATAAATGAAGCTTATCATCTTAGGAATGCTAGTTAACATCAATTGCCATTGTAAAAAATGTTCATGAATATTACAGCGTGTATGCTGAAGTCAGTATTATTCCAAAACACAACTGCATTCGCTACGGCATTGCATTTAAGTTAGGCTCCAAGTGATAAGGGACAAGAGTCTTAAAGAAATGAGCAACAAATCTTTTTATTTATATTATGAAAGAAGTATGAATAATTTTAAATGTCCATGTAACATCATGAGTACTGCAGATGCATTGTTTTAGTAAGAACAAGAAGGTGAATCATGAGACGGTAACAAAGATTTAAGGGGAGACAAAAAAGGAAGTAATTGGAGGGAAAAAGTTAAAACTAGTTTTCATCCCCATCATCTGGATGGCTGGTCGTCTACCACCGTACGATTTGGTCACAGTTTTCCGTCACGAACTATAATGGAAAATATAGGCTAACAGGCAGGTCAATTGATACAGGATCACTGTAGTTACATTTAAATGGCCTAAAAAACCATAAAAGTATAATGAGCCGGCACCTTTTTTATATTCTTTGTGATTATTATTAATAAAAAAATGTAATTTCTTTTTATTAATATTTGTGACGTTTCGGTAATAGATCTCCTTAAATTAATAACATAAGTGGTTCGTTTGAGCAACGTCTGTGATTCAACAGTATGTTTGAGTCAATAATATGAAGCGTTGTTTTCATATATCATATTAGTTTTGCTTTACTTCTAACCAAATATAGCGCTTGGGCCAACGTACAATTAGCGACGTTGCGAACGACTGTCTTGAGAGTTTCATTATTATAAAATACTTGGGAAGTTCAGTGCGTCTGAAATATTCTAGCATTTCCAAGAATACAAACTCTAGAGTATTTGGCATTATGAATAAGTTTAGAGAAATATTTACTTGCTAATGCAATATCACTAGTGCAAAACTAAAGGATAATTAAGTAATTCGTGCTGTATTATTTTTCATCGCAGCACTCATATACCCCACAGGGCCTCTTCATTTTTGGATTAATGGACATTAACCAACTACGCTCATTCAAGGTGGAATGGTGCGACACTTAGAATCATAATAATTATGACATATACATATATAAGACGAGTTAAAAAGAAATTTACGGTGCGGATGTGGATGGATGGGATGGTAGACGAAGACCAAGGAGAACAAACCCTAACCAAATTGCTAAAGTTGCCACAAGTAGTGGTACCCCTAACTGGCAACCTTGTATGTAGAGTGATTAGTGTGCAAAGAAGTAATGCAAAGAAAGTGTGCCAAGATCGTAGCAGGTGGAGATCTGCCTACGTCTACGAGATACGATGAGATGATAATATGTATGTGATCATGGTGTTATTTTATAATCGTCATCAATATTCTGGGGCAGTGTTAGATAGAAGCTAGCCAAGTAGTCAGCTTAATGCATGCAGTTTCTGCTAGTTGCCCTGCGTACGTCGTCGCTCCATCTGGTCGGAGGGCGTCTTATTTCTCCATTCCAGCTGGTGTCGATTCCCCGACAACTGTGAATAATTCATTGCCACTTGTATTTATAACTCGGAGAACTATTTGATAACTTGTGTTTTCTTTTACAGCCTATATATGTCCTAGTGCTGAGCACGATCCTCTCTATTTCTGGAGGAACGGACGTTTACCCACCACGCTTGTCCAATGCGACTTGGCGAGGTTACCAGACTCGGAATAAATTTTTGTAGGCCATACATATATTTATTCCAATGTGGGGATCGAATCCGCGACCATTGACTCCGCGGATCGTTCGTCATATTGGTTCAGTGTCTTTCAATATGTTTATTGCTATTTAATTACATTTTACTATTTATCTTCAAATTTACTTTGTTATTTTGGTTTGGTTTTAAAAGGTTAATATTATAAACATGTACGTCTGTGTCCTTTGAGCATTAATATACCCTTAATTTAGCAAAGCAACAGCGCATGCCCGCAGGATACTTCGTATTCAAATTATTAATTCAAAATATTCATATTTGCTTGTGGAATAATTAGAATGTAAATATGTAAGTATTTTTTGTTTAGGGCAAACATTTCACTATTCTACGCCTTTCTAAACCGTCTTGTCAAACATTTGACCATTTTATTCTTATCACATTAATTATTTTTTTAACAACCCAAGTATGTCCCATTGCTGAGCACGCGCCTCTCCATTTCTGGAGGAACGGACGCTAACCCACCACGCTTGTCCAATGCGGATTGGCGCGATTACCAGACTCGGAATAAATATTTGTAATCTATACATATATTTATTCCGATGCGGGGATCGAACTCGCGACCATTGACTCCGCGGGCGGAAGGCCCCGCCACTGAGCCAATTGGTCGTCACTAATTAATTTACTTGTTAATATTTATAAAAAACTAAAGCTAAGTCAGGGGGCGTCCCTCCAGTAGATTGCTAAGACACTGTCTTCATTCTGATACTCCAACCATTATCAGTCGGTATTATCCCCGATAAACATCAAATAAAGTCAATTGCTACTTTAGTGTCTTATATAAAAAAAAACCTATGCATGTCCGTGACTTTGTTTGTATGACGATTAGTTCATTTCGAATCTTATCTATAAGACAAACCTCACATCCTTCAACTGTTTATTGCTGGTGATAGTTATGTTAGAATATGCAAGCATGTTTAATTTATCACCTAACTGATTCAGTGGCAACATTCCGCTTACGAAGTCAATGGTATGATCTGAAGTGGATATGATATGGAGATGGCAAATCGGTATAAATGTATATACGTAGGTTACAGAGATTTGTTTTGAGTTGGGATGCTCTGCTATTTATCGACGCAAAAAAGCAACAACGTAAAAAATCGCAAAATGAAAACTTACCACCAGAGCCACCTAATAACTCGTAAAATAACTGAAAAATTGTATCGGATTACTCAAAACCACTCAGATTCAAGGCTGTACAAAATTTTCTATTCTTCGTAGTCACTTTTTGAAATGCGCCAAATAAATATAAAATTAGGGCATTTAACATTATTGTTTGTATACGCAATGTATTTTACGTTATTCAATATGATCAGTATGTGTAAAACTGTGGGAGAAATGAATACGTTTCTAATAAATGTATTCATAATTACAAAATTCAATTTGTGTTTGATGTAAGCGCTTGTATGACACAACCCTCAAAGATATTGAGCTCAAAGGAAAGCAATATCGGTATCATATAATTTAATTTTAATGAGAGGCACAAGTAAATATGAGACGAATGTTGTCGTGTATAATTCTTAGGTAGGTATTCTCGGTGAAATATGATCTGTTAACGATTTATCTGTGGTTTCTGGCAAATAATAAACCAACCTCATTTCTTTCCGATGGGCATTAGTTTGCTCCCATAGTCGCTTCGTACGACACGGATTTTTTTTGTTGTTTTGAATGTTTTTACGGCCTTGAGTTTAAGCCCTTTTGAGTCCATCATATAAATTTATTTAATTAAATTGTCACGTTACGTCTTCATAAAATGGTGGCTATTCTATTAAAATCTTCTATAGACTTTAGTAGAATATGTGGACAGTCAAAAGTTTTTCCTTAGCTAAGATCCGCGACAAGCAAACAATAACAGAAAATTAATAATGTGTGTTTTCCTGCTGGATGAAGTGGATTTATTTGGAAATTAAACTAAAAACTCACCGAAAAACGGCCAGCAACCACAATACACAACACCAAACACACACTACCACTTTTCCACCCTGTAAACGACACGTGTTTCGCCCCAACACGAGGCATCTTCAGGTATAGTAGACTCTACGGAAGACAACTGTAAAGTCGAACTTTTCGGTTGTCTTCCGTAGAGTCTACTATACCTGAAGATGCCTCGTGTTGGGACCATAGTTAAGTTCTGTGGGATTTGCTGACGGCCGTTTCTCGGTAAGAATTAGACTTGTAATGCCCCCCCTATACACTTCTTCGCAGGTACACCATATTATTTTTCTAATTTGTGTTCGTGAATCTAAGCAAAGTAAGTTTGACTGTCCACTTTCATGCATCCACCCTGCGTAGATTGTCACTCCAGTTGGCCGAGGGGGCATTTATTTACATTACGATTTATGTTTGCTACGCCGCGGTCGCTACTTCAGAATTCGTCTATTTCAGCGGTTGGTTTTCCCACAAATTTGATCAGCCACGTAGCCACTACAGTTTGCTAATTCGGAGAACTATGTCGGTAACTTTGGTTCTTTGGCGGATCTTCATTTCACATCATATCCACCAGAGATACTGGTCATAAATCATATATGCAAGCAGATTGAAATACATTTTTACGTGTCATTTATAATGTTGTGAAAGGTATTCCCGTGTGTAAACATCTATCAAGCAAATCTAATGCCATGGTAAAGGCACTTTCAACGCTTTGAATAATTTATTATTTTCGGCTTAATCCCCACGTGACGCACAAACTGACACAGTGAGCGTGCAAATAATGTTACGGTACATAAAACTTTCAGACGAGCCCTTATTGCGTTTGCAGAACAACTTAAAGGAAACATTTTCCCATCAGTTTTTAAATTTGTTTTGGATCCACTATATGTATGACATTTGAATTAAATATGACTTTACTTCTTACGTGTTATTTAAGATCCAAATGGCGCAATGGTGAAATATTTTTTCATAAACTAGGGACGGTGAGTTCAATTCCCGCATTACGATTAACAATTTGTTTTTCTTCGCATTAGGATTAAAAATAAATTTAAAACTCAGATAACTTGCAACGCTGGAGGCATCTCAAATGCGTTGCCGGTCTTTTGCAAACACATACGCTTGTTCCTTGAATGTTCCTATGTTGTATTAGGGTGGGAACACCTCACGTGACAATTCATTCTACATTTGTATAGGTCGTGGTAAAAAACTATGACTAGTACCAGTAAATGAGGACATTGTAAAGCCTCCTTCGGGATTTTAAGCTAATCTTTCCTGTATACTTATTGGCGTGCATATTAAAGTTGCTTCTTGTTGATTAGCTAATTACATATGATTTATTTTGACAGTTAATCTGACAACCAGAAAGTGTTTACTGTATCAGCCACAATTACGGTAGATAGATTGAAACCTGAAAAAGATTAAATGTCAGTTACACCGTTAATATCACTACTTGTAACACTAATACGACAGTACCTGAAGCCGAACACCTTTGACTACTGTTGGTAACCCTGTCGCCTGAAGTGTGGCAGCCGGCGGATACGGCGGGTGCGCCGGACGTAAGACATGTGATGCATGTCTTACATCCGGCATCGAAAGTGGACTACACTGTTCTCAGATCTACCTTACCTTTCTTTTATATAGACTCAGTGCTTTAATTATAAATTAAATAATATACAAAAAATGCAGTCTACAATACTATTGTCAATCGTAAAGAGTAATGGTCTTGACGGGGAATTTGCAGTAGCCATAACGCATTTATATGGGATTTCTCATTTTCAAGTAGATAGTTTTACTTGAAAATGAGAAATCAGTTTCAACTGCCAAAATTTTTACATACATACATACATATCTTCACGCCTGTCTCCCGTAAGGGTAGGCAGAGACCACAGATGTCCATCTGCTACGATCTCGGCATACTTCCCTTGCTTCCTCCACACTCATTATTCTCCTCATGCAAGCCCGCCGGTTGAGGGTAGTCTTGACCTGGCCTTTCTTAAAAAGTTCAGCAATCTGGTCAAGGTACGTTTTTCGTGGTCTTCCTCTTCCGGCCCTTCCATCCACATTCGCAAGGTAAATTTCTTTTGCCAGTCGTCTTTCATCCATCCGCTCTATATGTCCAAACCATCTAAGCATTCCTTTTTCTACTTTTGTCACAACACCTTCTTTTACTCCACATTGCTCTCTTATATCTTCATTTCTTATTCTATTATTCAAGGTTACACCACACATACTTCTTAATGCTCTAATTTCCACCGCATTCAGTCTGCTTTCATGCTTGCTGCTGCTGCTTTCATCAACTTTCACTACCGTATATAAGCGTCGGAACAAGCACCCCCTGATGAACCACCAGTCGGGCCGTTTTTGACACATTCTGACTTTTCAAAATTTTTATTTTACATAAAATACAACTTATATAAACTACTTACTCTAGTTAATCCTTTAACTTATTCTCATATTTATGAATGAAAATGAATTGGAAAGGAGAGAGCCGTCTGTCTGTACACTATAAAAATTATATAAATATTTTTTTAATTCCCATTCCCATTTCCCAAGACAGCAAACGAGCAAGCGTGTCGCCTGACGGACAACAATCAAGCTGTCCTTAGGTAACTATTAGGTAGTGAATGTGTAGGTTTGTTTTTTTGAAGGTATTAATGTTGTTTCGGTTCGGAAATACCGCTGAAGGCTTCACAACGTGGTGGTGCATGGAAAGAAGTATCGGAAGAAACGCACCGTACTGGATCGTATCATAATCGGGTCGTAATCAATTAAATTTAATTTCATTATAGTGCGCAGATATATTTAACCACGCTGGAGTTCGGGGATCGGAAAATGAAATCGGCCACTAGTTTCATTTCTCTTCACTTTACTTCTACTTCTTCTCTTCTACTATTTTCTTCCGTAATAAACTTTTAAACTAACTTCAACGCACCGTCGCACCTTTATATAAGTAAAACGATCGAAAGTTTTTCCAAAATTCAAAAAATTTCCAGTAATTAGGACGGACAACAATATAAGACGACGTGTAGAAAAGACTACACGTGTTTTCTACTGATTGCCCTGTCTTTTTTCCGCGCACAGCTTTTTTCTATTAACTGTTCTTGTTACGCATTGACGGACGTCTCGTCAATTTATTTTAAAAGTTGTAATGGCTTGCTTGATTATAATATTTCATAATGAGGTTTTAATCGTTTCATAAAAAAAAGGATTTTTCATTACGCAATACTATTTTATTTATTTATCATCTCTATAGTCCTACCATCAAATCTAATCTCTATTGATAGAAGACAAACCTTGTATTTTAGCTCTTGGTAACGAAGCCTGTTAGCTGCAATTTGCATAGTTAAAGAATTTAAATATTCTAGAATATGGCAGGAAGTGTGTTGAAGAGGGAACTAGTTCAAAGTGCTAACTGCTGTGTTTGCTAAAGCAACGCTTTTAAGACTTCAAATAAGTTATGAGTGACAAGCGTTAGCGGAATAGTTTGTAGCACAAAAGTTTGGTAGACTGCGGACAACAAAAAACATTTTTGAAATGTTACAGGTTTGAAACATAATACTTTATGGAGGCTATTGTTATGGGACTCCTGATTCAGTGGTCAAAGTAACTTACATTAAAGGGTTTTGGGTTATTCGAGAACAGAAAAGATAAGTATTTTTATAGATTGTTTTTCAGGTTGTTAAAACGAGCTAACATTAAATATGATTGCCCATAGTCCATCATCATTATTATCAGTCTGCAATAGTCTACTGGACTTAAGCCTCCTTTAAGTAACATCGTATAACACTATCTTTGGCTACATGCATCCAGTTTCTGTCAGCCGGGAGGCGTCTTCCATTTTGTTTAATAAGACGTGGTTTCCACTCCAGAAATCTTCAACTGCACACAATAATACAGTCAGTTGTCATTTTAATTTGATACCTCGAAAGGCTTTATTAACTTTGCTTCTCCGGTTCATGGTTGAAATCAGTTAATATTATGAAGTTGAGAATGAGGTAAAATGAATATTAAATCTTACATAATTTTTGAAATGCAAGAATGCAATAAAAATTTATTTTTTTTAACAGTCCATATATGTCCCACTGTTGAGCACGGGCCTCTCCATTTCTGGAGGAACGGACGTTTACCCACCACGCTTGTCCAATGCGGATTGACGGAGTTACCAGACTCGGAATAAATATTTGTAATCCATACATATATTTATTCTGATGCGGGGATCGAATCCGGGACCATTGACTCCGCGGACTGAGGGTCCCGCCACTGAGCCAATTGGTCGTCAATTTTTGATAACTCATGATAAATAAAATAAAAAAATTATGTACGTATGTTTTTAATTGCCTACCGCTACTAACTTGCACCAACCGAATGTTACCAAGTATGCGAACAACTCTCTAGAGTATTTTATCATTACAAAAATACTTCCTCAGCTCAATTTTATTCGAAAGATGCTCAAGTTCTCTAGCTAGAGAGATTATAAAATATATGTTTATACCAGTGTGTTAAGACGTGTCAATAGCTTTGTTTGTTGGAGTATTCCCAAAAACGTTTACTCAATAATCGTATACTTGTTGTGGATTTGTAAATAGTTAAAATGTTTAAAGATAAGAAAATTACTTTTAATTTAAATCAATCAATGAGTATATACATCTGCACACATTGTACCAGCGACCGATTGGCTGAATCAATGATCGCGGGTTCAATTCCCGCATCGGAATAAATATTTATATGGATTTTTAAATGTTTATTCCGAGTCTGGTAACTCCCCGAATCCGCATTTCCTTTCCTGCCCCTTTCTTTCTTCTCTATCCTTTCCCTTCCTCTCCGCCAATCCACGGTCTGCCGTGCCAATGGATGCGTGGCTAGGGGCGAGCCTAGTCGTAAGCGTACCGATCGTCCCGGGGTTGGGCTCCCCCGGGGACTATGGTGCCTTACTTCAGCATGCAGGGCTCTGCTGGGGCTGACCTCCATCCTCCCTTGCGGCTCGTGAGATTCACTAAGACGAATTTAATATACCTAATTTGTCGAAAATGACGGCGACGTGGTTCGCCACCCGTCACGTCCTGATTCTCACGAGGGCGAAAAGCGACCAATGACGAGCCGTTTCGCTGCGATGAATGGCAGCGGATGGAGCTCTGTGGTCTTTGCCGACCCCCCTGCGGGGGATAGGCGTGAATATATAAAAAAAAATCTGCACACATACAGATCACATCTTTAATAATTTATTATCTTACTTAATCAATAGTGTTTAATCTAATTTTTCTTTCGTTGTCTACTGTTTTGATATTTATGTTATAACGCTTATGTATTATTTACAAAGAGAAGAGCCTAGTTTCCCACAACACAGGGAATCCTAGTGTGGGATCTAGTGTTCTGTAACATATGTAAACGTTTTGAAAATAAAGATGTTATTATTTATTATTCGTAATAGTCGACTGGCTATTTTGGAGTGTTTCAGTTATTCCTCACGTTTGGCTCGCTTATTGTGGATCATAGTTTTCTCATTAGACAGGTCGACTCTGTTGTCTATTAACTGATATTTGTTCCTATAGTCACTTAATTATTATGATTATTTTGCCGTTAGCAAAAGGCCGAACGAAGTGTGAAGGACGTAATATTTTTCTGTATTATGCCTTATGGAAATAAATATCATCGTACCGTACCAGTTTGCTCTTCGAATTTCGGCAGGCGCTTTGTTGTACTTGAACAAGCTTACAATTACATTTAATATTTTCCAAAATTTACGTTGATTGTGCATAAACATCATGGTTTGCGCTATTAATTAATATAATTAATTATGAGAATGGTAGACCTATGATTACACGACTGGTCTATGTCGACCGAGAAAGTACGTGGGTAACTAAAGTATTATCGGGGTCCAGTGGTAACATTTTACATTGTTACCACATTTCCTACGATGAGTGCAGGGAGGCTTGACTCCTTTTCTTTCCATTGTTTTCTTTTGCCTTTTTCATTACTTTCTTTTTCATCTTCTATTATTCACGTAATATCAGGGAGTGGATACCGGGATAGCGAGTGCTCTAGAACTGCTGCAATTTTCGAAGGAGCAAAATTGTACTGAATTGGCTGCCAACCTTAGCAAGTCGGAGAGGCACCCTTAGAAGAATTATTCACATCCTGACCATAAGGTAGCCGATCAAAATTGATGGGCAGCAGCGGTTGCTCACCGTCATATGACCCACTTGCTCATTTGCCTACCACTTCCATAAACAGAAATATGCATATTTACGACAGGATAACTTATTTCATTATCATGAAAATGTGCGACCGGTATTCTTAATATGCAATCTCTACTGTATATTACAAGCTCGTCGTAAACTAGTGCCATAAAAGTCACGAGGCGGCTGCAATATCAGTAATTGATAAAGTGTAGCCAACTTGTGATGGCTGTCGTAAAAAGCAAACTACAGTAATGGAGTTGCCATATTTCATTTTCATAACTTTGTTGCCCGAGTGTCATAGAATTACTTACTTTATTGTAATATCATACTCTAAAATTGTTTTTTTTATAACCAGAAATTTTATACAACATTCGATTATGTTTTGACATTTATTATTGTTGAGAAACAAAGTTATGCACACATACAAAAATGTATTATCTATGTTATTTTTCTCCAACTTTTGTTTCTATTTAAATTATTTAATATAAATAACCGTCAATAAGAAACGCTTGTGACGTGGGTGGCGGGGTGTTGTTGAAAATCAGCGCTTTAGGCTTTGGCACGGCATTATGTTGGACTGGTTTGTTGTTTACTACTGCAGTATGTATCAATGATTGTATAGGATAACCTTATAGTATTGTATTTTATATACTTTTAGTGTTTATTATATAATTGTTTTGACAGTGTACTGTGAAAGTGAAATAAAGTATTCTATTCTATTATTTATTAACAACCGTAGCCTACGAATAATATCGTTCCTAAATTGATTGATAAGTAATCAGATATGTTGCGGGTTTCCTACGTTAAGTTAAGGGTACGAATAATGAGAAGGAAATAAGGATTTATGACAGGAGACGAAGGAGTACAGATAAGAGAGGATTTGGGCCTCCGGATCCCTGCACTCACCGTACATCAAAAGAGGTCATTGATCTTTTTACTTCACATGTTAATTTAATAGTGACAAACCTTTTATATTAATGGTTGAATTTTAATTCAAACAAAATATTTACAAACGTTTTTAACCCTTATCAGTCGTAAGTCACTTCTCACGTGACAACAGTACTTTGTCTGTGCGGTAAGTCACGTGTGAAGTGACAAGACGAGACATGTTGAAACTCGCTCTGTGTGAAATGCAGGCACTATTGCCTTATTAGTTAAATATCCGTAATAGAGCAATTGACATTTCAAGTTATATATCATTGCCTTTTCAAATTATTTTTTAATATATTGAGCCCAAAAATGAATAAAATCAATGAAAACTGTGTCTGTAGCTAAAACCTAACCTACAATCACGTATAAAAAGCTAGCGACCGATAAGGGTTAAAATAATCATTTGTAGAATAAACATTGTTTCTTTTAACTTGAACTTTCATTTATGTATTGATTTTATATAACAAAAAGCACATGCATTAAGACAAATAGTGCACTAGCTGCAAATTTCTGAACTCTGTTCAGGAGAATGGTATATATAAAGGATTGTACAGAGTATTTTGGATGAATTAAATTAATATCTAAGTTTGTAACCACTGGTGAATCGTTTATACAAAGTTGCAGAGCACCGCAACTCCTATGAGCGTCACAAACTTGGAGCCACTGTTAAATCAAACTGTGTACCAAGTTCACAGAAATGTTTCATACAGGAAATTAAAACTAAATTCAGCACAAGCAAGTCACAGTTTCACAATGATTGTGCTTAAACTTCTAGAATTTGAGCCTGCACAAATTAAGCAGGGAAGTAATGGGAACTGCGAAAAGGAATGAGTTGTACATATATATAAAAAGAATACATTAAAATATTATAGGTAATAATGAATAACTATTGAAATCATTGTCGAAATATAAGCAGACATACACGTCTGTTTTGTGTGTATAATTGATATTAATAATATAAATATTTATAGACACGAAAAAGTGGAAGGAGTTAGAATTAGCCTACATTCGACGAGAGGTCCTTAACAAGAATAATTAACAAATGTGCTATGTTAATATTACAAATCGTGTCCAACTGCGTGACATATATGGCTTGTACAATAAATAAATAATAATAACCAACAACTTCTCTATAGCATTTAATGGAGTGGAAGCAACGCAATTCGGGGTAAATATTTGGATATGAATGTAGATTTTTTTATTGCGTATCGCTTTGATGCTTCGCCAGTAGCACTCTGCTCTAAAAAGCTCTCGCTCATACGGAATCAGTGATTTCAAAAGTTTGATACGTTTATTATTATTCTTGGCAATAAAGTCATCAAAGCTATCTTGTTACACGATTCTATTTGAAAATAAATAAGAACACGTACTGAACGTGTTTTGTCAAAGAACTTTCATACAGAAAAATCATTACATTTAGATGGTTTCACACGCAGTTATGACATGTAAACAAAAAGTAAATATGAATAAAAAATTAGATATCAATTTTAATAATTTAGACGCCGTAACTTCCACCACAGAGCGAGAATACACTATTTTAGTAGTCGCACCGAATGAAATACCTGTAAGAGATATTTTAGATCCCTAAACGCAGTGAACTTATTAGGTGGAAGTATTTGAAAAAAAAGTTACGTTTCTCTTTATACGCTACGTTCTGTAAGAAAGTATGTCTGTAAATATAATATGAATAGTCTTAACTATATATAAGACTTTGCGACTAAATAATATTGCTTATTTATAAATTAGTACACGTAAAAAAATCTTCTGGTCGTCACCAAAATCTTTTTACTTTATTATTGTCACTAATATCAAAAACGTAAAATAACCCAAAGTGAAAAAATAACTTTAAAGTGTACGAGTATATAGTCAACTGATTAGCTTAAACTTATCTTAATAAATATTTACAAATGTACTTCTACAGTATATGTATTTATATCATTAAAGTTAGCTTGTTTATAGATTTTCGGAATGAACAAATCCGCTAGAGAACTAAAGTCACCTACATAGCCTTTCGAATTAGCAAACTAAAGTGGCAATGAGCTGGTCACGGTTTTCGGAGATCCGACAATTGTTGGAGCAAACGAGTGCTGGAGTGGAGACCGTGTTTCGGTAAACGTAGTGTGGGATGCCCCCCGGCTAGATGGTGCGACGATCTGTGCAGGGCGGCTGGCAGAAACTGGATGCGTGTAGCCGAAGATCAGGCTAGGTGGCGTTTCATGGGGGAGGCCTACGGCCAGCAGTGGACTGCCGCAGGCTGTAGAAGACGATAATACGGTAGAAGACGATAGGGTTTATTTTGTTAATCTTTTCTGTATAAAAAACATAAATAAAAGTTTCTTTATTGCAGATTAACTAATTGCGTAATTTATTTGACAACTGAAAATCATGAAAAAAAAAACAATAAAGAAAAACATTGTTTTTTATAACTGCGAGCCTCACATAGGCTGAGCTACATCTGAGCTTCATGTTGAACAGTTATTATATTATATATTATTACAAAATAAAACTAAAATGTATTTTATTCAGTGTCCAAACTTTTTAAATTGGACTCTTGAATTAAATTTAGTATTTTAATAATTTACCTTTATATTATGACAGTTACAAACTCATCCTCAAAAGTAAAGGGAATATGTGTGCTCTTCTAGATTATGTAAATTTTACCTTGGAACCTCGTAATCATGTCGTTACGTATGGAAATTCAAATAACTTTTGGATCAGAAAAAGGGCCTGATTGAATTAACTTTTTGGAGGCATTATTAATTATTGCTATGTATGAAATATATATATATATAATATTATTAATTAAATTTTATCATATCTTACAAACATTGTTTTAAGTCTTTGTTATTAATAAAATATATGAATCATAAAAATTTGAAGTAAATGAATTATTATTATTTTGTAGTGGTCAATGACGAGGTTCTCCGACAATCAAGCAAAAACGTGAACTTTTTCATCCCGTTAAAGGTAAAAAAGTAAGTTACTTGGAGCATATCATGACAGGTATAAAATGTTGCAATTGGTGTTGATGGCAAAAGACTAGTTGGTCTGAGAAGGAAGTCTTGGTTACGTAATATCAAGTAGTGGACCGGGATAGCGAGTGCTCCACAACTGCTTCGCCTCGCGAAAGACCTGACGAGTTTACTGAATTGGTTGTCAACCTTCGTTAGTCGGAGAGGCACTCTCAGAAAAAGAAACTTCTTTTTCTGAGAGTGCCTGGTTGGTTAGGGAAGGAAGTCTTCTCTTTTGCCCATGACTTTTCCCATCAACATTTTATACCTGCCATGATGTGCTCCAGGACATTACTTTTTATCGCTTTTCGCTCTCACCTTGAAGATGTTTGCCCCAGTAAACCAAATAGCCCAGCCATTTAGTCTGCTGGGTGAGTTGGTTCGTTTAAAGTGATAACGATAGAAATAATGGACGTTTCGGGTTGTATCGGGCACCATCGTCTCTGAGATCCTAGCTGTAAGAAAGAGTACAACCATGCAGTTCCAACTAGTCAAGATGGCGAATTTAACCGGTTAAAATGAAACATTCGCGGAGACAACAATTATTGTTAAATATTAATTATTATTATTATAACGTTATATAATAAAAAACTATATATTAAAATTTATTATATACATGTACGTTTATTATTTGTGATACCAAAAAATAATTGCATTAAAGGTTTTTAAGTTTAAACAATGCGTTAGATACTGCTATTAAATGCGCTGTTTTAGATATTGTTACTTTAAATATTTTCAGGTTTCATACCATTAATATTATCATCATACAGCTACATACAAATCAATATCATCATAATACATCAATATCATACAGCCCTGTATCAGACATTGACTTCTCTCACAAATAAGTGAAATCACATATCTGTTTATTACTCAGGTAAATGCTACTGTCCATTCTTTGGTAATTGCTCCCCTAAGTCGTCTCGTACGACGCCGACATTTCTGTGACTTCAAACAATGAAGTGATACCAGTGATGTTTGCTTAAATTATTATATTACACAGCTTTATTTTATGATGTTTCATTAACGTTTGTTACCTTATGTAACGTATTGTCGTCAGCAGTTGTTTTTTAGTAAAGTTTGCGTTCTACACTCTCAGAATATGACTCTTTTAACTATAGAGTGATATACTGACAGGTATTAGTTGTGCCTATATTTTGTTTTTTTTTTTTAGAATCGTCGATGATCAATATCTCACCGATCGGCTAGATTCTCGTTTTTCGATTCGATTCTCTAGATTAATTGTAGAGAGATCTCAGCGTTTTTTACCACTTTTACAATGGGGCGTGCTCCGAGGAATTATGTGGAATAATTCCCGCCGCCGAATTCAACAACCACACAACTCGCCGTAAAGAAAGTTTCATCCCCACCATCTGGATGATAGGCGATTTACTACGGTTTCTCTCGAAATTTCTTTCCACGCACCACAACACTGTGGAACCGGCTTCAATCTGGCAACAGCAAGCTTCAGCGGTCTTTGCAAGCCGATTAGGCATTGGCACCTTAAAACAAGCCTACACATACCTAAAAGCCCGGCAACGCTTCCATAACTCCTTCGGTGTCGTAGTATTGAATACTTTAGTGCAATTATTAGACTGTAATAATATATTTTGTTATTTTAACAAAAGTTCATTGAGTTATGAGGATACTTTGTGAGCAGGCGCCAATCATACTATAGTCACGATTTTACTTATTTGTTTGCAGTATTGTATTTGGTGACCGCGGAAGGTGAGTATGCGTTTGTAACGAATACCCCATATTCAGTATATTAGTTGAGATGACTACTTGAATTATATGGAGGCTCTCGAGTTAGAGCTAGTTCTAGCAAAAGTTGTAAAAACGATTATTGCATTTTTAGAATTAACATGAAGAGCTATTTCGATGTTTTGGTTACCTTGATGGAAGTGTTTTGATCCTTTGTCCGATTTCTTTTATAATACGTAAACCGAAAAATAATACACCAGTAACTTTTTATAATATTAAGAGTATTAAGATCTCTGTGGTACTTAAAAATGAATACTAAACAATATTTTATATGTAAAATAACCTATGGTATCAAATCATCATAGAATTCCCAATAGGACTTTCGATTGCGAATTCATTCAACAGGTATAGAAATAGATGAAATCGATTCGATTTAAACTTAATAGAGTTTGGTATACGCTGTCCCCAACTGACCGCAATCAACTAGTACGAATTAGATTTGTTATAGGTTACCCCACCTGGGACGAAACTCAACTCCTTCAGTGCATTCATTTGTTTACGTACTTTTATCACCTTTCACTTAATTTGATTACAGGTCTTGGGAATAACCTATTTTCTCATTTATTGTTATCACTACCTTAATCAAATATTGTTCAACAATTTGTTTTTTATTTTTTTGAATTAAACACCTACTTTATTTTTTTGTTCAAATAAGCATTCTGAAGTAGTAATGAGCTGGTACTACAACATAACCTACCAACATACTTATTAACAAATATATGGATAGAGCGACGATCTGTGAGGAAACATGATGCGTGTTTTAGGGATCAGGCTAGATTATACTTTGGCTAAAGGCTATGTTCAGACTATTATGATGATGATAATGATGATGATGAGACCTATTTCATAATTTTTCTTTAGTTATTACTTAATTTTTCATAGACAGGTTACTTTTGTTAGTTGTTTTGTCATCTTACATGTCTTTCATTAGCGTCCACAAGGGCTTCTTTTAGAACATTTTAATGATGTATATTCAAAATAATATGGGTTTGTTTGGCAGAGTTGTATGTTTCTTTCTCGTGTAAAAAAAATAAAAAACTAAATAACCATAGGTTGTAGGTGTATTTTAAAAATATAATTTTAATTTCATTGTAATGTCAATATTTAAAATAATAATTAGCACTTAGAATTACTTTGTTGTTAATTTGTTATTAACATGGAAATTTAAGTTAAAACTTAATTTATTAAGACAAAACTTGTTTACATCGATCAAGTAAGTTGCGCGATGAGAAGGCAACTCATCGCGCAAAATGTAACTAATCATCATAATTATAATGGCTGATATTCATTGATCAACTTGAAATATATTTTCTTATAAAGTTGTTGCTTCGAAAACTACATGATCAAATTATTTAGCATACCCATGTAAGTAAATTAATTTACCCAACTACGATAACCGCATATTTGGAACGGAGATATAATTTGTTGTTTACGCGCGTAAATTTGGAGTAACTTTTGGGTCTTAATTTTAATTTAATCATTTAAATTTAGGTCCATTATGATTGTTGGTGTATGTATATATATATATATATATATATATATATATATATATATATATATATATATATATATATATATATATATATATATATATATATATATATATATATATATATATATATATATATATATATATATATATATATATATATATATATATATATATATATGTAAAGATGGCAATATAATTTGCGATGTTTATATGATGCCCATAGTCGTCAGTAGTGCGCAAATATAGGTGAATTGGCAACTCTTTTATCTATAGGTTTAAAAAAACAGCATAAAAATAAAATGAAAATCTTAAATTTAAATAAAAAAGCTTTTTCAGATTCAATGTAAATCACCGTAACATTTGATATTCTTAAAATGCAAATTTGAGTCTTGCATCCTTAAAGATCGGTGCGTCTGACTGAGTAATGAAAATCTCTTTGCAATACCAATTTTCCCGCCAAGTGTAGGGATTACGGGAATAACCCCAAACTATATTGATGATAATGTTATCGATATTTGTTTTCGTGCGTCATATATAGTTCAAAACGTCACAACACTAATGTTGGCAAATACCGGTACCACTTAGATAGGAGGACAATTTAGTTAAGGTAGGGTAGCGTGTAGACGTAGATTCGGCTAGGGGGGGCTTATGTCTACCAATGGACTATTGCAGCCTGACGATGGTCGTATAAAAGAATTAAATTTCTTATTTACAGTTCACATATCTACCATTGCTGGAATACAAATCTCCCCATTTCTGTAGGAGTGAACATTAACTCACCACACTTCTATAGGCGGTTTGACGTGGCACCCAATGTCCGAATAAATATCTATAGGTATTTATAATTTATTATATAGGGTATTTATTATACAGGGAACCAGAAATGAAACAATCAACTCCAAAAGCGATAACTTTGCGAGTGAGCCAATCAGGTCGCCCAATAACTTATTGAATAGCAATTATTTGAACACAATATTTATGCAATGGATGATTAAAAAATGTAAAAACAAAAAAATCGTGTCAAAAATAATGAGCAAAGCTTTGAGCGAACGGAATAAATGCTCGTAACTGATAAGTATAGTAAAATGACAAAAAAAGTTAGTGTTGTACAATCAATCCAATAAACGGAACATAACTTTTTCTGTTTCATGCAATCAAGCAGTTTTTCTTGCGTAGCCCGTACTGAAACTTCATCCGTACGTGAGTCATTCGCTATAGTTTAATTTACGAGTAACGTTTACGTTTACGTGACCGTAATCTCGTTACTCGTAAAAGTTTTTACAGCCTCCGATCACTTGCTACTACAACCAGGAAGATGGAGTCTATCAACTACGGCTAATAAAATGAATCGATTCGTTCTTTATTATTATGTACATCTGTTTCTCATGAGAATTTAAGGGAGATTTTATTTCATATAAACAATATGACTTCATTGGCGAAACTAGCCGCTTTCAGAGCCAATGGTCACGGGTTCAATTTTATTCTAAATCTAGGATGCCCCTATGCCTAGTAGTGGCATATATGTGTATTTATATAATATGTATGAAGACGTGTTGAGGCTTCGAGTTGATGTTAAAATAAATCCAGATTCACTTGCAAACTTTCTATTTATTACTTGTACACACACAGTATATTCTTACGTAAATGCTAGTATAAACATTACATAATATCGTAATATAAATTGCAACTAATACAGCTATATTAAAATTACGCGGAACAAATATGATGCGTGTCGTCGCTATTCGAGCGGACGGAGAAGTGGACGAGGCATTGGGGGTAAAATGTTGCCACACTAAAAACAATGTGGTGTGTACAGACGCCACATGTATAACAACACGTGATAATTTAATTTTGAAAAAAATATTGTTTTTTTGAGTGGCGTTTTGTTTTAGATGTGAAATTAATATATATGATATAGTTAGTATAATTATAGTGATATAGTTAAGTATTGTAATGTTTTTTAACTAAATTTTAATTATTCCGAGTCTGGGTTATCTGCCAATTCGCCTGGGATACGACATTTAGTCAGACTGGAAAATCAATACTCGTATTCATTTGGTGTTTAAAACAAATTTAAATTTGAGCTAGGATTTGAACCTTATCAGTTACCTCATCATTTGTAGTTAGATATTGAAGCTAAATAATTAAAGTTTTGATAACCTAAATAGCACAATGGTGAAGTATTCGCTCTGAGTCAAGGGTTATGGGTTGTTTGTATTTATTTATTTTATGTTTGGAAGTTTGACCGTGTTATTTGTGAGTTTACAATGGTACCAAAGTTAAGAGCTGTGAATGTCAAGCGTCAAAGGTATAGGTAGATGATTATCTCGTAGCGGTCTCACAGATTATCGTAGCTATGCGCTACGCTACTGTTGTATGGTCGTAGCCCATAGTTAAGTTACTAAAATATAGAATGATTTAATCATTCATTTATTTATTTCTAAAAGACTTTATAGCTTTGCCATAACGACAGCAATTGGGAAGATAGAGAACTATGAAACGCGTGGTTTTGAGGTCACCTTTTATATTATAATAAATATTGAATAATAATATTGAAATTTCCTAACCGAATTTCCGAAAACTGAAAAATTTATGATGTTAAGTTGCGCAAAATAGTTCGGAAAATAACATGTAAAGCTAAGACGATTAATAGTCAGGGGTTACTTTTCGTAAATCCATTACAATGTGGACAAACAAAAATAGAAAAATAACGGGTCGTGTACATTATGGAAGAGTGGTAGTGTGTGTTTAGTGTTGTTGATAGTGGTTGAGAAGTGGAGAGTCGCTGACGGCTGTTTTTTTGGTAAGATTTAGTTTCAGTTGCCCGTAAATCCAATTCTTCCAATAAAAACACACATTATTTTTCTGTTTTGGATCTTAGCTAAGTTATTCTGACTGTGCAGATGTAAGGCTAATGCGAAATGATGTCGACCGTATTGGCTCAGTGAAAAATCACACTTTCTAAGTCAATGGTTGGAGTTCAATTCCCGCATCAGGGTAAATATAAGTGTATAGTCTACCGGTATTTATTAGGTATCTAGGTGGCTCGCTAATGCGCCTGGGATAAGTGTGGTGGGCTAATGTTCATTCTTATAGAAATAGGGGCGTAAATGGACTGTATTTTTTTTATTAGCCCATATATGTCCCACTATTGAGCACGGGCCTCTCCATTTCTGGAGGAACGGACGTTAAACCCACCACGTTTGTCCAGTGCGGATTGGCGGGGTTACCAGTCTCTGAATAAATATTTGTAAATCTCAAAATGGACTGTATATATAGTATAAATATAGTAATGATGTGTAATGTGAAATAAATTAATAGGCTTTATTAGCGAAGCCCATGTGAATTGATGGTATGCTTGTGTTCTCTAACATTCTGAGTTAACCAAGCCAAGTTTAATGCGAAACTACGAAACATTTAGAAATTCAAGTTTGAACGAAGATAAGTTATTATGGCTTTAAAGCGGTTCTAAATTATTAATTTATTATCACAAATACATTATTTATTTATTTATGCCCAAATAGGAGTAAAGCATTCCATGCATGATTATTTATTAAAAAGTAATATAAAAATATATTCTTCTTCATTAATTACCATTAAAAACAATATTTTTTACTCATAAAATAAGTTACAAAATAATGGAATAATATATGATACAGATATAGAAACATAAACTCACATTTTATGAAGAGACCAATAATCATTTGATTTAATGCATTTTAGAATAAAGGAGGAAGTGGTAATAAAAAGTAACATTTCATTGGATGTCTCGGGGAAGTACCACACATTCGCAAAAAGCCAACTTCTGATTTATAGCTTTGTAACTGTGCTTCGTTTGGGGCCGTTGAAACTTGAGAGCCATAAGCACAACTCCTATCACCTATTTTATCTTCGCTATTTGTCCATTATTCACAACTAATCATGATTTAGGCAACGCATCTATAATGCTTCTGGTGTAGAAGATGTCTATGGATGATCATATTTCCACAAAAAAGTTAATCATAAATAAATACACTCGTAGAATAAATACGCCTTGGTAGTAGGTATGCCCTTCTTGTACTTTCTTGCCTGTATTCGTGACATTAAGTGGACATTGACAATTACTCAATGATCCGTCCGGCTAAAAGACACTCAGATACCTATGCATTGGGCTATGCTCGGAGTAAGTCTCGTTAATATGATTCCAAAGGAAGAAATCGATGGTAGAAGCAAAGTTACCCAGATAGCTCTTCGAATTAGCAAATGAATGTAATAGATGAAGTAAACTGATGTAAAGAAATAGCAGTGGGTAGGTCAAAGAACCGATAACACTTATTATTATAAATAATGTCTAAAATGATATCTCTCTTAATTTGTACATATCAAGGGGATTATGAATTTTAATAAATCATAATACGCTAATATGTAAATGGTGTTCAATGTTTAAAATTAATACAAAGCCTTGTTACGAATATTAAATATACTCGTACATATATTGATAGAAAATACAAGTTTTGGGTTATGTGTTAAACTTGAGCTCACGTTAATTGCTTTCCTCTTTGGGGGATTGTAAAGTGGAGCTGCTTATAACAGCGTATAATTGCTTAGCACATACCTACAATAAGATATCTAATATCTCAAGGGTAAAATAATACATGAGAGAAATAAATAAGAATAATCTTCTTTCTCTGGGACCTTAGTTTCTCTGGTGAGGCGACGCTTCTCCATTTCATTCTTTCGGAGGCGATACCCTTGACTTCGCTCTAGGATAGGCCCATCTTCTATGCTTTGAACGTCACAGTACGCCGCCAAGGTTGTTTTGTGTGCCCATGTTTTCTTTTCCTTTGTGCTTTCCATTCGAGGGCTTGTCTGATGATATGACAGTCGTGGTGCCAGAAAGTATTCATCTTCATTTTCGTAGACGTATATCTATAGACGTATACAGCAAGGGGGTGCTGCTTCTCCACAGTTCTTCGTTGGAGATCGGGTTATCCCAACATGCTATGAATTAAGAATAATAATATTGGTAACAAAACTGTTTACATTATTATTAAATAAATGTATTAATCATTCTAAAATGTTATCTACGCCTTGCGCCAGTTCGCTGCTGGAGATGAGCATGCTCTAAGACACCCCACGATTTTTGACTTCATACGTACAATATTTACATCACCATCTAACCAGGGACCTACGTTTGCCAATATGTGATCTCACCTTCAGCACCAGTTTTTTTTTTTTTATATATTCACGCCTATCCCCCGCAGGGGTTGGCAGAGACCACAGAGCTTCATCCGCTGCCATTCATCGCAGCGAAACGGCTCGTCATTGGTCGCTTTTCGCCCTCGTGAGAATCAGGACGTGTCGGGGGGCGAACCACGTCGCCGTCATTTTCGACAAATTAGGTATATTAAATTGGTCTTTAGTGAATCCTACGAGCCGCAAGGGAGGATGGAGGTCAGCCCCAGCAGAGCCCTGCATGCTGAGGTAAGGCACCATAGTCCCCGGGAAAGCCCGACCCCGGGACGATCGGCACGCTTACGGCTAGGCTCGCCCCTAGCCACGCATCCATTGGCACGGCAGACCGTGGATTGGCGGAGAGGAAGGGAAAGGATAGAGAAGAAAGGAAGGGGCAGGAAAGGAAATGGTGATTAGGGGGGGGGGGGTTACCAGACTCAGAATAAACATTTAAAAATCCATATAAATATTTATTCCGATGCGGGAATCGAACCCGCGACCATTGACTCCGTGGGCGGAGGGCCGCGCCACTGAGCCAATCGGTCGAGTCAGCCTCAGTCTACACCTTCTTTTTTTGAAAGAAAAAAGAGGTTTTTTTTTCAAAGATGTATGTTAATTACAACCTGGTAACTGGTTCTCCGGTCGATTTCTTTATTCTATATTCAGCAATCTCAGAGGTTATCGATGACAAATAAATTGTATTGAGATTTGCGAAACACTTAATAGTTATTAGTTTATAATTGACTAGAATTGCAGTGCTACTAGAATCCATTTAGATTAATTCGCTAGAGCACTCCAGTTTTGCAAGATCTCACCAAATTGTGTTAAATTATGCAACGACTATTATGCAACTGTTGTATGAGTAGAGACAGAATATCTAAATCAAACTTGTGCAAAAAAAAAATATTTTCCCAAGTAAACTTTTAATATAGTGACAGATCTATGCTATGAACGAATGGAAACGCTCCAATAACGGGGAAATACCATACTGTCAATATGAGTAAAAAATTATCGAATTTTCCTATGTTACCGCGGTTTGTAGGTTGAATACTTGGATCCGGAGGCCGAAACCCTTTCCTTTCTCTTTACTGTTTTCCATAAAAATACATTTCATAAGTTATGAACTAGTGGTTAGTTCAGACGCCAGGAAAAAATAAGGTGGCCTTATTTTACGGCGGAAAACATACGACAAACACAACTGTAGAAACTCTAGAGGTATGTACACAATTTTTATTTTTATACATTGAGATAATTGCACGTCATATTTTTTGTGAAACTCAAAAAATATTTTCATTTATTGAATTTATTTGATAATTTAAAAAAATATTAAAAAAATAGTCTGATATATAATTTGTTTATACATACATATCGCCACGCCTTCAGGTAGGGGTAGGCAGAGACCACAAATCTTCACGCGCTACAATCCCGGCACACCTTCCTTGCTTCCATATACACTCATCCATCTTTTCATCATCCTCCCTCTCACATTTATCGTAGCGAAACGGCTCTCCGTTAGTCGGTTCTCGCCCTTGTGGAAATCAGGACGTGACGGGTGGCGAACAACGTTGACGTCATTTTTTAACCTTGATTATTGATTATCCCATTGACTGCCAGCTACGAGATATCTCGTATTAAGCGTGTGTATCAGAACTGCTAGCTACGAGATATCTCGTAGAGGCAATCAGCACAGGAATTTTATTTAGTGTCGCCAGCTACGAGTTATCTCGTAGTGTTTTTTTTCAATAAAAATTACTGTAAATGCTATTACAATATTATATCAGTAACTTAATATAATTATATTTTGTAAACTTTCATGTATGCTTCAAAATAAAACCTTGGCATCCAGGGCAAGACGCTCTAAATATATCTGGCAGTCAATGGGTTATTAAGGATATGAATAGACTTTTTTAACCTTAATATTTGTTTATTAACCATGTAAATAAACTTTTATTTGAAAATTTATGTTGAAGGTTTCGTATTAGTCTAAGTTTTTATCTACGGAACAAATTAAGACGAATGGAGGAAGTTAAATTAAAAGCTGAGGCTGAAGTTTTGGAGTAAATTTACTCTTGGCACGTATTTTCAGAATGAATGACTCTCTAAATTATTTTTTAAATAAAGTGATAGGTAGTTAACAAAACGACTCAATTTACTCAATTAGGAACCATTCCTTTTTTATTCAATGGTCGCAGGCTCAATTCCTGCATCAGCATAAATATACATATCTATGGTCTGTAGGCAATTATTCCAAGTCCGAGTGTTCCGCCCATTTGCTTTGAACAAGTAATCCCTAAACTGGGAGATCCCTACTCCAATAGTGGGTGTTATAAAGAAGTAAGAATTTTTATTATTTATAATAATAATATTTCTAGTCTTCTCTTTTAAGCATTAGTAATGCGGTAAATATATATAACTGTCTTTATTTTGATATATATATATATATATATATATATATATATATATATATATATATATATATATATATATGTATATATATGTATATATATATATATATATATATATATATATATGTATATATATATATATATGTATATATATATATATATATATATATATATATATATATATATATTCACACATCGATTCGAATAATGGGCAGTATTCTCCAAAACTCTTACACTCTCACCCGTTAGTCCAAATTCATTTAGCGAGGTATGAGATAACATTATCCTTATGATCTATAAGGTCGTATCATTTGCGCTAGATTGAACAGGCGATCGAGGAAATGAAAATATACAAGGGGAATATCGACAAACTCGGGTATTACTTCCGCGACATTAACTGACAGTCCATTTCGAGGCTTATGCCCTACTTATCCTATTTCTCCCTATGATGTTCAATAAATATTGTATATTAATACAAGTGTCTATATATTGATAACTTAAGAAAAATATTTTGTACCCTTTTAGTCCCAGTTAAACTTTATATCGAGAAATAAACCTTACGTCGGCGGTCTTTCCAAACCGATACGACATTGGCACCTTCAAAAAACATGTCTACGCATACCTAAAAGGCCGGCAACGCTTCCGTGACTCCTGAGGTGTCGCGGTTCTCTATGGGCGGCGTTGATTGCTTTCCATCAGGCGACACGCTTGCTCCTTTGCCCTCCTATTCGATAAAAAAAGAAGGATTACAGAAGGTAAAAAAAAAATGAAAAAATAATATAAATTATTGTCAAATATAAAATAGGTAGAGAGACGAGAGAGTTAAGAGCAGTAAGACTGACAAATTAAGCACGATCGATTGGCCGTCAACACTCGAATGACCTCGAGAGAAAGAGCTAAAAAGGGAAGACCTTAAAATCAACAGTAGGCAAGACACAGGACAGAGAACAATGGCGTCTGGTGTTTGAGACTAATATCTACAACATAATACAACTTCATAAATACAATTAAATTTAATTGTAATTTAAAACTGTCTGGATACTAAATTACAAAGTATTCAAATATGAAATATGCAAATCGTACTACGGTTAACGTTTTACGATACAGTTACAAGATTTACAGCTTTTCAATTACGAGTTTTGCGGTGGCTTTATAGGCATGCAGCCACTGCCTATGTTGTTGTATGTATGTAACACCGTTTTTACTTTGTTAAGAAATATTGTTTTACATTTATTATCGCTAACACGGCTATTATAGTAAATATATTTTTATGGAAACGAGAGGCAAACGAGCAAGCGGGCTATCTGGTGATAAGTAACCGACGCCATCGGTGAAGAAATGCAATATTATGGGCATAGTAGATGCATCGTCTTTTTGTCTCTCATAATCATCATCATCTTTGGTTCCGGATATAAATAAAGGAAATGGGAAGAAAAGAAGGAAATAAATGAAGAACAAGGAATTGAGCCTCTGCATCCGTTCTCTTACCGTACGAAACGCTATCACAGTCAACATTAAACACTTACCACCGATATTCTGTGAGAGTGTGGTAATTCTCCTGGCGAGACGGCTCTTTCATGACTACATCAATTTTCTAGTAATTAATATACGACTACTACGTAACCTTTTATTTCACGATTAGTACCATCCCAACCATTCAGACAGTTCCCTGTTAATAGGATCTGCGATATATTAGTTTGGACATGGACATTTACCCATCACGCCTGTACAATGTAGATTAACGAGACACCTAAACTAGACATAAACGCCTACAAATGTTTATTCCAATGTTGAAATCGGGCCCGCGATCGCTGGCTCCGTAACCTTGCCATTAAGCTATGAAAGTGGAGGTCAAAAATAATATTGACAAAAAAAAAACATTATACAATAATAAAATATACTTGACATGAGTATAATATAAAATAGACCAATACCTTCTACTTTTCTTCGAATATTTTATGGATATGTACTAAAATATTTTCCACGGAACAGTAAAAGAAATTGAAAATATTACGGCAAAAATGTATACAACATTGTAAATTTATGCTAGCTGTGGAAACATGGTGCCAACGGTTTTTCTTTTCAATAATAGCAAAAGTTATTTCCCACCATTTAAATTTGAAATTCATAACAAATCTATTTAAATAGAATAACCGTATTTATGTTTACGGCTTAGTAAACCACGGATTGTAGTTTATGAAAGATATTTCGAAAGAGAAAAAATAAACAAGGTAAACGTTATCTTTTGTGTATTGCATTAAAATTTATTTCTTTCTTGTGTTGACCTGGATTTCCTGCGGCCTTATTTAACTAATGGGGATTTATTTCAATCTCTATGTTAAAGTTATTCTGTGTTTTTGTGTGGTACGTTCAAAAACTTGTATGTAGCTGTTTGAACATTTAATATCAAACTAAAAGCTTATACTGTTAAATAAAATATAATTTTCCTGAAACCTATTTATATATTGATGAAAACACTTCGTTTTGACTTTTTCTTACAATAAAATATATATACATATGTTTGATATATTAATATTTATTGAAATGATAATAGATCTTTCTCCTAGATGGCGTTATACTTTATTATATTTCAAATCGTTCTGTAATTAATTTAGTTGACGTCACTTTATATTATGGGTCAATTCTTCGTGCTATTGTCCACTGTTGGATTAAGCTAGAAGAATTTTCCCAGAGTCGCACTTATGACGGAAGGATTACGGATTTAAATTTTTTAGTATTGGTAGGTCTGACGAATTATAACCAGCCATATGTGTTTTCGACGCTCTTTGTTGAGAAGGAGCGACGTCGCTTCATCTGGCATCTGCAGGGCGGTTGCCAAAAATTGGTAACGTAAAGCCGAAGATCAGATATAATAGGTGGTTAAATCGCGTTTTAGGGAAGGCCTATCATACGCTGTTGATGATCATGATTTGTTCTAATATGTATTTCATCCCTTTTTTATAAAGAAGGTAGGCAAGTCAATAGCGCTTAGTATAACAGATGCTTTGCCTACCTAAATGTAAAAAATGAACGAAATGGAGGATTTAATGGAAGAGAAGAAGAAGGAATCTTCTTCTCCTCTCCCATTAAATCCTCCCCATAATTAAAAGTAGGGGAATGTCGTTAGGCCGCCGAATCTCAACTCAACGAATGGATTGCGTTAATACAGCAAGACGCTACCACTTATCAAGAGTATTGTGAGAGAGTGTGGTATTTCATTTATCAAACATGCATGGCTCTGTCATTACCATTTGTAAAGAGCCTATTCTCAACGTTTCTTACGGGTCCTTCATACGGTGTGGCGACAAAAATAGTAGTCTTGCACATTATTTATCTTTTTACATTATGATATATAAAACGGCATACACAAACTTATATTAAGTTATTCCGTACACCGTCGTGATGAGGTGTGGGTGTGTGTATAGTTCTGCTTCACCCTTTCTATATCTCCTGTAGAAGCGGTGTGGATGTGGGCGTGTATGTGTTTGTACAAAACATGCTCAATTTTAAATCTATTTGTTTTTTTTAATTATAATACAAAGAATATTTTTTTATTATATTTATATTTTTTATTATACTGGTAGCAACTTTGTTAAAAGTATAATATTTACTTCTCTATATGTTTACTTTTTATTTGTATACCATAACGAAACCATCTAAATCCGAAACTATAGATGTCTTTTTCGTTTGTTTATTCTGCTATGAAAAAAAAGAGTTTATTTATTTGAGCGCGATATTTTAAAAACAGTTTTCTAGGAGACTGATGAGGGTAATAGATATCAAACGCACTGCCTGAGAGGTTTTTGAAAATAGCAACGCAGTGAACGTGATAATGAAGTAAAATCAATTTGTATAATGAATAAATTATAGTTTAGGTTGTACTTGTACTGTAGTTAAATTTTGTTTAACATCCTACGCGTACACCATACCATTATCATAAATACCTCATTGTTCCTGTAGCCTACATTGCAGATCCTAAGAAAACGTCTTTGTATTCATAACTGAATAATGCTTGCACAGCTTCTGTTTATTAATTAATAATGGGAGCTAAACGTATTAAAATAAGCCATTGTTATTTCTATAATGGAAGCTTTAATGCTGGCAGTGTAGTTAATTGGATTTCATGAGACGTGTCCTTGTTGATGAATATAAATTACTTATATAATATAAATTAGTTTTGCTTAGTTTTCAAGACAAGATTGAGAATCGCAACGATATATTTTTAAAACGTAGTAAATAATAATTCCTGGATCGCTTTGAATATTACATACATAGTTACACAAAGCTTGTGGTGAAAAAAAAAAATATTTAGTCTATTCTGAAGAATCTTGAATGTAAATTATTAACAATAAAATACGTTTTATTAAGTTAAGGGTTGATTAGAAAAAAATAAATGTCATAAATCGATCTCATAATAAAAATAGTACATAAAAATTTTGGGGCCGTAACAGTTTCAGAGATATTTATACTGTGTATTTTTCGAAAGGATCTATCTCCAAGTCAAGCTATAATTACTTTAGACCCAATAAGTCACTTTTTCATCATGACATACAATAAATTACAATTTCAGGTTAGGCTAAATGCGCGTCTTCGGGGATATCTATGTCCATGTATCTTCTGTCTCCTTTCATCTGCTTTCTATCGTGACACTTTTGACAAATTTGACTGTATCTCACAGCTCCAACTTTTGAACTTGGTCAAATTTCATTTCTGTGAAAATGTAAAAGTTTTTATCTTAGAGTCTATAAAGATCAAAGACGACTTCGTTTTTGCAGTTTACACTCAAAATTCGTATTGGTTGTACTAATAAGATTTATTAAATATATTAAAAATAATATGTAAAGTATTCTACCATCATAGCGATCAAAAAAAAGGGCGCATGCCGACCAGTAATATCTAATTGCATATGAAGCCTGAAACCGAATGCACAGTAGTAAGTAACTCTCGCATCAACTAGCTAAACTTTTGCTTAATATACGTAAAGTTCTAATAAACACAATGAACGAACAAATTTATGGGTCTTTGGCACTGAGAGCGTGAACGTTAGTTTTGCCTTTGGATAAGTATAAATAGTCAGTCATAAGTTTTTGTACATTTCATGGTTTTAATATTATATGAGTAATAAACATACATTACATACAGACGATCAATTGGCTCAGTGGCGGGGCCCTCCGTCTGCGGAGTCAATGGTCGCGGCTTCGATCCCTGCATCAAATTAATTTATGTATGGATTACAAATATTTATTCCGAATCTGATAAGACCGTGGTGGGTTAAAGTTCGTTCCTTCAGAAATGAAGAGGCTCGTGCTCAGCAATGGGACATATATGGGCTGTTAAAAAAATATAGATACATACAAACCGTTAATATATCATATAAATATAACATATATCGTTTAGCATTTTTTATTACTATACTTTTACTACGAATAGTACTCCAAAGAATTATTTCAAATAATTTCTACCATAGAATTCGACTACCTAGATAAATATTATTCCACTCATCTGGATGAGTTGCGATTTAGTACGCTGCGTTTTTGGTGATATTTCTTTCTACGCAGTATTTCTGAACCGATTCAATATTGGGACCTTCGCCAAAACAAGATGTATGCATCTTTCTCAAAATCCGGGAACGCTTCTGCAATGTCTGGTATTCCAAATGTGTATGGGAGACGTTGACTGCTTTTCATCAGGCGATAAGTTTGGTCGTTTGCTTTCATACCCCATAAAAAGACATGTGGATAATAAGGCACGTGGATTCGTTTGTTTTAAAAAAAATATTTATACTAGATCATCATTATCAATACAGATGTAGTCCATTGTCTGATACTGACTTTTATTCAAAATGAGGGGTGTGGCCTAATCCAGGTTCAAGGATGAAAATAGATTGGAGATCATAGTTTGGTTTTTGTTCTCTGCTAAATGCTGCTGCCATTCTACTGGTATTTGCTTCCATAATCGTCTCGTACAACATCCACGGGATTCACGTATGAAATAGAGTGGTTTTATTCTATTCCAGGAACCATACAGCAGTTATATTAATAAATAGTAAGAATAAAACAGCCTTTTATTTCTTGCTTTAAAGAAAATAAAGGATGGATGAAAGATGACTGGCAAAAGAAATTTACGTTGCGAATGTAGATGGAAGCGTCGATAGGGGAAGACCACGGAAAACATACCTTGACCACATTGCTGAAGTTTGTAAGAAAGGCCAGGTCAAGATTATAAGTAACCAGTGAGCTTGCATGAGGAGACTTATGAGTGTGGAGGAAACAAGGGAACTATGCCGAGATCGTAGCAGATGGAGATCTGTGGTCTCTGCCTACCCCTACGGGAGACAGGCGTGACGATATGTATGTATGTATGTATTTTCAACGTGAATTTCTCTACAGGTGAAAGCTTCCTCCAAGGATATACTTTCTTCACTAGAGTGGGCTATTTGACACCACTTTGAGTCGGCTATCTCCCTGATGTCGTCTTCCAATCTCGTGTGTCTCTTCCTTGTTACCTTTTCCTTGCGGGTCTTTCCACGTTGTTACCTTTCCCTTCTATCTCTGACTTCGGAGATAGACCACACGTCGAGCCCATTTCCACTTAAAAGCTAGGGCGTATAGTCCATGACTACCTGTATATGAAGCATACTTCGCTTAATTCCTCGTTGACATGTTTGTGGTTTTGTTTTTAACTTTTTTAGCAAACAATAAAAGTAGTTATGTTACATAATACAAATTAATTCATCATGTGCAAGTATCTAGTGTGTTTGGCACACAATACCTTATAATCTGTTTCAAGCTCACTGTGAAACTATAACATGCATGGAATCCATTAAAGAGCTCAAATAGTGTACGTGCTAGTAAACGTATTACAGTCAAACTGTGAGAATCATCTCCTAAAGTTTGTCTCTTAACAGCTTATTTGAATATACTAGTATATGGGAATAATGTTCCTAAAATATAACATACATTAATGATTGTATAACAATCGAGATGTGGTAATATCTGTCCCTCAGGGAGGCATTTGCCCAGCAGTGGGACACGTATGTCACCAGTGTGTCCTACCTGAACTCTCATACGGCGCCGAAACGTGGACGCTGACAGTCCGGCTGCTTTACAAGCTCAGTGTCGCTTAGAGAGCTATGTTCGGAGTTTCTCTGGTAGATATGATTCGGAATCAACAAATCCGCCATAGAACTAAAGTCACCTACATAGCCTTTCTAATTAGCAAACTAAAGTGGCAATGGGCTGGTCACGTTTGTCGGAGATCCGACAATCGTTGGAGCAAACAAGTGCTGGAGTGGAGACCGCGTCTCGGTGTGGGACGACCCCCGGTTAGATGGTGCGACAATCTGCGCAAGGCGGCTGGCAGAAACTGGATGACTGTAGTGCGAAGATCGGGCTAGGTCGCGCTTTATGGGGGAGGCCTACGTCCAGCAGATTACTGCCGCAGGCTGTTGATGATGATGATGGGACACGTGTGAACTGCACAAAATTTAATAACTCAGATGCTTGGCCCAAAGCGGATATCTGGTAGCCGGAATGTCCTTAGGAATGTTAAAATCGAAGAACTTAATATAATATTCAATATCGATAGATATAATATCAGTAGAAATATTTATTGAAGACTAAAAGACATTTATTTGGTCAAATATTTAAATTTGAACAGAGTTGTAATGTGTAAAGTTCAAACACATGCGACCTGTACGTACACACATCTTTACTTACTCTAGCACAGGGCCAAGCGTGACAATTTGTAGCACCAATAGTTAAGTTGGTAAGACTCGGGCTTACGATCTGAACGCCGTGAGTTCGTAACTTCTATTGGAATATTGATGTGAACCATTTTCTAGTATAAGCCTTATAAGCTTAGTATTAATGAACAAAAATAATAACTCTTGTAATGGACAGTCAAAAGTTTTACTTAGCTAAGATCCGCGACAAGCAAATAATAACAGAAAATTAATAATGTGTGTTTTCCGTAGAGTCTACTATACCTGAAGATGCCTCGTGTTGGGGCGAGGCACGTGTCGTTTACAAGGTGGAGAAGTGGTAGTGTGTGTTTGATGTTGTTTATAGTGGTTGGTGGGTGAAGAGTTGATGGCCGTATTTCGGTAAAGTTTTTGGTTTAAGTTTGAAATAAATCCACTTCATCCGTCAGAAAAACACACATTATTTATTTTCTGTTATTATTTGCCTTTCGTGGATCTTAGCGAACTAAAACTTTTGACTGTCCACATAGTGATGGATTTCCGCAAAGTAACGCCTGACTCCATTAATAATTCTAGTAATATTAAGTACATTATTAGTCTTTCTTTTAGTATTATATATATTGTGTGTTTTAATATATTAATATGTAATGAATAATAAATTGTATCTTAGTAATTTACAAAAGTACATTACATATTGTCACGCCCGTTTTCCGTAGGGGTAGGCAGAGACCACATATCTCCATCCGCTACGATCCCAGCACACCTTCCCTGTTTCCTCCACACTTATCCATCTTTTTATCCATTTTTCCTCTCACATACATCATAGCGAAACGGCTCTCCGTTAGTCGCTTCTCGCCCTCGTGGGAATCAGAATGTGATAGGTAGCGAACCACGTCACCGTCATTTTTAACAAATTAGATTTATTATAATTCGTCATAATGAATCTCGCGAGTCGCAAGGGAGGATGGAAGTCAGCCTCAGTAGAGCCCCGAATGCTGTGGCGAGGCACTGCAGTACCCGGGGGAGCCCGATCCCGGGACGGTCGGTACGCTTGCGACTAAGCTCACCCCTAGCCACGCATCCATTGGCATTTACAAAAGTATTTATATATATTTTATACTTGCCAACACCCTGGGTTGACTGCAACAAAATGCCTGAAGGCATTGAATTCGCCCCTTTATAATCCTTAGATTCAGGTATTAGAAATTAAAGTTTCGTAAATAAAAATGTAAAAAGGTATATTTATTTGACATATGGATAAATGTCAAATGACTTTAAATATGCGATTAGAATATCTGAGTACTAACTTATTTTCCTAAGTGCACAAGTTCACCTCGTTTCAACTTTCAACTACTTGCTATTTGAGAAAGTTGGGTTAATGTAGGCTAAAGAGTCCGAAAACATTTGGAATAAAAGTAAAGTTCTTTTGAACTTCACTTAGAATGAATGAGAAGTCTTTATACTCGAGAAGATCCTACTAAATACATTGGATTGGTTTTTTTGTAATCTTTAAATGTTAATGATATCAGCTATTACTAATTAAGAACAGGCTCAAATACTCAATATATTGATATAATTTCTAGTCGTAGAACTATGCCATGAAATAGGTTTTAATTTTAGAAATATTAAAAGTTCTTATACAAAAAATTCGATAATTACTAAATATATGACTTAGGTCTTCGGGGTCGTTTGGAAAAAGTTTCGAGAAAAAAAAGCAGATTTTACGCCTCATAACAATGTCATTATTGCTCTTTGCTTTTAGAACAAAAGGATAAACATTCATAGTTTCTTTTATGACACTGGAAACTTTGGAAACGTTCTTAAAACACTATAGTTTTAAAATGCAAAACTTAACACATTTGCGCCTCAACTACTATCATTTAAGAAAGCTTTACTTTTCAAAGGCGTAGTTTAGAGAAATAATTTAAAATATATGGTGAAAAATGCCAGTGTTAATAGATATATAAATTAAGGTCACAATTTTTCTTTCTAGGATACAACAGAGTCTGAACACATCTCGATGCCTAAATTTTTACCCTCATCATAATTATTACAGTTAGGCATAAGTTTAACAACTTAATTATTCATTATGGTTACCATCGGTAACAGGAGCGTTTATCATTAACAATGTGTGTGGCAGTCCATTGGTGGACATAATACTCCCCTATGTGTAGGCGACAACCCAATTTGCTCAGTGGCTAAACTCCTACATCCTACATCGGGATAAATACGTATATTTCGGCGTCGATGGTGGTTCGAATTAGAATGGATCTCGTCAATCAATCAATCATTTGGGGACGTCCACACCCGCGCAGGGGTGTGGGATTGAGTCTCGGGAATTAACCTCACTGCTCGTGCACCAACTTAATGGGGCAACCGCCTCCCGGTCCTAGGTGCCGCTGTACCTAGCGGCTTTTGGGTGTGCTTTAATGACTTCACGTCGTCGTGATATGGCGGAACCTATTCCTACGTTGGGCCTGTCGCTGGCCTTCCTCCCTCGCGGGAGACAGGAGGATTACGCGTGGGAGTGGACGTCCCTCAGGTGGGAGCAAAATTTTTAAGGTGGAAGTGTGGTTCATTTTTGGTTCGGTCGAACATCTTCCGAGCCAACCGGGCCACAAACTCGTGGATGCTGAATTTACCCCGACTGAAGTACAACTTGTATACACAAAATCGAGAAGGCGAACAAAGACAATAAACAATGAATTTAAAAAAAACTATAATATTTTCTTCCGAGTCTGCATGTCTCGTCAATCCGCCTTGGACAACGCCCTGGTGGGTTTATGTCCAATTCTCTAGAAATGGGAAGGTCTGTGTGTATCTGTGGGACACACGGGCTGGGAAAAAATGTATAGATGCATTGGTATACAAAAATATGTAAGCGGATTGGAAATGTATATGATGGGAATTCGCCTTCTAGCTAAGATTAGTTTATGGGTAGATTTCTTAACATGGTCGTCAAGGCGTTGTTTTTTATATCGAACGATGACCGAACATCGTCAACATAAAAATAATGACAATAAAATTTTGAATGTAAAATATAAAGTAATTTAATGTATGTAAAGGCCTGTGACACTGTGAATGTCTATGGGCGGCGTTGATTGCTTTTCATCAGGTGACACGCCTCGTTTGCCTTCCTATCCCATAAAAAAAAAAATAAAAAAGGAATCGAGCATGTCGATCAATGCAGAGTTTAATATATTGTAATAAATATCAAACAATGGCGCGATTTTATGACGAAACATTCGCAACATTTTACTGTCTTTATATAATATATTTTAAGATAACGCTTTACCATCATATGAAGAGTACGTTAGAGTGTCCTTTCGATGGATATAACAGAGAAGCACCTCTTCTAACGATGTGCGAAATCCATCAAAGCAAGAATCTACAAACGCAGAGGAAGCACTTCAACACGGAAGGTACTTCTAAGAGTATTCTTGTCGTGTAATGGTATTGACAATTACACGTTGATGCTCTTGAACGATAATTGAGTATTGACGGAAATCTATTGAGCAGTCCTATCCTACTTCCTACTAATATTATAAATGCGAAAGTTTGTGAGTATGGATGTATGTTTGTTACTCTTTCACGAAAAAACTACCGGACGGATTTTGATAAAACTGTACAGTAATATAGGTTATATAATACAACGGAATAACATATAGGCTATAATTTGTAATGATTTTATGTAATGTTGGTCGTAATATAACGATACATGTCAATTAAGTCGGAAAAAAATCTGACCTCTGAGAGCTATCTTGGCGTACGCTCCTTAAACTATTGGAGTTACACAAAGATGATTTACCGTAGGATTGTTTGTCTTGAATAGTTCTAAATAAAAGTCCGCGACAGCATATATCTACCTTTTATGAGGAAGCCACTTTGACCAAAATTGTGAACCAAAAATTAAGTAAAAAAAAATATATTTATTTAAAATGATCTATCACGAAACTGTGGCAGACCAAATTCCACGCGAGCGAAGCCGCGGGCAAAGGATAGTTTATTTATATAGGCAATGCATATGTCAGACGTGGGGTTTTATGGATGCAGTAATATTTATATTTATTATCATATATTGTTTACAGTATCTATATACTATATGTAAGGGTCAAGAATACACACGTATGTGGTAAGTTTTCATAGTGGTAGAGCCACGTTGGAGACGAATACTTTGTCAAGAATGGCATAATATTTGTCAGTAGCATGAATGAGCTGGCTCGCCCGGGGAAGTACCACACTCTCGCAGAAAACTGGCGTCTGAGTGGTAGCTTAGATATCGCGCTTCGTACGGTGAGCGGTGAGTTCCAAAGATCCAAAACCCTCCCCCCAACCTCTTCCACTCCAATAATGACACTTTCCTCAAAGTTCGGAAACTCTTCCGCACTGCCTATGGCACTGCGGATGTCTATAGGTGGCGTTGATTCCTTTCCATCAGGTGACACGCCTGCTCGTTTGGCTTCCTATCCCATAAAAAAAATGTATAAGGCTCGAATTTCTCAAGTTGTGCTGTGCAAGGTCAGTGGGGGTCGGGCGATGATAGAAAATCAGTTCACTGATTAGAAGTTGAATGAAGAACCATCGCCCATTTCAACTATGCAGTATGCACAAATTATTGATTTTTTAAGTTTTACTCTTGAATGTAACAGTGAGTCTAGTTTTAGATAATTTTGTTTATTTTCAATTTTTATTCTTATAAATCATGATCAAAGAAATAAATCTGTCTGTATATCAGTTTAGTATGTGGTGAGTGTGAGTGTACTGATTATTTTAGAATTCATAATCATAACATATTAATAATGTTAGATCTTTTTGGATTAGTTTAGCACCACTTCTTTAGGTGTGACGAACATATAGCTTCTTTAGGTGTGACGAACATATAGCTTCTTTAGGTGTGACGCTAGCTTCTTTAGGTGTGACGAACATATAGGTCTATGACCGTGGCTATGACGGCGGATTATTTACCATTAGATGACCCGCAAACTCCTTTGCTTGCTCTGCTGTATGAAAAAAAAAATAACTTTTCCTAAATACTTAAATTTTATTATGTTTTTCAAGTTGTAAGCATCAAAGAATAATAAGTTGCCACCGTCGTTAAAAGAAGGCCGAACTGGCTCTAAATACAGGACGACTTCTGTAATTCAATTTAACTTTCCTCATTTTTCTTAATTAGTTAGTGGACTTTTTAAAGACAACGTTGAATCATTTGCCGTGACAAGGTAAAATATTACCGTCAATTTCATTTTTGTATTACCTTATGAAGCTTCAGAAAGGGACTATCATTATGATCGATTAGATTTTACTTTGTAGAATGTTGTCTCATACACACATGAAAAAGGTTAATATGAAAGTTATTTTTTCTTAAAAACAAATGTTACAAAATAGGAATAAATTTCAAATTGAAAGAAAGAATTTAAGAATTTAAAAGCGAAAAATCATTTTTGAATTCTTAAATTTGTTCTGCTGGACATAGGCCTTCTCCAAAAAGCGCCACCTAGCCCGATCTTTTGCTTCATGCATCCAGTTTCTGCCAGCCGTCCTGCGCAGAACAAAAGCATAAGAGGAATTAAAGGTTATTAATTCCTGAATTAAATAACATTAGTCTACAAATTAAAATTGTATTGTTTGCGCTAACCTAATAAAAATATATATCATTATAATTGCACAAAATAAACTAAAATCGTAATAAATTATGGGTAGCATCGTTTATGGATCTCTACGAGACGACTGGCGGCAGTCGACTGACGGCCTTCGAACGGGGTACCTGTACTGTAATGTTAACTAGTAATATTTTGTTGAGTATAGTGTAAAATAAAATTGTGGACACATCTGTTTGAAATTTCAATAATCCTGATACAATAGCATATTATTGAGATTGAACCTCTAACCAAAAATTTAGGCTGTGCAATAGCTCTTTATTTTTTAATCCTTTATTTTAAGAATAATAAAGTAATTATTTTGTTTATTTCAAATTGAAAGTTTATGTGTGTGTCGGCAATTTGAAATAAACACACCCATTTATCTTATCATATTATTTATTAAATTAATGCCAAATGCTCTACAATATTTGTAAATATGGCGATGTTCCAGAACGAACGTACACGTAGGAGTATATATCAACGAACGTCTGCAATCTGACCTCAGGAGTTCGTTAAAGGAAAGGTAAACTTCGTCAGTTCCCTGATAGTTACACAGCGAGGTGTAAATTGCACTGCCGGAGATGACTTTGACCTAAAGGTTGCTTGCATTTAAAAAAAATAAAACCTTAGTATGATTCGGTAAAAATAATCACTTCTTTCAGAAGAAACATTGGCGATTGTGGTTTCTTTCAGTACTTCGGTGTATGGTTTGGTGATTAGTAGTTGTAGAGCTATGCTACAGACAAATACTTTGTCAAGAATGGCATATTATATGTCTTTAGCATGAACGGGCCGGTATCAATGGAATGTCTGCGGCGTGAATGGAAAACCGGCGTCTGAGTGGTAGCTTAACTATCGCGTTTCGTCCGGTGAGCGGTTAAGTTTCGGCGGCCCAACCTCTCCTCCCTTCCAATTTCCCCCTCCCCCTTCCCCTCCCAATTGTTAGACATACTAAGGTTCTTCTTTCCATACCACCAATACCCTGCGAAATCAGCTATTTCCAGCGATCTTTCCGAACCGATACGACATTGAATTGGACATGTAAAAACAAGCCTACACATTTCTTAAAGATCGGCAACGCTTTTGCAATTCGTATGGCAAAAAGAATAATGAATTACGGTCAAAGTTCGACCACTGGACAACCAAGGAACAACGAAAACAACGCATTGGTTATGTGACAGACGTAAATACTGATATATATATACATTATATAGGCTCAGAAGGAGTTAGCATCTATGCAGGGTATTTCCGATGAGGTGCCTTGCGGTGGGCACATCAGCTGCGGACAAATCACTTTACCGATGAATTATCGTGTACGGACAGAATTCCATTTGGGAACTTAAATGGAGTTGCCGCTTTATGCATTGGCCGTGCGTGATTGGATTTAGTCTGCTCAGAACTTGTACCTCATTATTTGCTCGGTTAATGCAAAATTAAATATTGAGGCAATTAAATTTGCCTATAGAATTAACTTCATCATTATCTTACAAATTAGGGTTGATGGATATTTGTATATCAGTGTACTGATTGAAAATGAGGTAGGCTTATATGTAGATAACAGAATCTGATGGAACCTGTACCCGAAGCGAGTGATTTTTTACATTTTACTCATTTGTTAATTCGTATTTTTCTTTGTGTTGTGTATGTGTGTGTGTGCGTCGTAAACAAACATATTATTCATTCATACATTTATTTATTCATTATTTTTCATATATATTTTACTCCCTAAATGTTTCCTTACACTTCCTTTACTTTTTTACTGTTAATTAAATACTACCTAAAATTAATGAAATATAAATTATTTTTTTAACAACCCATATACGTACCACTGCTGAGCACGGGCCTCTCCATTTCTGGAGGAACGGACGTTAACCCACCACGCTTGTCCAATGCGGATTGGCGGGGTTACCAGACTCGGAATAAATATTTGTAATCCAAACATATATTTATTCCGATGCGGGGATCGAAGTCGCAACCATTTACTCCGCTTTAGACTGCGCTTCTTTTTTAAGAAACTACGGTAATCGTTTTTAATAAAATGCCTATTATCATATATAATTGTTCTTAGAATAGTTGTGTATGTTGGTTCGTTAATAAAGATATCATTAATTCGTTATTGTTCATATTATATTTTACTGTCTTAATTAACACGTTTACTTTTTTACTGTTAATTAAATATACATAATAAATGAAATATAAATTAATCATGTCTTTAGATTAATGGTCTTTAGCTGGCTTCAAAGGAACATTTACTGAAAGACATCGGTTTGAATATAGATTGCATTTCGTTTTAAGGACATACGGTATATAATAAAATGCTCATTTTCAAACTTAATTGTTCTTAGAATAATTTACGTTTATTATCAAAATAAAACTGTCTTTAAACTGCCGTGTTCGGAACGAGACTTATTTACTATTTATTATTTTAATAATAGATTTTATAACTAAGACAAATTAATATACCTAATTTGTTGAAAATGACGGCGACGTGGTTCGCCACCCGTCACGTCCTGATTCTCACGAGAGCGAAAAGCGACTAATAAAGAGCCGTTTCGCTGCGATGAATGGTAGCGGATGGAGCTCTGTGGTCTCTGCCAACCCCTGCGTTAGGACGCGATAGGCGTGAATATATAAAAAAATAATAGATTTACCCAGGCTTGGCCCCGTTGCACTTAGTTTGAGAGTCACAAATTGCTATTATTACTCAGGTAGCCCATGTACTGGTATTTGCTTCTTAACTCGCCGCAAATGACACCCACGGGAAGATGTGGGGTTGGGCCTTATTCTACAGCAACCAATTGAATTTTAATTCTTTAGGTGAATCCAGCCTGATACATATTCATAAAAAACACACGTTGTTCGAATTCTTGTTTCTCTATTTGTTCTAAACTTAATTTGAAATGAAAATAGATTCAAAGCAATAAGCAACGGTCCGCCAATTGGGCGACCATTTATGATTAAACTCAAACAAAGGAAACTAAATGCAATTCTCTGTATTTCTAATGACCAATATAAATGCAAATTTATTTCGCTCTGGGGAATAGAGCGAAAACGTTACACTGTTTGGATCTAAACTAAATTTTAGATTGATACAAATACTTCCAATATCATGTTCAAATGTTACGATAAAATCTTAAGCGTTTTACCTGACCTACAAAACTGTTGGAATGCAATTTGTTGTCCTGATGAATGGATTTCCTGTCTTTTAAAATGGTTTAAGGTATTGAAAGAAAGCAGGGGAAAATATTATTTGGGCTGACGTACTCATGAGACGAAGACTTCGGCGAGATTGTGATACTTTTCTGGGTGAGCCTAGTCATGCTGTGCAAGTAAGTTATGATGCTAGCCCATGAACAACTGCCATATTCTTAAAATCTTCACGCTTTAGAAATATATTGAATAATGGAAGGTGAAGAGAGGTGTAATAATATATAAGAAATGAGGCGATTGAATCATTTGTAAATATATTATTTATTTTCATTTCATCATTTGTATATATATTATATATATGATATATATAGAGTTTTATTATTATTTTTAAATATTTATAAAAGAAAAGACCCTAACCTAACCCTGTAAACTTAACCACTACACCATTCTTACAAAAATTCAGTAATTAAACATTTTTATATCTTGATGTTTATAATGTTTAAAACAGTATAATTTTGAATTACATTAAATTAATCAATCTTAATTATTTCCTTATTATATGTTTATAGTAATAAACTAAATACCGGCAATAAATAATTTATTGTTACTACTATCACCAAGTAAATTTTGATTTAATACTGGATTCCATTTACAGTAATGGAATACTATAATAATACGGAAGAAAGTCCCTAATGAGAGTAAATATACGTAATGGGCTATAGGGTGCGAATGTTAGGGACAAAGAATCATAGGAAAAGGAAAGAAAAACCGTAATGCAACACTATTATGACACTGTAATAATATAATAATATCGTTAGTTTCGTAAATAAGAACTTCTTGTACATTTCTGTACAATGTACAATATTTAAACACATTAAATAAATGTATATAAATATATAAATAACTGAGTTGGCGTTACTTTAGGGAAATCCATTATTCATAAATAAAAAAATTAACTTTGTTGGCGCAGCGACCCAAAATGGATCTTGGCCTCCGAAAAGATCTTACGCCACTTTGTCCTGTCCTGCGCCACCTCCTGCCAGTTACAGACTTGAAGGTTGCGCAAGTCATGCACCTGGGGCGCCCCACAGAACGTCGTCCAGTTGGGCGACCCACATATGCTCTCTCGACTGCGCGATCCTCCCCTATCCTCTCAATGTGGCCCAGCTAACGAAGTCGGTTTCCTTTACTTCTCGAACTAGCGAAGGTTGGCAGCAAATTCGGCATAACTATTCTCATTTTTGTCGACAGGGCAGGCTAACAAAAGTAGTATGCGTAAAGCCGAAGATAGACGTAGCACGTCCGTAAGGAGGTCTACATCCAACAGTGGGTTGCCACAGGTTACTCCTGTTGATGATAATACTATGCTAAATTCCTGCCCAAAAACGACAATAAACAAAGTAACAGTGGTTAATGAAGGAACTTAAACCAAAAATATTTGTATTTTTTTATTTTCATTTTTACTCATCAAGTACAATTAAAAAAAAGAACAATAAGCGGGAAGAGAATTGGTGTTAATATTTCCAGTAAAATGTAGCCAATTTCATTTATACTTATTTAATTGTATGTTTCTATATTTTAATAAAAACTATAACATTTTTAATTTGAGTACAATGGCATAGATCCCGGCAATTATTCTTCATTGCAAGTTCCAGGGACGTCCGTGCCTTGAATCAATAATGAGGATTCAACAATACTTATACCATTTACAACTTGCTTTATGCGAAAATTAATAGTAACTTTATAATGATTTTTAAGTAAAAACAATTCGACATAAAAAAATTACCATTTTGATTTAAAAAAAAAACATTATGCAGTTATTTTTACTATTGTGTGGATAACTTATTTTATAGATATTCAGGATTTAGAATTCATGCGTCTTGATACGATCTTTGGGTTGAAGGTAACCCAGTATTTGCCAGTCACAATCCCAATTTCTTTGCACTATAAAACTGAGGTGTAACCCATATTACATTTGCCAAGAGGCGGTCTCGACTTCAGCATCCGTTTATTTTAATGGTTATCAATTCTTCGACAAACGCAACCAGCCCATTGTCACTGCAGTTTTTTAACATTCTCTCTTTTACGTGCTTACTCTGGTCTATTTTAATAAAGATATATAATATTATAATTTACAATAACTCACACATTCATAAACTTTAATTCTTTAAAACGACAGAACTTAAATTTACTTTTATATAAAGGTAAATTTTATTACATAGAAATAATTTAACCACGTTTACCATAAAATATTGGTTATAATAGGCGAGCTCATCTCTGTTGGAGATTTCTTCCATTAAACCTACAAGCTAGCCGTAAGGAGAACATGATGTCAAAATATCTTACTATATTTTTTTCATTTTAATTGTAATTTGCCAAAAATTATGAACTACGTTGCTTATAGGATATGTCCGTTTTTACGATAAATTCCACAATGTTTCGTCCCGAATACGTTTCCAAAATATCCCGAATACGTTGGATTACGTTTCCAAAATACTTGGAAACGTAATCCATTTAACTTTATAAAAAAATAAATTTATTTATAAAGTTAAATGTTACACAGTTACTACTATATTTCACATTTATTAAATCAGTGTGGAGAAAAGTGGAAGTAATCCGAGCGCGTGGCAGATTTCCGATGCGGTGGACGGACAAGATGAAGATCGCTCTCAATAGTGATAATATACATTAATGTATGAAGAAGGCAGCCATGAGGGATGAATGGCGGCATCTCGTTGAACAGGCCATAACTATTAATAACGACCAAAACTGCTCTACTAAGAGCATGACGACGTAGCAGAAGAAATCACACTAAAAGTAACGTCTGCTTCTTTTTTTACTTGTAAAGTTAAGAATAAAGTCTTCTAGAACATTCTGCATGGGCCTTATCTCCCTCCAACGTGTGAGGTGCGGGAACTGTTATGTATGTAGATCCTTCTCTTCCAGTGTGGTACAAGGCGATACGTAGAAATGGGCCATTGTGCATCGTTCCATGTTGATACTGTTTCTTGATTCTTTATGACTTGCTTTCCTTATGTTCATTACTTCGGGATTTCCATTAACCACTTTCGAAGAATCTTCCACGTTTTTATTGATTGAAGAATCTTTTATATTTCTTATATTTTTAGTAAAGTGCTTGAGGGGTATGCTTTGACTCGTTATTTATAAATTTTAACTCAAGGAAAGTCTAAGTAAAGTTAATAGTAGTATGTTGCTGAAGAATAAGCAACTCGCTTTAATGCTCGTTAATCTACTTTCTCCTTTACGATTCTATAACAACGGAACATTGTCGGACGACTTGCTCAATCGCGTTACTTTAACGGTGTCCATTACTTCTTCTTAACAACAAACTTATTTACTAACTCCACTAACTACTTGCTTGTAAAAAAGAAAGCTTGCAAAAACAAAGTCCTCCGTGAATTAAAGATTTAAGTATATAATTTGTTATTAATGGAGTCAGGCGTTACTTTGCGGAAATCCATCACTATGTGGACAGTCAAATGTTTTACTTAGCTAAGATCCGCGACAAGCAAAACACGGAAGACAGCCGAAAAGTTACTTCTCGGTTGTCTTCCGTAGAGTCTACTATACCTAAAGATGCCTCGTATTGGGGCGAAACACGTGTCGTTTAAAAGATGGAAAAGTGGTAATGTGTGTTTGGTGTTGTCTATAGTGGTTGGTGGGTGGAGAATTGATGACCGATTTTCGGTAAACTTTTGGTTTAAGTTGCAAACAAATCCACATCACCCAGTAGAAAAACACACATTATTAATTTTCAGTTATTGTTTTGCTTGTCGCGGATCTTAGCTAAGTAAAACTTTCGACTGTCCACATATAATTTGCTATAAATTATTTTGCTCTTATATGATTATTTTGCTATAAATTATTTGACTCTAATGTATGATATTGAAAGTTGCGTTTGGTAGAAGAGTCATGAAAACAGACTGAATGCGGTGGAAATGAGAGCATTAAGAAGTATGTGTAGGTTAACTTTGAATGATAGATAAAAGAGAATGATGTGGAGTAAAAGCTATCGTGAAAAAAATTGAGAAAGGGATGTTTAGATGGTTTGGGCACATAGAGAGGACGGATGAAAGATGACTCACAAAAGAAATTTACGTTGCGGATGTGAATGAAATAGTCGTTAGGGGAAGACCAAGCAAAAGATACCTTGACCAACTTGTCGAAGTTTTTAGAAAAGGCCAGGTCAAGAGTACTTAACCGGCGGGCTTGCATGAGGAGAATTATTAGTGTGAAGGAAGCAAGGAAAGTATGCCGAGATTTTAACAGATCTGTGGTCTCTGTTTACCCGTACGGGAAATGCATGACGATATTGTATGCATTGAATATTTTTTACGGCTCTTATATGTACCACTGCTGGGCATAGGCTTTCCTACTTCGGAATGAATGGACTTCAATCCACCACACATATCCAAAGCACATTAGTGGAACGTGCAGACACGGAATAGGTACCAATATAAGTATAAGTAAGTATATAAGGTAAGGTTTAAGGTTAAAGTAATATTTATTCCATGGCGGGACTTGAATGTATCAAAGCTGGACGAAAACTAAGCAATTTGCTCAGATTGTTGATTTTAAAGTTAACATCAATTATTTAGCAACCTTGGTTTCATTTTCCAGGATAAAAAGAGTCATAAATTTTCATGAGCCAGAAGTCATATATTTATGTGTATATATGTTCTCGTATGTTATAATTGGATCAGTGGCAAAGCTACCACTTTCAAAGTTAATATTCATAGGGTTGATTCCCGCATCAAAAAATAGTGTATTAGGAACAAGTATGAAAATAAAAATGTTATATATTACATTTCGCATCACATAAGCGATTCATTTATTAAAGATAGAAAACACAATAATGATTAAATATATTTTACTAAATATAGGAGTTCCACGATAACGAAACACAATTTCCTAATCTATGTTCTACAAAGGACAAAAACTCATCTCCCGTGTACACAGTAAGCTCAAACTATATAATCAAGCCAGTGGTCGCACCGTTGATGAACTCCGGCACGTCAACGATATATGGCTTCCAATAGAGAGAGAGATCTTTGAAGATAGTATTATGGGTTTCATTGTCGGACAGAATCTCGTTTACGTATTTTGATTGAGTTCGTTGCAATTGGAACCGAGAATATAGGTTCAGGTTATTTGAATTTAATTTCATTTTGACTCCAAATTTACACAAAATTACTACTTAAGTATTATTATTTACTATTACTACTGTTTATACTTATAATTTTTTTATTAAATACCTACATAGATGTAGAGTGATTAGAAGAGAAGAAAGAAAGGAGAGAAGCAAAAGCGAAAGAAGGGATGGAGGTTTGGTTCACAACGAACATCGAATGAAAAGCAATAGCAAATCTACGGCTCAGATGTCGGTCTTCTGGGATAGTGTGGTACCTCCCCGAATGGTCCGGTATATTTGTGCCGTAGACATAATTTCCGTGGCTCTATCATAGTTAAAATGATATCACTGATATTCTAGCTTTATCAAAGAGTTTAGTTAATTGTACAATACAGCTCGATACCGCAGACAATTAGAGTATTCTATTATAATAATGAAGTTATATTTTCTATATTTTTATTTAAAATTTTAAAAATTTGTCTTTCTTTTTATAAATTACCTTGGATGTGTTTTTAATAGGATAAGAAGGCAAACGAGCAAGCATGTCGGCTAATAGAAACTTTTATAACCATAGGTATATAGTACATCTGCAACACCATAGGTATATAGTAAGCAGAAACGTTTCCAAGCTTTGAGTAATGTGTAGCTTTGTTTTTTGATAAGCTTTAATGCTGTATTTGTTCGGAATACCGCTGAAGATAGCTGGTTCCACAGAGCACAAAAGTTAACTGTATTTTATATTAATAAAGTTGATTGTTCTGTAGAAATCAATATCTGAAACTTCAACGCATTATAGGTTGTCAATATATATTTCAATTCTGATCAGATAAAGTTGTGTGAAAAGGAGTCGAGAACGCATTGTTCGAAAGCTTAAACCAACTCAAGCTACTGTTGTTTGCATTGTTAAATTTAATCTTAAAGTATCGGCTACGATACTATGATTTGATAAAATAAGTTACCAATTCAAGCGAACATTGGTAGATGTACTATCGATTAAGATCTGTGGAACTCAATGAATGCAAATCAAACTCCGTTCCCCGTACTTCTGAAATTATCGTTTATGTTCAACGAGTTATTTCCGAAGCGTACTATATTTTTTGTCTTTAAATATACGTACCTCTTCTGAGTCCTAAGATATATGGTGGGACATGGGGAAGATACGATGTTTCTCCATTCCGTTGTGTCGGAGGCCACGCGCGTTACTTCGGTCCAGGAGGGGAGGATTTTCTAAGCTTTTGAGATGTATAATTGTACACCGCCATGTTTATTTTGGACTTCCACGTTTCCGTTTTTGCTGCGGGTAGGGTATGCCCTATCCATCTCATTCAGTTATTCAAAAAATTAAAACGAAAAAAATATAGAAAATTTCTCTAAAATTTACTTTTTAAAAATATATAACATAATTTATGTATCATAAGGTTATATTATACTTAGCCAGATTACCTACTGCCTAGCTTAATTGTGAAGTATTCGCTTTAGAAGTCAATGGGCGCGAGTTCAATCCTCACGGAGAAATATATGTACGATCTACAGGAATTTTTTCTGTGTGAGTTTAATCACCGCCTTGGAAAAGCGTGGTATTTCATCATTTACTGAGTATGTTCATTACTCAGTAAATGATGAGGCTTTGTGTAGAACAATAGGAGTTATAGAAGTGGTCACTACAAATACCACTTCTATAAAAAAATGATTATTAAGAATGTTTGCTCTGCGTAGTTTCAAGAATTCTTAATTAAATAGAATGCAATGAGATCGTAATAGATATTTGTTGGGTGTGCACTAAAAGCATTTGAGTGCTTGAGCTCATGCCGGGATACAATAAGCACTGCTTATGGACATTTTTAGAGTAGTGTAATGCGTTTAAGCGATTTCATTACATAAATAGTGTAATAAAAGGTTTACTATGTCTTGTGTAGAGTAGATCCTACTCTTTGTTTGTTTTTTTCAAAGCCTATATATGTCCCATAATTGGGCGCAGAACTTTCTAATTCTGGAAAATATATTAAACCACCATATTTGTCAAAGGGATGGGCGTGATATCCAATTTGGGAATAAACCTATATGTAGGTCTTACATATACACGATTATCCCGATGCAGAAATCAAACTCGCAATTACTGATTCCGAAGGAAGTAGTTCCTAAGACAATTAAGTCGTTAGAGTACATATCTTCACGCCTGTTTCCCATAGAGATAGGCAGAGACCACACATCTCCATATGCTACATCTCGGCATGCTTTCCTTGCTTTCTCCATACTCATTACTCTCGCTATTACATTAAGCTCGTCGAAAAAGAAGACTCTTGACCTGGACTTTCTTAAAAACTGCGGCAATTTGGTCAAGGTATGTTTTCCTTGGCCTTGCCTTAACGAATCTTTCATCCACATCCACAACGTTAATTTCTTTTGCCAGTCATCTTTCATCCTTCCTCTCTATGTTCCCAAACCATCTAAGCATCCTTTTTTCAACTTTTGTCCTATATCTTCATACTTTATTCTATGATTCAAAGTTACCCTACACATACTTCTTAATTCTCTCATTTCCACCGCATTCAGTTTGCTTTCATGACTCTTTTGCCAAACCCAACTTTCACTACTTTACATCAGAGTTGTAACAAGCACTTCCTAATGATCTGCCAGTAGGGCTGTTTTCGACACATTCAGACTTTTCATAAAAGATTGCAGGGCTTCATGAACCTGATTACCTGTTTTCACTCGCTTTCCAATGTCATCTTCACATTTTCCATCTCTTGTAAACAATGATCCAAAATATACAAATTCATTCACTTGCTCAACTTTTTCCCCTGCTATTAACACTTCACACTGCATCATAGTCTCCTCTCTTTCAAGCACTTTATTTGATTTCACTATATTTAAATTTGCTATGTAGTTGTTTCTTTTTTGGGAGCGATAGAAAAACAAGTAAGTGGACATTTTCGATATCAAGAACACTAAAGTTGCTTGAATGTCTAACTTGCAAGCCCAGGATTTTAATCGGGTTCGGTTTCAAATCCCGGTTAAAACAATAAATTATTTTATACACAAAATCACGTTTTCGGGTTTCTGAATGTATGCGTGAGGAATGTTTGCGTTTTTTTTATGTCGCGCAATAAATCCCACTTATAACAAAATCTAACAATCAAGTCTCTCTCACATATAACAAAAATTTATTGTACGTGTGTGGAAAATGTAAGGAAGGATTTGGCCGAGAGAATGCAGTTTAAGACAGTTAAAATGTATTTGCGCGGTTGACGCTTTAACGTGAGACAAATCTAAATTGGTTTGATAAATATATACATACATAACATTTTATATTGTGCACCAGAAACAAAGTTAAACAAAACTTAATTTTTAAGTTAGGTAGTGGTAAAAGGGTTGACGTATTCGTAGCGATTTCTTCCAGACAACTGAATAATAACAGGTGCTTTTGTCTGTCAAATGAATTAAAAAGTTGAAAACCGAGTATACAATACAGTTGTAGTTACAATAAGTACCTCGTCGTAATAAGTACGTGCTTGGATTCTTATTAACAACACAAGTCACGGACTTCCCGGGAGCGTAAAATGAAGAATAATTGCTGAGATGAACAGCGGTGTTCTCAGATTAAGAACGTTTAAAATATTTGGTACACTCGTATATGCATATTATGGAGAATATAGTTCCAACTAACTTTCCAAGGGCTTTTTCTTAGAAATGGTAAATCTTAGAGAAAAAAGAATAAGGACAATTTTAGTAGATAATTACCTGATCTACAATTTTAGTTTGTTACAAACCGTTTGGCCAAAAATCTGTTTTTGTGACTTTTGATCTTGTATAAATTTTTTTTGCACACATGGAATTATTGGGGACTTTTAAGGATTTCATTAGAGTGGTATCCCTTACGTGCCTGTAAATTTTCAACATGTTGTAAATTAATGCAAGGGTACCCCTATTTTTTAGGTTAATTTGATCGGACTAAGGCTGTTTCACTGAAAAATTAAATATTTGTATACCATTTATCATATCATCATGTGTAATTAATTGATGATATACTGTATATATTGTGTCAAAAAAGAGTAATATATCCGCTTGAAATTTTATTTATTTCCAATTAAAATTATAAATACTTCAAATTAAATAATAACAATTTTTGATTACAATATATGACCATTTTCGGTTAAAGTGTTTTTGTTGTTGTATTTCAATTTTGTAGACAATCAGAATTTTTACTTGGCAAAGATCAGCGATATACAAACAAAGGAAGAAAAATAGTAATGTGCGTTTTTTACTGGAGGAAGAGGATTTACAGGGAACTTAATTTAAATCTTACCGAAAAACGGACGTCAGCAACTCTCCACTTCCAAACCACTGCCACCAACTCTAACAACACCACGTTGTATTTGAATTAAAAATAAGAACTGTTTCTGTATATGGACAGTCAAAACTTTTACTTAGCTATGACCCGCGACAAACAATAACAGATAATTAATAATGTGTGTTTTCCTGCTGGATGAAGTGGATTTACTTGGAACTTAAACCAAAACTTACCGAAAAACGGCTGTCAGCAACTCTCCATCTACCAACCACTATACACAACACCAAACACACACTACCACTTTTCCACTTTGTAAACGACGCGTGTTTCGCCCCAACACGAAGCATCTTCAGGAATAGTAGACTCTACGGAAGACAACTGTAAAGTGTCACTTTTCGGTTGTCTTCCGTAGAGTCTACTAGACAGTTTTGACTGTCAACATAGTGATGGATTTCCGCAAAGTAACACCTGACTCCATTAATCAGCTGTTTCCGTTTAAAATTTCCAGACTGAATTTTATATTGAGTGCAAAAGATCTTTGTATAGATCCAAACGAATCAAACGCGAAGTATTTATCTAAAGTCAGTTTGTATGGGTTCAGTTTTGATAAAATTGTGATATCACGAGACGTGACAGGGTTAGCGGAAGAGCTTACCCATTTCCAGCTTCTGTTTCAATTGCTAAATTTAATCTGTCTGAGCTGGCTGTGGAAACTTTGTTTGCAGTAAACTGAAATATCTTCAGTTCAATTTTAAATTACAAGATCTCTTGCGGCGTTCCATTGTTTTAATCTTTACTTTTGTATTAAAACATTTACACTATGAACATTACATTATGATAAATATATGTATGCCCAGAGGTGTTTGTTTCGAGTTTGGTTTCCAATTTGTGTGGACAAGCATGGTGGGGTGTTCATTTCTCTTTAAATGGGAATGCTCATACTTAGCAGTGAGACATAATGGATTGAATAAAAAATTACTTGAAAAAGAAATTAAAACTTCTTCATTCTCCGAGAACGACTTTGGAAATGCATGTTTTTGTCATTGTCATTTATGTGTTTGTAATGATACCCCAACAATGAATCCTAATTTGAGTTTAAAGCAATAAAAAGTCTTTAATATTTCTTTTATGTTTCGTTTTAAATTCTCACAATTCATCTACACTATTTTAATACGAAATTTTCACCGTTTACTGTGACCAAAGCAAACAGCAGAAAGCACATTAAGCTTTTATGTTTATAAAACAGCCTCGAGCGATACCTTTATCACGAGACACAAGCTGTACAAGTAACATTTTTTATTCCTTAACTATTTCATTACTTTTATCTCGCTGGTAGTAAAATATTTTAAGCTGGTGACGTGCTTTTAACGACCATAAAGGAAAACGGTTTTACATTTTACAGCCATTGTATACTTCAGTGCTATCACGCTTATCTTATCTTCAATTACCCAGAAATATTAAACATATAACTCTATATATAGCTTATACTGTTTTAATAAATATATTAATATTAAAACAGTACTTGTTAAGTGTAAATTGTGTTTAAGTATTGTTCTCTGGGCAAAACATATAGAAATCAAAAAGGAAAAGTAAAAAAATGGATAATATTACTTAGTACGAACCAAATCGACATGTTTTTTACAGGGCGGTAGCATCACTTCCTGACTTATGTTATTTTATTATGTGTATATGTATGTATGTGTGTATGTATATATTATGTATGTGTGTATAAATATATATGTTATGTATGCATGTACTTATTTATATATGTATTCCAAATTTGAATTATGATCGAATCGGAAGGTCTCAGCACGGGCCTGCCTAGTGAGACCTACTATATACTCCATCCAACTTCACCTGTGAATTTGTCACGAATAAAATAAAATAAATAAAAATAAATACTAAAGATAACCTAAAACTATGTTTGTAAAATAAGACTGAATTTTTTAAAAATATTTTAAAAAGATGTTCTTGTAGGCAGTAAGATGTTTCTCACCTGCCATTCCAATCAAAATATCAGCTGGCAAAGCAAGACATTGGCAGTTTTTAAATAGCAGAGCAAGTAATTGCATAGTAGTAATATGGGCCGACAAAGAGATACCATACCCTCATATCAGTGTGAACTGGTAACAGTTTATTGTGTTACCAAGTTTCGTACTTTGAGTGCAGGAGTTTGAAGACTTAATTCCTTTACCGTTTCTTTATATCCTTCGAGTAGTTCCTTCTTCTCTTCCTATTATTGATATTCCTACTCTAAGTTCGGCAATGCTTAAAAACCTTACTTTTGCGTATGTCCGTTGATGTTTTGATTGCTTTCCATTTGACGAACTTGCTTGATGTCCTATCACATGAAGATAGGTCTAAGTGATGCACCTTTTGAGAGACTAAGACAAGTCACCTAGCCCAATTAGGCATTTCATCCAGTGGGCATAAGAGCGCTAGAATCCTTCTACCCCTTTCTTTCCCCTAGCATAGATACATATCTATGGTAGGGGAAAGAAAGGGGTCGAAAATCTTCGACCAGTGTGTCCTACCCGTACTCTCCTACGGCGCCGAAACGTGGACGCTGACAGTCCGTCTGCTTCATAAGCTCAGAGTCGCTCAGAGAGCTATGGAGAGAGCTATGCTCGGAGTTTCTCTGGTAGATATGTTTCGGAATGAACAAATCCGCCAGAGAACTAAAGTCACCGACATAGCCTTTCGAATTAGCAAACTTAAGTGGCAATGGGCTAGTCACGTCTGTCGGAGATCCGACGATCGTTGGAGCAGACGAGTGCTGGAGTGGAGACCGCGTCTCGGTAAACGTAGTGTGGGACGCCCCCCGGCTAGATGGTGCGACGAGCTTCGCAGGGCGGCTGGCAGAAACTGGATGCGTGTAGCCGAAGATCGGGCTAGATGGCGCTCCATGGGGGAGGCCTATGTCCAGCAGTGGACTGCCGCAGGCTGCTGATGATGAGATACATATCAATACGCCTGTTTTCTGTCGGGGTAGGCAGAGACCACAGATCTCTATCTGCTACGATCTCGGCATATTTTCCTTGCTTCCTCTACACTGATGATGTCATGTAAGCTCGTCGACTAAGGGTACACTTGACCACGGCTCGATAGCGTACCGTCAGTTGGGAAAGTTCTTTCAGTCGAGAAGAACTAATAAGATATTTAGCAATCAATCTTTTGAACTACTAGAACTTTATACATCATCATTATATAATAATTTGTATGCAAAGAAATAGAAATTTTTGTAAAACCCCCATGCCAGCTTTGTGTCAAGTAACCACAACAATATAATAAATAAACATAAAATATTTCCTGCTTAATGTAAACCGTATGTAAAAACAATTAAGTGTGCACGAAATTATGTAAAACCTTACCAAAAAGAGCACGAGTAAAACGGTATGAAAAGAGAAACATTAAAACAAAGTTGTGACTTGAGAATGAAGATTGCCCAAATTAAAGCAATCTTGTAAGAGGATTTAGCGGGCATGGGAAGCTCGCGGCTAATTAAAAAGTCAAATTAAAGAAGGAAAGTAAGTGTACAGCAATTCCCTCGATTGTTGTAGCAATATAAGTGAGATTTTGATAACACCGCTTTAATTTATTTATTTAACATATTTTCCAGCTGGAATAATTGATTTATTGACGTACCCTATACATATTTAGACTATTTATTAAATATAAGTTATTATGAATTTATACCTTTAACCAAAAATTAAGTGATGACAGTGTTATTAATTTCATTTAGAAAGTGTATTTTTAGCCCGGTGAAATTAGCCCAAGAAATAGGGGTACCCTTGCACTAATTCACAAGCTGAATATTTACAGGCACGTATGGGATACGTCCTGACGCGCACACACACACAGACACTTACCTCCAAATAACTATCGAATGGCTATTTCTCAGAAATGGTAAATCTTAGAGAAAAAAGTATAACCACAATTTTTGTAGATAATTATCTGATCAACAATTTTAGTCTGTGCTATTTTTATCGTAATAATAACCGTTTGGCTAAAAAATATAAGATATTCATTTTTAAAAGACCTTTGACCTTGAATAAATTTTTTGCACACACGGAATCAATGGGGACTTTCAGGATCTCATTAGACGAACAAATGGCGTCAGTTGAAAAAAATGTATTATACGTTTTCAGTATTTTCCAGTCATCATCCATGGGTGCCGGTAATTACTTATCATCAGATGTCCGCTTGATTATTAGTCTTCCTTTTCTATGAGAGTATTCATTCCATTTCACAACCATAAATATAAAAAACTGTAAAAATAATCTTCCTTTTCTCAAGTCTGCTAAAAAGATAACCATTACTGAAAGTATATAAATTTACATTTCTCAAACAAAAGCAAAGTTGCACGAATATTTAGCGGGTTAAGAAAACTCTAATATAATTAAAAAGTCAAATTAAAGAAAACAAACCGTATTGCAACTTCCGAGCTTTTAATAACATAAACAATTTAAAATTGTTGTTAAGAAATATTGTTGTTTTTAAGAAATATTTATTTATAACTAAAATGTATTATTCCCTGATTGTTACAACTGTTATTGTTAAGACTTTTCTTCTCATAATCTATCAATCAAAATAACCGTTACAGTCCACATCCTTCCTCTAAATTGAGAGGTGCTGTTATAGTCTACACGCATGACGAATTGGTTAGGGATCGTTTGTCCTAATGGAAGGATGAGGATAACTAGGACTGTGGGACACTAGGACTAAGGGAATAGCCTTGTTTTTATCATCACCGGAAATTCTAGTTTGAGAACTAGAGTCTTATAACGCGTAAAGTTCAGAAAATAAAGTTGATTATTATTATTTTCATTAATGAAGCATCTATCCGAAATTGATAGAAATATATTGGAAATCAGCACTTACATACATGACTGCTACCATGTATTTTATACCGCAGATTGCAATATAAGGAGTAGTAAGGAGAAATTTACGTTGCGGATGTGGATGGAAGGGTCAGTAGGGAAAAATCAAGAAAAACATACCTTGACTAAATTGCCGAAGTTTTTGGGAAAGACCAGGTCATGTGTCCCTTAACTGACAAGCTTGCATGAGGAGAGTCATAAGTGTGGAGGAAACTGGATGCTACGGTGAAGAAAATGCTGAAGGATTCTAGTACTCTTATGTCTACAGGATGAAATGCCTAATTGGGCTAGATGACTTGTCTTAGTCTCTCAAAAGGTGCGTGACCTAGCCCCATCTTCGGTTACACGCATCCAGTCTCCGCCAGTCACACTATGCAGATCTTAGTTCCCTTTCAATGGGGCATCTCACACAACTTACGCAGTCTCCACTCCAGTACACATCTACTTCAACGGCTGTTAGGAGTTCAAGTTGTTCACAATAAAGAATTAAAAAACTATAAATATTATTGTCAAACATGTGCTTTTCCTTTACATCACACCCAGAATGGGTGCGACGTAAAGGACAGCGGAATGATGGCGGCTCCTAAAGGGGGAAATGATGAGCCATTTTCAGCGGAAGTAGAACGCTTTCCTAAGCCGGCTCTTCAGTTGAATACATCAATACGGCTTGCTATTAGAGTGTGTGTATTTCCATCAATTTCAATATCAAAGGAAGGGAATGGATAAAATATATGTTTAAATAGGAAATTTACAAACTATAAGTAAGTTTATATACTTTCTGTTGGGTATATGTATATTATTATATTTATTATCTGTGGGTGCGACCACAGCTGTACTGTATCGGAATAAACCAGTTCGCGCTAATCTGGTTGTCGTTTCACTTGTCTCCGTATACAACACATGATGGTTTTTATAAAAATAAATAATTTTAGATATATTTTATTACCAAATATTAGTAATCAAAAGAACCATGATAATTCAACGGAACCCAGCTGAATATGATTTGTCTTAGTAGTGTTTAAGGAAAATTACCTATTAGCCTACTATTGTATAGTTATACGGGGCAAGTGAGTCAGTGATTCCAGAACCAATCTCTTGCATCGAAATAATAGAACTAGTTTATAAAATAGTAGTATAGCAGAGATACAGGGGTCCCACTTCTTTCTCTTCTTTACTTCTCTCTTTATCTTCTAATATTCTACTCTTAAGTAGGTAACACATCTTCAGTGCCAACAACGTTTCTGTAATAAATCTGCAACACTAGACAACAAGGCTATGGGTGTTGATTTCTTTCTATTAGGCAGCAAGTTTGCTTTCATATCTCATAAAACGGGCCTTGTGATGTGGAAGTCCTAAGCGGTTGTTATTACTTACTTTGAGATAACCCGCTTGTTTATTATCCAAACTTTTTTCAAGTCCATATATATCCCACTGATGAGCACAGGTCTCCCCATTCCTAGAAGACCATTAGACAAACGTGGTGGATTATAATACTCATAAACATGTACATACTAACAATCGTTACTAAGATGGTTTTTTAAATGATTCGAGAGCGATTGAACTAAAATTTTTCTATAAAAAATAAATAGAGGAGTTCATAAGGAATAGTTTAATAAGTTTATAGGGAATGGACTAAAGAAGCAACAGACATTGTTAAAAACGCAGACATTGTAAAATTTCCCAACTAAATTTTATTTCCTTCAATTTTTTACATGCATATTATGCCATTATTGAAACCGAATCTCAATTAAATAGCTTAAAATTGTAATTAAAAGCTATAAAGTTAATCGTTTTGATACTACTTCAATCAATTTCGTTCAAAAGAGCCCGAAATTAACGACACTGAAACAGGTAAAATAAAAAGTATTTAATTTACGAACGCATAGTTGAGGATTTAATTTGTTCGTACATTTTATTTATCTTTATTTCATTCAGTGATTTAAAATCTTTGAATACGACAAAATTACATTTTAAAGAACTATCCTTATGTTAAAAATATTAATTGATATCCCAAACTAAACGAATTTGTGACATGTCATTACCTGCAACTTCATCCATTTTTCTATTATTTAATTAGTGGCAAAGAAGGGATCTTAGAAAACCTAGGTCCTACTTTTCTGGGATCTTAGGGAAGATAGGCTGCAATCAGGGCAACACACACGTCTTTCTGAATAAAAGCCTAAAAGGCTACCAGCACAAACATCGACAAGAAAACTTGTATATCAATAAAAAATATTGTCTCATTAATATATAATAGAATCAATAATAGTTTTAATGTTTAGTATAATTTTATTACCTATTTCACCCTATCTATTCAAAAAAATATAGTTGAAGTCAATTTTGAAATAAATTTTTGAGTCTAGTTCTATCCGATCGACTTTCTTTCCCTGGGTTCGTTCTCATTGCCATAATTGTATTACATTTGACTATGGAACCCTAAAACAGAGGTAATGAGGGATGGGAAATGTAAATCCAATAAGCTTCTTAAATCGGCAGCGTTTAGTTTAAAACATTGAAAAAACATAATGTAAATTTTAGTCCAAAAATTTAACAAAATTTTGATAAGAGGGTGGCTTGAATAAAGAAGGATTTAAGGGAACTTTTGACGCAGAAAATCTTATTAAGAGGCTACAAATTCAACGCTATTCATTATTTATAAAGTTAAATTATTATTTATTTTTAGTCTGAACTGCCCCACCGCAGGGCAAAGACCTCCCTTCCTTTTTTCCACTGATCTCTATAAAGTGTATTCAAAGTCAAATTATTGAAAAAAAACATCAGATTGTTAAGAATAAAGAAAAGTGTGGAGTGGAGTGTAGAGTTTGGTCAATATAAGTCTGATTCATTCAACATTCACAACCCATACATGTCCCATTGCTGAGCACGGGCCTTCCATTTCTGAAGGAACGGATGTTAACCCGCCATGCATGTTCAATAGATTAGCGAGGTTTATCAGACTTGGAATAAACATCAGTAGGCTATACATACATATATTTATTCCGATGCGGGATCGAACCCGCGACCATTGACTTCGTGTGCGGGGCGCCGCGACACTGTGTCAATCGGTCATCAATTGTCTGATGTCGACGACTAACGTATAAAACTTTTATTTTTCACGTTTATTTGCTTCGTCCTATTTTTGTACACGGTGCACGATACAAATAAATTCGTTATAGATTAAAAATATCCTAATAGAATTAATGTATAGATAATAATAGTAAGTGTAAAAATGTTTTATATTACTAGATATTGCTACCTATATTTTTATTGTTTTGCTGAATTACAATTACAATTAATTGTTATCAAATAAAGTTCCTCTTACTTTATTACAACCATAAGCCTGTTACTAAATAAAATCTTGAAGGCATTCCCTAAACAATTAGATTATGCTCGATGAAAAATGTTTAAATCCATCCATTTATAATTTAAGTGCCCAATAGTGGTCGTTGTAGCAATTTTCATTTTACCCAGTCCAAATGGTGATGTTTAAGTATTGAAAACAGGCGTGTCGTTGTGTATGCTAGGGGGAAGAAAACGGTAGAAGGATTTAAGCGCTCTTATGTCCAGGGGATGAAATGCCTAATTGGGCTAGGTGACTTATCTTAGTCTCTCAAAAGGTGCGTCACCTAGACCCATCTTCGGTTACACGCATCCAGTCTCCGCCAGTCACACTATGCAGATTTTAGCTCCCTTTCAATGGGGCATCTCACACAACTTACGCAGTCTCCACTCCAGCACATGTCTAATTAAATGATTGTTAGGAGTTCTAGTTGTTGAGAAAAAAGAATTAAAAAGCTATAAATGTTAATGTCAAACATATGCTTTTCTTTTACGTTACACCCAGAATGGGTGTTCCTACAGGCGGAAATGATGAGCCATTTTCAGCGGAAGTAGAACGCTTACCCAAGCCGGCTCTTCAGTTGAATACATCAATACGGTTTGCTATTAGAGTGTGTGTATTTCCATCAATTTCAATAACAAAGGAAGGAAATAGATAAAATATATGTTTAAATAGTAAATTTAGAAACTATAAGTAAGTTTATATAGTTTTTGGGTTGGGTATATGTATATTTATTAACTGTGGTTGTGACATCAAACGCAAACTTAAACGCAATCCCTAGACTTTTCCCGCCAAGTTACATCAGTGACGTTGTGTTTTTATTTCATTTTCATAATCTTATATTATTATCAGTTATATTGTTTAATTGTGGTGGCGTATTATGCAATATAGTTCGATTAAGTTGTATAAGTGAAGTGATATGAAATAAATGTGTGTATCGTAACTTTTTAAGTTGACCGAAAAAGTCCATAGAAGGTTTTTGGTAAAATTGCCACCATTTTATCAAGACGTAATGTGATGAACTGACTTGTTACATTTCAGGAGATTGGATATTATTGTATATTACTTGACACTGGCACTGACAATAATTGTAACTAATTGTCATCTAAGAAAAGAAAACTCAATCCTTAAACAATTAGATTATGTTCACTGGAAAATGTTTAAATCCATCCATTCATAATTTAAGTGCCTAGAAATTTAAGTGTCTGTGTAGCAATTTTTATTTTCCCCGGTCCAAATGGTGATGTTTAAATATTGAAAATAACTTTGTGAAATATAAACCTTAAAATATTTTTACTCTATACTTTTACAAGTTTCTTTTCACACCCGCAAGATACTTGTATACTATATGATTTGTGAACATTACTGTAAAAGCATTTGGAGTGCTTGCAGTTATTATGCGGTACAATAACCAGCTTTAACGCAATTTCTCTAAATGGGTAAAAGTTTAAATGGATATATATTTCACTCATATTGACGTCCTAAAAGTATTGAACACATATGGCAAATTTAACAAATTTAACCTTGCAGTTTTGTATAATACGTTATGTAAAGATACAAAGGTGTCATTAATGAAGTTAGGCGTTACTTTGCGGAAATCCATCACTATGTGGACAGTCAAAAGTTTTACTTAGCTAAGATCCGCGACAAGCAAAACAATAACAGAAAATTAATAATGTGTGTTTTTCTGCTGGATGAAGTGGATTTATTTGGAACTTAAGCCAAAAACTTACCGAAAATCGGCCATCAATTCTCCACCCACCAACCACTATACACAACATCAAACACACACTACCACTTTTACATCTTGTAAACGACACGTGTTTCGCCCCAACACGAGGCATCTTCAGGTATAGTAGACTCTACGGAAGACTTTTCGGTTGTCTTCCGTAGAGTCCACATACAAAGGGTGTCTAAAAAGTGATCAAATCATTCAATGCGTCTTAATTTCTTATGACATGTATATTATTTTTTAGATAGTTTTATCTCGTGCTTCCGTTTCTCTTCAGTAGTTTTTTTATGAGCTAGGGAGGCAAACGAGAAAGCGTATCACTTAATCAAAAGCAATTAATGCCGCACATAGACATCTGCAATAATATCAAAGGCATCACAGATGCGTTGCCGACCTTTAAGATATGAGAAGGCTTGTTTTTTGAGGGGTTCAATGTCGTATTGTTTCAGGAATACCGCCGAAAGGCAGCTAGTTCCTTAGAGTGGCGGTGCCTGGAATGACATTGAATGATATTATATTGTATATAGTCTTATTGTACGTGTTATACTATTTCAAAATATCTAGAATAAAATATCAATGAACTTAACAGATCTAATCTACGTTTCTTAATATTTATTTAATTATGCACGCTTGGGTGTAATTTAAGAGTCATGGTAACACGAATGGGCCAACTCGCCTTGGTTAGTACTACACTCCAGAGAATATCAAAGTCTAGTGTGTGTATGTAGTAGCGTTTTACAGTGCTACCGCATTTTTACAGTAAGTACTGCAGTGATACATTGATAAACGTATCACTAATGTAATAAAACTTTTTATTTGAACATACTAACACATTTTATATTTTATTAATTTTTTACATTCGTAATTTTAACATTTAAAATAAATACTCTCTCCTAACTCCTTTCCTCTTCCTTTATTTCCTTCTCTCCTTCGTATTACTTTCTTCTTCCCCTCCCATCCTGAAGGTAAGATAAAACATCTGCAGTGTCATTAGTATTCCAGTCGCCCATGAGCTGGTGCTTGGTTACCAAAAGGTTGTTTGTATGCCTACCTCTTCCATAAAAATGCATGAATTCAGTTATTCATAAAAATTGATTCAAGTATGTAGAAAGCACTGCGACTCAATTACGAACTCATTGCAATAAACGAAGTACATTATTCAGTATCGATCGGTACTACGCCATCTCTGACAGACCCTTCAATAATTTATTGTTTCGGCCACCTGGTAAATGGACATCCTTGCTTACTTCATGCTTTTCACACAGTGAGACGTCTCCGTAACGACATCTTAACGATTTTATTTTTTATATACTGGTATGAACAACATACGAAAGAAACGACGACCAATTGGCTCAGTGGCGGGGCCCTCCGCCTGTGGAGTCAATCGCGTTCGATCCCCGCATCGGAATAAATATATGTATGGATTATAAATATTTATTCCGAGTCTGGTAACCCCGCCAATCAGTACTGGACAAGCGTGGTGGATCAACGTCCGTTCCTCCAGAAATAGAGCCGCCCGTGCTCAGCTGTGGGACATATATGGGCTGTTAAAAAAAAATGAATACGCAGTCACCCAGTGGTAATTTAAAAATTTTAGATTTTGAAGAGTACAACATACATACGTAAATACATACATTAGCATTTTTATAATTTATTTTAGCTTAATTTTGATAATTTGTTAAATTAATTTAGATATTTATAAAATTTTAAATTTTTGAGATTTTTATGACAGACGTAATGTCTGATAGTAACTAGTAAAATATAAAATGATCGGATAACTTAAACTGCCCCATATTACAATGGTTCATTATTAATTAACAATTGGCGCGTCGCTTGTCAGAGGGAAATATCAAAATAATGCAATATACCTGTTAAAATGCCGTCGCCCATTTCTGTATTCGAAAACGAATGAATTATGAAACGAAGGGGAATACAGTTGGAACGTTGAAAATCAGGTGTTGCATATCTCTTTTATTGTGGGTGTACTCGGTAGAGCGAGATTCCATTGGGGGATGCCCAGAGACTAATTTCGCGTCATCCCATCGTTTCTAACTTTATAAGGCACAAGCCAGATCGCATATGGAATGTTTTTTGAATTATCTTTGAACCGGAACACCCCAGTTACCAGATTCTCCTTTTTGATTGTAAATGTTTGACGGTTAGATTTGTCAATGATCAAAATCTCACCGAACGGTTAGATTCTTTGGCATATTCAATTTCTTTTAACATTTCTACCATTTGGGTTGCTACCAAAAAATATTTGGAATAATTTCCGCAGCTGAATTCCAATACCGCATAACTCGTCACAAAGAAAGTTTCATGCTTTATAATTGGATGAGTGGTGATCTAGTACGGTGTGTTTTCTCGAAATCTTCCAATCCGTACCACCCTGTGAAACCAGCTTTCTTTATAGGTAATTCCGAACCACGACACTGTAAATTAATTTTAAGTGTCGTGATTCTTTCCTAAATAAATAAGTTCACACAAGCCTAAATAAGCGTTGCAAGTATCTGTGGGCGGTATTATTTGTTTTTCATTAACACGTTTGCTCGTAGGCAACACGATTGCTCATTTGCTTTCCTATTTCATAAAAACGTGCATACGTTTTTTTATGAATTCTTGATGCATTTATTTTTAGGCCCTATATTTTTTTCAAACTTTAATAATGATTCCAGTAGTGTTTGGTTGCTAAACGAGACAGACGCGTGAATTTTGCATTCGAAAAGTAATTTCATTCTGGGAACAAAAACGGTAACCTCAAAACTGATGAAGTTTTTTTAAGGAAATTAGAAACATTTGAATTTGCTAAAAATATTTTTTGATCTCTCTTTTCTTAACTGTTTAGCATAATATGTTAGTTTTGTATAAAAATAATATTTAATCGACAGTATAGGCAGTATGTTTTACTTTTGGACACGGGTCTCCTGATTTTTGTGGAAAACGTACATTAACTAATCCTATTAAAAAACCTTATAAAACCTTACAAATTACACTCTACTTTTTATTAATTTAACATATTATATTATACTATGTCGCATGAAATTACTAGTGTGTTTTAGAAAAAGTATGCTTCTCAACTGAATAATCTATGATACCTGCAGTGAGATCCCTTGCAGATCTCTAACCGAAACGTTTATTGCTTGCCAGGCAAGCGATAAATGTTTCAAAATCCAAAATAAGCTACTTACCAATAAGATTATTTCAGAACAAAACAATGTATCAATTACATAGGTCGATGCCACTGTAAATGTAGATAATCGACAATGCACGGATCTACTCGAGTTACATCGTTGGTATTCCCGCATATCTCTCCGTTGTCGTTCTAGTGCGTCGAGAGAAAAACTTGGGCCGGCAGGAAACTCAACGTAATCATGCGTTGCTACGCAACGTGTTAATTTAAAATATATGACTATTATTATTATAATTAATAATAATATATTTTAATAATATACCAAAAAAGCAAAATAAAATATATTAATTTTATTATAATCATGAACTTCCGTAGTATATGTATATACATAAGTTATTTCTAACAAATACGCAAAATTAAAACAAATTTATAAAGTGCCTGACATAAATTATATAGTTCATTGCTAATAATATGAATTACTAAAAAAATTGTTAAGGCGCTCGGAATCTGCAACAAATATTTAAATTTATATTTCGTGACTAAGGAAAACAATGTTTCACGGATTCTCACGTCCACAAGGATGAAGTCCAGGACACCAAGAACATGCGTTGCCAACACCACATCCATAAATAATACTAGGAGTTTTTTACTTACAATTTCTTAAAATAATGATATATGAATGAGAATAAATTAAGAAGTTAATCGTTTCTTATAATATTAAGAAAAGTTTTTCAACATTATAGAGCTCTACAGATTTCTATAAACTATTTATAATAACGATTTTTTAAATTTATTTAGAAACAGATAAAAAAAGATAATTAGATTCATTTATAATAATAACTAAAGATAAGAAAAGAAATTCATCGAATTTCTTATATGTAAACACATTATGAAAGAAACTCAGAAATCTTTTTATACTCAAGCAAGGGTGTTAGAAGTCAGTTATACGGTTAAGCTA